>JAKFHU010000726.1:20355358-21577978 GCA_023783475.1 Daubentonia madagascariensis | reverse complement strand
GTATATAATTCTACATCATTTTATTGCATGCACAGATTTGTGTAAACAGCACTGCATCATGCCTTCTATCCAACTTGACTTTGAAAGTCACACTTTTATATGCAGAGCATGTACTACAATAATAAACACAAAATAATTGTTATTTTCTTTATTGATAAATAAATGAATATAATTCTAAAGGATATTTGCTATTCCTTATTAACATTTTACACATAGTTACACATAGTATTTGTATGTAATTTTATTATTCCGCTTTTTTAAAATCAAGTGCATACTTGATTAAAAAAATGAAGATGTTTGCAATTTTTTCTGAACCCTAAAAAACTTTAAATTTGCCCAAAATTGTTTATTCCTGAAGTGATAAAAGCACTTTGAAAAAAGTTTTACTTGGTGCTTTTTGTTGGCCATGATTCTTTGTTTATCAGTTGAATCCAATTTTTAATGGTTTCTTATATTTTTCACATTCCCTGTGTTATGTGTTTGCAATTTAAAATTTTCTACACTCTGACTAATATAGTTGACTATTTTTATTTATTTAACTTCAATGCAAGCTCAATATTGTCATTTTTAAAATCTCCTAATAGATGTGTTGTAGTTACCTTAAGGAATAGAAATAGCATACATGTGTTTCTGTGTTTGTTCTTTATTGAATAATATTTCTGTAACAAAACTATTTTTAAATTTCAAATAATCAGATTTTTTACTCATTTGCCAATTATATATGCAGATGTGCCTTGATTTACAATGGGGTTGTGTTCAAATAAACCTATCACAAGTTGAAAATATTGCAAGTCAAAATGCTCTTAATACAAATATCCTACCGAACATCCTAGCTTAGCCCAGCCTGCCTTAAATGTGCTCAAAGAACTTATATTAGCACACAGTTGGACAAAATCATCTAACACAAAGACCATTTCATAATAAAGTGTTGAATATCTCATTTAATTTATTGAATAGAGTACTGAAAGTGAAACACAGAGTGGTTGTATGGGTACATGAAGTATGGTTTCTACTGAATTCATATCACTTTTACACCATCATAAAGTCAAAAAATCTTAAATCAAACCATCATAAGTTGGGTACTGTTTGGATTTATTTCTGGACTTCTATGCTCTTCCTTTGTTCTAAGTGTCTGTTTGTATGCCAATAACATACTGTTTTTATTACTATACTTTCGTAGTAAAATTTGCAGTCAGGTAATATTATGCCTCCAGCTTTGTTCTTGTTACTCAAGATAGCTTTGGTTACTTGGGGTCTTTTGTGGTTCCAACTAAATTTTATGGGTTTTTTTTCTATTTATGTGAAGAATGATATTGGAACTTTGATAAGAATTGCATTGAATCTGTAGATTGCTTTGAGTAGTATGGACATTTTAACAATATTAATTCTTTTAATCCATTAACAAGGGGTTAAAAAACCCCTTTCCATTTATTTGTGTCTCTTTAAATTCCTTTCATCAATCTGTTAAAGATTTCAATGTACAGGTATTACACCTCCTTGCTTTAATTTATTCCTAACTGTTTTAATTTATATTATTTTTGTGGCTATTATATATAAGATTGCTTTCTTGATTTTTTTCACCTTGTTTGTTCTTGTTATATAGAAACACGTTTATTTTTGCAGCTGATTTTGAATCTTACAATTTAACTGAATTTGGTAATCAGTTATAGGAGATTTTTGGTGGAGTCTAGGTTTTCCTATGGATAAGATCAAGTCACCTGCAAAAAGGGGTAATTTTACTTTCTCCTGTACAATTTGGATACTCTTTATTTTTTTTCTCTTGTTTAATTGCTATGGCTAGGACTTCAGTACTATGTTGAATAACAATGATGAGAGTAAGAATCCTTGTCATATTTCAGTTTTTAGAGGAAAAGCCTAAAGTTTATGATGATACTAGTTGTGGGTTTGTCATATATGGACTTTTTGGTTTTGAGGTATGTTCCTTCTTTATCCAGTTTTTTAAGAGTTTTTTTTATCATGAAGGGATCTTGAACTTTACCAAATGCTTTTTCAGTATCTATTGAAATGATTGTGGTTTTTGTTCTTGATTCTGTTGAAGTGATGTATCACATTTATTGATTTGTGTATGTTGAACCATACTTGTATCCCTGGGATAAATCCCACTCGATAATGGATATTTTTTTTGAGGATTTTTCCATTTGTGTTCATCAGGGATATTGGCCTGCAATTTTCTTATTTTTGTTGGGTACTTGTCTGGTTTTTGTATCAAGGTAATGCTGGGCTTGTAGAATGAGTTAGGAAGAATTCACTCCCCTTCAATTTTTTTTTGGAATCATTTAAGAAGATTTGATATTCATTCTTCTTTAAAAGTTTGGTAAAATTCAGCAGTGATGTCGTCTTGTCCTGGACTTTTATTTCCTAGGAGTTTGGTTTTTTTTTAACTGATTCAATTGCATTACTCATTACTGGTCGGTTCAGGTTTTCTATTTCTTCTTGGTTCAATCTTAATAAGTTGTATATATCCAGGAATTTATCCAGTTGCTCTAGATTTGCAAGTGTCTTGGAGTATACTTGTTTTCTAATGATCCTTTGTATTTCTGTGGTATCAGTTGTAACATCTCCTTTTTGTTTGTGTATTTATTTATTTGAGTTTTTTCTCTTTTTTTTTCTAAGTCTAGATAATGGTTTGTCAATTTTGTTTGTCTTTTCATTTTGTTGATCTTTGTATTTTTTTAGTTTCAATTTTATTTATTTCTGCTCTGATATTTATTGTTTATTTCCTTCTACTAATTGTGGGTTTGGTTTGTTCTTGCTTATTTAGTCACTTAAGGTGCATGATTAGGTTTTTTATTTGAAATTTTCTGATTTTTTGATGTATATGTTTGATATACATGTTATAGCCTTCCCTTATAATATTCCTTATGCTGCATTCTGTAGATTTGAATTTGTTGTGTTTCTATTTCCTTTTGTTTTAAGAAATTTTTAAATTTTCTTCTTAATATCTTTATTAACCCATTGGTTATTCAGAAGCATGTGTTTAATTTCCATGTATTTGTAAAGTATCAAAAATTAATCTTATTATTGATTTCTAGTTTTATTTTATTGCAGTCAGAATAGATACTTGATATTATTTCAATTTTTCAAAATTTGTTTAGACTTGTTTTGTGTCCTAACATATGGTCCACCCTGGAGAATGTTCCATATGCTGAAGAGAAGAATGTGTATTCTGTAGCTGTTAGAGGAAACGTTCTGTAAATGTCTGTTAGGTCCATTTGGTCTATAGTATAGTTTAAGTCCAAAGTATTTTTGCTGATTTCCTGCCTAGATGATCTATCAAATGTTGAAAGTGTGATGTTTTATGGAGTGGCTTTTATAGGGAAAGACTTATTCCTGTAGATGAGACCTAGGGTATTGGTTGGGTAGGGTGCATTGGCTTTGGTTCTAGGTAAACACAGTAGTATAGTCTCCGTGCAGTTTCTTCTGCTATAATCTACATTAGTGAGGTTTGTGAGCACTTCAGTGGTCTATTCTGCAGGAGTTTGTGATAGAAGTGGCATGGTTTTTCTGAGGGTGAGCTTCCCAGGCTGATTCTTAAGCACAATGAAGGCACATGTGTATGATGGGTTGGTTGACTCAGACTGGCTTGCCATGGCTGGGACCACCTGGGGTAAGCACATGCAGGTGGTAGCTTAGCAACTCAGGGCTGGGCTCACTAGGCATGTTTCTGACAGACCTTTGCTCAGGCTGGGGGTTTGGCACATGGTGATTCTGCAACTTGGGTCAAGTTCATCAAAGGTGGGTGTACTGGACTGTTTCTCTGATTGGAGAGGTAGCTCAGGGCTGGGCTCACCAGGGACCAGTGTGCCAGATTGTTTTTTTGGCCAAGGATGTGGTTGTGTGATAGTTCAGGTAGCCTGGGGTTGGCTTCCCAGCTAGGCAGGACCAGTCATGGCTGTTCCTGGATCCTGTCTGTGTGTAGCAATGGATTGGTATTGCAGCCACCTGTGTGAGTTTGCTAGAATGACGATGGAGCCTCAAGTTTGGACAGGTACAGTGGCTACTGGCCCCCAGAGCCGAGCACACTCCAGTAGAGGTTTCAGTTTCAAGATGGCATTGTGCTGCAGCAGTTTAGTTTGCAGGCACCTGGGGAGTACATAATGTGTGCTACTACTTTGGAGTAATGCAGATGTGTGAATTTCAGGCAGCTCCCCAAATGTGCTAGGGGCTTGTGAAGACTGTGGGATTCTCCTGTAGTTAAGGATCGTAGGCATCTGTGATGACTATAGGGGCTGGTAGGGGCTATCTTTCTACTTTTTACCCTCAAGGGGAAGTCCCTCCTGGCTGTATGCCAATCCCTGTAGGGTAGATGGGTTAGCAAAGGCAGGGGCCTCCCTCGCCTCCTTATGCTGCCCTCCTGGGCTTCAGTGCTCCATAGCAATCTTGCCACTCCATTGCTTGCACTCTCCCTGGGATATTCAAGTCAAATTTTAGTTGTTTATTCATTGGTTTGGTCTTTTTTTGTGTGAAAGAGAAGCACCAGGCCCCTCTAGTCAGCCAGCATTGGGACATCATTCTTTTACATATTTTTGATGTTCCTACAACAAATATAGAATTATAGTTGCTCAGACAAATAAGTGATTATAAATTATACATATAAAACTTTATAGATGCACATATTCCAATATGATTAAATAAATATACAGAGCTTTCTATGGTGTATAAATATAAACTTTTTTTTTTAATTTATTTTTTTAATTTCAGAATATCATGGGGGTACAACAATTTGGCCATACACATTGCCCCTGTTCTGCCCGTGTCAGAGCCACAATCGTGGTCGTCTCCCAAACTGTGCTCCCCACATCCATTCAGTGAGAGTTTTTCCCATCCCTTCCACCCCCCTCCCGCCCGCCCGCCCTCAGATGAATGTTATTGCCCTGTGTGATGCAAGTGTTCATCAGTTAGTACCAGTTTGATGGTGAGTACCAGTGGTGCTTCTTTTTCCAATCCTGTGACACTTTGCTTCGAAGAATGGGTTCTAGCTCCAACCAGGATAATACCAGATGTGTTAATTCACTGTTGTTCCTTATTGCTGAGTAATACTCCATGGTATACATATACCACATTTTATTGATCCACTCGTGTATTGATGGGCACCTGGGTTGTTTCCACAACTTTGCAATTGTGAATTGTGCTGCTATGAACATTCAAGAGCAGATGTCTTTATTGTAAAATGTCTTTTTTTCTTTTGGATCAATACCCAGTAGTGGGATTGCTGGGTCAAATGGTAATTCTACTTTTAATTCTTTGAGGTATCTCCATATTCTTTTCCATAGAGGTTGTACTAATTTGCAGTCCCACCAGCAGTGTATGAGTGTTCCTATCTGTCCACATCCCCGCCAACATTTGTTGTTTGGGGATTTTTTGATATGAGCCAATCTCACGGGAGTAAGTGATATCTCATTGTGGTTTTGATTTGCATTTCCCTGATGATTAGAGAAGTTGAGCACTTTTTTATGTGTTTGCTGACCATCATTCTGTCTTCTTTGGAAAAGTTTTTGTTCATGTCCTTTGCCCATTTTTTAATAGGGTTGTTTGATTTTTTCTTGTTGATTTTCCTAAGTTCTGTATAGATTCTGGTTATCAGCCCTTTATCAGAGGTGTAGCATGCAAATATTTTCTCCCATTCTGTAGGTTGTCTGTTCACTCTAGTGATAGTTTCCTTGGCTGTGCAGAAGCTTTTCAATATGACCAGGTCCCATGTATTTATTTTTGTTGCGGCTGAGATTGCTTTGGGGGTCTTCTTCATAAATTTTTTGCCTAGGCCAATGTCCAGAAGAGTTTTTCCAACGTTTTCTTCAAGAATTCTTATGGTTTCATGTCTTAGGTTTAGATCTGTTATCCATTGTGAATTGATTTTTGTGAGAGGTGAGAGGTGTGGGTCCACTTTCAGTCTTCTACATATGGCCATCCAGTTTTCCCAGCACCATTTGTTGAATAGGGATTCTTTTCCCCAGTGTACGTTTTTCTGGAATTTGTCAAAGATCAGGTGACTGTATGAGGTTGGTTTTATATTTGGGTTCTCAGTCCTGTTCCATTGGTCTACGTGTCTGTTCTTGTGCCAATACCATGCAGTTTTGGTTACTATAGCCTTGTAGTATAGTTTGAAGTCTGGTAGACAGATGCCTCCCAATTTGTTCTTTTTGCTTAAGATTGTTTTGGCTAGACGGGGTCTTCTCTGGTTCCACACAAAGCATAGAATTATTTTTTCTAGATTGGCAAAAAATGATGTTGATATTTTGATAGGGATTGCATTGATTCTGTAAATTAATTTAGGTAGCAAAACCATTTTTACTATGTTGACTCTGCCTATCCAAGAGCATGATAGGGCTTTCCATCTATTTACATCCTCTGCAATTTCCTTTCTCAGTGTTTCATAATTCTCTCTATATAGGTCTTTGACCTCCTTAGTTAGATATGTTCCTAAATATTTAATTTTCTTTGTTGCTATTGCGAAAGGTATAGCATCTTTAATTTGTATCTCGGCTTGATTGTTATTAGCATATATGAAGGCTATGGATTTGTGTGTATTAATTTTATATCCTGAGACTTTGCTGAATTCATTTATCAATTCCAGGAATCTCTTGGTTGAATCTTTGGGGTTTTCTATGTATAATATCATATCATCTGTGAATAGTGAAAGTTTGACCTCTTCTGCCCCTATCTGGATGCCCCTGATTCCTCTGTCTTGTCTGATTGCTGTGGCCAGGACTTCCAGCACTATGTTGAAAAGAAGTGGAGATAGTGGGCACCCTTGTCTGGTGCCAGTTTTAAGGGGGAATGCCTTCAATTTTTCCCCATTCAGTATGATATTGGCTGTGGGTTTATCGTATATGGCTTTAATAGTTTCTAGGAATGAGTCATCTATGCCTATATTGTTAAGAGTTCTTATCATAAAAGGGTGTTGGATTTTGTCAAAAGCCTTTTCTGGATCTATTGAAAGGATAATATAATCTTTGTTCTTGTTTTTATTTATATGGTGAATTACATTTATAGATTTGCATATGTTGAACCATCCCTGCATCTCGGGAATAAAGCCCACCTCATCGTGATGGATTATTTTTTTGATGTACATTTGAATTCGGTTTGCAAGGATTTTATTGAGAATTTTTGCATCTATATTCATAAGGGATATTGGTCTGTAGTTTTCTTTTTTTGTTGTGTCCTTTCCTGGCTTAGGTATCAACGTGATATTGGCTTCGTAGAATGAGTTTGGGAGGAGTCCATCCTTCTGGATATTTTCAAATAATTTCTGCAGTATAGGCACCAGTTCTTCTTTGTAGGCTTGGTAGAATTCAGGTGTGAACCCATCTGGTCCGGGACTTTTTTTTGTGGGTAGATTTTTAATTACTGCTTCAATTTCGGTGCTTGATATTGGTCTGTTTAGAAATTCTGTTTGTTCCTGGTTGAGCCTAGGGAGGTAGTGTGTTTCTAAGAATTTGTCCATTTCCTCCATGTTTTCGTGTTTGTGGTCATAGAGATTTTTGTAGTATTCAAAGATGATGTTTTGTATTTCCATGGTATCAGTTGTGACTTCTCCTTTTTCATTTCTAATTGAGCTTATTAGAGTCCTTTCCTTTCTGCTTCTGGTCAACCTGGCAAGTGGCCTGTCTATTTTGTTTATCTTTTCAAAGAACCAACTTTTCGTTTCATTGATCTTCTGTATTGTTCTTTTGTTCTCGATGTCATTTAATTCTGCTCTAATTTTGGTTATTTCTTTTCTTCTGCTGGCTTTAGGATTGCTTTGCTCTTCCTTTTCCATTTCCTTAAGATGATTCATTAGTTTACTGATTTGTGACTTTTCTGTCTTTTGGATGTGGGAATTCAGGGCAATAAGTTTTCCTCTCAGGACTGCTTTTGCTGTATCCCACAGATTTTGATAACTTGTGTCCTCATTATTGTTTAGTTCGAAGAATCTTTTGATTTCAGTTTGAATCTCCTCCTTGACCCAATAATCTTTCAGCAGTAGATTGGTTAGTTTCCAAGTTTTTGGAGGAAGATGTGAGTTTCTGTTGGAATTGATGTCTACTTTTATTCTGCTGTGGTCTGAAAAGATACATGGTATGATTTCTATTTTTTTGAATTTGTTTAGATCTGTTTTGTTGCCTAGGATGTGGTCAATTTTAGAGAAAGTTCCATGAGCTGATGAGAAGAATGTATATTCAGTGTTATTTGGGTGGAGTGTTCTGTAGATATCTGTTAGGCCCAAATGTTCTATAGTCCTGTTTAGGTCTTTTATTTCTCTATTTGTTTTTTGTTTGGAGGATCTGTCCAGTTCCGTCAGTGGGGTGTTGAAGTCCCCTGCTATTATGGCATTGCTGCTTATTATGTTGTCTAGCTCTACCAGTATTTGCTTTATGTACCTAGGTGCTCCTGTGTTGGGTGCATAAATGTTTAGGATTGTTAAATCCTTTTGTGAGATTTTTCCCTTCACCACTATATAGTGTCCATTTTTGTCCTTCTTTACTTTTATTGCTTTAAAGTTTATGTCATCTGAAATGAGGATGGCTACTCTGGATTTCTTTTGGTTTTCATTAGCCTGAGAAATTGTATTCCATCCTTTCACCTTGAGTCTGAATGCATCTTTGTGTGTAAGGTGTGTTTCCTGAAGACAACAGATACTTGGTTTGTATTTTTTAATCCCTTCAGCCAGCCTATGTCTCTTCAATTGGCAGTTCAAGCCATTTACATTTATTGAGAGAATTAATATTTTGGGTAAATTTCTGATTATTCTGTTGGGTGGTATCTTTTGTTTTACCTCTTGTGTCATTGTGGAATCTGGTTTCTGGGGTTTTAGCTTTTGCATAGTTTTACATAGGTGGGTGTCTGTTGCTCTGTTTAGTGTATAATGCAGGTCTAAGCATTTCTTGCAAGGCCGGTCTGGATTTTGCAAATTCTATCAGTGATTGCTTATCTGGAAACGTCTTTATTTCTCCCTCATATAAGAAGCTTAGTTTGGCAGGATACAGAATTCTGGGTTGACCTTTGTTTTGTTTTAGGAGATTGATGATGTCTCCCCATTCCCTTCTGGCTTGGAAGATTTCAGCTGAGAAATCTGCAGTTAATCTGATCGGTTTCCCTTTGTAGGTTACCTGCGCTTTTCGTCTTACAGCTCTGAGGAGTGCCTCTTTTGTGTTTACTTTGGTCAGTCTAATAATTATGTGGCGTGGTGAATGCCTTTTCACGTTGACTCTCCCAGGAGTCCTGTGTGCTTCTTGTACTTGGATATTGAGATTTCTGGCTAAGCCATGGAAATTTTCCTCTATTATTCCTTCAAATAAATTTTCCAACCCATGCAAATTTTCTTCCTCTCCCTCAGGAATACCTATGATCCTTATGTTTGGCCTCTTTACATAATCCCACATTTCTTGTATGCTTTTTTCCTGCCTCTTGTTTTTGTGTTCTTTCTCTTCGGCTGATTTATTTAGTGCATAGGAGCTGTCTTCTAGCTCTGAAATTCTTTCCTCTGCATGGTCCAGCTTATTCTTAAGGCTTTCCACTGTGTTTTGTAGATCCTTGAATGCTTCTTTCATTTCTAGGATTTCTATTTGATTTTTCCATAATATTTCTATTTCTTTGGAGAATTTTTCATTCATTTCTTGCATTTTTCTTGTGGTTTCTTTGTGCTGGTATTCAATTTTCTCTTGAATTCCATTGAGCTTTCTTATAATCCATAAACGAAATTCCTCTTCTGTCATTCTACCCATTTCATTTGGGTTGGTTTCCATTGCTGAGGAACTGATAATTTCTTTTGGGGGTGACTTTTCAGTCTGATTTTTCATGTTCCCTGAGTTCTTTCACTGGTTTTTTCTCATCTGGCCTCTTGGTCGAGAGCTGGGGGTGTTAGAGCTAGTTTATGGCCCTGTCACCAGGCCCACAATTATTGTTTCTTGGCAAAGCCAGGGAGAGAAGTAGTGGCCTGTATTGCCTTAGGTGTATTTTAGCAAGTTTGGTGGATCTTGAGTTAACTCTGACCTGTGGTCTTCTCCTCTTCCCAGTGGAGTGTGGTGAGAATGACCTCCCAGCTTGGGCTCTGAGCTAATGAATTGTACTTGAGGATATGAGTCCTCTGCTCCCTATTAGCTAGGTATTCTGTTATGTCCATGGCAGATTCTGATTCCCCAGTTGGGGTATGCGAAAGCCCCGTGCTTTGGGAGGGGCCTTGTAGCTCCTAGGGGTTACTTTGACCCTGCTCCTCCTGAGGTGCAGGTAGAAACACAATTTCTTTTGGCTGCAGTGTGAGAGCTGAGTTGGGAATATTCTACACAGCTCAGAGGTTGCTCATCTAGCCACGTGTGGCTGCCCTTCTGATGTGTGTCTCCGCGTGACACTGGTTGATAGGGGGATCTCCAATTGTGCACCCCTTTTCCACCACTAGACCCCAAGGCGAGGCGGGTGGCCATCTCTATCTCCAGCAGTCTCCACCGGGTGGGATGTTCCCACGGGAAGGGGGGAGTAGTGGCCTCTGGAAGCGCTATTGGATGGCGCGAAATTCCCTATTGAAGCGGGCAGGATTATGGGGAGCTGTTCTGGTTCAGCCTGTGGCTCTTGAGGTATTTGGTTGTCATGGGAACCAGCAGTTATACCAAGTGAGTCACTATAGCCAGCAACCTTCAAAATGACCGATCTCTGGGGTACAGGAGGGCTGGGACCTGAAGGGCGGGCACTAGGACCAGCACGTAGCGGACTTGTCGGAGGCCAGAGCTGGGGTAGCGGAACCAGATGGACGAGCTGCAAACTGTTTCCAATACCCAAAGGTCCCGCTGCTACAGTTCCGGGATCTCGTCCCACCTGGAACCCACGGATGCCGCTGTCCCTGGCCACCACAGGCAAAGCCTGTCTCGCCCCAGCGGAAGAGCCCCGGGCCGGGGCGGCTGTAAAGATGTCGGCCGCCGCCAGCCTGGCGCACAGCCGGGCTCCAATCTCGCCAGGAGCGCAGCCTTTCTCCGCGGGCCACAGTGGCAGTTACTAGCAGCCTCTAAGGGCATGTCCGGCTCTCCATTAAACTCCTGGGCGTAGTCCCGCTGACTTCTAGTGGCGCAGTGCCGGCCTGCGGGTTCCCGCACACTGTCCCGGGAAGCTGTATCTCCACTCCGTCCCAGCCCAGTTCCTCCCCAGCCCTCGGCAGTCTCTGTATATTGCAGCTGCGAGTGGTGTTTGGCTCTGGCTACTTCCTCCTCTCCACAGGGCTCGCCGTCCCGAGCAACCGCTCTGTCCCAACTCTGGGCTTGTCCCTGACTGCGTGTATGGGGAGGTGCGTAACCGCTTGGGGGGCAGGTCGCGACCTGGCGAGCGCATCCTTCTTGCGCTCTGGGCTCTATTGTGCTCCGTGCGCCCTCCGATCTTTGTGAAAATTTTGTACCTGTTTTCTTGGGCTGGCGTTCGGCGTTGTTTCTCTGTAATTCGCAATGCTGTTTTCGGAGTGAGCGGTCCATGCTCACAGGCAGCCGCTGGCGTTCTTCACCTCCTTCCCTGGGAGCGGTGCGGTGGGAGGACCCTATCACACCACCATTTTTTCCCCCTCTCTCTAAATATAAACTTTTAACATTATATACTTAACTAATTTTGTAGAAATTTTACAAATGAACAAACAGGCAATTTTAACATATAGAGTAAAATGTTTATTGTTTACCTGTGTGATGCTTTTTCACACTTTGCATTTTTATGTCCATAATAAGAGAGACAATTTTCCCATTTTCAGCTTTCTGTGACACTTAAAAATTTTTTTAAAGTCTTTTTAATCTAATTAACTGAATAAAACATCCAAATTAAAAAATATGTATTCATAATGCCAGTGCACATTGGAATACTTCCCACTGTGAAGTATATGTGAATGAATATCTCAGAGGGCTTATATGTAGACAGCCCCCATCTGAGAACAATATGTTGGCAGAGAAGTAAGACACATCTAATTACTGTTATAGAAATTAAAATGCAGGTAGCTCAATTAATGCAAATAATATCTAACTAAAATTTGCACTTGCTACTATTATGGTTTTTTCCAAAATATTGCTTAAAGTTCTAAGCAATTAAACTTGCTTAATATTCAGATTTTTTCCTGTTTAAAGACAAACAAAAGTTTACCTCCATCCATTCTTTTGGATAATCCAATTTGCTTTATATAAAAATATAGTTCTTTCACCATTTATGTATTTATACTACTTTTTGAATTGACTAAGTACTCATATTTAAATTATAAATTGAGATTGAAACAGTATAAAAATAGACCCATAAAATTATATTAAAAATATTATGAGAACTAAACAGGAAATGTATTTAAGATAGGGATGTTAAAATAAACACAGAGGACATTCCAGAGCAAGTATCATGCTATTGGGTTACTAATGATGAGCATATTTATATATTTACACATTTATGAATAACATTAATTTATTGTACTTTGATAAAGTGAACTAAAGTGTATTAAATCTCTATTACTTTTCAGCATTAGTACTTATTGTTTTAACTATATTTTTAATTTCAATGTTAATAAGAGTTAGAAGAGAAGTTTCTTTTTTATAAATATAATCTGTTGTTTATTCCAAGGTATCATAGTATGTTGAATATCTTGGCATATTCACTTAGTTGTTTGATAAGATTGATTCAATATTTTTCCTCTTTTAAAAGTATAAATACCATCAGAAACAACATGTTGGAGTGGTGTTTTGAATAGGTTAATATGACTTTTTTAGTGGATAGTAGCTAATAGACACTGAATTTATATGAGTTTTTATTCTTGCCTTGAAAAGAGTCTGTCACAGAAAATATAGTATTAAATATCTATTTTTTTCTCAGCACTTAATGGAATTTTCACTCCATTAATAATGATAAGTAGTACTAATTTATGAATAATTTATCAATTTCTAAGTCCTAAGCACTAATAATATATCATGTGCTAAGTTCTAATACTCATTTAATCAACTTATGGCATCAAAAAAAGATTCTCATTTAACATAGTACAAAGTTAACTAACATGTTTATGATACAACCTAATAAATTATGTACCAGTTTTCTATTGTTACTGTAACAAATTACCACACACTTATTGGGTTAATATAACACACATTTATTATCTTATAGTTTTATAGGTCAGAAGTCCAATATGGGTCTCACTGGGCTAAAATCAATGTGTCAGCAAGATTGAATTTCTTTCTGGAGGTCTAGAGAAGAATCAATTTCTTTGCCTTTTCCAGTTTCTAGAGGCCACCCATTTTCTTTAGTTTATGGCTGTCTTCAAAGCCAGAAATGTTATATCACTCTGACACTTCTTTCATGCTCATAACCAGGAAATTTCTTAGTATTTATTGAATCATGTGATTATTATTAAATCTTTCCAAAGAGATCTTTGCTTTGAGATAACAGTATCCTGATTCACTTTTGCCTAAATAGAAAGAAATGTAGTACATATGATAATTAATAATAATAATAACATTAATAATAATAATAGTAACAATGACAGCAGTTTTAACTATGTGTCCAGGTACAGTATATGTGAAAGGATGACCTTGGGTATTTTTCACAAGCCTTATGCTGAATATCTAAATTGTTTTGACAAGAAGCGTGGTTTACCAAAAGTCATTCTCTGTTTATTGTCAAAAGTGCATGATTATGATGTTTTCTTATGCAAGCCAGATTGTGGTTTACAGAGCAATGTATCTTTTCCCCTGCCTGTTCATAGCTCCTGTTTAAAGGCTGAGAAGCACGTGAAGCATTTTATATAATAAAGCAAGTGTTTCAGATAAAGAAACCTTCCATTTTCTTGTAAAAAGATGTCAAGGTGAAAGCCTTTGAATCTATTCAGTTAAATTCCATAGATTTTTTTTTTTTTTTTTAGTGAGTATATGAAAGGCATTAGCAGAGAATAGAGGTGGTTGAGTGGTGGGGTTGATGATGTAAAAACAGGAATTAGACATTATACTTGCTTTTATTTTGCCCAAGAATATCTACTGTAGACATGTTATAAAGATCTTGAACTGCCATAGGCAAATAATATTCTATTCCTTTTAAAGGAGAAATGGAAAAATTTTGACAAATTGAATACTAGTTTTGATATAAAGATGACATTTATTGACTGCCTCTTACTTTCTCTCTGTCTTTCTCTTGCCTAATCCTTTTAAAGTTGAATTATTTTGAGCTTTCTTAAATAGTTCATTCTTAGGAAAGGGACAAGGCAAAATAAAACAAAAATTTTATACATATCGGTATTATACAGAGCCCAATCCCACAATATCTACGTAAGCATTTTTGTGTCTTTTAGAATTTGAGCCCTAGAGAGCTGAGAGCCATAGATCCTATTCTATACTGACATGAAGCCAGGATAAAACTAAGCTGTTTCATGATTTACTTTAGCACTGGTCAAATTCAGAATATGTGTCCTTATATCCACACATAATTGAAAACTTAAATGATTTCATTAAAAATGCCAAAAAGAAATTATATTTATAAGCTAAAGAAAAACTTCTTGAATCAGTTGAATTTTCTATCACCAAATATCACATATACTCCAATACAAGAACTATCCCAAATCACTCTTCTTTCCATCCCCCACATTCTTATGTCTTTCAAACCTCTTCTCTCACTCTTTACTGTTTGCCATATTGCTTCTTGCTTGTACATTTTTTTTTTTTTGAGATAGGGTCTTTCTGTGTCACCCAGGCTAGAGTGCAGTGGTGTCATCATAGCTCACTGCAACCTCAAACTCCTGGGCTCAAGCAATCCTCCTGCCTCAGGCTCCCGAGTAGCTAGGACTAGAGTCACATGCCACCATGCCTGACTAATTTTTAAAAATTTAAGGTCTGAGAGTCTATTGTGGATGTAAAGGTAACATAGTCACAGGTTTCTGGGATTTGGTGTAGACATCTTGGCAGGTTGGCTGTTGAAGCAGGGATATTCTACCTTCCACTGGAATCAAACTTTAATGACGTTCAACAATTAAATCTTTTGTTGCTAATAAAATTCAGCAGGTAAAACTGGGCACCATCTGGTTTACTGTTTTCATGTTCATCACCAAGTATAGATAATCAATAGAAGAACTATAATGAATGCCCTCTAAACCTTTTAACTACTATTATTTACACAAAATAAATAATGTTTTGTGAAATAATTAGGAAAAATTTAATTGTATCGTTTTTTAACCTCTGCATTTTCTGAATACATAGCTTAAAATTACACCAAAAATGTATATTAGTTTTGGAACATTATATGTTTTTATTGTTTTGATGTTATTGTGATTCTGATAAAAATTGGACGTTATTCTTTTGCAGAATTTCCCTTAACTAAAAACTTAAAAGCAAATTTCCCCCGAGAAAAATACTTCTATCTTCTAATACTACTTTGCATTTAAATAATAAGCCCTTTATAATATATTTTATTATTTTTAATCATGCAAATTAAATGCTTATCTTGAATTGTTTCATTTAAAATCTTTAACAAGAGTTGTCAACTTACATCTGTTTTAAAACATTTAATCATCTATTTTTAAGTATTTTTGAGTGTTGCATATTGTGAAAAATTATAAAAAGCATTTTTTAATTCAAGTAGGATTTTATATTACTTCTACTGTGATGAGATGATAGTATATCTGGTTTTTTAGCTGTGCCATTATTAAGCATGGTTCAGCCATAGTATCCTTCTGAGTTACTGTCTCAGGAAGTCAGATTTGCTCCATTAAACTGCAGTACAGAAAGGAAGCTCTGAAAATGGAAGATAAAAGAATTTTTAGAATATCAATTAAACCTCTTAAATTTTCCTTCGTAACCTCAAGAAAAACTGATTTTGATCAAGCTATTTAATATTAAACCTCAACTAAAGAACATTAATGTTAATGAAGGGAATTCTTGTCTCAGCTGCATAATACAGTCTGGAACTATGGTCTAGTCCCTCCTCCAAATCCTTAGTATGATTAAAATAACATTCCATGGATTACTGAGACAGCCTTAATTTAGCAGAGCTGAGGTAAAGATCAGCTTGAGGGAGGCCTACCCCTCACATGCTTGCTTACAGGTTTCAAAGGGGTAGAAGCAAGCATATTTTGAGTATCAGCGTCTGAAATGCTATCTTTAGAGATTTGCATATTTATTCAGTCAACCAATATTTTATAAGTTGCTTCTATGTGAGAGGCACAGGTGAGGCTTGTCAGAGAATACAGAAAGGAATTTTATATGGACTCTGGTTCTGATGTTTGTAGGTGTGGTTTTTACCAAAGTTTCTACCAAGAGTGAAGAAATAGAAATATTCACTAATATTCCCATCAGCTTTCTATTTCTTACCTATCCACTTAGCCAGTTTACTTGAATTAAAGTGTATTTCTTCAAAATGCCATTGGTAAACCTTACGTTTCACCCCATCACTCATAATTTTTCTAGAAACTCTTACTTCTTCATACTAAGAGACTAAATAAGCAGCCAACCTGACATTAAGTCTTTATAGTGTTTTATCATCCTCCTTATTTCTTGCCAAACAGTGTGTTAGCAATTTTGACTCATAGGTTTAAAATACAATGCTGTTTACAGTACTGATTTGAGGAAATTTGAGGAAAATATTAGATTTCTAAATCACAGTTCTCCCATATATCAGAGATATTAACCAGTGTCAAGCTTTACTAATAATTTTAAAGGATACAAAAATTACATTGCACAAATGACAGAAGCAAGTCTAGGACCCCCAAAATAGCTCCAGAATTTCTTTCTTCTCCCACTGAACACCTCCTCTAGCCTTGGTTTAACAGGCAGGGTTTCTGAGTGAGATGTATAGTCACCTCATTTACACGGAGCTATTTAGATTATGAAACATCACCGTTTTAAACTCAGATATTTACATAAGTTGCATGATATTTTCCAGAGATCCATGAACCCTAAATTCTTAGGTTCCAGGTTTTTTAAGTATCCTAGACAACAAGGAACATTTTGTGGAAACCTTTCCACACATAGGGTATATGCTCTGAGCAAAAAGGATTTAGGTTATTCACCAGGTTGTCATAACCATGTCTACAGAAAGATTAGAAAGATTCAGCTATCTAATATCGTGTCTTGTATCTCACCCTCAGAACTTCAGAATGACGTGCTAGCCATTTTATCATCCACTTTTTAAAAAATATTTTCCCAATTTGCCATTAAAAACAAACAAACATAAAGCAAAATAAAACAAAATTTATTTTATATTAAATGTTCTTAAAAATGCTTTTTTCTCTGTCTCCCATTCTGTGCAGCACAATTTTGATAGTATGTTTTTCTCCCTTTGTGCTCCAAATACATACTAACTTTGTAACTGTGAGTGCCCTAGAGAGAATGGGTGTAAGTTGAATATGTTGCTGGTAAATATTTAACAAACCATTCCATAATATTACTTCCTATGTTCAAACATCAAATGCTATCCTTTATCTCTACCAACAGGAATAATTCTTTTAAATAATTTTAGTTCTATATACTTCAATGTGATAATTCTAACAATATATTACAATAACTTTTTTCTTTAGAATTTTTTCTAAACATTTAATTACTATACTAAAAAACAAAAAGCATAATTTTCTCTTTAGTTGGCATAGGGCACTGCTACTGAGAAAATACCCAGTGGCTGTTTGAATGTTAATTTACACAGTACGCAGAAATTCATTTACTTCCCACCAAGAAATTCATCAAAATTAATTATAATTTATCTCAATTCAATATAGTCCATTAAGTCAGGTAAAATTTTCATGCCTATGGGCATTTAAATTCTTATCAGTTTGTGTTTATTACTTTATTTAGTGTTTTATTATTAAAACTTCAAACCTATGACAGATATTTTAAAATATCACCTTATAAAAATATATTAGAAAAAATTTTTCACTGATGACTTTTTAGCAAATATACTTTTGAGGTCTTAGTAGATTGCATACGTATGCAGATTTGACCCAATATACCTAGGGATTGATTTTTAGCTGTATGTAATCACTCAGTAAGATAAAATTATCATTAAGACCAAGTGTTTAAAGGTTGTTCAGTCACCTTTTTAAAAACGGTATTTTACAACCTATTATACTTCTCAAGTAAGATATTCTAGAATCAATTATCAATCTTGGCACATTTGCCTGCAAATATCATAACATAACAGCCTTGGGATACATCATAATAAAACAATGTAGTTAAAAAAATTTAAGGTATATTCTGAAATCTTGTGGATTGTTGCAAAGGATTGAAGATTTACACATATGCTTTTTAGCAAAAATAGTGTTTCAGCAGTTCCTGGTTGTTTTTCAAGCAGTATTAAGTGATTGAAAGAAGTAAAGATTATTATTCTTTTCCTTTTTGCTCCTAAATATCTATCCTAAAAGGAAACTAATAATGCTTGTTGATCAAATCTACTAAGTTGTTGTCTACTTCATGATAACAATATGGAGAAACCAGGTAGAGATACGGAGAAAATTAAATTTCCTAAATTCTTAAAGAAAATTATGGATCCAGGACACTGTAAGATTTGGACATCGTAGATGGTCCCCGACTGGAATTAAGCTTTTTTGACTTTACAACGGGTGAAAGCGATACACATTCCGTAGAAACTGTACTTCTAGTACCCATACAACCTACAACAATTGTTTTTTGTGTTCAGTACAGTATTCTATAAATTACATGAATTATTCAACAATATGTTTTAAAATAGGGTTTGTGTTAGATGATTTTGTTAAATTTTAGGCTAATTTAACTGTTCTGAGCATGTTTAAGGTAGGCTAGACTAAACTATGATGTTTGGTAGGTCAGGTGTATTAAATGTATTTTTGACTTACACTATTTTCAGCTTACAGTGGGTTTATCAGGATGTAAACCTATCATAGTCAAAGGCCATTTGTATATTTTTAAAAAGTAGTTGAAGAAAATTAATATAATAGATTGCCAAGCGTTTTAATTGTATTATCTTTTATTTCTAAATTTTTAAATTTATGTGGAAGAGTATAATTTGGAAAGGTCTCACATTGCTTTGTTTACATAAATTATATTTCTCTTTTATGAGATAAAGCATGTTCCATTTACCACACAATAAGTCTTATTTAAATAACCTTTTATTATAGAGAAGTACAACATTATTTCTACTTTTCAATGTCATGTTATTCTATTTTGTAGGAAGTCAGTGGGTTTTAACAAAAAGCATGTGAGCTTTGTATTAAACTTAAACAATATTCATATACTATTCCAAAATAAATGTACCACTAAGGAATCAAACAAGTAATAAATGAAAACTTTATATAGTATGCATTTTATATTATTTTTTGTTATCTACAGTGAGGTTTTATATGTTATTTACAGTGAGATTTTATTTACAGTTAGGTATACACACACACACTCACACACACACACATGTATGACAGGACATCTAATTTCCATGTGATTATGCATGTGAAGTTCATCATATCTAAAAACTGTAACATATTGGGTTATCAATAAATGCTAATGTTCTTTTTATTTATAAAGTTGTTGAACTACTATTTTCTGTTTTATTTAGAATAGCTTTTATCTAAAATACATGAAGAGAATAATTTTATAGAAATAATAATTATTTTTGAAACAAAAATATATGTAGTAAAAAGCAAATAAGCCTATTTTCTCCTCTATTTCTCAAATGCTAGTTTTCAGAGATAAATATAATCAGTAATATGTTAACATTCTATTATGAATAATATGTATATTTGCTTGTTATTAAGTGAGTGTAACTATATAGTCCTGGATAAAAACTTAGGCAAGTGTCAAAATTTTAATGCACTTTTAGGAAAGAGATTGTTCTGTTTTTACTTTGTGTTACAAAAGTTGAGTCACGAAGAGAAACTCAATTCCGTAATTAGAATGTCCAGTCTAAGATATCCATCAAAGTCTGAGTTGATTTAACATTTTGTCATCTTCCCTAGTATGGGCCTGCTTCAGGTTTCAAGCCCTGATGGGGAAAGAAGAACTTGGTGCTTCTCCTCCATTCTTTCTTACCAGAACAGAGGTGAAGACTTAGCACACCTGTATTCTCCACACAGGTATTCAGGAACCTATGATAATGAACTTTGGTTTCAGCAACCCTTCTTAATGACAGCCTCATGAAGTGAAGCAAATCAGAGACAAAGGTGAGGAGAGAATGCTTTTTTTTCCCCTTGATATATCAATATACTTATGTACCTATTTTTTTAAGCATGTATGCGTATTTTGTTTACTATATGTTTCATTATAATCTACAGAAAACTATGTAACATACACACATACATATATGTACATTCAATATACATATGTACACTCATATTTATATAAAATGAATATGAATGTATGTGTATATATTTTACCTAGTTTTCTGTGAAATGCATCCAAAACATCTGGGTACAAACTATTGCCCTAAGATAGACTAGACTTCAGTAATTCAGATGAGCTAATTGTGATAGGAATGAGGTAACAGGAATAAAAATAAAATCTTATGTGTGATAAGACAAATGTTTGCTGAGTGGTCATGTTGCAAGTGTAAGAATATAAAAGATTATTTGTTTTCTTAACAAAAAAAAATCTTCCTAGTTCTTCATTTTGCTATTTACAAAGAAGATACAGCATAAAACTCTTTTGGTTAATATTTTGATAATTTGGGGGTTTAAAGGGCGAAACTCACAAGAGCCATGTTTATAATCAATTATTTGTTCTGCTACAAGAAATGTTTTTGTAAGTGACATTCACAAAGTGAAAGAAATTTCTTCAACTGATTAATGGAGGAATTGAGGGAAGAGAGACGTGAGTGGTAGCAAGGGAGGAATTTGGGGGTGAAGAACTAGAGGACTAATGGCAAATTTATGTATTTTTAAATTTGAATGTGTAGTGAGAGTGCTCCTGTTTTTCTTGATATAATGTCCTCAGTAAAATACACATTTATATATAAATATTTTAGAAGTTTTGGAGACATGTGAAAAAGCAAAAAGTCATTTTTGAAGGTAAGAAAAGGACATAAGGAACATGTCTTCAAGGTGCAGGCATTCACTATAACATAAAACCTTTTGTATCTAGTTTACAGTTCTGTCTTATTTATTTCACTTAAATCCTATTTATGGGCCTTTAGTAAGGGATATTTAATAGATGGTTCATAGAAGAGGTTTGATAAATATTTGTTGCATGAATGGGTGAATTGGTTAATAAGTTAACCAGTTAATATATCTATGTAATGAAAGGAAAGATGAACAAGGAGAGGAATATAGAAAAGATTTGTGATTATTCCCAAGGTTGTTTTTAAATTATATGTCTTGTAAACAGTATCTTTTCTTGTGATTTTGTAAGTGGAGTAAACTGGAGTTATTTACCTGTCAAACCTGAAAAAGAGTATTTTCCTAGCTATATGGGGAGGGAGTACGGGAAGGGACTTCAGCAATCAGAAGCTAGAAAATGAAGTTTGGTATTGTAACATTTTAACATAAACCTGTTCACAGGCTTGGGTTGGTGTTCTCTGATATATTCATGACAATACTCAGAGACACTATCAAGTTACTCCTGGGACTCTGAGATGGTTGTATTTATTATCCTTTGCCAAAATACTGTCTGTATTGTTTCTACAATTATTGGGTAAACTATATTATCTTTTAGCTCATGATAAAAAGTTATTGCCTTTCTAGGATTTGAACTTCCTAGATTTAAGAGCCAGATGGGACTTATTTGTCATAAAGCAAACTAAAATATGTCCAGAAAGGATCATCTTATAGTTTATACTCATTTATTTTTCTATGCCTTGGTCCTAAACTCTAACACCTGCTATTACCCTAACACCTTTGTTTGTTTTAAATCCCAGAAGGCACTTACCCATCTATGGATTATTTACACATTTATTTTTATTTTGAGGCAGATGTGCAAATAAACAATGATTCAGATAGGGAAGATTTTTATTGTTTGAAAGAAGCAATAGACCTGCTATATCTGAAATGAATAATAGAAATGCAATGTTTCTCCTGTCTTTCATTTAGAAGTCTGTTTTCTTTCACAAAGACACACATAGTTTCTAATATAAATATAAATATATAAGAATTGACTCATAAGCTATCTGAAAAGGCTTTTTGAAATACATGCAATATAATAAACTATATATTTTAATTGCATATCAGTTACATGCAGAAAAGTATGCAGATTAATATATATTTTTATGACAACATATCCATGAGATCATTGACAAATCCAGAACATTATCAACATTCCTGAATCATTGCTTCCCCATCAGTCAAATGCCAAAATACAATTTAACTACTATTCTAAACTAATCACCATAGAATAATTTTGCCTGTTTTTGACCTAAATATAAATGGAATTATAAAGCATATATTTTATTGGTTATGGCTTCTTTTATTATATGTCATATCTATGAGATTCATCCTCCTTGTTCTGTTTCGTGCATTTCCCGTGCTTCGTAGTATTCCATTGTGTGTATAGTCCACAATGTATTGATTCATGTATTCATCTATTGTGTTATTATTCAACATCTTTGTTTCAGCTTTTGGGTATTATGAATAAAACTGCTACTAGTACTGCTGTATTTGTTTTTGGTTGACAGAAAAATAGAAACACACTCAGATGTGAAAGTACTGGGTAATAGGTTGTATATACTTCTAACTTTAGTAGATATTGCAAACGTTTTTTAAAGAGTGTGCATTAATTTAAAAATTCCACCAACAACATATAAGTGCTTGAGCTGCACTTACAATGATGTTGTCAGTCCTTTTAATTAAATCCATTCCAATGGGAGTGTAATGATACTTCATTTTGCTGTTGCTTTTGATTTCCATTTACCTGATGACTAATGAAGTTGAGGTCATCTTAGTATACTGCACTTATTGGTCATTTTGACAGTCTACTTTATAAAATGTCAGATCACCTCTTTAGCTCTTTTGAATCCTTTGTCAGAATAATGTATTACAAATATTTTCTCCCAATCTCTGGATTAAATTTTGACTAATGTATTATTTTTTTATATTTTAGAAATAACTTTAATAAACTTAGAGATTTCTGAGTTATTCATAATTTTGAGTGTTTATTACATGAAATGAATGGTGTTATCTTTTACCTGATGTGTTTCTGCATCTAGTGAATACATGATTTTAAATTTTTCACCAATTCTGGAGAATCGTTGGCTGACATTTGTTCAAATACGATTTTGCTACCATTCTATTCCTTCCTTTTCCAATACTATAATTACCTATATTTAGATAGTCTTATTTCTATAATAGCTTCTCACATAAATTTGTTTTTTATATATTCATATATATTTATATAATTTGTGTGTTTCTAGGAATTTATCTATGGCATCTAGTTTATCTAATTTTTGGTGTACAATTCATAGTATTTTCTTATAATCTTTTGTTTGTGTAGATAATTAATAATTCCCCCATTTTCATTTCTAATTTTATTTGTGTCTTCTCTATTCTTTCTCTGTAAATCTAGCTAGAATTTTATTAGTTTTTTGATCTTTTCATGAACCAAGTTTTATTTTCATTGCTTCTCACCATTTTTTCTATTATCTATTTCATTTATCTTACATTAATATTTATTAATTCCATCTTTCTGCTGTCTGTGGGTATAGTTTGCTCTTCTTTTTCTAGTTCCTTAATGTCTAAAGTTAGGTTATCAATTTGAGATATTTTTTAATGCATGTGTTTATTTTTACAAATTTTCCTGTAAGTATAGTCTTCCTTTATTCCATATGTTTTGATATGCCATGATACCATTTTAATTTGTTTCAAGATTTTTTTTTTTATTTCTCAGTGATTTCTATTTTGACCCATTGGTTGTTCAAGAGGATGTTGTTTTCTTTCCAATTATTTGTGCAATTCCACTTTTCTTCTGTCACTGATTTCTAGTTTTATTTCCTTGTGGTCAGGGAAGATGCTTTATATAATAATTTTAATATTTTTAAAATTTTATGAGACTTGCTTTGTGACCTAATATGTGGTATGTCCTGAAAATGATCCGCATGAAGTTGAGAAGAATGTGTATTCTGCTCTTGTTTGGTGAAGTGTTCTACATATTTGTTAAGTGTAGGCAGTTTACATTGCTGCTCAAATCCCCTATTTACTTACTGAGCTTCTGAGTAGAGGTTCTATTCAGTATTGAAAGGGGTGTGTTGAAGTCTCCAACTGTTGTTGTATAGCCATTTATCTCTCCCTTCAAATCTGGCCTTGTTTCATGTACTTGGAGTTTCTGTTGTTTGATGTGCATGTGTTTATAATTGTTATAAATTCTTGATGGATTGACCCTGTTATCAGTATAAAATATCTTGCCCTCCTTTGTCTCTTGTGACAGTTTTTGACTTAAAATACATTTTGTCTGATGTTGGTATACCCACCCCAGCTCTCTCCTATTACTTTCATGCAATGTATTTTTTTATCCCTTTACTTTCTACTTATTTGTATCATTGGATATAAACTGAGTATATTATAGACAGAATATATTAGATCATATTTTTTTACCCATTCTGCCGATCTCTGCCTTTGGATTGAACAGTTTAATACATTTAAATTTAGATTAGTTATTGATAGTAAGTACTTATTTCACCCAATTCACTATTTGTTTTCCCCACGTTTTATAGCTTTCTCGCCTCATTTCCTCTATTACATCTTTCTTTTGTGTTTAGTCGATCCTTTGTATTGTTCCATTTTGTTTCCATTCATTTCCTATTGCATAATATTTAAGTGTTTTTAAGTAATTATCATGAAGATTACCATTAACTTTCTACATTTATAACTATCTGATTTGAATTGCTATCAACTTAGTTTCAACAGTATATGAAAACTCTGCTCCTGTACAGCTCCTCCTCCCTTTATGTTGTCTCAAAAATAACATCTTTTTATACTGGGTGCCCAATAACATAGATTTATAATTACTGTTCTACGTTTGTCTTTGAAATCATGTCATTTATACATTCTGCTTATTAAAAAGGGGAATTACAAATAAAAATATAATAATACTGGATTTTGTATTTATGCAGTTGCCTTTACTGGAGGTCTTTATTTCTTTGTTCATCTGTGAGTTACTGTTTAGTGTCCTTTCATTAAAGCTGATTGACTCCCTTTAGCATTTCTTGTAGGGTAGGTCTACTGGTAATGTACTCACTCAGTCTTTGTTTTTGTGTGAAAATCTTAACTTATCCTTCATCTTCATAAATAGTTTTATCAGATATAGAATTATTGCTTGACAGGATTTTTTGGGGGATACTTTAAATAGTTTCCAGGAGGTGAAAGAAGGAGGAAATGGGGAGTATTAGTAAAAGGGTACAAAGTTTCAGTTATACAAAATGAATACATCCTGGAGATCTACTGTACAGCATAGTGCCTATAATTAACAATACAGTGTTTTTTACTTAAATATTTGCTAAGAGGGTAGATCTTATGTTAAGTGTTCTTATCACAAAAAGTAAAAGAAAGACAAAAAATAAATAAAGAGACTGAGAGGAAACTTTTGGAGGTAATGTATACAGCATGGCATCAGTTGGTTTCATGGGTGTATGCTTACCTTCAAACTCATGAAGTTGTACATGTTAAATATGTACAGCTTTTTGTATGTCAATAATACCTTAATAAAGTGGTTAAAAAATGCCATTCCAGTTTCTGATGAGAAATTGAGTGCTAATCTTATTGAGGATCCACTATAAGTGACTAATTGCTTCTCTCTTAGTGTTGTCAACATTCTCTGTCTTTGGATTTTAAGAGTTTTATTATTTTGTGTCTTACTGTAGATCTCTTTGAGTTTATTATCTATTTGGAATTAGTTTTAATGCTTAGATCTGTAGGTTCATGTCTTTCATCAAATTTGGGAAAGTTTTGCCCATTATTTTATTTAAGTATTAGTTCTGCTCTTTTCTCTCTCTCTCTCTCTCTCTCTCTCTCTCTCTCTCTCTCTCTTCTAGTCTCATTATATGACTTCCTTAATATGTTCATTGATCCACTTGGAGTAACACAGGTCCCTTAAACTGAAGTCACTTTTCTTTATTCTTTTTTTCTTTCTGCTTCTCAGATTGGTTAATTTCAATTGTCTTGTCTTTTAAGTTTTCTGATTTTTTCTTCTGCCTCTTCAAATCTCTGTTGGACCCCTCTAATAAATTTTTCTTTCCATTTATTATACTTTCCTATCCCAGAATTTCTATTTGCTTCCTTTTGATAATTTATGTCTCTTTATTAATATTCTTATTTTGGTCATGCATTATTTTACATGTTTTCTTTAGTTATTTCTTGTTTCCTTTAGCTCTTTAACCATATTTAACATAGTTAAAGTCTTTGTCTAGTAATCCAATAACTGTTTTTTCTAGTGGATAGTTTCTGTTAATTTATATATTTTCTTACTAATGGATCATACTTTCTTGTATCTTTGTATGCTTTGCTTTTTTGTGGTTGTTTTTGAAAATTGAATATTATATATTTTAATGTATTAAGTGTAGAAATTAGATTCTCCCCTTTTCCAGAGTTTGCAGTCTTTGGATTTTAAAAGCTGTAGTCATCCATTTGTTCAGTTACTTTTTTCAAACTACTTTTTCAATAATTCATTCCTTATCATGTACGGTTATTGAAATCTCTGATCTATTAGTGTAGATCAGAGATCTACACTTTTATTTGAGTAGTGTTTTAACCGAGATTTTCTTGAATGTGAGGAGAATTTTTATTTTTTTCTTAATTTATTGTTTGCTTTTGCTATAAACTTTTGACCTTTTATAGAGTTCTGATAAAGTTCATTCTGACAATTTCTGCTTGTTTTTCAATGTTTTTGTGGGAAGACAAGAGTTTGGAGCTGCTCCTCTGACATTTTCTTGATATCTTTACCTTTTTTTTCCTTTGATGCAGGATGTTTTATATTATATTTTTAAATGCTTTGGAAAATATTATTTTTATATTAAGATTTATATTTTTCTGAAATTATAAACATTTTAATAGTTGTTTTTAGATTCTATTGGTCATGGCATAGTTCCATTTAGTCTACTCTAGGCCCTTATGATATCAAACTAAATCTGTAGTATACTAGGGCCCCTCCACCTTGGAAGACATGAATTCCAAACTCTGTTATCTCAGTACCACACAGCTGCTGAATTCTCTGCTAAGTTCTTTAATATTCCATTGCTATTTTCTTTTTTCTCCACCCCCCACCCTTGGAGTCTCTCCTTGTACATTTTCAGCTTACAAATTGGCTAAAATTAGTGACGTATATGTTTTCAGACATTTCTTGTGGGGCAGGTCTTTTCTGTGGTTCCTCCTTCTAAGATTTGATCCCTCAAGTTCCCGTGATATTGCAAGCCCAGATTCCAACTCCGCCTCCTGCAAGGACTCTAGTCCCAGTTAGAGTATAGTTCTTATTTCAATTCTAGGCAATAAACTTGGTTTAACTGTGAAATTCTTCATGATGTATATTCCTTCTCTTAGGAGCCCTAGCCCCTCACACTTAATTAAACTCAAATGCCTATGAATAATTTTTTGTGCATTTTTTTCATATTTTAATTTTTTTTTTGTAATGGCTGGTATTATTCAAATTACTTCCTCAATTTTGTTGTTTAGTCATCTACCTGCAGAGTCTCTGAATTCACCAAATGTTCTGAGGCAAAATCATCCATGTCCTTGAGGTCTGTCAATTTTTAGCCAATATATCTTTTATCCAGTAAGATCCTTTTACAGGTGTAAAATCCACATTCTCAGTCTCCTGGTTGCCTCCAAGATCAGCAAATGAGTGAGGGCAAATATCATCTCTCTAAACTTCTCCTATTCTATAGCCCTGTAGTTTTCATGCCTTGGAAGCTTCCTGTGAATTCAACTACATTAAGTTAGTTTTTCTTTGCAAGAGCACTGGTCTGAACCTAGCTACTTCAACCTACCTGAAAGTGAAACTTTGGTACATTTATTTTAAATGGTAAAATCAAGTAACTTCCAGGATCATTGTTAAGGGGGACCCCTAGAGAATCATGAGGTCGATTTTGGAATGCAAATAAAACTATATTATTTTGACATATTAGTCACTGTGTAAAATTTCAATATACCACAAATATAAAGTACATGGATATGTCTTGCAATATTTCACATGTATGTATGTATTTCAGTTTTCCCACACTTTTATCCATTTAGATGTGTTTTCAATAGATCGTTTTAGTCAATAAATATTCGATTATCCAGAATCATTTAAACAGTCACACACACACACACTTTGAGAAGTCAAAATTATAAAATGAGAATTTATAAGAATAACACTAACTCTCACCTCTTCCCAACTACCCATCTTGTAATAACTTTCAAGCATGACCCAAGAAATTCAAAGTCAGTCGTAACTTCCTTGCTGTTACTGAAACTTGGATCAGTCTTGAGGACAATGCTTCCCTGAAAACCTCCCTTTGATAATTTATTTTCTATCTTACCTCTACTGCCATTAACAATAGATTGGTAAACGTCTCTTTTTTTTTTTTTTTTTTTGTAGACCATTCTTTCTTAGCTCCTTATCATAGTTATTGGTATTAAAACTTATTTAATTAAGCTACTCAAACAACCACCATTTCTTTTTGCAGCCAGTTGTCAAAATTTTTCCCATTACCTTTCTCATCTCATAAAGATTTCAAATTCTGTCTTGTTATCACTTTTCCCATTGCTACTTACTATTAGTTTTTTGGGTTTTTTAAACAAATTCTTGATTTTCAAATGTATGTAGTTTATTCCTTAAGTATTCTGGCCCTCTTAAGACTTTGCCTCTTCTCTTCTGTCATCTGTCAGTGGATGTCATTCCATCATCCACTACATCTCAGGTACTAACCTCTCGATCACATATATTGACTTTGTCATTTTTAAAAATTTAAAACCTGTAATCTCCACTATCAGTTACAGCTACTCTATTCCCTGCTTTCAGTAATGGCACAAAAAATTTTTGGTCTCCACAGATACTACAGTCTATTGGTAGTAACTACTATTTCCTCTCATTTTACTATGTTCTCATTTGCTTGCTTAGCCAGCATACATCCCATGATCCATGAATATTTTTGATTTCTTCTTTATACACTTTTAATTCCATTTTTGCTTTCTCAATTTAGTTTGACTTATTGAAAAAAAACCCTACAACTCTGGTTAAATCCTCATTCTTTTCCTAATATGAAAATATTCAAAAGCCATTATATATAACTACAAAAAAACAAATAGTCACGCTGATTGATCTTATTTTAAATTCATGACTACCAGTTTCAAGTGGGCTCTTAGTTTTATTATACATTAAGACATCCCTGTCTTATGCAACTACTTATTATCATATTCTCTCTACTCAAAGCTACAATAATGCCTCTAACACCCTCACCTTTTGTTAACAACTTTCCTTCCTAATACTGAGAAAATAAAAACAATTAGAGTATAACCTTGATAAATTCTAAGTCCAACATCTGTCCCCATATACTCTTCTTTCTATTATTATATTCTACATTAGGCCAACCCTTCCACTTTTGCACTCCAGCATTTCTCTACTCTCTGGCTCTTAGATCTTCTTTATTTCTTTTCTCTTAATTTATTCTCACAGTAAACAAACATGATGAACCTTCATCCAACTTAAACAAAACAAAACTGAAAGAACA
Organism: Daubentonia madagascariensis; assembly: GCA_023783475.1. Lineage (NCBI taxonomy): Eukaryota > Metazoa > Chordata > Mammalia > Primates > Daubentoniidae > Daubentonia > Daubentonia madagascariensis. The sequence continues at coordinate 21,548,422 of JAKFHU010000726.1, read as the reverse complement.
AAACAAATGTCTCCTGAACCCATATTTTCCTTCAGCTAACCCTCCATTCCTTTAAAAATCAAATTTCCTCAGAAGAAATATCTAAACACACTGAGTGTAATTTCCCTTCTTCAGTTTTCTGGCATTCAATTCCAGGAAGCTTTATTTGAATAGTCCATGAAAATTACTTTATATAAAATACCAGTGGCCTTTATGTTGGGAAATCCAATGGTTATTCCCAGTGCTTTTCATACTTCATTGCCTTATTTGGGGTAAATTTAATAGTTTCTTTCATGAACATTTCTTTTTTTTTTATTTCCTCTATTTGAAACTCTGATTTTATTACTCTTACTGAACATTCTTCTCTAGCTTTTTTTTTTTTTTTCTTTCTGGATTGTTATCTCCAGAAAATAGAATTTTAGAGGTCTCAGGGATGAGTCTTCAAAGTTTCATCTTTGTCACTCAATATAATGTCTTTTGGGGGTAATTCTCCTGAGAATATCCCATGTTTTAAGCCATTTCCTCTAACATTTGCTGTAGTTGTGAGACAGATGCACCAGCAAGAAAAGGGGATCAAACCAGGGTATTAACAGGCTCCATTACAGCACACATACTTTTTTTTTTCTATTTTCCATGTCTACTAGTAAGAGTGAAAGGAAGACTTTACAGAAATACCAAGGGCTCAGATCCATCAGGAACAATGATCTGTTTTAACTACAGAGAAAAAAGCTCAAGCAGCTAGGATGGAAGCTAAAGATAAGAGCATATGAAATGAATAGTGAAAAAGAGTAGTCACAAATGTTATATACAAACTCATTTGCCATTCCAGAAATGGAGATCATAGTGTTCATCTGGTTTCTTTCCTTCATATACTTTAAACATAATTAACTAACTTCCTATATCATTTCTTTCCCATTGCCTCACTCTCATATGTTGGCTGAGGTAAAGGTAACAATTCAGTCTTTAAAAAGCAGAAACTAAGGATCCTGAGAGATCAAGAGGTTAAACGGGGATCATACAATTGTTGCATCAGTCAGTTGCACTTATTAACAATGTATGTGCTATATTCATTTTGGGATTTTGGGTTTTTTTTGTTTGTTTTGTTTTTGTATACAAAATACTTTTATTACAAACTGGAGAACAGTTTTCAAGCATAGCTAAAGGAAGAAAATTCTTTGTAGATGATAAGCCCACAGTATTGGCATGCAACGGATATTTGTCAATATTGTGGTTGTTCAAAATCTGAATTCTACTATCATGATTGAGAATTTCTCACTAAAAGAGTTGTGGTGGGCCCCATCTTTGACATCAGTCATACCAGAAACTGAGAAAAAGAAAGAACAAACTAAAAACAATTAATTTGACTTAATATCTAGTGTATAAATTGCAGATGAAAAAAATCAATGAATAAAACTTTAAAAATAAGTTTAATAAGAAGTAGGTGGAAGGAACATAAATTTCCTACAAGACAAGTGGGAAAAATATATCCTTGTCCTGTGAAAGGTTGTGACTGGTATATTAATATATTTTCCTGAAGCTCTTCCCAGAAATCTCAAAATATTTCAGAAAATATTCCAGAGGCCAATGGGAGGAGAGGAATTAAGAAATAGTGAATTGAAGGTCTGTAATTTGGTAGGTAATATTTACTGTGGGTATACTGCTAAGCAAGGAATTCTGAGTGATTTAGGCATTTATCAGGTCCTTGACAGTGAACTCTTAAATGAAATAAACAGTTTACATGACAAATAAGAGAAAACATTTATCTCAACCTTGGCAAAATAAACATTCATATTACTCAGTTTATGTAACTGTATGTCAATGTCTATTCTGCAGGTTTTTTAGATATATAAACATGACTGACTACATTTGTCTCACCTTTTACTTTAGAATGAAAATATTTCTTAATAAATATTTATTCATAGCATGAATAAATAACATATATGCATGCATATATATGTATATATGTATACGTGCATGTGTTCATACACACACACACACACACACATAATCTAATAGAATTGTCATCCTTCCTCCCTTAGGCAAAACAAGACTATAGATCAAACATAATTGGAATGCATAAATAAATAAGAAAGTGTTATTGCATGCAGTAATTTTGAGTCTTATGTGTATATTAAAATCACCTGTGGAGTTTAAGATACTTACAGATGTCTGGGCTTTACTTTAGAACAATTAAGTCAGAATATAAAGATGTGCAATTTGAGTACTTGTAAGGTTTATCTTTTTCCTTCTCTCATTTTTCCTTCCTTCCTTCCTTCCTTCCTTCCTTCCTTTTTTCCTTCCTTCCTTCCATCCTCCTCCTCTTCATCTTTCTCCTCCTTATTCTTTTCTCTCCTTATCTCTTTCCCTCTCCCTTCACCACCCACTCTAGCTCTGCCATGATTCAAATGAAGAGACATGTTGAAAAGCACTTAGAAGGGGGTGTGTTTTTGACATTAGGAGTCAAGGGGATCAAAATTCTTCTTCATGCTGTTTTTGTTACTATAGCCTTGTAGTATAATTTGAAGTCATGTGATGTGTGATTGATGCTGCCAGATTTGTTCTTTTTACTTAAGATTGCTCTGACTATTCCAGATCTTTTTGGTTCCAAATGAAGCTTAGGATTATTTTTTCTAGATCTGTGAAATATGATGCTTGTATTTTGATGAGAATAACATTGAATCTGAAAATCAGTTTGGGCAGTATGGACATTTCAACAATGTTGATTCTACCAGTCCATGAGCATGGGATGTTTTCCATTTGTTTATGTCATCTGTGATTTCTTTCATCAGTGCTTTATAGTTCTCCTTATAAAGATCTTTAATCTCCTTTGTTAAGTATATTCCCGGGTATTTTATTTTCTTTGTAGCTATTGTGAATGGTATTGAGTCCTTGATTTGACTCTCTCCTTGGCTGTCATTAGTATATAGAAATGCTATTGATTTGTGTACATTGATTTTGTAACGTGAGACTGCTGAATTTATTTATCAATTCCAGGAGTCTTTTGGTGGAGTCTTTAGGATTTTCTAGATAGAAGATCCTATTATCAGCAAACAGGGATAGTTTGGCCTCTGCTTTCCCAATTTGATGCCCTTTACTTCCTTCTCTTGTCTGACTGCTCTGGCTGGGATTTCCAATACTATGTTGAATAGAAGTGGTGATAGTGGTAATCTTGTCTTGTTCCAGTTCTTAGGGGGAATGCTTTCAACTTTTCCCCATTCGGTATGATGTTGGCTATGGGTTTGTCATATATGGCTTTTATAATTTCAGAGACATAAAGCAATGGAACAGAATAGAGAACCCAGAAATAAAACCAACTACCTACAACCAACTGATCTTTGAGAAAGCAGACAAAAAGATACACTAGGGAAAGGAAGCTCTATTCAATTAATGGTGCTGGGAAAATTGGGTAGCCACATGCAGAAGAATGAAACAGGACCACTATCTCCCACCTTATACAAAAATTAATTCAAGGTGGATTAAAGATTTAAATGTAAGGCATGAAACCATAACAATTCTAGAAGAAAATTTTGGAAAATACTCTTTCAGACAGAAGTGTGGGCAAAGAATTCATGACTAAGATCCCAAAGGTAAATATAGCCACAACAAAAATAATAAGTGATACTTAATTAAATTAAAAAGCCTATGCACAGGAAAATAATTAATCAACAGAATGAATAGAAAACCTACGGAATGGGAGAAAATATTCACAAACTATACATCTGACGAAGGACTGATATCCAGAATCTGCAAAGAACTCAAACAAGTCAGTAAGAAAAAAACAAACAACCCCTTCGAAAGACATGAGCAGAAATTTCTTGGAAGATGATAGACAAATGACCAGCAAACATATGAAAATATGCTCAACATCACTCACTAGTCATTAAGGAAATGCAAATTAAAACTACAACTATATACCACTTTACTCCTGTCAAAATGTCCCTTATTAAAAGTCAAAAAACAATAGGTACTGGCATGGAAGTGAAGAGAAAGGAACACTAATGCACTGTTGGTGGGACTGCAAATTAGTACAACCTCTATGGAAAACAGTATGGAGATTCCTCAAAGAAATAAATGTAGACCTACCATTCAATCCAGTAATCTCACCACTGGGTATCTACCCAAGGAAAAGAAGTCATTTTATCAAAAAGACACCTACACCTGAATGTTTATCACAGCATAATTCACAATTGCAAATATATGTAATCAACCTAAGTGCCCGTCAATTGATGAGTGGATAAAGAAAATGTGGTGTGTGAATATATATATATATATATATACACACACATACATACATACACACACACACACAAATACACACACACACACACACCATGGAGTACTACTCAGCCACAAAAAGGAATGAAATATTGTTTTTTGCAGCAACTTGAATAGAACTGGAAACCATTATTCTAAGTGAAGTACCTCAGGAATGGAAAATCAAACAACATATATTCTCACTAATAAGTGGGAGCTAATAGATGGGTACACACGGGCACAAAGAGATATAAAAGACATGAGGAACTAAGAAAGGGGAGGACAGGAGGGTGGGAGTGGGGTAAAAATTTACCTATTGTGTACAATGAGCACTATTATGATGATGGGCACACCAAAAGCCCTGACTTAAGCATTATACAAGATATCCATGTTAAAAACAAAACAAAACAAAACAAAAACACTTGTACCCCCTTTATTAATATTTTGAAATAAAAAATAAATTATTCCTCACATAGTTGTGCTTGCATGCACACCCAGTACTACACAAAATGGTTCTTTTTAAAATGAAAGTAACTCCTGTATATATGAACTTTTATGAATACTTTGTACAAGCTTTGGGGTTGATAAAGAAGGTGAGTTGAGCCTTGACTTTTTTCTTTATATTACCAGTTTCATGATTTTGGATTTTTAACCCTATGAAGACTTGTTTCCTCATCAAGAAAAATGAACCCTCATGTGGTGGTTGTGTGAATTAAATAATGTACTGAAAATGCTTAATAGGGTATTTCATAATATTAGCTACTTAAATATTGTAGGGAAATTTGTGATGATGAAACAGTTAAATATCTTGATCCAGATGGTGGTTACACAAAGCTATATATGTAACAAAATTGCATGGAGCTATACACATTTGCACACACACAAATGAGTGCACATATTAACTGTTGAAATGTAAGTTTGTTTTCTGGATTGGACCAATGACGATTTTGGTAGTATACTATAGTCAACACTGGTTTTAATGTTTTACTATAGTCGTGCCAGAAGTTAACACTGGGGGAGGCTGGATGAATAGTGAAGGGGCCTCTCTATACATGTCATTGTAGATTTCTATGAATCTATTTTTATTTCACAATAAATAGTTTAAAAAATAGTATGGCTTGGTGCTTTATTTTTATTGTGGTATTGGTGGTTGAGGGTTTGGGGGCTGTGACAACTGTACAGATGTGATTGCGGTGTTTAAGCTGGCAGCAAGTATTATTTGGGTGGCCTTTGCTTAATGGTACATTCTCCAATATGTCACATAACTGAGGTGGAGAGTTTGTAAGACTGACTGGAAAGTGGCTGGAACCCTGGAAAAAGAAATCCAGTGCAGGATGTTTATTCTGTCTAAATAAACATTTTTAAATAAATAATTATTTTGTAGGTAAGTAATTTTCTTTGAAAATGGGTCAATTCATACTCAAAGGTTTTCTGTTTTTAATTTGGCACTATAGATAAAACAGAGATGGGGTTGGAGTTCTCGAGAAAATTTTTAAAAAGTATCTTTTCAAAGAGGTAGAACTCTTCATATAGTCATAAAGTGGTGGAGGTGATAAAACATGGTCAGTTATGGGACATAATTGGATTTAAGGGGCATCTCTAGAATGTGGAGAGGAGTATACATTGAAGATGTGATGGTTATATTCCATAGCAGAGGCAAGTGACACACTTTAAAATTACCAGTTGAGATGAACCTGAAGTCAATTTAAACGATGCCCTTCCAAAATCATTAGGGGCATCCTCAACGAAAGGCATCAGTTTTTCAATGGAGACATTCCTTGCTTAGGCTTTCATACATAGTTGGTTGCAAGGAAAAAAAAAACATAAACTATTTACTTATCTACTTATAGCTAAAATTCTCTTAAGTAGTCAAGGATGTTGTATTTCCCATTTATGGCATCCTATGTCAAATATAATAACCAATGCCTTTTTCATTTTTCTGTCAGAATATTTTCTTTTAATCTTATTAAACACACCTCTATGCCTACACTCTCAAAATGAACTTATACTATCCTTTTACCTATTCTATACTTCAGTTTCCATGAGAGTATTTTAAGGTGAAGAACATTCAAGCTATATAAGCCTCTTGGAATATAATTATGTATTAAGAATAATGATAAAGTTCTTTGGCAATGGAAAAAAGTGCTACATAACTGTCATCTAAGAAATGGCTTAGACATAATTCAACATTTAGTTGTAGTATTCCTGTCCTTTAAATTTATGCTGCTTTTGGCATGTTCATTTCTGCTAGATTCACTAAAACACATATGCAGCTGTGATAGTGACAGCTTGAAGTTAGCAGATTGACATAAAAACCAAATAAAAATGCTATGAAGCCCTTTATAGGGCATATGGAGAAGACTTGGTTTTAGAAGTCATTTTATCCATACTAGGTTACATTTTCAATTATAGAGATGTATTGTATATTCTTCAATAATTTAATTAAAGGTACACTGCATTAGAAAGTATTTCTAGGATAATAAATAAAAGATGTATACTATTTAATATTTTTATTTTTTTCTATAGGAATATATTTCCTCTTTCTTTCAAATGTTTTACTAAAATATTAAACACTAAAAATTTATATATTAATTTAAATTTATTAAGATAAATATAAATTGTGTCTAATATTAATATTTTAAAAATACAACATGGTAACATAATCCACCTTTCAAACAGTGTTCAACTACAATTGCCTTCAAACAGAAATTTAAAATTAGAAATTATTCTGTGTATGTATTAAGTCACTTGGTAATATGGCAATCCTAGTTGGTTCTAATATTGTATCTCTATAGAGAGAAGATTAAATCTTTTCACCAAAAAGTTGTCCAAATGAACTTTGTATTGCTATTTATTATGTTATATTATATAATATTGTATATTATACATATTTTTTACATAAAATATTTGTTGAGTCAAATTTAATAAGTAAAAATTACAATATTCTTCTCCCAGCAATAAGCAATTTCATTCTTTAAAAGCAAATGAGGGTTAAAACAAGAGGGTATAGGAATAGTTCTGCTTCTGTCACAAACACAGTAGCCAGAAGGATTCATGTACATGCTGTGATAATAATTATGTTTAAAGACCCACCCTCTCTTCCCTCCTTCCTTCCTTTCTTCTTCCCTCTCTCCCTCTCTCTCCCGCCTTCCTTCCTTCTTTCTTTTTTATTGGTTAAACTAAGGTTTCACTGCATAGTTTTCCTTAGTATTTGGTTCATTTTATTCTTTACTTTCATATAATTTAAAGTACAGGAAAAATTTAATTGTTTTTAGCTTATTCCTTCATTGAAATTGCAACACTGAATTGATAATTTTACACTCTACTTTTTAATCGAATATGTATGCTGATTGCAAAGAATTTAGGAAATTCAAATAAAAAAGACTTAAGGAAGGATATTCTTTATTCTGTGTCATAGAGAAAAATCACATTTATCACTTTGATAATATTCCTCCATTTGAATATACTTCCTCTACTTGAATATACTATTTGAATATACGGTATAACTATGCAACTAAGATATGCATAGTTATACGAAATCATATCATCTGTAGTTTTATTGCAAGTGCTTTCTTTTAAGTTTTCATGAATAATCTTCATACCAATGAGTGAACAACACCATTTAATGGTTTCATAATTTTTCATTTCATGATTTCTCCATAAATATTTTAAGCAAAGCCCTATGTTAAAAGTTTAATGTGTGTTTTATATTTTATTATTATCAACAATCCTCCAATTAATATCCTTGCCTACATGTTTTAAATCATGATTGTTCTCATAATGCTTTATTAATGGATTCCTTAAATAGTAAGCACATACATTTTAAGGCTTCTCGTATATATTAGAAAATTGCAAAAGGTAACATTGTATCAACTTATACATTTAAAAAATAAGGCCTTGTAGAAATGAGTTATTCCTTATTGCCTAATGCTATTACCTTAAGCAGGATTGGAAATCATACATTCAGAATAATTTTATAAAATATATTTATGTTGCACTAAAATTGAGTTTATTTTATTAGTAGAAATGTAGAAAAACCTTTATAGGCATTCTGGGCATTTTCATTACTTTTCTAAATTTTTATTTTGAAATAATTATAGACTCACAAAAAGTTGCAAAAATACTCCCGTGTTTTTTCTTCTCCCACTGGTAACATTTGATGAAACTATAGCACATTATCAAAAGCAAAAAATTGATGTTGGCCGATACGGTTGATTACATACCTACAGGGATTTCAGCAGTTTTTGTATGAAATCATTTATTTTGTTATATTTTTGTTCCTTTTCTCTTACATTTTATCAGATGTATAAATTTGTATGAAAACATCATTACATTTTGCATTATATCTTAAACTCATTTTAATTATATTTTAATAACAATTGGTTTAAGTGAGTTATTTAGTGAGCTATATATTATTGACAGTTATTATGTTGTCACATACCTTGCCAATATTTTTATGTAATTTGTATTTATTTGCCTTTTCTTTTTGGTTTGTTCTCTACGATAATCCATTTCTTTTTCATTCTTTTTTTTTTTTTTGGTTTAAATTTTGGATAGACCACTTTTAAATAGTATAAACATGGGGGATATTATTTATCTTCTTTCTGTTTAAGTTTCTCATTAGTAAAATATAGATGTTAATTACACCTCCCTTATAGGCTTGTTGTACACAAATAATCCTCATAATACCATATAAGAACTTAAGACAATGACTGGAGAGTAGTAAATGAATCATATCATTGAATCTTAAGTATTGATATTATTTAATTCTTAATTATACAACAGCCTCTATATGAGTACTTTCTTCTGATCATTGATCTATTAAGTCTAAGCTTAAAGCCACATTTTTGGCCTTCCAGTATTTTCAAAATACATTTTCTATGTTTACTAGAAATAGTGTATTCAGTATCTCTCATCATTATAAAATATCTAAGCATTTTTGTAAGTATTTTATTCCCAGATAAATGCTAAAATTTGTATTAAACTTTCGATATTTGAAACTATATTAAGTAAAATTCCGTTTCATCCTAAAACATGATATATTATCCCATGTTATCCCATATATTTCAGCCCTCAATGGAGTCTTGTAACTTATTGTTCATATAAGTTGTAATTATTACCTTGTTTAGATTCTTTTATGTATTTAGTATTTTTGTGGGTGTTATAAGTGAGAAAATGTTTACTGTATTAGTCAGGGTTCTCCAGAAAAATATAATAAACAGGACATGGTTGTTATAATTTTATACTATATGTAATTTATGTTATCTATGTGCAAATTATATATTATATATAGAGAGAATAAGACAGAGAGAAAGACTGATTTATTTTAAGGAATTGAGGAATTGGCTCATGTAGTTATGAATGTGCAAATCCAGCATATGCAGGGTGGCCGCAAGCTGGAGACCCAGGGGAGAGTCACAGTCTCAGTCAAAAGGCAGCTGCCGTCAGACTTCCTTCTTGCTCAGGGGAGGTCTGTCTTTGTTCCATCAACTGGTTGCATTAAGACCATCAACTGATTGAATGAGACCCACCCACATTATGGAGGGTAAATTGCTTTATTGAGTAGTCACAGATTTAAATATTATTCTAACCAAAAAAAAACCCTTCACAGTAACATCCAGAATAATGTTTGACCAAATATCTGGACACCATGACCAAGCCAAGTTGACATATAAAATTAACCATTACATTGTGCTTTATCTTTTTTAAAGATGTGTATATCATGTCGCAATATTCTGCAGAGCATTATTAGTGTTTAAAAGTATTCAGTGATTAAATACACTTAGAAAAAAGTGACAAGCCCAAATTAATCTCATTCCTGAAAAATATTGTTATTTCCAATGCATCTTCATTTCTTTGTCACCACCATATCAGCTCTATTTTAGGACTCTTTTTATTGCAAGTGAAAGAAATCCAACTCAGATTAGGTAAATAAAATAATAGTATGCTAATCTGGTTTACTATTGTAACCATTTTACTATCTATGTGTATCTCATAACATCATATGGTAAAACTCACATATACACAAAAAAATTATTTTAAAAAAAGGAACTGGTTTTATTGTCCTAGGGAACTACCAATTACAGAGATTGTGTTGGGTTAAGGCATAGTTAGATCTAGGGGTCAAATAATTTGGCCATCAGACTGTCTGTATTTTCTTTATTTTTTTCTTCCTATTACATGTTCAGTCAGGCTTACTCCATGTAGTGGCAACAGTTGCAACTGACAATCTTAGGTTAGATTGCTTTACACTTAAAGAATTCCCTGGGACAGAATAAGGGGTAGAAGAGTTCCAGCGGATCATTCTGCCTTAATTTATGTGCTATCCCTGAAATAATCATAGCTAACAGGGGATAAATATTCTGAATAGATGGACCTAGAAATATTCTTAAATTTGTGGTAACTGGTAGGAGATGGAGAAAGGAAGGAATCCTAAAAACTTACACATATTTGAATGAGTTTTCAGATAAACAGGAAAAAATAAAGGTTCTGGCAACAGAAGATATGGTAGCTGAATCTGGCCAAGGTAAAAAAAAAAAAAAGTGTTTACTACCTATTCAAAATATGGCAGTTTCCCCTTTGTTTCCAGGATGAATATTTATTTCAGGCAGAAGAAAGATCCTCAGAACTTGAAGACAGGTCTTTTAAAATAACCTGGTCTGATACAAATAAAGAAACAATAATAAAAAAGAATTAGCAAAGCCTTCATGACATATGGGACACCATAAAGTGACCAAATATTCAAATTTTCAGTCTCCCAGATGGTGAAAAGAAAATAATAGGGTTAGAAAACCTACTGAATAAAATAATAGATGAAAACTTTGCAAGTCTAGCAAGAGATTTAGACACTCAGATATAGGAGGCTTAAAGATCGCCAAATAGATACAATTCAAAAAGGTCTTCTCCATGGCACATTATAGTCAAAGTGTCAAAAGTCAAAGACAAAGAGAAAATTCTAAAAACAGCAAGAGAGAAGCATCTAGTCACCTGTAAAGTAACCCCCATCAGAGTAACAGCAGATTTATCAGCAGAAACCTTAAAGGCCAAAATAAAATGAGATGATATATTCAAAGTGTTGAAGGAAAAAAATACCTGCCAGCTAAGGATACTATAACAGGCAAAATTATCCTTCAAAAATGAAGGAGAAATACTTTTCCCAGGCAAGCAAAAGCTAAGGAAGTTCATCACCACTAGACCAGCTCTACGAGGAAAGCTTAGAGAGTCCTATGCGTAGAAGCAGTAGAATAATAACTACCATCATGAAAACACTTGAAAATGTAAAAACCACTGGTAGAGCAAACACACAAAAAAGGGACCAGAAAAAACTGAAAATTTACTACTGCAGAATACCACCAAACCACAATGATAAACAACAAGAGAGAAAGAAAGGAACAAAGTACACACAAAACAACTAGAAATCAAATAATAAAATTTCAGGAATAAGCCCTCACATATCAATAACAACCTTGAATGGAAATGGACTAACTAAACTTTCCACTTAAAAGATAAAGGCTGGCTGAATAGATAAAAAAAAAAAAAATGACCGATATATAGGCTGCCTAAAAGAAACTCATCTTACCTGTAGGACACAATGTAGACTGAAAATAAAGGAATTGAAAAATATTTCATTCAAACAGAAACCAAAGGCAAACAGGATTATCTATAATTATATCAGATAAAACAGATTTTGAATCAAAAACAGTAAAAAGAGATAAAGGTCATTACATAATAATAAAGGGATCAATGTCAATTCTACAAGAGGATATAACAATTCTGAACATACATGCACCCAACACAGAAGCACCCAGATATATAAAGAAAATATTATTAGATCTAAAGGGAGAGACAGACTGCAATACGATAATAGTTGAGGACTTCAACACACCACTATCAGCATTAGACAGATTATCTAGACAGAAAATTAACAAAGAAACATTGAATTTAAATTGCACATTAAACCAAATAGACCTAATAGACATTTATAAGACATTTCATCCAACAGCTACAGAATACACATTATTCTCACCAGCACACACAACTTCCTCCAGGATAGATGATATGTTAGGACATGAAACAAATCTGACCAAATTTTTAAAAATCAAAACCACATGAAGTATCTTCTCAGACCACAGTGGGATCTGAGAAACAAGAAATCAATAACAAGAGAAACTTTGGAAACTGAACAAATACATGGAAATTAAACAACATTCTCCTGAATGACCATTGACTAAATGAAGACATTTAAAAATAATTAAAACAATTTCTTGAAGCAAACAAAAATCATAACACAATATGCCAAAACCTATGGATACAGAGAAAGCAGTGCTAAGAGGTAAATTTGTAGCAATAAACACCTATATCAAAAAAAGTAGAAAGGTTTCAAACAAACAATCTAACAAGGAATAAGGTAAACAAGAATACAACAAACTCAAAATTAGTAGAAGGAAAGAAATAATAGAAATTAGAGCAGAAGTAAATGACATAGAGACTAAAAAAAAAAACATGAAGGATAAACAAAACAAAAATTGGTTTTTTGGAAAGATAATCAAAATCAATAAACCACTTTCTAGATTCAACAAAAAAAAACAGAGAAGACTCAAATAAATAGGGTCTGAAAGGAAAAAGAGGACATTATAACTGATACCACAGAAATACAAAAGATAATCAGAGACTACTATGAACAACTTTACACTAATAAATGAGAAAACCTAGAGGAAATGGATAACTTCCTGAACACGTGAAGCCTACTATGATTAAACCAGAAAGAAATACGAAACCTGGGTAACAAATAAAGAGTAATGAGATTGAATTAGTAATAAAAATTCCCCCAACAGTGAAAAGTCCAGGACTGGATGGCTTCACTACTGAATTCTGTAAAATTTTCAAAGAAGAACTAACAGTAATTCTCCTCTAACTATTCCAAAAAATTGGAGAGAAGGGAATTCTCCCTAATTCATTCTATGGGACCACCATTACATTAATACCATAACCAGACAAGGATACAAAAAAGAAAGAATATATGCCAATATCCCTGATGAACATAGATGCAAAAATTCTCAACAAAATAGTAGCAAACCAAATCCAACAGCACACAAAAAAATACACCAAGATCAAATGTGATTTAGCTCAGGGATGCAAGGATGATTCAACATGTGCTAATCAATAAATGTGATACATCATCACATCCACAGAATGAAGGATAAAAACCGTATGATCATCTCCATAGATGCAGGACAAAAATTTGATAAAATTCAACATCCCTTCATTTTTAAAAACTCTCAACAAACTAGGCATAGAAGGAACATACCTCATCATAGTAAAGAACATATATGACCAACCCATAGCTAATATCCCATTGAATGGGGACAGCTGAAAACCTTCCGTCTAAGAAATGGAATAAGGCAAAGATGTCCACTTTCATCACTTCTATTCAATGTAGTACTGGAAATCCTAGCAAGAGCAATCAGGCAAGAGAAAGAAATAAAAGTCACCCAAATCGGAAAAAGACGAAGTAAAATTGTCCCTCTTTGCTGGTTATATAATCTTATGTCTAGAAAAAGCTACAGACTACACCAAAAAACTTTTAGATCTACAGCAAAATTGCAGGATGCAAAATCAGCATACAAGAATCAGAAGCATTTCTATGCACAGATAATGAACTAGCTGAGAAACAAATTAAGAAGGCAATTCCATCTCCAATAGCTAAAAAAAAAAAAATGGGAATAAATTTAACCAAGGAGGTGAAAATTCCCTAAATAAAAACTATAAAACACTGATGAAAAAAATTTAAGAGGACAAATGGAAAGTAATCCCACGCTCATGGATCAGAAGAATTAATATCATTAATTAATATAATTTTAATATCATTAAAATGAACATACTGCCTGATGCAATCAATCTACAGATTCAGTGCAATCCCTCTCATAATACCAATTTCTCAGGAATAGAAAAAAAATTCCAAAATTTTTATTAATATGAAACATAAAAAAAGAGCCCAAATAGCCAGAGAAATCCTGAGCAAAAAGGACAAAGATGAACTTCAAAACATATTACAAGGCTGTAGTAACCAAATAGCATGGTATTGACATAAAAACAGGCACTTAGACCAATGAAACAGAATAGAAAATCCAGAAATAAATCCACATATTTACAACCAACTGATTTTCAACAAAGGAGCCAAGAACATACATTAGGGAAAGAACAACCTCTTCCATAAGTAGTGCTGGGAAAATTTGATATCCATATGCAGAAGAATGAAATTAGACCCCTATCTGTCACCATATACAAAAATCAACTCCAGATGAATTAAAGACTTAAATATAAGATTTGAAATTATAAAACTTCTAGAAGAAAGCATAGGGAAAACATTTCAGGACTTTGGTCTAGGCAAAGATTGTATGGCTTATACCTCAAAAGCAGAGACAACAAAAACAAAAATAGATAAATGGGACCATATTAAACTAAAACTTTTCTGCAATACAAAGGAAATAATCAACAGAGTGAAAAGACAACTTGGTGAATGGGAGAAAATATTTGCAAACCATTCATCTGATAATGGACTAATATCCAGAATACACAAGGAACTCAAAAAACTCAACAGTAAAAAAAATCCCATTAATGTAAAGTGCATACACAGACATTTTGCAAAAGAAGACATACAAATGGCCAACAGGTATATGAAAAATGCTTAACATCACTAATCATCAGGGGAATAACAATCAAAACTACAATTAGATATTATCTTGCCCCAGTTAGAATCCCTAGTATTAAAAAGACAAAAAATAACAAAAAATGCTGGCAAGGATGTGGATAAAAGGGAACTCTTATACACTGTTGGTGGGAATGTAAATTAATGCAGCCACTATGAAAAACGTTATGGAGATTTCTCAAAAAACTTAAAATAGAACTACCATATGATCCAGCAATCCCACTACTGGGTATTTATCCAAAGAAAAAGAAATCAGTATACCAAAGGGATGCCCACACTCGCATGTTTATTGCAGCACAACAGCCAAGATATGGAATCAACCTAAGTGTCCATCAACAGAAGAATGGATAAAGAAAATGTGTTATGCATACACAATGACATACTATTTGGCCATAACAAAAGAATGAAATTCTGTCATTTGCAGCAACATGGATGCAACTGGAGGTCATTATGTTAAGTGAAATAAGCCAGGCACAGAAAGACAAATATATATTCTCACTCGTGTGGGAGCAAAGTTGATCTCACGGAGGTGGAGAGTAGAATGATAGATGCCAGAAATTAGAAATGGTGTGTGAGTGGGAGGGGAGGATGAAGAGAGGTTGGTCAATAGGTAAAAATATACAATAAGACAGAAGGTATAAGTTCTAATGTTTGATAGCAGAGTAGAGTGACTATGGTTAGCAACAATGCATTGTATATTTCAAAGTAGCTAGAAGAGGGAACATAAAATGTTCCTGACACATAAAAATGATAAATATTCAAGGTGGTGAATATCCCAAATAGCCTCTTTGATCTTTACACATTCTATGCATGCAAAAAATATCACCTGTATGTAAAATATTGTGTATAAATAAAAAATACAATCTAGCGTAAGAAAAACTTGGCTATAGTTTATTGTTTCATGTTTTGAAGTTATATACAGTTTATGTGTCTGAGAGAAGGACATACAAATCTTAGAAAAAAATTCTTATTAGCAAGTTTTAGTTAACAGCTGTAATTTGTCTATTACATTATTTCCAAAGATAAAGTAAAATAATGGATTATGTAGTGATCATTAAAATAGCCTCAGGTCAATATTAGAAAATAATATGAGGGATATCTTGAATTAATGCAATGTTCAATAATGTTAATCCTAAAATGTTAATAGCAGAATTATAAATAAAAAATAATCCATCACCCAACATTTATAATTGCTCTTAGAATTCTCTCTTTACTTATTCACATTTTAACTGCTCATTTCTCAGGAAAAGAAATACAATTTTGTTGGCATTCCACTTAAGGTTTTTCCTTGTTTGTTTTATATTGTGATTTAGATGTGGTTATCAATATACATGAAATATTTTAACTGAATTATTTGTTCTTAAAATCATAACTGTATGATTTTATTTATGAAAATGTATGTATTAAAATATAAAAATACTTCAATTAATGTGCCGTTCCCAGAGATTTTATTTTTCTTAACAACACTGATTCTTAAGTGTATTTTGGATTGTTCTTGCTAATACTGTGTGAGAATTTCACAGATCATCTTGTTACTTTTTTTCCTTTTCAGAAAACTTTAAAAGTATACTATGTTTTTTTTAAATTTTATGTATTTATTTATTTATTAGAGACAGGGACTTACTCCGTTGTACAGGCTAGAGTGCAGTGGAGCCGTCACAGCTCACTGTAACCTCAAACTCCTGGGCTACAGGGATATACCCTCCCAAGTGTCTGGAGTAGCTGGGATTATGGGAATGCACCACCACGCCCAGCTATTTTTTTTTAATTTTTTTGTAGAGACAGGGTCTTGCTATGTTGCTCCCAGCCTCAAGAGACTCACCTGCCTTGGCCTCCCAAAGGGCTGAGAATATAGGTGTGAGCCACTTCACCTGGCCCAAAAAGTATACTATGTATTTTAAAGGGATTTAATATATTAAAAGTGAGACTGTTATGTCAATAATATATTCACTTAATAGAAAGAGATTTGACAGTATTTGGATTTGGAAGAGGAATTAGAAATCATAAAATCCACAGTTTTCATTTGACTTATTAGGACGCTGAGTCTCAAAGCCATACAAGGACTTGGACAAAAAGGTGAATTGGTACCTCAATATCCATGAAATTTTATCACAATTTATCTCCAGTCTAAAAATAATCTGTTTCCATAATTTATATCAAAATAATAATGGTACGTGGGAAGCAGATCTATTTAACCATTCTCAATACTTGGTTAAATCCGAAATACAACCAGGAATGATCTATTTCCCTATCATCTATTCTTTCTAAACCCTTGCTTTTTATCCGACTCTTGAAAATAACAGCACACAGGCACTCACTAATAAGAAGAGTGCTGAGGACCAAGCATCTTAGGACAGCTAACTCCTCCAGGTCCTAGGAGTGGTGGGGAAGGTATTCTAAACTAAGGCCCCCGCTGGCTAACTAATGTGTCCGGACGCATGCACTGAGGAAAAATATAGTCAAGGGACTCAAATACCTAAACCATCTTCTGCTAGTTCATAAGACACATTTCCTTGTATGTTTTTAATATATTTCATTTTGTTGAACATTATTATTATATTTTGGCATCAGTTATATCTAGGAGGCAGCATATATAGTGAAAAATGGACAGCCTTTGGGATAGTTATAAATACTTACATTGTTAATTATTGTGACAATTAAGATGCTTTTAACCATAATTGTGGGAGAAAAAAAACCCTAAATGTGTTTAAATAACAGATAATTTTTTTATCTCACCTATGTTGATCATTATTAACAGGGAGGGGCCAAGATTGGTTAATTCTTAGGCTAAGAAGAGTCATCAAGGATTTGTTTCCTCTTCACTTCTCCCTCTGCTATTCTCATCACTTTTTCCCTTTCATACGTGGTCACTAGAGGGACATAACAATATTTAGACAATTTATTGTCATATGCTAGCATCTAGATAAGTATGAAAATACCCCGCTTTTAACTCATTTTTTAAGAGCAAGAAAAACCTTCGACGAAGTCCCCTAAGATACCTCCCCTCGTCTGTCATTGGTCACAGTTGTTTCAGAACGCCTTCCATGAAAAGGCTAATGAGAATTTTCCAACTAGCATTAGAGGGAAGAATGAAACGCTAAAGTAAATGACTTGAGACATGATGTTAATATTTCCTTCAAGGATGATACTGTGCACAGCCAGCACCATTTTAGACAAATAGCAGAGAAGTTAGTTTATTCCATAAAATGAATGCCTTAGGGCATTAGGGTTTAATTCTTCCCCAGAACCCCAGTAGAAAGGGGCCAGTTGTACTAACCATAATTATTTCCCTGGATCTACGATCTGGGGATGCAAAAATCTTCCCTGATGTAAATAACTGCTAGAATAATTTGAACTAAATTTAGTTTTTACTAGCAAAGAAAAAGTAGAGAATGGCTACTGGGTAGGAAAACAACTTGATTTCACATTTGTTTTTTAGGAGTGATATGTAGGACCTTAGATTCCCCTTCAGGACGGAAGGAATTATTTTGCCTGGTGCTGGAAGTGTTGCCCGTAGACATCCCCTCCTCTGTTAAACCTCTTTAGGAATTGCCTCAGCTAAAAAGATTTGTCTCAGGCTGGGTGTGGTGGCTCACTCCTGTAGTCCCAGGATTTTGGGAGGCTGAGGCAGGAGGATTGCTTGAGGCCAGGAGTTTGAGACCAGACTAGGAAGTGTATCCTGTCTCTATAAAAATAATAATAATAAAAATTAGCCAGTCGTGGTGGCACAAGCCTGTAGTCCCAGCTACTCAGGAAGTTGAGGCAGGAGGAGAATCGCTTGAGCCCAGGAGTTCAAGGCTGCAGTCAGCTATGATTGCACCACCACACTTCAGCCTGGGTGACAGAGTGAGACCCCGTCTCTAAATAAAATGAAATATATATAAAACAAAACATTTTAAGAAAAAATTTTTATCAGTCAATATCACACCTTTTCCCCAATGAAGCCACTGTCTAATGACTGATTCATGCAGACAGTTAAAGGGCTGACCCCTTTGCTCCAGTGTAGGGTAACACGGAAGGTCAATTTTGGCTTTAGAGAGGGTCAGATGAAGACTTTGCTGGACTGCATCACAGACCATCTACTCCCTCTCCCCATCCCTCTTCCTTCTTTTTCCTTCCACAGGCGATGATCCCCAAAGCACATCCAAGTCAACCTCCTGGATGCTTGTCTTCATTTGCATCATAGTGTCTGTTTCCTAGGGGAAAAGTGGGGTATTGTTTTCAACCATTTTGGGTGTAAATGTCCAAATATACGAAGGGGGTTGCCTAGTAATATCAAACATGTTTATGAAAAATGATGAATATATGTGTAGATAGATAGACATATCATACCTAGCAACATGCCTGATGTGTCAAGTGAATGAAAATACACAAATATGTACGTTAATAATGCGGTTTTCTTGAAAATGTATATTTTAGTATTTTTATGTTACTCTTAAATAAATTTCAGAGAACTTGTGCTCAGCTTATCATCATAAAACCTACAAACCAAAGCTAGAAAAATCCACATGTTAAAACAAATCTAATATTCACTTCATTATATCCCACTGCCTTTCTTATGGAAAAAACATATGACCCAACCATTGGGAAAAAATCATTATAAAAACCTAACAAGAAAGAACTCATAACAAAAATTGTACAATAGAAAATTTCTTTCAAATGTTAACATATTTGACTCTAAATAGATTCTGAAACCCAGAATAGAGGAATTTAAATTTTTTACTTCCTGTAACTTAAGTTTATTCATGCTATGACTTTATTTTCAAAACCATATATATGTGTGTGTATTTACAAATATGTGGTGACATCAATTTTATAAAAAAAAATCTCAATTTCAATTTTCAGAAAAAAGTGAGAATCAATGTTACTAAATTTTGTTGAGAATATAAAATATTCTAATGATAAATACCAAACATCTAATGTTAGGAAATCATTTTCAGGAAATTACTGTCACTGTATATGATTTTTTACTTTCAATTTGACAAATACATAATATATGATGTAAATCAGCATATGTAAATACCCAAACATATATATTAATTCTTCTAAGAAGCTATAGGATGAGATAGAGTAGCTTAAATAGGAGAATAGAGGGAGATATTATAAAATTATGTTTTACTGGATTTTCTACAAGAATGAAGGTTCAAATAATATAATGAATGAAACACATGATTATGTTAATTCAAGGAACATAGCAGTGGGAGTGTAACATTTAAGTTTTAATTAGTAAGAGGTAGACAGATGCTATATTTCAATGTGTGAATATTTTGCCAATCTTACAGACTACTTTTTGAATGAAGACATGAGAATTTCTTGATGTAGGATTAAGTTTAATAGTCAAGCATTAAACAGCATTTGAATTGATATATTGGGTAGATCTTCAAAGTATAGTATTTCATCAGGAGGCTTAAAACATTTTTGGTGCATATATGCAAGGCATAGAACTTACAGGCCAGCTCTCCCTAGGTCTTAATACAAGCTTGTTGTCTTTGGTGAATCACTTCAACACATGTAAAAATGACGTCTAGTTATTTTCTAATATCAATGACCTACTCTTAATGATTTAACCTAAGCCTCTTTTTTTAACTTTGTACTACCAAAATTTGCATAGTATCAGTGCATATGGATTGATGGTAAGACAGAGTTCCGTCTTCCTTTTTCTACTCTTTATTCCCCCAAATTCCCTTCATTGAAATATGGTTGAGTGTTCTTTCCTCTTCCCCTCTTTCTGATTTTCTCAAGCCTTAGAATATCTGAGAATTTAAAAAAATAAAAAAACACATTCAAATTATGCCATGAGAATCAATATATTTTGCTAGAAAAAATTCAATTTATAAAATATTTTTCCTCTCAGATGCATTTACCAGCTCCACAGAATGGTGGTGCTAGGAAAAAGCCAGGATCCTGGATCAGGGTGGGGTTGGAAAACAAAGAGAGATGCAACAGAGTTCCATATTGTTATTTGTTTAATTCTGAAAGAAAACTGATCCTGACCTTTCTTACTTCATAGAGAACAATATATGTTATTCAGTATGTAGAAGGACAAGAATTGAAGTCAAAAAATAGTTTTGCCTGAAATCCCTGAAGTGGCAACATTAGAACTTGACAACCCAAAGTTCACGGGAGAGTAAAAATGACTTACATTTCAAATCTAAAAATGTTCTTTAACATTGTTCTTCCCCTTTGCCAATTCAACTTTGATTCTGAACACATCAGAGCAAACTACAATATATTAAACACAGAAAATACTTATTTATAGTATCCTCACCTTGTAGCATCCTAGCACACCATAATGTACATATAAGGAACTCGTAATATCGTCTTCGTCCCTACCACTTATATATAAACATGTGACATAGCCCTACAAACCCTCTACCTAAATGAGTTTTGCAGCCCCACAAACATTTTCGATTCCATATATTTATTTTATTTCCACCCTACTCTATTATTTTCTACTGTGTTTTCTGTTTATCTTTATGACTCCATTTCAGTTCCTTTAAGTTTAACAACTTATTATACAAACATCCTTAAATCATTTGTGTCATATAAGTCCAATTCATGACTGAAAATATTTCTTAAAACTATTTACATTTATGCTATGTAAAAAGTGGAGGAGGACAAAAAGACACACAGCACTTGACTTCCATAAATTTATGATCTAAGAAAACAACGACAGCAACACAAAATATAGTTTGCCTTTTAAATTCTCATTACTGGATTTATCTCTCAATTCTCTAGTCATAGAAATTGATT
The DNA here is from genome assembly GCA_023783475.1 of Daubentonia madagascariensis. NCBI lineage: Eukaryota > Metazoa > Chordata > Mammalia > Primates > Daubentoniidae > Daubentonia > Daubentonia madagascariensis. Next base: position 21,526,728 of record JAKFHU010000726.1, on the reverse strand, counting down.
AATTTACATTTTAATTACATAACAAAATCCGAGTCTTTAAAGACATTAAATCCCCAGATCAAATATTTTGGCCAACTACACAAAGGCAAATTGGAGTGAATATAAGACTGAAGTGTGTCTATGAGAGTGTGCGTATTCGTCTGTGTGTATCTGTGTGTGTATCTTTAAAAGTATATAGACCTATCCCTCTGCTAAACATTGTTAGGCACCTGTTCTACTGTCTTGCACTTTATGTTTATTGAAAGGCTTTGGGGAACAGTCTAGTATGTTATAGGTCAATCATACATGTTGATGGTCTCTCTTGCTTCTGCAAATGGCTTTTCTAGTTTGGTTTGATACACCTGTAAATTAATTCTACACAGTACTTTGTCAAGTAACAGACCACAAAGAAGAAAACACTGACACATTAATCAAACCAGAAAACACTTCAAGTAAAATTTTTGTAAGGGATAAAGATCACCATACTCATGGACAGGTCACATTTGTAACTTTCAAAATCTGTTGAAGATGGTATATATTATTCTATTGAATCATTCCTCTGTGTTTTTTCTCTAATTCAAATTTTACATTATTTTTTAAAATTTGCCTATAAACATTTTTTACTCTCAGTTTTTTAAGATCAAAATTCAGGTGCTGTATTTGTTTCTATGCCACTACAAGTAATATTCCTTTTACCACTTGGTCCCCTTGCCTAACTACTTATCATAAAATAGCCAGATTAGAGAGATAACTTTTCTCAAAGTACCGTTTTACTTATATTACACTTTTTTAATACAACATCTATTGGCTTTCTCACCATCATTTTAAATTCAAAATTTTACTTTGGATTTACTCCCCTCAATACTCTGGCTTTAAACCTGCATCCTGAAGTTATTATTATTATATTTTATTCAAGATACAATTTATTTAATTAAAATTGAATTTGCAATTTCCAAACATGTCGTCTACCCGTTCTTCTCACCTAGAACATTCCAATCATCACTAACTGGTTGCCTGTCCTGGACTCTTCCTTTGTCCAATTCCTTCTCCATAATAGTCAAAATGAAACTTTCAGAGGTACACTTCTGCTCAGTCCCAGACCTTTGAATTTACTCAATGATTTTATACTGCCTTTAGGATAAAGATCAGGACCTTAACATCGCTTACAAGATGCTGTGTGGTTTGGCTTCTGCCCCCTGTCAACACATCCCTCCTCATTTCTAGATCCTTGTATCCTGGCTTTCTTTAGTCCTCTAAGTTACCATGCTTCCCCTTGTTGTGTTCCATTGTAACTCCATTTCCATATTTTTCCCCAATTAACTGACACATGTCTTTTGGATCTCAGCTTCAATATCTGTCCTAGATCTAGAGGCGTAGATCAGGTTTTACCTTTGACACACCCTGTTATTAACTTGTTAATTTTATTCTTCATTACCAAAATGAACATTTACATTAATTTATACAATATTTGAGAATAGTAAACTAAACTTTAACACTATGCAATAACCAAACATACATACATACACACATATGTACATACATATTAATATTTAATATATCGTCACTTACATTTTATTCTTACCTTTCTGCATAGTGCCTGGATTTGGTAAACTTCATAAATATTTGATAAAACAGCAAATGAATAATTCTAACACAGCACATGCTTGTTTCCTTCTCTCCATATAGAATATTGTATCTCAGGTAATTTCTACTTGGGAAAATCATAATCAACCTCTAAGGGCTAATTTAAGTGACACTTTCTTCATTATTCTTACTCAAAACCCTCATCTAGATGCAATTTTTTCTGCCCCTGAACATGAACTGTGCCTTTTTATTATAAGTGATGAAAACAATCACATCTTCCTTAATGAGAAATATCAAACTCAAAGCCAAATGAAATCTTACCTTTATAACTTCTATTACATACATTTAACATGATTTCTAGCATATTTTATGTCATGGTATGTGCCATTAATTTTCTGTGTACTTAAATGCATTATATAGGTAAATTCTCATAATCCTCTCTGAGGTGTGGCTATTAATAATAACATTTCACAGATGCGATAACTGGGATTAGAGAATGTCAAATAACTTCCCACAGTTGCGCAGTTCAAAATATAAAAACAAATAAAAAGAAACACACTAGGCAACGTCTAGTTTAGTTTCCTTGTTATACTGCAAAGTGATATTTGAAAAATCTCTAGATATAAAATGGTTTAACTTCATAGTATGGAGCAAGTCATTTAATTATTCTTCTTAAGCATATATTTCATCCAATTCTTTTTCTTTTATTTCAGAATATTATGGGGGTACACCACTTTGGCTATATATATTGCCCATGCACTACCTGTGTCAGAGCTACAATCGTGGTCATCCCCCAAACTGTGCTCCCAGCATCGATTCAGTGAGAGTTTTTCCCATCCCTTCCACCCTCCTCCCGCCTGCTCGCCCCCTGATGAATATTATTGCCCTGTGTGATGTAAGTGTTGATCAGTTAGTACCAATTTGATGGTGAGTACCAGTGGTGCTTGTTTTTCCATTCCTGTGACACTTCGCTTCGAAGAATGGGTTCTAGCTCCAACCAGGATAATACCAGATGTGCTAATTCACTATTGTTCCTTATTGCTGACTAATACTCCATGATATACATATACCACATTTTATTAATCCACTCGTGTATTGATGGGCACCTTGGTTATTTCCACATCTTTGCAATTGTGAATTGTGCTGCTATAAACCCCAAGCCCCGGGCAACGGTGTTAAGAACTGGGCTGCACAGCAGGAGGTGAGCGGCAAGCATGGGAAGCTTCATCTGTAGAGCCTCGTTAAAATTATGTTCACCTAAACATGAGAACACACACATGCAAGCATGCACACACACAAGTACCCAAATTAAATCATAAATATTCTCAAAAAATCACCATAAACATTAATGCATTAATTATTTTTAAATGACAATTGCAAAAGTGGGCATTAGAGAACATAGCAGAAATAACCCTTCCTAAATTAGCCTTATCAGTCTTTTTGGTTCCCATATGATGTCTTCCATTCTACCCTATTTTCCCCCTGCATCATATTTTCTTTGAGAATATAGAAAATTCATTTCCAGGCAAAGAACTTCTAGTACAGATATCAAAATAATACCATTATTGTGCATAGTTTTAATTATCTTTCCTAAGACATTGGTTACCTAGGAAATACCAGCAGAAGGAAATATAATTAACAAGTCTTGTCAACTGTACTACTGGAATTGAAAAATGAAGCACAAGTATAAAATTATTTTCAATGATTACGTTTTCTCTAAAGTTAATTGAAGTTAATGAAATTTCTAGTAGTTCATCAACTATGTATAACATATAACATTTGACTTAGTTATTAGGGTATATGTACAAAGTAAGAGCTTCAAAATAATATAACTAATACTATAATAATAATAGCATTATAGGTATTACAATATATAATATAATTATATTTATATTTATAAAATATTATAATATTTAATATGATAATATATAATATATTATAATAATTTTATAGTAATATTATATATCATATTATAAACATTGTATTATATTACTATTATACACTTATTAAATATTAATTTCACTTATTATAATATCTAATATGTATAGTAATTATAAGACAATTCATCATATTTTTATGACTTTGAAACAAGATATTTCCTATAAAACAAAGAATATATTTTTAATATACTTCAAAAATACTACCTTTCAAAATGCTAGCAATAGCTTTCAGAAAATGTCAAGGAATTCATATCTGATTTTTTGGTTCTATTTATTCTATGGAGCCTATTCTTAATATTTTTGGTAATACAGGTGATTTGATAGTGAAATACTAAATATTTTTAAACATATGAAATAGATCGCATGCTATATAGAACCAAGATTCAAATTAATTTCATCTTCTTATTTTTATGCTAAAGAGCTAGATTATGTTTACACATGTGGCTGGGGACTGCAGGTCTAAGGGATTGTTTTGCCTGGAATACATGGAAACCATTCATGTATTTATATTTGATTGTGGCATGCACCCTAAATAAAAGTGATTTATTATTCATACCTATTTTTAAATAGTTTTCTTGATCTCTTCAGATTAACCATATTAAAATATATAAATGGATTTATCTTGTGTTTTTTCTTTATTGTGGTAAGAACAGATAACATGAGATCTACCCTCTAAAATTTTGTGTGTACAGTACAGTATTGTTAACTATAAGCACAATGTTGTAGAGCAGATCTCTAAACTTACTCATCTGGCGTGCTTTATATCTATCAGAGAACAATGTCTCATTTTTCCCTCCCCCAGGCACCTGGCAAACACCATTTGACTTTCTCATTTCCTATTTAAATTCGATGAGTATAAGTGCCTTAACAAACTCAGGACCTGTCCATCTTCTTAAATGTGTTTTTTCCACAACCTTTAGATCTCATCTCAAATTTTGCCTGCCCTGAGAAAATATCTATGAAAATGTTGCATAAATTCTCTCTGCACTCTCTGACTCTCATGTATTTAATATCAACCTATGAAATTCAATTTCTAAATATCTTTTGCTCTCTGTAATATTTTTCAGTTTTTTTTTTTAATTAGATTATCTCTGTTATTTTTCCTTGTATTTCTAGTACATGGTGCTCAGGTAGCTCAAAATAATAGTATTTTAATTAACCTGTCAATTAAAAGGTTTGCCTTTCAACTGGAGCATTACATCAATTTTCTCTTAATATTTAAATTATGAAATGCGTTCTTAAATCTTCTATGTTGTTAACTACTTCCTAATTTTTAAATTCCTCATTATTCATTTGTTTTTGGCTTTTGCTGAGCTAACCATTTCATTTTGTAGTTTGTCTCCAGAGTTAAAAATAAAATAGTATATTTCAAATGCTTCCTATTTTATAAAAGGAGTTTCACATCTAATTATTTTTCCTTGTCAGTCATCACGTATTTTGATACCAATTATCACATTTATGTTATTATTCAAGTATGCCTTCTTTCAATCACCTGTACACACGTTTTTAATATTTAGGGAGATTTAGGAAAATATTTTAACATAATATAATTATTTTCCATACAGAAGCATTAAACTCTTTTTATTAGTTAGTGGAATTATAGCTCCAAATATCTGTTTCAAAAATATATATGAATTATATATTTGACCTTTTGTACATCTAAAAGTATTACAGATTTAATGCTAATAACTTGAATGAAAATTTGGCTGTAAAAATATCATAGGTAATTTACCCACCCAAACATTATAATCTGTAAGTTAATATTTGAGTAGAGACTTATCTGGGTATGTTTTTAATTTTCTTTGTAAATGCATTCTTCTGCCTGAAGGCTTACAACATTTTCTAGTCCTTATAGTGAAAATCTTAATCAATATGTCTTAAGATGTGAATCTTTTGGTTTATTTTTATTGGAATACTGTTAGCAATATTATCTTGCAAAAAAAGGTATTATTAGCTTTTTATTTATCTTTCATTCTTGCTTTTCATTTTAAAAGTCAATATACAAACCTAAAATATCATATTAACATTATCTGCACACAATTGTCTGCATTAATATTTTAACAAATTTATTTTCTTATTTTTATGCTTTGCCTTTGTATTAAATTGTCTATAGTTTTCATTCCCATGATTCATTTTATTATTTGCCCCATTAAAATTAGGAAGCAATAAAAATATAAAACTAAATGAACATACTTGAAAAGTTAAAAGCTCTTTTTAAAACTTTTATTATAAAAAAGAGAAATTGAAAATTACTTTATAGAAATTATACATCAAGCTTTAGATACTGTGAACAAAAAAAATACATAGCCTTAAATATGTCCATTTCTAGTATTAAAATACAAATACATAATACTCACTCACTATGTTTATGTTTTAAAATAAATCTTAAGGAATTGGAAACTAAGAAAAAGGGAAGGTGGGAAGGGAGCAAGGGATCAAAAATCACTTATCGGGTACAGTGTACACTACTCTTGTGATGGGTACACTAAAAGCCCTGACTTCACCATTATAAAATTCATCTATGTAACAAAAAACACTCATACCCTCTAAATCTATTGAAAATTTTTAAAATATAAATGAATAAATTCATATAAATATTAGAATTCACATATAAATATTATAACTTGTTCTTTGTATAATAAAAAAATGAAATAGATATGTCAGTATCATATATAAACATGTGGTATTATAAAATAACACTAGATACCAGTGACATAAAAATAAAGGGATCATTTGCTTCAATCAACCTCAGTATATTTTAAAACATTGATAAAATGGATACCTTTCCAGGGACATGAAATTCAAAATCAACTCCAGATCACGTAGAAAAGAAACATAGATTAATTTCCATAGAAAAACTTTGCATGACCCCATATTTTATGACAGGTAAAAATCAGATGAAATTCAAATCTCAGTGTCCATAAATAAAGTTTTATGGGAAAAAAGCCATATATGTTTGCTATTAATATTTTTCTATTGCTTCTTCTGTATTACAACAATAGATTTTATTAATGGCAACAGAAATTATGTGATTTACAAAATCTACAATATTAACTGTCTAATCCTGTATAGAAGCTTGCCAAATTTTTAGAGTAGGGGCAAGCATTAAAGATGACAAAAAATATGACACTGTATTAAGTGAAACAGAAACTAGAAAAATAGTGCACACAAATACACACACCCCAGACACCTTAAAAGAAACTAACTTATAGAGAGAAATAAAATCCAAATAAAATTTTAAGAAATATAGTGATCGAAACATCAACCAAACTGAAGAATTCCATTGAAAAAACTCTGAAAATTGTTTGATAATTTGTAATACATTAATGTAATTTATCTGATCAATGGATCAGTAAACATAAAACAAATTAAAAGAAAATATATCATCTAAGTTAATGATAAAATTCATTTAATAATATTTTGCACCCTCAAAATTCAGAATAAAATAAATTTTTGAATGTTTCCTAAGTATGATTGAGCTCAATAAATAAAGAGGGCATCATTTTATGAAATATTTAAGTGTTAGGTAATGCAATTAGTCAAAGACTGAAAATATTAATATTAAGTGATGAGTTAGGACATTGAATCCTGTGATTTTTGTGGTAATTTTTGTTTCTCAGGATCCTTCACTTTTTTCCCCACCAACTTATTTCCAAAGAATGCGTCTACTTTTCTTTTAGCCTTTTTTCTCCCCCTCAAAATTTATGCATTTCATTTTTTAGTTTTTGAAGAGCTTTCATACTGTTTTCCATAGTAGCTGTAATAATTTACATTCACACCAGCATACCCCTTTCTCTGCATCCCTGCCAGCAACCGTTTTTTTTTTTTTTTGATAATATCCATTTTAACTGGGGTGAGATGATATGTCATTGTGGTTTTGATTTGCATTTCCCTGATGATTGGTGATGTTGAGCATTTATATATACCTTTTAGCTAAATGTATGTCTTCTTTTGAGAAATATCTATTCAGAATTTTTGCCCATTTTTAACAGGGTTATTTGTATTTTTGCTGTGGAATTATTTGAGTTGCTTATGTATTCTGGTTATTAATCTCTTGTCAGATGGATAGTTTGCAAACATTTTCTCCCATTCAACATATTTCTTCACTCTGATTGTTTCCTTTGCTGTGTAGAAGAGTTTTAGCTTGATTTAATCCCATTTGTCTGTTTTTGCTTTTGTTGCCTGTGCTTTTGAGCTCTTACTCAAGAAATCTTTGCCCAGATTAATGTCTTGAAGCATTTCCGCAATGGTTTCTTCTAGTAGTTTCATATTTTCAGGTCTTACATTTAAATCTTTCATCCATTTTGAGTTTTTTTTAATATATGGTGAGAGGTAGGGATATAGTTTCATTCTTCTGCATATGGATTTCCAGTTTTTCCAGCACACTTTATTAAAGAGATTGCGCTTTCCCCAATGCGTATTCTTGGTGCCTTTGTCAAAAACAAATTGGATGTAAACTCATGGATTTATCTTGGGGTTCTTGATTCTTCTCCATTGTTCTAAGTGTCTGTTTTTATGCCAGTATCATACTATTCTGGTTACTATGGCTTAACAGTATATTTTGAAATCAGGTAGTGTGATGCCTCCAGCTTTGTTCCTTTTGTTCAGGATTGCTTTGGTTACTCAGGGTCTTTTGTGGATCCACACACATTTAAATTGTTTTTTCTATTTCTATGAAGAATGTTATTGGTATTGCATTGAATTTGTAGATCACTTTGGGTAGATCACTTTAGGTAGTATGGACATTTTAACAATATTAATTCTTCCAATCCATAAGCGTGGGGTATCTTTCTGGACTCTGTGTGTGTGTGTGTTCTCCTCAATTTCTTTTATCAGTATTTTACAGTTTTCATTGCAGAGATCATTCACTTCTTTGATTAAATTTATTTTTAAACCAACCTCATACAGTGACCTGATCTCTGACAAATTCCAGAAAAACGTACACTGGGGAAAAGAATCCCTATTCAACAAATGGTGCTGGGAAAACTGGATGGCCATATGTAGAAGACTGAAAGTGGACCCACACCTCTCACCTCTCACAAAAATCAATTCACAGTGGATAACAGATCTAAACCTAAGACATGAAACCATAAGAATTCTCGAAGAAAACGTTGGAAAAACTCTTATGGACATTGGCCTAGGCAAAGAATTTATGAAGAAGACCCCCAAAGCAATCACAGCAGCAACAAAAATAAATACATGGTACCTGATCAAATTGAAAAGCTTCTGCACAGCCAAGGAAACTATCACTAGAGTGAACAGACAACCTACAGAATGGGAGAAAATATTTGCATGCTACACCTCTGATAAAGGGCTGCCAACCAGAATCTATACAGAACTTAGGAAAATCAACAAGAAAAAATCAAACAACCTTATTAAAAAATGGGCAAAGGACATGAACAAAAACTTTTCCAAAGAAGACAGAATGATGGCCAGCAAACATATAAAAAAGTGCTCAACTTCTGTAATCATCAGGGAAATGCAAATCAAAACCACAATGAGATATCACTTAACTGCAGTGAGATTGGCTCATATCAAAAAATCTCCAAATAACAAATGTTGGCGGGGATGTGGACAGATAGGAACACTCATACACTGCTGGTGGGACTGCAAATTAGTACAACCTCTATGGAAAAGAATATGGAGATACCTCAAAGAATTAAAAGTAGAATTACCATTTGACCCAGCAATCCCACTACTGGGTATTTATCCAAAAGAAAAAAAGACATTTTATAATAAAGACATCTGCTCTCGAATGTTCATAGCAGCACAATTCACAATTGCAAAGTTGTGGAAACAACCCAGGTGCCCATCAATACACGAGTGGATCAATAAAATGTGGCATATGTATACCATGGAGTATTACTCAGCAATAAGGAACAACAGTGAATTAACACATCTGGTATTATCCTGGTTGGAGCTAGAACCCATTCTTCGAAGCGAAGTGTCACAGGATTGGAAAAACAAGCACCACTGGTACTCACCATCAAACTGGCACTAACTGATGAACACTTACATCACACAGGGCAATAACATTCATCTGAGGGCGGGCGGGCGGGAGCGGGGTGGAAGGGATGGGAAAAACTCTCACTGAATGGATGTGGGGAGCACAGTTTGGGGGATGACCACGATTGTGGCTCTGACACAGGCAGAACAGGGGCAATGTGTATGGCCAAATTGTTGTACCCCCATGATATTCTGAAATTAAAAAAATAAATTTAAAAAAAAAAGTTAAAACAAAAATTTATTTTTAAGTATTTTATATTTTTCTAGCTATTGTAAATGGGATTGCTTTCTTGATTTCTCTTTCAGATTGTTTACTGTTGATGTTTAGAAATGCTACTGCTTTTTGTATGTTGATTTTATATCCTGCAAATTTACTGAATTTGTTTATCAATTTTAACAGTTTTTGGGTGGAGTCTTCCTAAGTATAAATTTATACTCAGTTTTTCTAAGTATAGATACAAATCTGCAAAAAAGTATTATTTGACTTCTTCCTTTCCAATTTGAATGCACTTTATTTCTTTCTCTTAATTAATTGCTCTGGCTAGGACATCCAGTAATATGTTGAGTTAAAGTAATGAAAGTGGGCATCCTTGTCTTTTTCCAGATCTTAGTGGAAAGACTTTCAGTTTTTCCCTTTGATGATATCAGTTGTGGCTTTGTCAGGTGTGGCTTTTATGGTTTTGAGGTATGTTTCTTCTATACCTGATTTGCTGAGAGTTTTTATCATGAAGGGATGTTGAATTTCAGCAAAATGGATTTTCAGTATCTAATGAAATTTTTATATAATTTTTGCTCTTGATTTGGTTGAGGTGATGTATCACTTTTATTGACTTGCATATGTTGAACCATCCCTGCAACCCTGGGATGAATCCCACTTGATCATGGTAAGTGATCTTTTCAAAGTGCTGTTGGATTCAGTTTGCTAATGTTTTATTATGGACTTTTGCATCTATGTTCATCAGGGATATTAACCTATAGTTTTCTTTTATTGCTGTATCCTTGTCTAGTTTTGGTGTCAGAGTACTGCTGGCCTTGTAAATGAGTTTGGAAGTATTCCCTCCTCTTCAATTTTTTTGAAGACTTTAGTCAAATTGGTATCATTTCTCCTTTACGTTTTTGGTAGAATTCAGCAGTGAAGCCATCAGATCCAGGAATTTTCTTTAATAGGAGACTTTTTATTATAGCTTCAGTCTCATTACTAGTATTGATTTATTAAGGTTTTCTATTTCTTCATAGTTCATAGATCAATCTTGGTAGGTTGTAAGGAATTACAAGGAATTTATCCATTTCTTCTAGGTTTTCCAATTTGTTGATGTATAGATGCTCATGATAGAATCTAATAAATCTTCACATTTCTGTGGTTTCAGTTGTTATGTCTCCTTTACTACTTCTGATTTTATTTATTCGGGTTTTCACTCTTTTTTTTTAGTTTAGCTAAAGTTTTTTTATTTGTTTATCTTTTTCTCAAAAAAAGCAACTTTTTGTTTCATTGATCTATTTTTTTTAGCCTCAATTTCATTTATTTATGTTCTGTTTTTTATTATTTTTTTTCCTTCTACTAGTTTTGTGTTTGGATTGTTCTTGATTTTCTAGTTCCTTGAGGTACATCATTAGGTTGTTTATTTGATGTATTTCTACATTTTTGACTTAGGTATATATTGCTATAAACTTCCCTCTAAGTACTGCTTTTGTTGTATCCTGTAGATTTTGGTATGTTGTGTTTCCATTTCTATTTGTTTCAAATTTTTTCTTTCTTTTTTTTTTTTTGGCTCATTGGTCATTTGGGATCATGTTGTTTAACTTACAGATATTTGTGCAGTTCTTTTTAAAAAACAATTTATCTGGGAGACAAAAAAGTTGATCTCACGGAGGTAGGGAGTAGAACAGTGGTTACCAGACGCTGGGAATGGCATGGGGTTGGGAAGAAGAAGAGAAGTTGGTAAATGGGTACCAAAATATAGTTAGATAGAAGGAGTACATTCTCATATTTGATAGCACAGTAGGGTGACTATAGTTAATAATATTTTACTGTATATTTCAAAATAGCAGGAAGAAAAGATTTAAAATATTCCAGTAGAAAGAAATGATAAACATCTGAGGTGAGGGTATCCTAATTACCCTAATTTGATTTCTACACATTGTATGAATATTTCTAAATATCACATGTACCCCAGAAATATGTACAATCATTATGGATCAATTAAAAAATTAACAATAAAATAAATTTAAAAAGTTATTAATTTTAAAGACTCCCCCTTTAAATAATGACAATATCTTTAAATCTTGTGTACACCTTCAAATGATGAGCATATTGAAGTTCCTCCCATGAATCTTAGGTTCCAGTCTGTCCAGTTAAAGAAAAAAACAAAAACCCAAAAACTAGGTAGATGAAGGAAAATTTTACATTATTTGGTGATTATATGTATATGACTAGAAAACTAAAGAAAATCAACCGATGTTGTTACAAAATATAATAGAATTTAGTAACAATTTTTTAGCCAATTATATAGGAAAATCAATAACATTGCATATACATTAATAGAACATTACAAATTATATTTAAAATAATGATATGATCCATAGTATCAAGAGAAAATAAAACTACTTAAGAATAAATTCATCAATGCTAACAGAAATTGTATGAGTAAATTGATGTATGACTAAATTGATGCCAAAGATGAAAAATTTTGACAAGCAGAAAACCTTATATTCTTTGGATGGAAAGCATTAAAAACAATTAAAATAATTTATTAATTGAATACAATACCAATATGATCACCAATTCTTGTCAAATGAAGTGTGTTACCACACTTCAAAATCATATTGATATTAATCAAAAATAACAAATACATATAAACAGATTAGTTAGTTATCATATCTTTTATTTGAAACACATATTAATAATTCCAAAATCAAAATCACATGTAATTTCCTGCCTGAATTATTCTATAACTCTTTATATCTTATAGGATAATATATAGTGCCTGCACTCCAATTTCAGCATTGAAACTAATTTCAGTTACTGTTATAAGCACTCACGTGTACATGTGCACATACATACACACACATAGCCACACATCTAAATGTTTGCAATGATGTTCTCCTGCATAGTATCCTCAAATGTTCTTCTCTGTGGCATTTTTAAATGATGAAATTAAACCCATATGGTGATAAATTTCATCACAGTTTTGTACCACTCGCCCACTGTGTTTCAGTTGAACAGTATTTTCTTTTGGACCTCTCTAAGGAATTCTCACATAAAAATAAAATTCATCAATGTGCAGTGACAGATGTCAGATGTTATGATTATATATGATATTCATTTACATATAGAATTCTCAATTACTTAAGTGTGATTTTGAATATCAAAATCATAAAATTAACTTTATATACCTAACACACAAGCTCATAACTTGAAAAAGGAATAATGAAGACAGAATATAATCAAAGCATTATCTTACTTGATTTAGACTCTTTTCTCTCAAAAAATGGACAATGACTAGGAATACTAAATAAATTCTAATTAATAAGTATATTAAATATTTATTAGTAAATCCATTAGTTATAGGACAATAAGAACACATAACTTGGGTTTTGGAAAGTAAGTAAATTAGGATTTAGAAAAATACAATGATGAAAATACTTGCCAATTCATATTCAGAGGAGAAAATATAGCTTGACAGCTGACTTCTCAAAAAAGGGAAAAATATAGGATTAAAGCCAAAAAAATATGGGTTGCCGTATTTGAGATCCTAAGGAAAATAGACACATAATATTCATCAAGATTATCCCTCAGAAGTAAAGATCCTCCCCAAGAAAATTTCCAGGCCTAGAAAAGTTTTAACAGGAGAATTTTGTCAGACATTTATAGAAGAATTAATACTAGATTTACAAGATATTTTCCAGAAGTTAAAGGAAAAGGAATACCACTCACCTCATTTTATGAGGCTGTTATTACTAATACTCTAATACCAACAGTAAGGAACCAGTACAACAACCCCTCCCAAAAAAACCTCCCTCCAGACCAATATTGCACATGAGCTTGCATGCATAATTCATGAACAAGACAGCAAAGCAAACTCAAAAACATATGAAAATAACTTATATGCAATTGCAACTGGAATTTATTCCAGATATGCAAGGCTGGTTCAACATTAGAAAACCAATGAATGAAATATATTATATCAACAAGCCAAGGAAGAAAAATTATATGGTTATGTCAATTGACTCAGAAATAGCATTTGCCAAAATCTGACAAACAATACTCTCAAGGAACTAAAAATAGAAAAGAACTTTATCAACTTGATATAGAGCACCAAAAAAAGCTACTGTCTATAGCATACTTAGTGGTGAGAGACTGAATGCTTTTCCTCTAAGACAGAGAACAAGACAACGATATTTGCTCTTATTCAAAATAGTACAAGAAATTTTAGTCACTGCAATAAAACAAGAGTAATTTTAAAAGGCACAGATATTGGAAACAAAGAATACAACCATATTTTTTGCAGACAACATGATTTTTTACATTGACAATCTCAAAGAAGCTGCAAAAAAAAATTTCCTCCCAGACTAATAAATTCACCAATTACATAAGATACAAGATCAACATATAAAATAAAAATCATTAAAATTTCTGCACCCTATCAATTAACATGTTGAAACCAAATTTCAATATGTAAAACACAACATCACTTAAAGTTATTACAAAGAAAATGAAATATTTTGGTATAAAACAAAACAAAACAACACCATGAATTGGAAATTGATCCTGAAAATTACAAAATTGATGACAGAAATCAACAAAGACCTATATAAACACCATGTTCATGATTAGGAAAAATCAACATAGAAAATATGTCAATTATTTTCAAATTGATTTATTAGCTTTAGCAATTTCTATCAAAATTCAAGCAACATTGTTTTGTAGACATACATGAGTTATACTAAAATTTATATGGAAAGGCACAAGAACTAGAATAACTACAACTAAGGGAGAAAAAGTGGGAGAAATAATTTTTCCCACTTATAAGGTTTATTATATAGCTACAGGAATTAGGAGAGTATGGTAATGGCAGAGATAGACACATAGGTCAATGGAACCGAATAGAAAATTCAGAAATAGATCAGCTAAATCATGCCTGATTAATTTTGGCAAAGATGCAAAAGCAATTATATTAAGAATAGATAGATAGTCTTTACAATACTTGGTGCTGGAGCAACTGGATATCCATGAACAACAACAAAAAATTAAATCTTGGGTTAAATCTCACACTATATAGAAAAATTCCCTTAAACTGTATCATGGACTTTAATGTAAAGTATAAACTATAACACTTTAAAAAGATTGAGGCAAAGTGTTCTTATACTTAGCACAAAAAACCACAATTAATAACAAGAAAAATTGATAAATTAGACCTTACCAAAATTATAAACTTTTACTTCTTGAAAGACATAGTTAGAAGCATGAAAAGACAAGCTACAGACTGGGAGAATATAGTTGGAAACCATGTCTACAACAGAAGACTTATACCTAGAATTCAGAAACAAGCCATAAAACTCAGCATTATAAAACAAATGTGACATTAGAAAATGGGCAAAAAACATAAACAGACATCTCAGTGAAGAAGACATAGAGATGGCAAATAAGCATACAAAAAGGTGTTCAATATCATCATCCCTTAGAAAAATGAAAAATAAAAACACAATGAGATGTCACTATATATGAATCACAATGGCTATAGTAAAATAAAATTAAAAAGTAATCTCAATCAAGATAAAGAATAGTTCCAAGACTAGGATCTCTCATGCTACTCTTTTATAGCCACAGCCACCTCTCGTGCCCCCCTCACCCAATCCCTGGCAACCACTAATCTGTTCTACATCTCTATAATTTTGTCATATTGAGGTTATATAAATGGACTCATAAAGAATGTAACCTTTTGGTATTGGCTTTGTTTGCTGGATATAAATCCCCTGAAGTTCATCCAAGTTGTTGTGTTTATCAATAGTTTTGTTGTTGTTATTGTTGCTAGGTAATATTCTATGGAATGAGTGCACCATATTTGTTTAGTTATTCGTTCACTGGGAGGATATTGGGTTGTTTCCACATTTTGGCTATTGTGAATAAAGCTGCTATAATTATTTGTGGACAGGTTTGTGGGTAAACATAAATTTTCATTTCTCTGGGTTAAATGCCAAAAGTGCAGTTCGGCTGGCTCATATGATAAGTACACGTTTAGTTTTGTGAGAAAATGCCATGTAATTTTCCAAAGTGGCTATACTTTTACTTTCCACCAGCAATTTAGAAGTGACTCAATTTCTCTGCACTCTACCCAGCATTTGATGTTATTACTTTTTAATTTTATTTTATTATAACCAGGGTGTGGTGCTCCAATATGTTGATGACTTGCTAATCTGCTCCCCAAATTTATGGTAGGCGCACGAATATGCCATTTGAGTACTCCAATTCCTGGCTGACTGGTAATACAGGGTGTCCTGTCCCAAGGCCCAGCTGGCTCCACCCAAGGTGACCTACCTGGGGCTTGTTCTCATCCTGGGAAAACAAGAGCTGTCCCAGGAGCACGTCCAGGCCATAGTTCATCTTGCCCAAGCCCACCACTTGACCCCTCCTGTGCTCTTTTCTTGGACTTATGGGGTGCTGCTGAATTTGGATACCTAATTATGGGCTTCTGGCTAAGCCCCTTTATAAAAGCCTAAAAGGAAACTCTGATAAGGAAACTCTAATATGGGTACCTGAACAAAAACAGGCTGTTCAGGCATTAAAAAAAGCTTTGCTCCAAGCCCCAGCTTTGGGCCTACCACACCCTCAGAGAGTCTTGTTTTTATTCATGAGAGGCAGGGAATAGCTCTCTAGGTGTTAACACAGATTTTGGGACTACAGTTACAACCAGTGCCCTCCTTATCAAAGAAGTTGGCCCCCAGCTGCAGGATGGCCTGCCTGTTTGAGGGTGATAGCGGCCATATCTTTACTCTTACCGGAGGCCACTAAATTCACTCTGGGAGCTTCCCTTACTATTAGAACCTCCCACCAGGTCTCCAGGTTCCTTCAGGGAGGGTTGACACAATGGATTTCAGATCGCCACCTATTAAAAACCCAGGCTATGTTGATAGAAACCCCTGAACAAGAAAGTGACCATTTATACAGATTCTAAATATGCTTACTTGGTGCCACATGCCCATACATCTATTTGGAGAGAGCGAGAATTCCTTACCACTCAAGGGATACCAATTAAGTATGGATAACAGATGCATACCCTTTTAGGGGCCATAGAGGAACCAGCTGAGGTGGCCGTCATCCACTATAAGGGACATCAGAAGGGAACTGATCTAATATCTCAAGGAAATCAGGCTGCAAGTGCAGTCACTAAATGGGCAGCCTTAAGAGAATTGTTTCCTAACCTAGTTGGAGCCCTGGAGCCCTAGTCCCTTCTAATCCCACCCTCCCTATTCCAGCTTATTTCACCTCAGAGATATCCTATTGGTTGTCTAAAGTGCACCACTTAAGCCCCTCTAGATGGTTAGTTAAAAGGAACCTCTATTTATTACCAGCTATAGAAGTCAAGAACTTGGTAGAAGCTGCCCATAATGCTACCCACTTCAGCCCAAAGCCACTTAGACATATTCTGGAACAATATTTTGTTTCTCTTTTACTAGCTTCCACTATAAAAAAGGTCACCTCACTTTTTACTATCTGCCAAACCAGCAATCCTCAAGGGGCTTTGAAGGCAAAACTTGCCTCTGCAGCCCAAAAAAAGGGGACCTATCCTGGTGAGGACTGGCAGGTAGGTTTCACCCGAATGCCTCCCTATAGAGGATTCAAGTACTTGCTTGTGTATATTGATACTTTTACCCAGTGGGTTGAGGCTTTTCCTTGCAGGACTGAAAAGGCCACCAAGGTTTCCCAAAGACTTCTGGAGGACATCATACTCTGTTTTGGCCTTCCCTAGTCCCTGCAGAGTGGTAACGGTCCTGCCTTTGCTTCACAGGTAGTACCAAGAGTCTCCAAGGCTTTACAGATCTCTTACCAACTGCATTGCTCCTGGAAGCCTCAGTCACCAGGCCTGGTGGAGCAAGTTAACCAGAACCTTAAGCTGGCCCTCCTCAACATGACTCAGGAGACTGGACTCAGTTGGTTACAACTTCTCCCAGTCACTCTTTTGTGTTTATGCACTGCTGCCAAAGCCCCCTTTTCTTTAAGTGCTTTTGAAATGCTGTGTGGCTGACCTTTTCCTCTGATTGCTTTGGATTTTAATTTTCAGGAAATGGCTGGACATCGACATGCCCCTTAAGTAGCTCAGTTCTTGCAGACATTACAAGAACACAAGCTGCCACCTAAAGATCTTTCTTTCTCTAGTCCTTTCTGTCAGCTGGGGGACTTAGTACTTATCAAACAGTGGAATAATGGTTCCCCTGCATCTCAGCTAACCCTGCTGTGGAAAGGTACTTATCTGGTCTTGCTTTCTACCCAAACCACAATTAAGGTCTCAGGGATACCTACTTGGATCCATCATTCTCAGATAAAGCTGTGGAAGGACAAAAATGGAACTCATCCAGTCCCCGCAGACAAGGACTCCAACACCAGAGGTGAATACTCATGTACTCCCTTGGAGGATCTCTGGTACCTGTTCAAGCAGACTTCTCCTACCATGGCTCCTTCAGATAAGAAGGGAAAACTGTTTACCCATGGGTGAGACACCTTTTGCCCTGGCAAACCAAACTGCACATACCCTAAGGATCAACCAAATGGGCTGGATATGCCTGTCCACTAAGTCATGGGGCATTACCCAACCAATGATGTGGGAAACGTGGGGAAATCTCCCATTGACCAACATTCCACGGTCTTACACACTTGGGGTGCTAACACCTGCACTCAATTGGTTACAAAAATTCAGGAGATCCACCCTTTCCCCAAGCCCTCACAACCCGTACCCCCTGGGGCCATACACACTTACCTTAGTAATGTGGCCCAGAGTACCTTTCCTGTTTGTATTACTCATACTATGGGCAGGGCCCAGATGTGGGAACCTTGCCTATTTCTCAATGCATATATGATTTTGTCATCCCTCAACCACCCATAAGAAACACTAGTCAAGGCCTCCACCTTTGTAAACTTCAGCTCACTTGCCAGAATCCTGACTATGTTTTTCTCAATGCAAAAAATTACATCTTGACTAGATTTCCCCAGCCTCTAATGCCTCAGGCTGCCCTTCCTTCCCTTATGAGCCAGTTTTGTTGGGGACATCCACAACAGGAGATTAATTCCCTCTTGGGCCCAGCTAGTGAAACATCATATCCCAACCTTTGGCACAAAACCAAGGCAGCATTACACTTCAGCCAGAGGTGGGGCTCTCTGATCCTGGAAAAAATCAATTCCTCATTTACTCACCCCTCAATTGCTCCCTTACTCAGAGCTGCTTTAGCAACCCAGGGATCTGAATGGCATGGCACCAAACTCCAGAGAAGAGGAACCCATGCCCCTGGAGAATCAACTCCTCTCCTGCTAGCCAAAATCCAGTTTGCCACCCAACTTCCTCCAGAGTGGGGGATATACTGGGCATGAGGCACCTGAGCATACTGGGCGCTACCCCCTTACTGGAGAGGATGATGCTCCCTGGGCCTAGTATATCCAGATATTCAAACTGCCCGGGATTCATCCACCTTGCCTTCCCCATTGCACAGACGGGGCCGTTAACACATGCAGGTGCTTCCCTTAATTCCCCTTTTTGCGTTTATGGGTATGGAAGCCACTGCAAGAATAGCTACAGGAGGCACATCCTTGGGACTGCAGCTGTCTTTTGCCATGGAAATGTCATGAGCCTTGGTGAAAACTAGCCATACACTTGCCCTCTTACACGAAGAGTTGCATTCACTGGTGGGGGTCACCTTACAAAATAGGTGGGTCCTCAATCTCCTACCTGCAGCAGAGGGGGCACCGGCTTGTTCTTAAAAAAACAGTGCTTTTTTTGGTTAACAAATTAGGACAGGTCCAGGACAACATCAAGGCCATCCTAGAGTCTGCCTCCAATCTCCAGGCATGAGGCGAGACCTCTAGGCCCTGGTGTAGGTCCTTGGTAATTTCCTTGGTCACCCCATTACTTTGCATCCTGGGAATTCTTGTACTGGGACTGATCCTCATAAATTTTCTAACTAAATTTATTTCATCCCACCTAGAGGCTATGAAGCTACAAATGGTCCTACATCCTCTGCCAGCACCAGTGACTACCTCCTCCCCACATCTGCAACTACAACAATCTACCAAGGACATATATTGAAGTACCCTAGAGACACTCCCTAAGAACCTACAAGAGGCCACCCTAATAGGCATTATTGCCCCCACTCAGCAAGAAGCAGGCAGATGAGTCAACGCCCCTACCCAGTGATTTGGGCCTGTAGAACAGAGAGTGGGGAAATGTGAGGTAGATAGCGAGGGATCTCCAGCTTTCCTGGGGACAAAGCAGGCACCCCAACTTGACACCACCTTGAGCAATTGCCACAGCTGGAGGAAGAAGGAATGCCCTGCCAATCAGAACTCAGTGTGCTAACTGCAAAAAAATACAGGGGTCATGCAGCTCAGGTGCAATAGGGTCTGGAAGATGACTTAGGCTAATCATCATGTGATTAGCTTAAATCTGTATTGCAGTTCCCCACCCCCCGCCTGCCCCGAGGGCTTTCAGAGAGGCTCACGGGAAATCTGCATGCGCAGTAAAACTCAGGTTATGTAATTCCCAGCTTTCCATCAAAGTGGTTTGATGGTGACATTTGAACCACTTACAGCAGGGAGGACCTAGCCTAGACAATATAAAACAGAACCCCAGGCCATAATAGAGGCCCCCTTTTATGATAGGGGCCCATTCACTGTCTGTGGCAAATGTATCTTGCTTTGCTTAATAAACTTCACCTCTTGCTTGCCTTGCTATCAGCATGTCTGGTTATTCTTCAGCTAAGGGTGCACCAAGAACCAGGAACAAACAGCTGACCTGACAGTTCCAAACTCAGATATTATGAAATACAATACAATTTAGATTATTAAATGATGTAGAGCTAAGGGATGGATTGTTATATAAATGGGTCAAAGATTGTACCTCTATCTTGGCCCCTATGTTGTTTACTACTTCACAGGAGGTGAGGATCATTAGCTCAAAGGCTCGATTTTGGGCAGAAAACTCAGATTCTTACACATCAATTATTTGAAAAATAGCTCAAGTCAGAGTTTTAGTCATTTAGACTAAATGACTGATTTTCATACTGTGAAAATCCACTGAGCATCTCCTAACTATAGAAAAGACATACCCTATAATTATAATATAAAAGACCTCAAACTGCTGCTACCCTTCAGACTTCTCTGATTCAGAGACCTTGAGCAATATTGGCTAGATATGTAAGTCCCCTCTAATTCCTCTCTTCCACGGGAATTTCTCTGTGTAATACCACTTTCTTGTGGTCAATTATTTTCCTTGATCAACCTCTAAATCATTGAACTAATCACACCCTTCTCATCTGTCAGCTCTCCCCTCAAACCTATATCATGAAGACCGTCTCTAGATTCCTGCCCTTTTCTAAGCAGTAGACTACTGTTTCTTGTTTCTTTATGACTGCTGGCTTGATGAGAAAGGACAGAGTTTATTATTTCTTCAAAATATTAATATTTAACAAAATATTAAATAATGAAACAGGAGGCCTACAAGTAAAAGTGAACTTGCAAAATTCCAAATGTTTATGAAAAACTTACAGCCCTGGTATCAAACATTAATTGTTTAGCCGTCATACTAAAAATCTGAAAAGTAGAGTAAGATTTATGTAACAATGTGTTATTTTCAAAGTGAAGCAGATTTCTGTAGTTTTTATTAAATGTATAGACGTTATTTCCACTAATTTTTTTATCTGAATAGTCTCTTTTTTCTCCAACAGACAGTGATATTTAGCATTTTAAACAAGGTGATTCTCAGTGGGTCCAGGGGCTGTCATATTCTTCTCTGAGACTACAGGGGTGTCGGGGTTTTGAGACAACATTATTAGAATAAAACTTTATATCAGAAAATCACTGTTGTATAACAGCTTGAAAGCTCTGGGCTTTGTTAAGTAGATATCATCACAGTTTGTCAGAATCATCAACCACCAACTGAGACCGTGATAAAAGAGTTTAAAGAAGCACTGTTACCTTTTCAGTGGAAGGAATTCATGTTTAAAACTGTAGTTTTCTTCCTCTTTACGTTTCTCTGCATTGAGTTCCTTGATTGTTTTACGCTGGGCAAGACCATACATAAAATCCTGTGCATTTAATCACCATATTTTTTCCCAAATATTAGCCTTTATAAAATAGTTTCTGCTTAAATATTTCTTCAATTTAAGCATTTATAATTACAGAACAATTAATGTCCTTCTATCTAAAAGGTTTTCTTATTATTATTATTCATCTAAATGGCAACAAAGGAAGATTTCCTGTCTCTTACAGTTTTGTCATCTGTAGCCTGAACATTAGGTAATTGCAATAGGCAAAATGATACAACTTATTTAATATATTTCACATGTCATCCCCTAACTAAATCTAAAATGAATGGCAAATTATTTTTCATTGGAAAAAACCAGTGATTCTATTCTGTAATCTATTCTGTCCAAACTTTCAATTGAGGGAAACAATTTAAATTTTTATTTAAAAATGACATTTTTACTTGTTTTGATCACTGCAATAATTATGTAAAAATTGTCCAAAGGAGATAACTTGTATAAAAATTGTAACATTTACATTCTTATTAACATAGGGTTTATAATATTCAGTTTTATAACATATCTATTTTGGACTTGGATGATGCTGCAGCTGCTCTATCCATAGCCCTTTGGCCTTAATAATTCTGATGTCTTGGATAATTTCCAGCTGCCACTGTCTCTATCCCTGCCTGAGGATTTTCTCCAGGGAAGGCTACTGGATTTAATAAGAGCCAGGATTTCACAACTGGGGGAAGCTCTCAAGTATGGTTATCCCAAATTCCTGTCTCTCAAAATAACAAATATGTGTCCTGTGTTGTTTCTCATGGTGCTGGCTGGCTTGATAACACTACTTTATTGGTTGCCTTCTCTTTCCAGTTTCAATTTCCCACTGCCCTACTGGTAGTTCTGCACCTCCAAAATAAACTACTTTTACCTAATTCTTGATCTCAAAGTTGGCTGCTGGAAGAATCCAAACTAAAACATTCATCAGTTAACCTTTTGGTAGTGTTCTTTCCCCTGTATCACCAAATTTGGAAGTGTTTTTTTTTTAAATTTTCAAGAGAAATTAATTACTCTATTCTCATAATAACAATCCAGTAACAATCTAATAACTACCCCTCTCATTTATTTATAAAGATGATAATTTACTCTGCGTTTTCTCATTTCTCTGTTCCCCTTCAATAAATACTTCTTGATGGCATTTCTTACAGAGGACCCCCTCTGCACATCTTATTTACTCCTCAACCCACTCCAATCCAGCAAAAGGCTCTACCCCCTCCATATTATTAAATGTGTTCTTGCCAAAGCCACTTTATTTTTAAATCCAATGAACACATCTCTGTCTTCATCGATCTCAGTATCTCCACAGAATTTGATACTACTGAATACACCCTATTTCTTGTGACTCTTCACATTTGTATTTTTACATCTCTAAACCACTTGGGCCATTTCCTCACTTCTCTTTTACCCAGAAGCTCAAGACAAATAACCCTGAGACTTACATTACTTTCGCTTTCTATGTATCCCCAACAATTAATGTATTTTTTAAAAGGCCTTCTGTTGTTTATGGCACAAAAAATATTTGGCCAAATTCAACATCGATTCCCAATAAAAAAAACTCTCAACAGTGTGGATATAGAAGATGGCTTAACCCAAAAAAGGGAAAAAGGGCATCTATGAAACACTTACAGTTAACATTAGTCCAATTCATGAAAAATGGAATATATCCACTTTAAAATGAAGAAGAAGACAGGGACAAGGATTTTCATTCTCACTGCTTCGATTCAAAGTACTACTAGAATTTCTTGTTGATGCAATATTGCAAGAAAAAGAAAAACAAAAATACAACCACATTGGAAAATAATCAGAAAAAAACTGTCTTTATTTACAGCTGATATGATCAGCTCTATCACTGGTTTTCCAATTGGGGGGATAATGCTCCTCAGGAGACATATGACAATATCTGCAGGTATTTTTAATTATCACAACTAGTGGGGTGCTGCTGCTGGCATCTAATGTGTAGTGGCTAAAGATGGTGCTAAACATGGTACAATGCACAAGACAATTCTCCACAACAAATATTTATACAGTCCAAATGCCAATAGTGCTGCCAAGATTTACAAAAACAAACAAACAAATAAGCAAAAGTAACAGAAGTATTAAAATAGTTTAGACAAGTTTTCAGGATTTATGTCAACATGTATATATAATTGTATTTACATAAGAGCAATGAACAATTGGAAATTGAAATTTCAAAATGTCACCAGCACTTCAATAATTAAGACAGACTTAGGAGATTCATACAACAAAAAAAGCATGATACCTACATAACTGAAATCTACAAATGAGAAAAATTAAAAATGCATCAATAGATGGAGACTTATGCCTTGCTCATTTGTCAGAAGATTCAATTTCTATAACATCATTATCTGCAAATTAATCTATAGATTTAGACCAGTCCCAATAAAAATTTAAGCAGGAGTTTTGTAGAAATTAGTAAAGTAATTTTGCAATTCATGTAGAAATGCAAAAGACCTAGAAGAGTTAACACAACTTTGCCAAGGAGGTATAAAGTTAGAGACCTAACATTATCTAATTTCAAGACATTGTATAAAGTTATGATGAACAAATAGTGTGTTGTTGACTCATATATATATGTGTGTGTGTGTGTGTGTGTGTGTGTGTGTATAATAGAATAAAATAGAATAGGGAGCTCCAAAATTGACCAACATGTATGTGGAAAATTGCTATGGTTTGGATATTGTTTGTTTGTCCCACCAAATCTCATATTGAAATTTGATCCTCACTGTGGTGGCATTGGGAAGTGGGACTTAGTAGAAGGCATTTGGGTCATGGGAGTGGATCCCTCATAAATTGCTTGGTGCTATTCTCACAGTAGTAAGTGACTTCTTGCTCGCCTGAGACTGGACTAGCTCTGTGGGAATGGATTGGTTTCCATGAGAACAAGTTGTTATAAAGCAAGCTTTTTCTTTTAGTTCGGTCCCCTCTTAGCATGTGTCTGTTCCCCTTTGACCTTCTCAGTCATGTTATGATGCAGCATGAAAGCCCTTGCCAGAAGCCAGGGCCATGCCCTTGAACTTTCCAGTCTGCCGAACTGTAAACTAAATAAAGCTCTTTTCTTTATAAATCTCTCAGTCTCAGGTATTCTGTTATAGCAACAGAAAACAGTTTAAAACAACAACTGATATAGAGAAAGTACAAAGAAAATGCATGGAATGGAGAAAGGAAACTCTTTTCAACCAATGGCTATCTACACAAAAAAAAAGGAAGTTTGAGTCATACCTCTAACAACACACCAAAAGTAACTTAAAATTATAATAAACTTAAATATATATCCTAAAACTCTAAAAAGCTCTAGAGAAAACAGAAGGAAAATCTTTATGACCTCGGGTTAGGAAAAAAATCTTTCAGATGTGACGTCCAAATCATAATCCATATAAAAATGAGAACTTAGACTTCAAAATTAAGTTCTTCCTTCTGAATTGCACTGTTAAAAGAATGCAATGAAAAGACAAAGACTGAGAGAAAATATTTTCAAAATGTAACTCATCAGGGACTTTTATCCAGACTATATTGCTTTTCTATTGTTGTATAACAAATTACCACAAATTTAACGGCTTAAAACAACACCTGTTTATCATCTCACAATTCTGTACGACAGGAGTCCAAGAAAAATGACATATGTTTTATGCTAAAGGTATTATAAGGCCCAAATCTAGATAATGCCTGGGCTTTGCTGCTATATAATGGTCCTGGGGAAGAATTCACTTCCAGGCTCAGAATCACAGTTGTAGGACCGATGTTGTGTACCATTTCCTTGCAGACTGTTAAACTGGAACCTCTCTTTCCTCCTTAAGGTCAGCCACATTTTTCCTCATATAGTTTCTTCCATCTATAAATCAGCAACAGTTTATTCAGTCTTTGTCATGCTTCACATCTCTGTGACTTGTGTCAACAGCTTGAGAAAGGTCTCTGCTTTTAAGGGTGCATATGTTTAGATTAAGCCCACCTGAACAATCCACAGTAATCTATATCAGGATCAATTTATGGCCTATAACAAACAATATATAAAGAACTCTCCAATCAGATTAGTAAATATATGAACAACTTAATTTAAAAAAATGCAGTAAAGAGTTTTGAACAGACCCTTTACCACAAAAGATACATGAAGGGTAAATAAACATACTATTAGGTAATTAAATATGAAATGTCTGATTTCCAGTCAAAAGTGTAGTTTATTATATCTCAAACAAGAAGCAGTACAATTAATCAAAGTACATGCCTAAACTATCAACACTCTGTTGCAATCTTAAAGGTGGCTTGTTTACGCCATCAGAGAAGAAGCCTCGAGAGCAAGTGGAGATGAAATCGTGAAAGGCGTTTTCCACAGCTTGTTGAGAATTCAATATTTTTCTTTGGAAGGAGTGGTCCGAAACCTGGAAGAAAGTTGGTGGAAGGTCTGGTGAATACGGTGGACGACAGAGAGTTTCCAAGTCCAGCTGCTCTAGTTTGAGCAGCGTTGTTTGTGCAACATGTGGTGAGCACTGTCTTGCAAGAGGATTGGCCTGTCTCTATTGACCAATCTTGACTGCTTAATCACAAGCATCCTCATCATTTCGTCCAATTAGTTGCAGTAGACATCCGCTGTAATTGACTGACCAGGGTTCATGAAGCTGTAGTGGATAACACCAGCGCTGGACCACCAGACACCACTACCTTTTTTTTGATAAATATTCAGTTTTGGACTGTGTTTCAGCAATTCAACTTTATCCAACCATTGTGCTGAATACTTGCAATTGTCAAAAAAAATCCATTTTTCATCACAGGTAACAATACGGTGTAGAAATTGTTCACTCTTATGTTGTGACAGCAAAGAAAGGTAAGCTTTTTTTCTTGTGATGCACATTTAATTCATGTGGAACCCATCTATCCAGCTTCTTGACCCTGCTGATTTGTTTCAAATGGTCCAATATTGTTATAATAATAACATCAAACCTTGCTGCTAATTCACGCATAGGTTGAGATGAATTTGCTCCCACTATAGCTTTCAGCTCATCATTATCCATCTTGGTCTTTGGTCACCCACATGGCTCATTTTCAAGATTAAAATCACCAGAATGGAACTCCTCAAACCATTGAGGTACTGTGCACTCATTAGCCATGTCCTTCCCAAACCCTTTATTGATACTTTGAGCTGCCTGTGCTGCATTGGTTCCACGATGGAACTTGTATTCAAAAATAACATGAATTTTTGACTTCTCCATGGTTCCACAAAAATTGCTCTAAAATTTGAAGGATAATCACATAAGGATGTACCTTAACAATACAAATAAAGCAAGAAGTGTCAAAGTGAAATGTCAGAGATATCAACTCTCAAACTTACTACTTAAGGAAATAGGATGGCACTTCATACTTAATAACCTATAATGTCCTCAATGTCACTAGGACATTGCAAAGTGAACCTACAATGAGATAACACATACATCTATTAGAATAACTAAAATTACAAAGTCTGATCAGTCCAAGTCTAGGCAGGAATGCGAAGTATCTTTGCCATTCACTGTTGCTAGGGATGTAAAATTGCACAGACACTTTGGAAATTTGAGAGTTTCATAAAAATGTAACCACTCATATGACTCAGCCATTCCCTTCCCAGGTATTTACCCAAGAGAGATGATGGCATACAAACTTGTACGTGAATAGTCATAACTGCTTTATTGTAAGATTTTAAAACTGGAAAAGAAACAAATACCCTTTAACTGGTAAGTAGATAAACAAATGGTGGTATTAATATATCTATGCAATGGAATATTATTTATGAATGTAAAGAAATGGATCATTCATGCCCACAACAAATGTATGAATCTCAAAAAAATTATGCTCAGTTGAAGAATCCAGACCACCTCCACCAACAGCAACAACAATAAAAATGTACGTAAGATATGATAAGGCTTACATAAGATCTTAGCAAATTGATACTAATGTGTAGTGACAGCAGATCTAGTGTTTACTGGGGACAAGTTCATGAGGGGCAGCAGGAAAGGATTACAAAAAGGCATAGGAAATTTATGAGGTTACGGATACATTCACTATCTCGATTTTGGTGATGTTTTAAAAGGTATTAGCTTGTACATGTTAAATCTGTACAGTCCATTATATGCAAATTACACTTTAAAAAGCTTATCAAAAATCTAAATAAAGTACATATTATACAGCCAACTTATTTCAATTTATCCTCAAATATTTTATACCATGTTTATGTTTTTTCTTTAAGACCCTTAAAATTGTAAATGTCCATTTCCCTTCTCCCTGCCTTTGTGCTATTATTTTTGTAAATTTTAGTTGACATTTTCTATAGAACACAAAATGCATAAATAAATCATTTATTTTTAATTTAAATAGTCAATTATCTTTTAATGGTGTTGAAAAGACACATAAAATATTTTATATTTACTTGCATATTTTTGATTTCTTGTGTGCTTTTATTTTTGAATAAAAATATCTTTTATTTTGAATATCTGGATTTCTATTAGTATGATATTCTAGAATTCATAACTATATACTTCAATTTATAGAATAGATAAATGTATTCAATTTATATACTGTGAGGTATAAAGTGTAGGAATTAAGGTCATTTTTTAAAGATTTTGGGCAGCAGAAAAACACAAGACTGGAGGGAAGTACAATAAGTTGGAATATTTACTTTAGGTACTGGAAGGTGAATATGACTTAGATGTGTCAATCTGCAGTCATTTGGACAAAAATGATATATTTTGCTGCAGGACATGCTTAAAAACTTGTGCAAATGGCAGAATTTCTTCACTTTTAGTGGTCTGGCCTCTTTAAAAATATTTAAGATGTACAAATACACATCTAGCATTTCTATTTTGCCTTTGATTAGGAAAACCCTTTAAGCTATTCTTGGTAAACGTTTGGGGAAATTTTAATAGTGTTGGATGAATTAATAATTAATAAAAATTTATTTATATATCTTGAATGTGTAGTAAAAATAGTAACAATTTAGTAGACATGCTAAGTATTTTTAATTAGCAATATATTATTTTAATGTTAGTAAGTATGAAATGTTACAGAAAAGAACAAATACATATGCAAAAAAGGTTTTTAAATAGTTTGGTTTATAATTAACCTCTTTTCACTTCTGCTAGAGATATCAATTTCTGTAAATAGGCAACTATTAGAAAGAGAATGGAAACTATTACATTTCTTGATAACTTTTTAAAGAATAGATGGATTTCTCTCAGAATAAGTGGTAAAAAGGATAGTATTACTAATAATTACTTAAGAATAAGCAGTAAACTAGTATTCTTAGTAATAGGTAATTTTTGAGTGCTTACTATGTTCAACTTTATATCCATGAACTTTATAGGATGACTTAACTAATTTAATTTTACAACATTCCTTTGAGGTAGGCACTATTAATAAGTCTATTATAAATATAAGGGGATTGAGCTGTAAATAAGTGATTAGTCTGTGATTCCAATCTAGAAAGTGGTTAAGCCAGGATTTGAAGCTAGGCAAATGAGAAATAAAACCATATGCTTAATTAATTATTCATAATTGTATCTATGAGACATAAGGACAGAAAATAAAATAAACTTAATTTGTTTAAAGTCGAACCACTGCTGGTCTGGTTTCCCAATACTAATTCTATAATGAGAAGATTTTCAACCTGAAAGTAGTACCAACTTCCTGGAAGATAGTAACATGATGCTGAAACTATTACAGCTGTGTTTCAGCATTTCGTCCCTAAAGCAGCACAGTGATTGTCACAAATTATATAATTACCTTTTCTGGAAATAAAAAAGAGCTGAAAAAACATCCATCAAATGTCTGCTTTTTTATGAGCTTAGGACCTTCTGACATGAGTTGTACATTTCAAGCCTGTGGCTCAAAATCCCATGATACCGAAGATAAATCTGAACATTGACATTATGCATTTTGCCCTACAACAGCATGACTTATTATATAGATGACTTCACCTATTTAAAATGTGCTACAATTTAAATATTCTCCTCAAATGCCTTCATATTTAGCACCTATTCTTAAATGTGGGGGCTAAAATAAAATTCTTTGCTTGTGATTTCTGTGAGGAGTGGTTTTGGAATATAACATAGAAGAAAAACTAAAAGTTCTAGAAGCTCCTCTTTTCCAATTATTTGAAACACCTTTGCAAATAAAAACTTACATCACAGATATAAAATATTACTCTAAGAACTCTCATCAACTGGCATGGAAGGTATTTTAAGGAGTGAGAAATTTCTGTAACTTGTAACGCCACAAATATATTTTCTTATATATTTGACGTATCCATCCATGAAGACATCAGGGAATAAGGTATAATAGAATTGCAATAGTTTAATATAACTTAATCTTGACAAGAAACATAATGCTATTTTCAAAACACATGAAAATGTAGCCAATTAAAAAACATGAAATGCATTTTTAAAAAGTATGCCATTTAGAAGAAATAAGAAAATATGTTGTAGTTATACCAAATGTTGTATGGAACATAGACTTAGTTTTTGTTAAACTTTGTTTTTGGAGTAGTTTTAAATTCACAGCAAAATTGAACTGAAAATACAGAGAGTTTTCATATACCTCTTGCCCCCCCAAAACTTACAGACTCCCCACATGTCCTCCACCAGAGTAATACATTCGTAATAATTAATAAAACTACATTGACACATCATTATCATCCAAAGTACAGAGTTTACATTAGGGTTCACTATCGGTGCTGTACATTTGATGGGTTTGGACAAATGTATACTGACATGTATTAACCATTATAGTATTTATTATACATGGTAGTTTTCACTGCCCTAAAAATCCTCTATTCTCCACCTATTTAACCCTCTCTCCCCCAAACCCTGACAACTACTGGGTTTTTTTTGTTTGTTTGTCTTTGTTTTTTATATTGCATTCATGGTTTTGCCTTTTCCAGAATGTCCTACAGTTGGAATCATACAGTCCGTATAGCATTTCAGATTAGGTTATTTCATGTAGCAATATGTGTTAAGTTTTCTTCATGTCTTTTCACGGCTTGATAGCTTATTTCTTTTTAATGATAAATAATATTCCATTGTCTGAAATCACCCAGTTTATTTATCCATTCATCTACTGAAGGACATCTTGATTGCTTCCACATTTTGGTAATTATGAAGAAAATTGCTGTAAACATTTGTGTACATATTTTTGTGTACACATAATGTTTTAACTTATATGATTAAGTCCCAAGAAGCACAATTGCTGGATTATATGGTGAGAGTATGTACAGTTTTGTAATAAACTGTCAAAAATGTCTTTCAAAATGGTTGTAACATTTTGCATCCCCACCAACAATAAATTAGAATTCCTGTTGCTCCACATCCTAGTACCATTTGGTGTTGTTAATGTTTGGGATTTTGTCTATTCTAATTAATATGTAGTTGCGTCTCATTATTTTAATTTTCAATCTGCTAATGACATGATGTTGAGTATCTTTTTGTGTAAGTATTTGCCATCTATATATTTTCTTTGGTGAGGTTTTTGGTTAGATCTTTTATCCATTTTTTACAGGTTGTTTGTTTTCTTCTTTTTGAATTTTAATTCTTTGTATTTTTTGTCTAACAGTCCCTTTTCAAATGCCTTTTTGCAAGTATTTTCCTCCAGTCTGTGGTTCATCTTCTTATTCTCTTAACAGAATACTTTGAGAAGCATAAAGTTTTAATTTGAATAAAGTCTAGTTTAACGATTATTTTATTCATATATCATGCCTTTGGAGTTGTTAAAGGTCATGTAGATTTTTCTGCTATGTTACCATCTAGGAGTTTCAGAGTTTTGTATTTTATATTTAGGTGTATGATCCATTTTGGGATAATTTTTGTGAGTGGTGTAATGTCCATGTCTAGATTCATTTTTTTGCATGTGGATCTCCAGTTGTTTTAGCATTATTTGTTGAAAAGAATATCTTTTCTTCCTTGTATTGCCTTGCTCCCTTCTCAAAGATCAATTGACTATATTCATGTAGGTGCTCTTTATTCTGTTCTGTTGATGTATTTTTTCTGTTTTTTTGCCACAATCTTGATTCCTGTAACTTTATAGTAACTCTTGAAGTCAAATAGTATCAGCTCTCTGACTTTGTTCTTCTCTTGCAGTGTTTTAGACAGACCCTTATTTTAAATAATACTTACCCATATGTAATATTGCAAAACCATAATAACATTGGTTATAGTACCAAAAGTGATATAGTATATCCTACAATAATAGTAATGACTATACCCTATTGTAAAGTCATGTTCCAGGGCTAACAGAAACATAGCTAAACTATTCTTAACAAAGAATAAAATCAAGCCTGACAATATTAATAATATTTAATAATTAATTAATAATATCCTTGGTAAACTAGCTTCATGCCAGAACAGAAATAAAAATCCTTTTTAAAAAGTAAATGTAAATCTAGAACCTACAAAATTAACAGTGTCAACATACAATAAACATGAACTTGTGAGGAAGCAAATATTATAACTTTATCAAGAAAAAATATTCAGTGAAATAGATATCAAAATGATTCAGAGCTGGAAATAGTAGAGAAGGACTTGCAAAGAGCTCTTTAAAATATGACAATGACTTAAAGAAAAAGATGTACCAAGTTAACAAATGTGGAGTATCAGCAGAGAAATAGTAAGCATTAAAAAACACAACTTTAAATCTTAGAACTGAAAAATGCAAAAACTAAAATCTCTCTCTCTCTCTCTCTCTCTCTCTCTATATATATATATATATATATATATATATATATATATATAATTCAGTGGGTTTAAGAGCCAAAGGGATAATTCAGAAAGAAAAAAAATCAACAGGAAACTTATAGACAGATCAACATGAATTGTTCAATTGAAAAAAAAAGAAAGAAGGCAAAAGGAAGGAAGGAACAAAGGAAAGAAGGATAGAAGAAAGGAAGAAAGAAGGTAGGAGAAGATTGAAGTGACCGTGCGTTCAATTACATTTGGGAAAATATCCGGTCATCTCACATGACATACATTTATTTAGTTTTCCAGAAAAAAAGAAGAGAAGGATAAAATTAAGCAAAACATGTATTTGAATGAACAATAGTAAACATTCTCAAATTTCATGAAGAACACGAAATGCCACAGACCACACTGAACGAGGACATTTACACAGAGCGGGTGACTTGCTGGGGGTGGTCATGGAGGTAATTCTTACAGGTGTTGAATCAAAGGTGAGAAGAACGTTTATGCCAGACAGGGAATCAGATGAAGATACAGGACACCAATTACAACAGGGGGGTGAACAATTAAATAAATATATTCATGATAATGGGAGCAAGAGAAAGATGTTGCAAATATCAGAAGGGAAAAAGCAAGAATTTATCATATAGTTTTGAATTGAATTTGGAGGCATCATGTGAATTCATAGTTTTAAGTACATAAATGAGTAAATCAATATGTATGTAAATGAGTATGTTTATATATACTTATGTCTGCTTGCTCTGTTATTGTGAAAGCCTATAAGCAGTTACACCCCAGTAAAAATGAACACACTCGGCATTTATACTTTGATTTCTAAATGATATTTAATACTAAAAAAAAAAATAACAACTTCGTGAAATGGCAGCTATTGGTCTGGAGTAGGAAAAATATATGTGAGTTTACATTAATGTGGAAAACAATGCTCGCAATTAAAGAAGTTTCCACATTTTGGAGAGACTTGTTTATAAATAAGTAAGTGCAATTTAACCCTATGATAGAAATGTACACACTATGGAAGGGACTAAACGAACAAAATGCATCACTAGTACTTTCTGTTGAACTCACAGTTGCTTCAACAACTCTATAATTAAGAATTAACATAAATATATAATTATAGCCATTGATACAGCAAACTTAAGTGATTTTTCCAAAATTATAGAAAAAAATATTATGACTTTAACCTATTTTTTGGCTGTCCACAAAATACATGCTTTTCTTTCATGTTACTTCTCATCTTACAAACAGTTCTGTCAAGACTAAAAAGTATATAGCAAAGATTACAAATTTCAGATAATAAAAAAGCCAGGACTCCTACCATAGTAAAGCCACACATTCAAAATAACAGATTAAGATGCACTAAATCCATCATCAATGGTTATTATGTGTGAGAGCTAACATTTTTTGACATGTTGTATATGCTTATGTGTTTAGAACTTTATAAAGTTATAATACTTAATGTGATAGAAAATTATTAAAATATGAAATTCTGTTAATTGATAATGTTAAAAACTGCACTCTATTTGCATGAATTGCCCAGGTAATTGCAGTTGGAAATATAGTTACTCAGAAATAGATTTCATCCAAGCCTTTCCAGTTCACTCCACTTCACTTCCATTAAGAAGTTATAGTGCCACTAGAACATATCCTAAGATTTTTAAATATAGACTTCTCAAGCAACTGCCTTATTCTGGAGAGATGAAGTTATTTAATCCTAAAATACTCACATATTTATAGAAATAGAAATTTTTCTTTTCCATTTAACCTTAATTTTGAAATTTAAACTGAAATCACTTTGTGAACTAAAGTGATACTTTATAGCATGTATCAAAATTATTAAAACTTTCTATTGTGTTAACAAAGTAATTCGACCTCTAGAAATAAATTTTAAGAAATGAGCTATATGTTTAAAAATTTATGTTTGTAGATATTCATTATCATGCTACTTATACTGGTGAAGAATGGAAAAATATAAATAATTATCAGGTGATTGATTAAATCAATCATGCAAAAGATAAATATTATTTATCCTTTACCATTTTCTATTAAAGCATAAGCCAAAGAAAATGTTTATGATGCATATTGTTATATTAAGGAGCAGGTAAAGAATATATGCATTATGAATCCAAATTTGTTAAAACAGGAAAATGGACAGAGAGAAATAGAGTTGTGTAGGGTGTGGAGAAAAGCTTTAAAAATTTATAGTATATTTATTAAAAGGTTAACCCATTATTTTTGTAAGATGAGACTTTGGAAAACTATAATTTACTCCTTTTGTTGCTTTTCTCATATTATACTTAATGAAAAAATGTCCTTATCAATCTGAAATTAATTGTTAAAAAGATAGCATAGTAATTTGAAAATTTTATGTACTAGATTACCTGATTCTCAGCAGTATGAGAAATGTGTAATTTCAGGCAGTTGATTAATATTTTTATGGAAGGATATTTATAACAATTTGGTGAAATAAAATTTGAATCCTTTATTTTTCTTTTTAAGCATATAAGAAAATTTGTTCTAGCAATATTTGTTAAAAAGACTCTTGTTTCCACTTTGAGTTTTCTTCCACCCTTGCCAAATATCAATTGCCTATAGATGCTTGAGTTTATTTCTGAACTCTCAATTCTGTTTCGTTTTTCTGTATGTCTATTCTTATGCCAGCACCACGTTAGCTTGTTTACTGTGGCTTTTAGTAAGCTTTGAAATTGGGAATTACAATTAGCATCTTTGATATTTTTAAAGATTGTTTTGGCTATTCCAGATTATTTGGATTTCCATATGAATTTTAGGGTAAGTTTGTCCATTTCAACAAAAAAGGTGGTTGGAATTTTGATAGGGATTACATTAAATTTGTGGATAAACTTAGGAAGTATTGTCATCTTCAAAATACTAAATCTTTGAATCCATGAATATAGATCTTTTAATTTATATATCTTATTTAATTTCTTTCAGAAATATTTTACAGTTTTCAGACTTAAAGATTTTTCACTACTTAATCAAATAAATTTCTATTTTTTTTGTTATTTTTGCCACTATTGTAAATGGGATTGTTTCTTTAAATCAGTTTTGGATTGTCCATTGATAATGTATAGGAACACAACTAATTTTCATATATCCTCATCTATTTTCATTATTTTTTATCTTTATTGGTAACACAAATTTCACATATCATTCAAAGATCAACTTAAGGACAATCTCTACTTTGACACAATCTCTTACAACTCATTTCTACTGACACTTCATTAAATGCTCAAGAATATTAATCTTTAACATTATGGTCTATTCCTTGAATCTCTAATGTCACCTATTCACAATGGTCAAAAGGTGGAAGCAACTCAGTGTCTGTCAATAAATGAATGAAAAACCAAAATGTGGTATATATAGTTGACCCTTCAACAACACAGACTTGAACTGTGCAGGCCCACTTACGCACAGATTTTTTTTAGCAAGTACATTGGAAAATTTTGGGGAGATCTGCAACATTTGAAAACACTTGCAGGCAAACCACATAGCCCAGAAATAAGAAAAAAAGTATGTCATATATATAAAAAATATATGTAGGTACTAGTCTATTTTGTTATTTACTACCATAAAATATACACAAATCTATTAGAAAAGTTAAAATTTGTCAGAACGTATGCACACAAACACTTGCAGACCATACATGGTACCATTTACAGTCAAGAGAAATGTAAACAAACATAAAGATGTAGTATTAAATCACAACTGCATGAAGTTAACTGTAGTACATACTCTACTATTGCAATAATTTTGTAGCCACTCTCTGTTGCTATTGCAGTGAGCTTAAGTGTTGCCAGTATCAGCTTAAAATGCCCTCCGTGTGATGCTAATCATTCCAAATGAGTAGTTGGTCTCTCCAGTAAATTGTGCATCA
This sequence comes from Daubentonia madagascariensis, assembly GCA_023783475.1. Lineage (NCBI taxonomy): Eukaryota > Metazoa > Chordata > Mammalia > Primates > Daubentoniidae > Daubentonia > Daubentonia madagascariensis. The sequence continues at coordinate 21,490,312 of JAKFHU010000726.1, read as the reverse complement.
CAGTAAAAAGTAATCTCTAGTGGTTCTAATGTATTTTTTATCATGTTCAGTGCAATACCATAAGCCTTGCATAACACCATGAGTCCCTTATAAAGTGCAACTAGTAATGCTGGAAGTGCTCACAAGAAGCAGAGAAAAATTATGACATTACAAGTAAAAGTTGAATTATTTGCTATCTACGATAGATTGAGGTCTGCGGCTGCAGTTGCCTGCCATGACAAGATAAACGAATCCAGTGTAACAACCACTGCAAGAAGGAAAAAAAGAAAAAAGGAAAATTAATGAAGCCGTCACTGCAGCTATTCCAGCAGGTGTAAAAACCTTGAGCTCTTTGAGAAATATCTTTTTTTATGCTTGACAAATCCCTTTATTTACCAGTTTTTAAATAATTGTTTGTTTCGGGGGAGTTGGGAAAATGGTTAGTTAAAAGATGCAAAATTTTGGTTAAATAGCAGAAATAAGTTTAAGAGATCTATTGTACAACATGGTGACTGTAGTTAATGACAACATAGACTATAGTTAATAACTATATATTGTATTCTTTTTTCTTTTTATTTCAAAATATTACTGGGGGTACAAATGTTTTTGGTTACAAAACTTAATCAACTTTGTTATGCTTGAGTAAGAGTTATAAGTGTGCCAATCAACCAGATAGTGTTCATGGTACCCCTTAGGTAGGTTTTTGCCCATCCCCTCATCACTCCTCACCCCTGCTTGATTTCCACTGAGTTTTATTTTCCTCTGTGCACACATGTGCTCATCGGTTAGTTCCAATTTAAGTTCCAATTTAATAGCGGTTACATGTGGTGTTTATTTTTCCATTCCTTATATACTTAACTTAGGACAATGGTCTGCAGTTCCATTCAAATTGTTGCACAAGGCCTTAATTCATCCTTCTTCATGGCTACATGGTATTCCATAGTATACATATACCACATTTTGTTAATCCACTCACATATTGATGGAAATTTGGATTGATTCCACATCTTTACAATTGTGAATTGTACTGCAATAAACATTTATTTTTGATAAAATGACTTCTTTTCCTTTGGGTAAATACCAAGTAGTGGGATTGCTGGATCAAATGGTAGGTATACTTTTAGTTCTCTAAGTAATCTCCATACTGCTTTCCATAGACGTTGTACTAATTTGCAGACCCACCAACAGTGTATAAGCATTCCTTTCTCTCTGCACCCACACCAGCATCTATTGTCTTTGGATTTCTTAATAAAAGCCATTCTAATTGGGGTAAGGTGATATCTCATTGTGGTTTTAATTTGCATTTCCCTGATGATTAGTGATTTTGAGCATTTTTTCAAATGTTTATTGGCCATTTGTCTATCTTCTTTTGAAAAGCTTCTGTTCATGTCTTTTGCCCACTTTTTGATGGGGTTGTTTTATTTTATTTACTTTTTTCTTTTTTTAAATTTTTTTGCTGATTTGCTTGAATTCTTTGTCAATTCCGGTTCTTATTAGCCCTTTATTGGATGTATAGCTTGCAAATATTTTCTCCCATTTTGTAGGTTGTCTACTTGCTCTGTTGATTATGTCCTTGGCTGTGCAGAAGCTTTTTAATTTAATAAAATCCCATTTATTTATTTTTGTTGTTGCGGTGATTGTCATTGGGGTCTTCTTCATAAATTCTTTGCCTAGGCCAATATCTATAAGAGTTTTTTCCAAAATTTTCTTCTAGAATTTTTATGGTTTCACGCCTTACATTTGAGTCTTTTATCATCTTGAATTAATTTGGTGAAAGATATGGATCCTGTTTCATTCTTCCGCATGTGGCTGTTTAAATTTCCCAGCACCATTTATTGAATAGGGCTTCTTTTCCCTGGTGTATGTTGTTGTAATTGTATGTTGGTTTGTCAAACATCAGTTGGCTGTACGTGGATGGTTTTATATCTGGGTTCTCTGTTCTGTTCCATTGGTCTATCCCTCTATTTTTGTGCCAATACCATGCTGTTTGGGTTTCTATAGCCTTCTAGTATAGTTTGAAGTCTGGCAATGTGATGCGTTTAGATTTGTTATTTTTGCTTAAAATTGCTTTGTCTTTTTGGGATCTTTTCTGGTTCAAACGAAACGTTGAATTATTTTTCTATATCTGTGATATATGACATTGGTATTTTGATGGGTATTGTATTGAATCTGTAAATCACTTTGGGTAGTATGGACATTTTAACAATTTTGATTCTACTAATCCATGAGCATGAGATGTTTTTCCATTTGTTTGTGTCATCTATGATTTCTTTCCTCAGTGTTTCATAGTTCTCTTTGTAGAGATTTTTCACCTCCCTGGGTAAGTATATCCCCAGGTATTTTATTTTCTTTGTGGCTATTGTGAATAGTACTGAGTTTTGATTTGACTCTCAGCTTGACTATTATTGATGTATAGGAATACTACTGATTTGATTACATTGACTTTGTAACCTGAGACATTACTGAATTAATTTATCAATTCTAAGAGTCTCTTGGAGGAGTCTTTGGGGTTCTCTAGATATAAGATCATATCATCAGCCAAAAGCAATAGGTTGACCTCCTTTTTCCTGACTTGTATACCCTTTATTTCTTTCTCTTGCCTGATTGCTCTGGCTAGTACTTCCAGCACAATGTTGAATAGAAGTGGTGACAGTGGGCATCTTTGTCTTGTTCCAGTTCTTAGAGAGAATGCATTCAGCTTTCCCCATTCATTATGATGTTGGCTGTGGGTTTGTCATATATGGCTTTTATAATCTTGAGGTTTGTTCCTTCTATGCCTAATATGTTGAGAAGTTTTATCATAAAATGGTGCTGGATTTTGTGGGATGCCTTTTCTGCTTCTGTAGAGATAATCATATGGTCTTTGTTTTTGCTTCTGTTTTTGTGATGAATCACATTTATTGATTTACATATGTTGAGCCATTCTTGCATCCCTGGGATGAAGCCCACTTGGTCATGGTGGATATTTTTTGTTGTTGTTGTCTATTGTTTGCCGGTATTTTAATGAAGATTTTTGCATCTATGTTCATGAGGGATATTGGTCTGTAGTTTTCTTTTTTTGTTCTTGTTGTGTTCTTTCCTGGCTTTAGTATCAGGGTGATACTGGCTTCATAGAATGAGCTTGAGAGGATTCCCTCCTATGTGATATGGAATAGTTTCTGCAGTATGGGTACTAGCCCTTCTTTGTAGGTCTGGTAAAATTCTGCTGTGAATGCATCTGGTATGGAGCCTTTTTTTGTTTGAAGCTTTTTTATTACTGCTTCAATTGGTCTATTCAGGAGTTCTATTTGTTCCTGATTGAATCTTGGGAGGTTGTGTGTTTCTGGGAATTTGTCCATTTCTTTTATGTTTTCAAGTTTAAGTGCAAAGAAATTTCATAGTATTCACAGATGATATTTTGTATTTCTGTGGTATCAGTTATAATATCTCCTTTTTCATTTCTGATTGAGCTTATTTGTGTCCTTTCTCTTCTATTCTTGGTAAATTTAGAAGGAGGTCTATCAAGTTTGTTTGCCTTTTCAAAGAACCAACTTTTTGTTTCATGGATCCTTTGTATTGTTTTTCTGTTTTCTATTTTGTTTAGTCCTGGTTTGACATTAGTTATTTCTTTTCTTCTGCTGGCTTTGGGTTTGGTTTGCTCTTCCTCTTCTAGTTCCTTGAGATGTGTCATTAGATTGTTAATTTGTGATCTTTCTGTCTTTTTGATGTAGGCATTTAAGGCTATAAATTTTCCCTTTAAGACTTCTTTTGCTGAATCCCATAGATTTTTATATCTTGTGTCCCCTTTGAAGTTCAGTTCAAGAAATCTTTTGATTTCCATCTTAATTTCATTATTGACCCAACAATCATTCAGCAGCAGGCTGTTTAATTTCCATGAGTTGTATAGAATTGAGAGTTTTTCTTGGAGTTGAGTTCTAGTTTTATTCCACTGTGGTCTGAGAAGATACATGTTATGATTTCTATTTTTTTAAATTTGATGAAACGTGTTGTTTAGCCTAAGATGAGATCAGTCTTAGAGAATGTTCCATGTGCTGAAGAGAAGAATGTATATTCAGTAGTTTGAGGGTAAAATATTCTGTAAATGTCTGTTAGCCCCATTTGTTCTAGATTTCCTTTTAAGTCCAATATTTCTTTATTTATTTTCTGCTTGGGTGATCTGACCAGTTCTGTCAGTGGGGTGTTGAAGTCCCTTACTATTACAGCGCTGCTGTTTATCTCTTTGCTTAGATCTAGTAGGGTTTGTTTTAGAATCTGGGTGCTCCTGTGTTACGTGCATAAGTATTTAGTATGGTTATGTCTTTTTGTTGAATTGCTCCTTTTACCATTATATAATGTCCATCTTTGTCTTTCTTTACTATTGTTGATTTAAAGTCAATTTTATCTCATATGAGAGTGGCTACACGTGTTTTCCTTTGGTTTCCATTTGCATAGAATATTTTTTTCCATCCCTTCACCTTGAGTCTATATGAGCCCTCTTGGGTTAGATGTGTTTCCAGCAGACAGAAGATACTTGGATTGTTTTTCTTAAGCCATTCAGCCACCATATGTCTCTTGATTGGGGCATTCAGACTGTTGATGTTGAGTAATAGAATTGATATGTGGGATGCTGTTCTGTTCATCCTGTTGGGTAGTACCTAATTGCTTTGTTCACCTCTTGTGCTATAGTTCTATATGAGCTCTGATCTTTTGCTTTTTTGTGTGTGTGTGTGTGGTTTTATGCTGGTGGGTGTCTATTTTGCTGATCCATGTGTAATGCAGTTCTAAGTATTTCCTTCAGGGAAGGTCTGGTCTTGAGAAATTCCCCCCATGTTTGCTTGTCTGAGAAAGTCTTTATTTCTCCTTCATATATGAAAATTAGTTTTGCAGGATACAAAATGCTAAGGTGGCAGTTGTTCTTTTTAAGAAGATGGAAAATAGGACCCCAATCCCTTCTGGCTTGTAAGGTTACAGTTGAGAAGTTTGAAGTTAGCCTGATGAATTTTCCTTTGTAAGTTACTTGATGTTTTCACCTCACAGCTCGCAGGAGTTCCTCCTTCGTGTTGACTTTGGCCAGGCTGATGATTATGTGTCTTGGTGATTGCCTCTTGGCAATGGTCTCCCAGGTGCTTATTGAGCTTCTTGTACCCGGATGTCTAAATCTCTAGCAAGACCAGGGAAGTTTTCCTTAATTATTCCCTCAAATAGGTTTTCCAGGCCTTGTGCTTTTTCTTCTTCACTGTCAGGATGCCTACGATTCTTATATTTGGCCATTTTACATAATCCCATATTTCTTTTAGGCTTTTTTCATTCCTCTTAATTCTGTGTTCTTTATTTTGACTGATTGAGTTAATTTGAAAGAGTTGTCTTCAAGCTCTGAGAGTCTTTCTTCTGCCTGGTCTAGTCTATTCTTAAAACTTTCCACTGTGTTTTGTATTACCTTAAATGAATTTTTCATTTCTAGAAGTTCTAATTTTTTTTAATATGTCAATCTCTTTAGTGAATTTTTCATTCATTTCCTGAATTGTCTTTCTGGTTTATTTGAGTTGGTTTTTCATTTTCTCCTGGATTTCATTGAGCTTCTCTACAATCTATACTTGGAATTCTTTATCTGTCATTTCAATGTTTTCATTTTTGTTGATATCAGGTGCTAGAGCACTGGTGTTCCCTTTTGGGGGTGTTCTTTCACTCTGATTTTTCATACTTCTGAAATTCTTACACTGATTACTTTTTATCTGGAGCAGCTGTCGCTTCCTATTTTTGGATTTTCTTTTGTTTAGATATGGCTTTTTCTTTCCCCCCTCACTCATAAGGGTGTGTCTGCAGCATTTTTGGGGTAAGAGACTTTGGCTTTGCTTGTGGGTTCTTCGATGGCAATCTGGGTTCTGGATGAATGTCCTGGTTATAGATATCCTTAGTGTGGTGGCTTTCTTGGTTGCTAGTGTTTATAGGCTGTAGTAATGGTGAGCTATGTGTGTGGGCAGATTCCCTGTCTCTTTCTTTTCCCAGAAAGTCTGATTGTGGGGGAAGAGCCATCTGAGATTCACAATCTTGCTGTTAGGAGTGCACTGCATTTCACCCTTCTCCCCCTTCCCCTGCTCCATGGTCTCCCTCAGGTGTCTGTCAGCAGGCAGGAACTCAAACTAGCTCACCTCCCCAACAAGTGTGCTGTGGCTGGAACCCATGCTGCAGTCTTTTCAGTTCTTCCCATGCAGGCTCCTTTGACTCTCATGGTTAGTTCACAGATCTCCCCTCTGTGCCCCCAAGCAACATGATCAATTCCTGGAGGTATGGGATCTGGCCTACAGGCCTGTCCAAGATTCCCAACTATCAATCCCTGACTGTGCCAGGGAGAAGTGTACTGGTCCTAAGTTTTCTATAGGGTGCTCAAACAGGTATGATGTTCCTCTGCTTCTGGGTGTGCCCTGCTCTGATGGAGTGGCCAGGCAAACAACACTGGGGAGGGCCAGTGAGCAGGTGACTCACAGCCCAAGCATCCCTTAGTCCATTGCAGGTCTTTAGGAAGAAAAGTTTGGGCCCCCTCTCTGTGGAATCCCCAACAGAGAGAAAGAGCAGTTCTTATGAGCCCTGGCTCAAATGTTCTCTCTCGGTAGCCATGGGTGGGGGAGGGGAAAGGGAGGAAAAGAGTCTGAATGGAAGAAAGCTAGCACTCTGGCTGTCTCTGTCCTTCTCTCCAGAAGGCAGCCTGCCTAAGTGTCCTGGCTCTGGGGTCATGCAGATCCCCTGGGAACCACCAGCCCCCTGTGGCTCCCACAGTCTAGGCCACAGTTGGGAAACGTTTGTGTGGGAATGAGTAAGACAAAAACTGAGGTGCTGAAGCTCCCTGAGGAGAACAAAGGTGCACAGAGAACCAGTATGGTGCTTGCCATCTCAGCTTAGGTCTGTGATGATGAGAAGTGACCCTGAGGGTGCAGGCAGCCTGGCAGTTTTTCCTCAAAATTCTCCCTTTTCACTGGCGGCAGCAGCCTTTGGGCTTGTGAGGGTAAAACGTCTCTCCCGCAGCTTGGGAAGCCACTGACTGCCAGAGACGTAGGGAAAGGAGAAACAAACAGCTCCACTGACCCTTCTTGCTGGACTCCAAGCCTCTCAGGGTTTGATCTCAGCTGAGATCTTGCCCTTTCTTGTTCTGCTCCACAACTTTTTCCTTGGAATGTCAGGCTCTGGCACTTTTCTCTCAGAATTATACCCAATCTATGTTTGTTTGTTTGTTTGTTTTTTCTTTTTCATCTAAACCTTTTCCTTCTTTTTGAGACAATCTGTCAGCTGGTGTCTGTGGTCTGCCATCTTGTCTCCTCTCTCAGAAATATCTTTTTGTCTCTCACTGAAAATGAAGTTCTTCTGTGGGTGCAAGATTGCTATGAGAAAAGCATACCTATAGAGTATAATATGATTTGAGAAAAAGCAAAGACATTATATGACAACTTAAAGCAAAAGAAAAGCGAAGGATCTAAAGCTAGAGAATTCAATTCCAGCAAAGGATGGTTTGATAATTCAGAAAGAGATTTGGCTTAAAAAATGTCCAGATAACAGGAGAAGTAGCACGTAACAAGTGAGAGGCAATAGATAAGTTCCCAGATGCCATTAAGAAAGTCACTGAGGATAAAGGATATCACCTTGAAGGAAAATGACAAACAACAACTGCTAGTCTTTTGGTTGTACAATAAGAAGGCCTGGACACTGATAACCCTTTTTCTGGATTGGCTCCATTGATGCTTTGTCTCTGAAGTCAGCAAGGGCTTTGCCAATTAGGAACTGCCTTTTATAATTATTTTAATATTTGATTATGTGCCTGGCCACCCATAACCCAAGAGTTCAAAGCTGAAGTTGTTGAATTTGTTTACTTGACCCCAAACACAACATTTCTATTTCAACCTCTAGGTCAGGGGGTCAAAAGGATTTTTAAGGCTCATTACAAACAGTTATTCTGTGGGAAGGATTGTCAATGCTATGTTGGAGAACCCCAATAAAGAGAATATCATGAAAGCCTAGAAGGCTTACACCATTGAAGATAATATTGTTATAGAAAGTGCTGTGAAAGCATCAAGCTCAAAAAAATTAATTCCTACTGGAGAAAACTGTGCCCAAATGTGCATGACTTCATAGGATTTACGACCAAGCCAATCAAGAAATCATGAAAAGGAGATTGTAGATATGGTTTGCAAAAGGTGAAAGGTAAAAGCTTTCAAGATAGGAATCTTGGAAAAATTCATGAGCTAATAGACACCACACCAGAGGAATTAACAGAAGACAACTTGATGGAGTTGAGTACTTTCAAATCTGTGTGAGAGGATGAGAAAGAAGATGCAGGGCCAGAAAACAAATTGAGATTAGACATCTTGGCAGGAGGGTTCCAACTATTGAAGACTGCTTTGACTTCTTTTACAACATAGACTCTTCTATGACATGGACACTAAAACTAAAGCAAACAGTTGAAGAATTGGTGTATGTAGAAACATTTTTTGAGAAATGACAAAGCAAAAAAGCAGGACAAAAATGATGACATATCTCTGTAAAATTATAGCAAGTGTGCTTTCTTCTCCTGCATCCCTTCCACCTCCTCCCCCTCTTCCACTTCTGCCACTCCTTAGACTGTAGGGCCAACCTCTCCTCTTCCTTCTCCTCCTCAATCAACTCAATGTGAAGACAATGAGAATGAAGATTTTTGTGATGATCTACTTCCACTTAATGAATAGTAAACATATTTTCTCTTCTTTATGATTTTCTAAGTAGTATTTTCTTTTCTCTAGCTTACTTTATTGTGAGAATATATATAAAATACAAAACATACAAAATATGTGTTAGTGGACTGTTTACGTTATTGGTAAGGCTTATGGTCAACAGTAGGCTATTAGTAGTTAAGTTTTTAGGGAGTCAAAAATTATTTGCATATTTTTGCTCTATGGGAAGGTCAGTGTCTCTAACCCCTGCATTGTTTAAGGGTCAACTGTAAAAATAATGGAACATTATTCATCCTTAAAAAAAGGAATGAAATCATGTCACATGCTCAACATGGGTGAACTTTGAGGACAATATGCTAAGTGAAATTAGCCAATCACAAAAAGATAAGCATTGTATGATTCCACATATATAAGGTATCTAAAGGAGTCAAATTCATAGAAACAGAGAGTAGAATGGTGGTTATTAGGGACGAGGGAAAATGGGGGAAAGGGTAGTAGTTTCATGGGTATAAAGTTTCAGATTTGCAAGATAAGAAAGTTATGGAAATCTGTTTCACAACAATGTGAATATACTTACCACTATTTAATTGCATACTTAAAAATGGTTAAGATGGTAAATTTTATGTTATGTGTTTTTTCACTACAGTATTAAAAAAAATGTAAAGAAGAAAGAAACCTCTGCTAACTTTTGGGACCAAGTAAAAGGCCCAAGTGAGAAGTGCAGTAATAAGGTAGTAGTCACCTAGTGAGTGAAGCAAAGAAGTAGTATTGTAGAGTTTACTGATTGATCACCTGCTTCCTTTCCTCTTTATTCTGATTGACTAACAAGCAGTCCCTTCCTATAACATACGGGACTATCCCTTATACATTTTTCTTTGATTCTTTTTCCATATGCAATAGAAAAGAAGAAAATCTTTGCCTGAAACCTTCTTAAACAAAGATACTTCATTTACAACCATAGCAGTAAATAACCCCTAGGATTAGGATATAGGACTATGAGCTACATCCTGATTTGTTATTTTCTTATTTTCTATGACTTCTTAATTACATTCTTCTTGTTTATACTCCATTATCACATTCACAAAACACTATTAAATGTAAAGACGAGAAAAGATGGAATGTTATGTTAGTTACTTTACATTGCCATAAGTGATTTGTGGTTCAAAATAAAGAATTCAATCTGTAAAAGAAAGCATATTGCATGTATATGCATATAATTTCTTTGTGGTTATTTAAACATAAGGTAGCAATTATGCTACCTTCAAATTTCAGTACTTAACTTTCTGTATTCTAATTCGCTTACACTAAATTTAATTCTAGTACTTTATTTTTTACTCATGTACTCAGAGTGAGGACTTTCTTTTAAAAACTCAGCATCAATGTACTTTCAAATATATTGCAATGAATAGGTGGTTCTTTGATGATTATTTTTAACACTTTGTTCTAATTCTCATTATATTCCTTCTGTGTATTCAAAGAGATATACAAACTTATAACTATAATTTGGAAGAATGAGTTTATGCATTTTTGTCTTCTATTCAATAAATGAATATTTCTGTCATTGCAATAAAGTTTCACCAGACATTGTAAAATAAAAGTATGACAAATTATAATGCGTAGAGGGAAAAAACATTCTCTTCTGCAAAATTCTGATAAGAATTTTTTTCTACAAGAGATTTTCCTCTTTTGTAATTGGAAAATTCTAATCCTCACATATTAAAGGCCAAGTGTAATTGTACACTATTTTCATCCTATTTCTTTGGGAAGTAAGAAATTTCACATTACTTATGTGTATCATTGGCTTTTTATAAATAAGTTGTTATTTGAAGTATATGAAATTTAAGTTATTTTAATTAGTATTATATTACTTCTTTTAGACTAAGGTTATCAACACAATGACATGTTTTATGTATCATGAGTATACATGTTCTAATATATGCAATTATGTACTCTAAAACTATGAATGTCTCTCATAATTGTATTTTTAAAGCATTAGTAATTTGATCTTACAAAACAAGATAATTTGCATTATATCAATTCATATTGCATTGCGTTACATAGCAAAATTGTGTTTACAATTGTATATATATATGCATGTATGTATGCATGTACTTTTATCCATGGTATAAATTTGAGGTATTTTGGGCCAGCCTATCAGACAGAAGCTTGAGAAGCCCTCAGAAGATAACACACATGTGGCCTACATTTAGCCATCCTTCATTTTCTTTTTCTTTTTTTTTAAATTGTGGGGGTTTTAAACTTATTTTAAAACAAATCTTTTTTTTAATAAACATTATCTACATCATTAAGATTCAATATCAAATTCCAAAACTGAGACAAAAGTTCATATGGAATCCCCCAAATAGGACATAATGATAAAGTTCTAAGTGTGAAGAGAGAAGAATGAAAAGTTTCATCTGTCTTAGTCAGCTCAGGCTGACATAACAAAATGCCACAGACTGCATGGCTTAAACACAGACATTTATTTTCACACACTTCTGGAGGCTGGAAGTCCAAGATCAGGGTGCGCAAGCCCAAAATCTCTGATGTCTCTTCTTATAAGGACACTAATCCAATAAGAACCCTACTGTATGACCTCATTTACATTTATTTACTCCCTTACAGGCCCTATCTCCATATAAGGTTAAATTGGAGATTAGAGCTTTAACATGTGAATTTTAGGGGTCTACTTTAGTACCCAGTATTCCCTGTCATCTCCCTTAAATTTTATGCTTGGTATGAATTACCGTTTATAATTTTGCTAGCACTGCTGTTTCCTTTAATTGGAATTAATAAAAAAAATGCTTATTTAAATTAAACAATTTTTATATATCAAGCCTTCTCAAGTGTAAAGGAATATATTCCCCCCAGAAAGAGAAAATCTCCTCTTACAGTTTTTGTTGTTGTTTAAATATTTCTTTGGCATCCTTTAATATGTTTATCATTTATATAAATTTAAAGGAAATAGAAAAACTCCTATAATAATGCATAATTCATTGATTTCATAGAAATACATATTTAAATATATGTCTTATACAAACTGATATAATACACAATTAATATTGCTTTGTTTATGTTTATTTCATAAACCAGACTTTTTGCATGCATCTTCAAATTTTTTTTCTTCATTATCCATATAGTCAACTTGTCAGAATTTGTATTTTTATCTTTATTTTAATTTATTTGAGGCATAATAAGATTTAACTTTCTATAATAATATAGCTGGAATAAAACCTTTTGCCAGTTCAGGAAAAAATAATTTCACCTACAATTATCAAAATAACATAATTATGATCAAATCTCCTACATAGGCCAGGCACAGTGGCTCACGCCTGTAATCCTAGCACTCTGGGAGGCTGAGGCAGCAGGATCACTTGTGTTGAGGAGCTCGAGACCAGCCTGAGCAACATAGAGAGACCCCCGTCTCTAGTAAAAATAGAAAAAATTAGCCGAGCATGGTGGTGAGTGCTTGTGGTCCCAGCTACCTGGGAGGCTGAGGTAGGAGGATCGCTTGAGCCCAGGAATTGGAGGTTGCTGTGAGCTAAGCTGACATCACGGCATTCTAGCCCAGGTGACAGGGCAAGACTCTGTCCCCCACCCAAAAAAAGTCCTACATGGTTAAAATGAAAGAAAAAAAGAACAAAGAGTAAATTAATGAAAAAACAGATGTCAGAAAGATGTCTGCGTGTCAGAATGATATGTCCACTGAAAAATATAAAATTCATTTCCTAATGTTTAAAAATGAGACAGTATAAATAAAGACAAAGTTATAAGAAAAGAAAAATATGGATCAAGATCAAAACCTCAGTAGTGAGGTAGTAGATATTAGACAAAGACTGAGATGCAAAAGAAAGTATTATTTCAAAAACAATGACCAAAAATAGAAGTATAAAATGGAACAAGCATAACACAAAATTCCTCAAAATAAATAGAAAATGAAGAAAAGAAATTAAAGAAAAAGAAAAGAATTAAAATAATAGAGTAAAATCTACCAAAAGTTTAACAAGGAACATTGTATAATCGTAGGTGCTTCTAAAAAGAAAATAATAACAATGGAGTAGAATAAAAATTCACAATCTGAAACAATTTTGATTAAATAAAGTATGAATTAAAATGGTACATTAAAAAGCAGTACCTGGCACTTGGGAGCATCTACACAGTGAATGGTCAGCATGAAGACATTCTATTAAGATTTTATCTAGTTCTTATTTTAGATTCATATTCTAATTCTAATTTTAAAGAAATAAAATACTACTATGTACCTATATTAGAAAGTCTAAAACCAATACAACTGACAATGACAAATGTTGAGGAGTTGGAGCAATTGAAACATTCGTACATTACTGGTAGGAATGCAATGGTACAGCCACTCCAAAAAATAATTAGGTAGTTTATTATGAAGTTTGTATCATACTTAACATATAAACAAACAGTCTCACACTCCTAGATATTAATACAGGAGAAATGAAAGCTTATGTCATCACACAAAAGCCTGTAAGCAAATGTAAACAGCAACTTTATTCACAATCACCTAAAATTATAACTCATCCAGATGTCCACCAATTGATAAACTGATGACCAAAGTATTGGACATATATATAAGGGAATACTACCCTACAATGAAAATAAAAGAACACTGAAAAATACAGTAGCATAGATGATTATCAAAATTATTATGCTAAGTCAAAGGGGCCAGACTCAAAAACTTACAGTGTATGATTAAAGTATATGATAAGACAAAGAGCTGGCAAAACATATTGATATAGAAATATATGAATACTAGTGATCCTTTTCTAAGTTCATCTTCCCTTGGGATTTTTGAAAACTCTGAGCTCTAGGAGAAACCCTCTGGTATGATTCTTCACCATGCTCCTCCTGTGTTTTCTATTTTAGCAGTTCAACTTCAACTGGATACATATTGCCACATATAGATAATGCTCAGTCTATAATAGTGCATTTGCCTTACCAGGTGATTTATATGAAGGCCTTGTTTGCTTCTTTTGTACTCTTGAAAGGTTAGTAGCTTGCCTTTAGTATAATTCTAAAATCTTTTCTTTTGAAGTTTTATTTCCTTCTGTAATAGTCTATAGAACTCTGCATTTGTGATTGGTGCAAAGATTAGTGTTTTCATCTAGACTGTGGCTAGCAACTGGATTACTTTTGCTTTCTTTTATAGAAATTGTCACTATTCAAATGGGGGGAGAACTGAACATGAAATCAGTACCCACGTATGGAGTAATACCTTGTGAAGTAACATTACGAAGAATTAGGATGGATCAATAGTTCATTAGTCTTTAAAAATTCAATGCCTACCAACATGTGACCTATGCCAACACAAATCTGTATAATGTATGCCACAGAGCCGAATGGTATGTATTGGTAAACCTCGCCATCATGTTTTAAAGTGTTCATTTTCAGAGAAAGTTTTATTGTAATTGTTTTCTGATTGGCACTCATGTAAGCACCTCTGTGTCTGCATGAATCAATATATTTGATCCAGCTTTCCTATGATTATTCTCTGCATTGACCCTGAAACCATGAATTTGTAGGGCTTTATTTTGTTATAATTTTAAGGAATTATGGGTGTAGAGACTAACATTAACCCACTTGTGCATGTACAATTATGCATTATGAATATTTAATCTCTTTGAAAATTTTTTGTTAAATGATACGTTTGCATTAAGCCCTGCCAACTATTGAATAATTCTCTCTATGATAATACTATGCATATTAAGATAAAATGCCATTTTCAAAAAAAACCACAATTGTTTTGGTTTTAAGCTGTGTGAATATACAATATACATTTTTTAACAAATTATTTTCCAGTTAAATTCCTTGCTTTTTGGCAAATATACCCTCTATATTAATTTCAAACTATCATTTCATATGTAATTTTTTTTCTGATTTATTAAGGGGGCTAAAGAGTTCATATTGTTTCCACTACATATTATTATAAGATAATATTATAGCAATATTAACTACTATTCATTCAGTATATGCAAAATTGCAATATAAAAGGTTAATGAAAAATCTCTTTCATTATATTTATCTAGAATTTTAACTCCATAGGAAATCAGAACCATGTTGACCTGCATCCCATTGAAACAGACATTAATGAATTGAATATTTTAAAGAGCATATAATTTACCACCTTAATAAAAAATCTTAGTGGGGCTTGAAATAGGAAAATACTGTGTCAAATTGCAGCCCAAATTGAAAATAGAGACAATCCAAGTATTCACTTTTTAAGACTAATGTTCATATCTTTTATAAAATTTACTTCTTAAATGAAAACCCATACCCAAATGATAAGTACCTTCAAAATGAATATATGTAATATATATATTTAATAAAGAGAACTTTCTAACAAACTTAAACTTTCACTATTTTGCAATGCCTTTATTATTTGTAACTTTACATTATTAACTTAAAATATATGTTGAATGACATAATTATTAAATGTATTAATTAAAGATCTAAATAAGTGGTTCTGATATCAAATAAAATATATTACATAAGCATATCAGAATGCCCACTTTTGTTCTTACAAATGATAAGTGATTATGGTATTAAAAAACCCACAATAATCACAAAAAATAAATATTTGGAAATCATAAAATATATATCAGGGAATTTCAAATATAAAAAAATTTGTTAAACCATCATTATTTTTTTTTGTTATTAGATGTTAAGCTAGTTAGTGCTCTTAGAGATTATTTTCATGGATGCCTTAGTCTTTTAGTGCAGCTATAAAAAAAATACCTAAGACTGGGTAATTTATAAAGAACAGAAATTTATTTCTCACAGTTTTGTAGGGTGATAGTACAAGATCAAGGCATCAGTAGATTCGGTGTCAAATGAGAGCCCAGTTTCTGCTTCCAAGATGGCCTTGTTGCTGCATCCTCTAAAGAGAACTAAAGCTGTGTCCTCACATGATGGAAGACAGAAGGGCAAAAAGGTGTGAGTTCCTTCTGTCAAGCCCTTTTATAAGGGCACCTAATCCTATTCACAAGGGCTCTGCCCTCATGACTCAACCACCTACTAGAGGCTATACCTCTTAATATTGTTGCATTGGGGATAATATTTCAACATGAATTTTGGAATGGACAAAAATATTTAAACCATAACAATGGACAGTTCACTTTATAGGGCTGATGACATTCTGTTATACATAAATAATAGAAATTGAGTGTTATATAGGTTAAGATGCATTAAACAACCATTTACCACTCTAAATTTTTAGCTGATACATACATAATAAATACTCATAGGCGAAAGTAAAATATATATATTTGTATTTTACATATATATGTGTGTGTGTATATATATATATGACAGAAGTAGATAATATAACAAAAAGTGCAGTAGAATTTTGTAGGAGTTCTGGGGATTTTAGAGAAATATAAAGGTAGGAGCAAATAAAATCTGGGGAAATTTTTGAAAGAGTCATAGAAGATGATTTATCTGGATATTGAACAGTGATTAGAATTCCAAGACAGAGAAGAAGGAGACATCATTCATGGAAGAAGGGATAAAGTCTTAAATAAGCATGGGAATACAAAAGTAAGAGTAAGCAATGTGCGAGAAACTTGAGTGAAGCAAGGATATCAGGGCTGACCAGTAGCAACACTCTAGTTCACATGGATGAAGGAATTACAGCTAGTGGTACAGGAAATTAAAACAAGTGGTGGCAGAACTTCCCTGAATAGCAGATAATTTTTTAAAATTTCCAAGATGTCCTGGATTGATCTACTATGTCTGTTATTGGGTGATTATCCTTATAACTTGCACGGAGTAAGATACTCACTGACTACCCTGATATTATCAAGTGATGCTCCTTATGTTTTTCCCTATGGCAATATATTATGGTGTGGATCATGGTGAAAAGGTTACAGAACTTCTTACTTTCTAAGATCAGCTGAAGTGTTTTCTGCTTTACTGTTGTTGAGGGTACTTATTAAAACAAAAGTCCTTTGCCCCACCTTCACAGGTAATGAATCAGAATACTTGGAGGTAAGCCCTAAATATCTGAATATTTAGCAAGTTCCCCATGTGATTCTTATGTGCACCAATTATGAGAGTTGCTGACCTGGACCTTGCAAGATGCCCCTTTTATGGGCAGAGGGAGAACATGATAATATGAAGCCAGGCACAATCTTATGGAGAATGCGTATGGCAAGCCTCATCTTCAGAAAATGAAGTTTGTTCCTCATCATGCTACTAAAGGTGAGGAAGACAAAAACCAAACAAACAAAAACAACAACAAAGAAATGCAAGACAAATATTTAATGAATACAAAAATTATGCCAGTAATTCTGCTGAATACTTGCTAAGGTTCTGAATCTTTTCAGTTCTGAGGCAAATATCATTAATCTAATTTATAAAGAAATAACTTGAGGCATGGATATTATGTTAGAGTACAACTGTTATATCTTGATTAAGGTAGTTTCAAGGTTCCAATATAGAGTCCTAAATTCCAGGAGATATACATAGCTATAATCTTATTTTCTTCCATGATGATGATAAGTGTATATTCACCCATTCAGACATTCTTCACAAAGTTAGAAATTGTATCTTCCATGCCCCCAAGGAAAACTCATTAAAAGTTTATGAATGAAAAGGTAGACAATATACTGAACATTCCTTCTGGTAATTGCTCTTATTTTAGATTATCTTGTAGTTTGTATTTAAATATAGATCTCTACTATGAATTTAATGTATGCAATTGCATCTTACAAAAGGAATGGAAATACCACTGAGGTAATAGAGCTCAATTTGAGACATCCACTGACAGTAATTTCTCTTCTGTAATTCAAAGCTATCAGAGTATTTCTTGTTGTATTAGTATTCAAGCTAATAAACTGTTTGCATTTATTCATTTGTTCATTATCTCCTAATAACTAAAAGAACATTTTTAATAAAAAAATAGCAAATCTGATTCTGAGAAAAATGGCGATCTGGTAGAGGGCTCCTACCTCACTGCTCCCAGGGAAGGAGGTGCACAGAGCAGATGGCTGCGTGTGTGCGGACCGCTTACTCCAAAAACAGTATTGTGAAATTGCAGAGAAGCATCGTGGGAGACTCAGTACAAGAAAAATGTGACAGAGAGATACATTCACAAAGATCAGAGAGTGTAGGGAACACAATAGAGATCAGAGTGCAGGAAGGATGAGCTCACCATGTCAGCAGAGTGCGACCTGACCTAAAGATGGTCATGCACCAACCCCACAGACTTCCCATCCACTCAGTCAGGGACAAGCCCAGAGTTGGTGCAAAGTTGTTGCATGAGACAGCAGGTTCTGTGGAGACAAAGCAATTGTAGGAACCATATGTAACTCTTTGGTGCACTGTACAGGGACTGCACGGGGCTGGGTAGGGACCGGGCTGAGACACTGCTTCCAGGAACAGTATGCTGGAATGTGGAGATGGGCACCTCACCCCTGGAAGTCTGTGGGACCAGGGCACAGGAGTTGAATGGAGAGCAACGGCCTACGCCCTTGGTGGCTGCCAGCAATTGCGTCAATGGGACCCAGGTGGGTCGGGAAAGCTGCGTTCACAGTGTGATCTGAATCCTGCTCTATGCTAGATTGGCAGTCAGCAGCCATCTTTATGGTCTCCTGCCTGGAGCTGACTATTAGCTAGGTTGCTAGCTTCACCCCACCCCTGACCCAGGGGCTCTTCCACCTGGGCACTACAGGCTACACCCATGGAGGCTGTGGACAGCTGCCTCTGTGGGTTCCAGGTAGGACGAGGTCCCTGACCTGTATCTGTGGGACCTTTGTGTATTGGAAATAGTTTTCATCCTGTCCAACCAGTCCTGTCTCCCCAGTTCTGGCCTTCTCCTACCTGATTGGCCCTAGTGGTTGCTTTCCAGATCCCCATCCTCCCTTACCCCAGAGAAGATCATATTGAAGATTGCTGTGCCACAGTGACTCGATTTGTATAAGTACTGGTTCCCATGGCAACCAAATGCCTCAGGTGCCACAGGCTGAGCCAGAGAAGCTGCCCCTAACCCTACGCACATTATTAGGGAATTTTGTTGGTCCAAGAGTGCCTTCAGCTGCCACTATTCCCCCCAGTGGGAGTATCCCCTTGGCAGAGACTTCGGGGGATAGAGAGGACAATCCACCTTGCCTTGGGGTCTAGTGGTGCAAAAGGGGTGCACAATTGGATATCCCCCTATCAGCCATTGACATGTGGAGATGCATGTCAGAGGGCCAGAACCATGAACTGTGGGGCAGCACGAGAGCCCACATACGGGCTGATCAGAAGGGAAAGTACCCGAGTTTGTGGCAGGGAAGAAAAAATATGGCTAGAGACCTCAGCAAATCACACCAGTTGGTCCCTCTCATCAGAAGCAGCTCTCCAAGCCCAGAGAGAAAGAGCTCTGAACTCCATAACAGTGGCCCCTCCTAATGGCTGGATAAGCAACCTCTGAGCTGTGTAGAAGTTTACTCACCCTAGCTCTCACGCTGCAGCTGCAAACCATCTTGCTCCTTCCCCCAACTCAGGCGGAGCAGGGTCAAAGTAACTCGTGAGAGCTAAAAGGCCCCTCCCAAAGCTTGAGGCTTTCATATACCCTACCTGGGGGACCAGAGCCTGCCACGGGCACAAAAGATTATCTAGATAACTGGTTCCTCCACACAAATTACAATCAACAACAGCAGGAACAACCCCATAGCTAAAAATATTGCCTTCCATCTCAAGCTCTTAGGGAGCAGTGGATTCACACCCTCAAGTACAATCCACCAGCTTGGAGCTCAAGCTGGGAGAAAAAACTCATTACACTCCACTGGGAAGAGGTGAAGAAAACAGGTCAGAGATAACCCAAGAGGTCCACCAAACTTGCTAAAATACACCTAAGGCAATACAGACCAGTACTCCTCTCCCTGGCTCTGCCAAGGAAAGATTCTTAGGGTGTTGGAGACAGGGCCATAAACTAGCCCTAGCACCTCCAGATCTTGACTGAGAGGCCAGATGAGAAAGAATCAGTGAAAGAACACAGGAACCATGAAAAATAAGAGCAAAAATTCACCCCCAAAAGAAATCATTAACTCCTCAGCAACAGACACCAACGTAAACGAAATGGGTAAAATGACAGAGGAGGAATTTTGTTTATGGATTATAAGAAAGTTCAATGAAATTAAAAGGAAAATTGAATCCCAGCACAAGGAAACCACAAGAACAATGCAAGAAATGAATGAAAAATTCTGTAAAGAAATTGAAGAATTACAGAAAAACCAAAAAGAAATAACAGAAATGAAAGAGGCAGTCAAGGATCTACAAAACACAGTGGAAATCCTTAAGAATAGGCTGGATCACACAGAGGAATGAATCTCAGAGCTGGAAGATAACTTCTATGTGCCAAATAAATCATTTGACGTGAAAGAACACAAAAGCAAGAGACATGAACAAAGGATACAAGAAATGTGGGATTATGTAAAGAGGCCAAACATAAGGATCATAGGCATCCCTGAGGGCAAAAAAGAAAATTCAGAAGAGCTGGAAAATCTACTTGAAGGAATAATAGAGGAAAATTTCCATGGTCTAGCCAGAAATCTCAATATCCAGGTACAAGAAGTACACAGGACACCTGGGAGACTCAACATGAAAAGGCGATCACCATGCCACATAGTTACTAGGCTGGCCAAAGTAAACACAAAAGAGGCACTCCTTTGGGCAGTAAAGTGAAAACAGCAGGTAACCTACAAAGGAAAACTTATCAGATTAACCGGACATTTCTCAACTGTAACCTTATAAGCCAGAAGGGACTGGGGACCTATCCTCAGCCTTCTAAAACAGAATAATGGCCAACCCAGAATTCTTTATCCTGCAAAACTAAGCTTCTTATATGAGGGAGAAATAAAGACTTGCCCAGAAAAGCAATCACTGATGGAATTTGCGAAGACTAGACCTGCACTGCAGGAATTACTCAGACCTGCATTATACACTAACCATTGCAACAGACACCCACCAGTGTAAAATTACCCAACAGCTAAAAGTCCAGAACCCATATTTGACAATAGCTCAGGAGGTAATACAAAACTATAAGAATCCACCCAACAGGATAAACAGAAATCCACCCCAAATATCAACTCTCTCAATAAATATGAGTGGCTTGAGTTGCCCATTAAAGAGATATGGGCTGGCTGAATGGATTAAAAAATACAAACCAAGTATCTGCTGTCTCCAGGAAACACATCTTACACAAAAGGACTCATTCAGCCTCAAGGTGAAGGGATGGCATACAATTTTCCAGGCAAATGGAAACCAAAATAAGTCTGGGGTACCCATTCTTATATCACATATCATAAACTTTAAAGCAATAAAAGTAGAGAAAGACAAAAATGGTCACTATATAGTGGTGGAGGGAAAAATCCTACAGGAAGACTTAACAGTCCTAAATATTTATGCACCCAACACAGGAGTGCCCAGATACATAAAGAAAATACTGCTAGATCTAAACAACATAATAAATAGCAATGCCACAATAGCCAGGGACTTCAACACCCCACAGACAGAACTGGACAGATCCTCCAAACAGAAAATAAGCAAAGAAACAATGGACCTAAACAGGACTCTACAACATTTGGGCCTAACAGACACCTACAGAACACCCCACCCAAATAACTATTTAAAAAATTTCTATTTAAAAAAATAGAAATTATACCATGTATCTCCTCAGACCACAGTGGAATAAGATTAGAAATCAATTCCAACAGAAACACACATCTCTATCCAAAAACATGGAAATTAAAAGATCTATTGATGAATGACTATTGGGTCAAGAAGTAGATTCAGATGGAAATCAAAAGATTCTTCAAACTAAATGACAATGGAGACACAAGTTATCAAAATCCATGGGATACAGAAAAAGCAGCCCTGAGAGGAAAACTCATCACCTTAAATGCCCACATCCAAAAGACAGAAAGTTCATAAATCAGTAAACTAATGTATCATCTCAAGGAAACAGAAAAGGAAGAACAAACCAATCGTAAACGCAGCAGAAGAAAAGAAATAACCAAGATCAGGGCAGAACTAAATGAAATTGAGAACAAAAAACTATACAGAAGATTAATAAAACAAAAAGTTGGTTCTTTGAAAAATTAACAAAATAGGCCACTCGTGAGATTGACCAGAAGCAGAAAGGAAAGGACTCCAATAAGCTCAATTAGAAATGAAAAAGGAGAGGTCACAACTGATATCACAGAAATGCAAAACATCATCTTAGAATTCTATAAAAATCTTTATGCCCAAAAACATGAAAACGTGGAGGAAATGGACAAATTCTTAGAAACACACTACCTCCCTAGGCTCAACCAGGAAGAAATAGAATTCCTAAACAGACCAATATCAAGCACCAAAATTGAAGCAGTAATAAAAAATCTTCCAACAAAAAAAAGTCCTGGACCAGATGGGTTCATGCCTGATTTCTACCAAACCTACAAAGAACTGGTGCCTAGAAAATATTCCATAACATCGAGAAGGATGGCATCCTCCCAAACTCATTCTAGAAAGCCAATATCACCTTGATACCAAAGCCAGGAAAGGACACAACAAAAGTAGAAAACTACAGACCAATATCCCTTATGAATATAGATGCAAAAATTCTCAATAAAATCCTAGTAAATCGAATCCAAATATACATCAAAAAAATAATTCATCACAATCATGTGGGCTTCATCCCCAAGATGCAGGGATGATTCAACATATGCAAATCTATAAATGTAATTCACCACATAAATAGAAGCAAGAACAAAGATTATATGATCCTTTCAACAGAGGCAGAAAAGGCTTTTGACAAAATTCAGCATGCTTTTATGATAAAAACTCTTAACAATATAGGCATAGATGGCTCACACCTCAAAATTCTTAAAGTCATATACAATAAACC
This sequence comes from Daubentonia madagascariensis, assembly GCA_023783475.1. Taxonomy (NCBI): domain Eukaryota; kingdom Metazoa; phylum Chordata; class Mammalia; order Primates; family Daubentoniidae; genus Daubentonia; species Daubentonia madagascariensis. Next base: position 21,467,764 of record JAKFHU010000726.1, on the reverse strand, counting down.
CACAGCCAATATCATACTGAATGGGGAAAAATTGAAAGCATTCTCCCTTAAAACTGGAACCAGACAAGGTTGCTCACTATCTCCACTTCTATTCAACATAGTGCTGGAAGTCCTTGCCAGAGCAATCAGACAAAAGAGAGGAATCAGGGGTGTTCCAATGGGGGCAGAAGAGATCAAACTTTCACTCTTTGCTGACAATATGATATTATATCTAGAAAACCCCAAAGATTCAACCAAGAGACTACTGGAATTGATTAATGAATTCAGCAAAGTCTCAGGATACAAAATCAATGAACACAAATCAGTAGTCTTCATATACACCAATAACAGTCAAGCCAAGAAACAAATCAAAGATGCAATACCTCTCACAATAGCACCAAAGAAAATTAAATATTTAGGAATATATTTAACTATGGAGGTGAGAGACCTAAATAGGGAGAACTATGAAACACTGAGAAAAGAAACTCCAGAGGATTTAAACAGATGGAAAACCCTACCATGCTCTTTGATCAGCAGAATCAACATTGTTAAAATGTCTATACTACCTAAAGTGATTTATAGAATCAATGCAGTCCCTATCAAAAATCAACATCACTCTTTTCAGATCTAGAAACAATAATTCTATGCTTTGTGTGAAATCAGAGAAGACCCCGTCTAGCCAAAGCAATCTTAAGCAAAAAGAACAAATTGGGAGGCATCAATCTACCAGACTTCAAACTATACTACGAGGCTATAGTAACCAAAAAAGCATGGTACTGGCACAAGAACAGAGACATAGACCAATGGAACAGGACTCAGAACCCAGATATAAAACCACCCTCATACTGTCATCTGATCTTTGACCAAGTAGACAAAAACTTATACTAGGGAAAAGAATCCCTATTCAACAAATGGTGCTGGGAAAATTTGATAGCCATATACAGAAGACTGAAACTAGATCCACACCTCTCACCTCTCACAAAAATCAACTCATGATGTATAACAGACAAACCTAAAATATAAAACCATAATAATTCTCAAATAAAACGTTGGAAAAACTCTTATGGACATTGACCTAAGCAAAGAATTTGTGAAGAAGACCCCCAAAGCAATCACAGCAACAACAAAAATAAATAAATGGGACCTGATCAAATGAAAAAATTTCTGCACAGCCAAGGAAACTATCATTACAGCAAACAGACAACCTACAGAATGGGAGAAAATATTTGTATGCTACACATCTGATAAAGGACTGATAACCAGAATCTATACAGAACTTAGGAAAATCAACAAGAAAAAATCAAACAACCCCATTAAAAAGTGGACAAAGGACATGAACAGAAACTTTTCAAGAGAAGACAGAATAAAGGCCAGCAAACATATAAAAAATTGCTCAACTTCTCTAATCATCAGGGAAATGCAAATCAAAACCATAAGGTGATATCACTTAACTCCAGTGAGATTGACTTATATCAAAGAGTCCCAAAACAACAAATGTTGGTGTGGATGCGGAGAGATAGGGACACTCATACACTGCTGGTGGGACTGCAAATTAGTACAAGCTCTATGGAAAGTAACATGGAGATACCTCAAAGAACTAAAAGTAGAACTACCATTTGATCCAGCAATCCTACTACTGGGTATTGACCCAAAGGAAAAAAAGACATTCTGTAATAAAGACATCTGTACTCGAATGTTTATAGCAGCACAATTCACAATTGCAAAGATGTGGAAACAACCAAAGTGTCCATCAATACACGAGTGGATTAATAAAATGTGGTATATGTATACCATGGAGTATTACTCAGCAGTAAAAAACAATGGTGAATTAACACATCTGGTATTATCCTGGATGGAGCTAGAGCCCATTCTTCGAAGTGAAGTATCACAAGAATGGAAAAACAAGCACCACTGGTACTCACCATCAAATTGGTACTAACTGATCACTACTTATGTGCACACATGGAAATAATATTTATCAGAGGTCAGGCAGTTGGGAGGGTCGTGGAGGGAATGGGAAAACTCACACCTAATGGGTGCTGGGCGTACTGTCTGGGGGATATTCACGATGGTAGCTCTGACTTAGGCAGTGCACAGGCAATATATGTAACCAAAGTGTTTGTACCCCCATAATATTCTGAAATTTAAAGAAATAGCAAATCTATTCGCTTTTCTTCAGTTTTTATTAGTGGTATTTCATGTGTTACATTAAAACATGCACTGCATTTTCTCCTAAAAGTTATATTTGAAATAATTTATAAACTTATTTCATTATCTTATAGTTATAATAAAAATTATAAAAAAGTCACTTTTTCACCTGTAAGCAATGTTTAGCTCCAAATATGTTTCAGGCACTATAGTTTGTTCATTCACCCACATTATGCAAAACTTATCTTTATAAAGAAATCCTACAATTTAGTGTTTATAATTACCTTCATTTAAAATTATTTAAAATTTAGCCAAGTTTAAGCAACTAGCTCTACACTAGTATAGGATACAGCTCCATATCGGATCTAAGGTTTCTCAATAAAAGTTCAGTGTTCTTTTCCCCCACATAATAATCTATTTACCTTATGCTTATTTTTAATATGTACACTCCTAGTTGTGTCAATTATGATGGCATAGTGTGAGCATAATAAAACTCTGATTCAAAGGGATTTGAAAGTTAGAGCATTTATAAACTCATAAAAAAACCCTTGGCTCAGTCAGGATCCACGCAAAATTCATCACTGCTCTCTTTCTGTTTTTCTCTCATTGCTTTATTCTTGCCACTTCCAAATATTACCTTTATCATTAATTTGATGTGAAGATGATTGGAAATGTGTCACATAGCAAATACAATGTGCAGAAATGGAAAAAAATGCCCAAGTTATTCAGTGGAGTGAAGAATTTTACTCAGATTACTACTCCCAGGGGATAATGTCTTATGTCTGATTAGCAAACTTAGGTTATAATCTCATTTTTAAACCACTCACCATTATAGAGTTTGGAAACACTGTAATTCACTTTGACTATTCAGAATTTATGACTAGAGATTGGAGTAGGGTCAGTGTGCCTCGAATCACTTAAATGATATTGGGATTCTGTTAGGAAGAAGGAACAGGGGAATTTACATTTTAGGGAAACCATTAATGGTGCCTTCTACATTTGTCTTCTGCATGAGAAAATGGTTAGAAAATTAAATTGACTAGATTATTACATGAGATATGCATTATGAAAGAAAAGTGCATGAACAGTTGTGTTTGTTGTGTGTGTTTGTTAAAAACTGTGAGTAAAATATGCAAAAGAATAGAAATCTGAGTAAGATATAAGATGCTACTTATAAAACAAACATAAATTAGAAAAAAATTATATACACACGACTACACTCACATTGTTTTTAATTTCTTCATGATGAAAAAGGAGAACATATTTTTATGATGTTTTTATTTCTCTGTGGACGCAAGGTATTTACTTGATAATTCCAGGGGAGTTATAATATTAAACTGTTGAGAGTGGCAGAAAATTTCATACATTTTATGAGTGTTTATATTACTTATTTAGACTGTGAATATTACATATTTAGTCATCTTGTACTTTTTGTGTTACTTTGGTGAGCTTCATTGGGAACAAAAGAATAAGTCAAAGTGAGAAATAAAACTCTGTTCTTTTAGAACAGTGCAATTAATATGAAAGCAAAACACATACACCTTTGCTGGTTTTTGAGATAAACTTACGTGATAAAAGTTCATAGTGGAGGACTGTCGAATTCTCCAATTTAGGTCAGGCTATGCAGCAGTAACCAATAAATTCTGAAATTACAGTGTCATAGGACAAGAAAGGTTAATTTATAATCCACAGAAAGACTGCTATAGGTCAGAGGAGTTGATCTTCAATACAGTGACTTAGTTTTTTGCATTCTACCCTTCTTAAGCTGCTGCCATCTCAACATGTAGAATACAGAAGGTGGAGAGGAAAGAAGAGAAATAGCTTTTAATTGCCTCAACTAGACGCATATCCCCTCAATCCAATTCAACTGCAAGAAAGACTGTGATATAAAAGATGTGTTCTAACAACTCTGTAAAAGAAGCTTTGGCTGGGTGATTAGGCAGTCTGTTTAAGAAAGTAAAGAAGGAAAGAAAGAAGAGTCAATGCTAGATTTTATAAATGTACCCCAATATCCACGTTTCATCTCTGGGGTGATTATTCTTTCACACTTGACTACATGAATTGCTCTGACCAATGGAGAGATATTAGAAGAGAAGTTTTCCCATTGAATAAGAGTCTTGAGAGCCCTAATAATCTTTTACTCCTGCCAAGATGAGTGGGCATGCTCCAGTAGAGTCTGTTTAATCAACATTGCAGGGGACAAGCAAGGTTAATGGAGTGACCCTTTGGGCTTCAGGGTTTTCATGATTGTCTCAGCAACCTCACAGACACTAATTTCCTCTGTTGATCAAGTTAATGCTAACTTGATTACATGAAATTCTAGGGGTGATACCGGAAGGGCCCTAGGTCTGTATCTGATGTTTTGATGAGGGAATCTGAACTGAGTGAAGCTATAATAGCCTCAATTCTGCTGCAGCTCCCACTGAGGCTAAAGAGCTGGGAGAATAGAGCAGGATTTTGGTCAAGGCCTAGGCTAGAATCAACTTGGTTCACCTATATACTCTCTGTGAGAGGTTAGGCTGGACATTTCACATCTCTGAGGTGGTTTCTTCAGGCATTGAACTGGGAAAATGATACCATCTAATTCAAACAATTTTGTTTTTAGATTATACCTGAGTAATGCATCAGCAAAGTTGAATGTTCTAGACATAGAACTGACTACATATATTGTCAAAGAAAATGATTATTTGATGAACTCAAAATTTAAAATATAGGTTAACTAGAAATACCACATATGTATTTCTAGGATGAATACCTTAAAAATATCTTTATAATATGAGGTTTGCAAAGGCGACCTAGATCTCTATAACTGCACGCCACTTTCCCTAACTACTATATAGGTCTTGTTTTTTTTTTTTTTATTGTGTTTTTGTTTTACTTTTTTCTTAAATCTAAGAATTTGTACCTTCAAGGCAGCAATGTGAGAAGAAGAAAAGTTTAAACATCAATACTTTTTGATTAGAGGTGTATGGCAGCCTGCATATGTGCACATAACAGTTTCATGTTTTAAGGTCATAGTGGTTTTAGGTGCATATTTCTGTCCATATTTGCCAATGGCAAGATGTCATATGTGACTTGACCAAGTTAAAATCCTCTTAAAAACATATACTGTTAGAGGCTTAACATAAAGAAAGAAAAACTAATCCAATCCCAGTTGTGCCTACAAAGCTCATTTATACATAGAAAGGAGGTTAGAGATTTATTGATTCCCTAGACTCAGGGTACAGGAATCACAAAATATATTTTCACAAGGAGAACCAAACCAATTGAAGTTTACAGCATAATAAAATAAAAGAAATTACTGAGTGTTTTGGGGGCAACATAATGGCAGTGATCTCACTCAGTTACCTCAGAGATTTGATACGGTGGAGAAATCTTGGTGTGTAAGCTATAATTGTTAATGGCAAAATACTCAGTGGAGACATGAAAGGGTAGAAATGATGCTCTGAGGACCAACAGTGATTCAGAAGACACTCTAGATAGCAGGCTCAGGGTAGTAATTTACTTTGAATTATGTTTCTCATGCCAGTGGAGGAAAAACAACTTATTTGGAAAGCTAATCACAAACATATTTGTTAGAAATTAAAAAAAAGAATATCACTAATGAGAGATCATCAGTGTTGTCATTTTTATTAGAAAATTTGTTTTAAATTTTAAAGAAAAAATAAAAGATTCTGTTCAAGATTTTTTATATCATAAATTTAATTTGAAATCCAGTTAATGGTGCATTAAAAAATGTGTTAATTTCAAAAATAGACTGAAAAGAAACTGTTTCCAAAAAACTTTGAGTAGTTCTGAAGTATATTCAGTTTGATCTTTAAAAAATAATCCTTCATTATATAGATGTGTCTGAACCTTAATATTTAATAGGAACTAGATACATATAACATGAGGTTAATGGATATCTTAGACATATAGAGTGGCATTTCAGAAATAATAAATTATGTTAAAATTATTCTCACTTTTTCAGCTCATTTGAATCATTTTTCCTTGCATTTTTGCTCTCAGTTTTAAAGTATATATTTGCTATCTAAGTAATATAGATTCAAATCTTCAGTGACAATTATGTTTTAGAGATAACAATTCTGGAGCTTTGGTTGAGCTGGAACTGATTATTATTGACTAAATCAGATGGTAGATCCATTCAAACCTTTTCAGTGTAGTTTAAATAAAAGTTCATGTATTTGAATAACTATTTGCATAAACAGACTGGACAACTCATGTATTTGACAAATTGATGAACGCCCCTTCTGATTAAAAATAAACAAACAAAAATCATAAAGATAATTGTAAAATTACCAAAGATTTTTTTTACAGAAAACAGAGGATACAGCCACATTTTGAGAGGCACGTTCTTTCCTAATTATGCTTCCTAAAAAATATTTTTTATAGGAAAGAAGCATAATTCCTTCCTAAAGAAAAAATATTTATTCATTGATTAATTACCATAAACTGACAATTTCAAATTTGTCTGGAAGTTGACTACAAAGCAGATTAATGTGTGTGTATACAAGAGACAATAGTAAATGTAGTTGCAAACAAATATTAATTATAAAAGTTACCATATATGTCTAGAAAATATTCCTAAAAGAGGATATAGAGGTGAGAAAGACAACAGTTTCAGGATATATAGACAATATAATCACGGACATAATGTGCCTAAAGAAAATTCAATTTTATAATAGATGCCTCATTTTTTTTTCCATTGAGAAAGCATTGAGGCCTTTATCTTTTAAAGACAGCTGGTATTTGAATGAGGACATTTAAACTCAAGAATCATTTGTAGCATCTCTACTTCATTGTCCAACCCTTTTGCAGCCACAACCCACATGTTTTAATGCTATAGTGTTTTTTTATAGTATGGGTCAATATGATGTGTAAAACAGACTAAAACGTATTAAATGATACTTCAGATACATTTTTATTAAACTTTAGTTTTGTTTGACTAGGGTAAATTATTTATTTTATTATATAAATGTAAACCGTCACAATTTTATTAAACTATTACCAAAAGTAAGGGATTAAAATATTTATACATTACAATTTTTATTTAATTTTCTAAACAGTCATATTTGTGGTACATTTTCTTTTTCTAATAGCACAATAGTCGCTGCATGTATTCTTCAACTAAATAAACAAATTAGCTAATTAAATAAAATGTCTTTATAATTTCATGTTGACTCATGTGCCCCAGCAAAATGTTATTGTTCCCATATCATTAATACACACTTATCAACTACATTATTGAAAAAAAAGTATCACTAAATCATATAATGTAAATATTTATTAAAATTAAAAAGCCGTAAGAGAAAAATACAGCTAGAGAAATTGAAGGGAAATAACCAAAAAAGAAAAAGAAACTGCTCACAAAAACATCAATCTTTTACATGCTCACAAATTTTGAAGTAGCAAACCTGTCTCCTTCTTCAGCTTAGCTGAGTGAGCTGACAGAATATCCCACGAAGCCTTGTAGTCAGGAATCACAGACAGTAGTAGATAGATTGGGGATTTAGAGGGCAAGGGAGATGCTCTAAGTGAAAGCACCAATTTATCAACCTCTGACAATACTGAGTCTGCAGGAAGCACCAGGAAAGTGAGCAGATAGCAAATGACAATAAAACAAGGAGTGGAAAACAGATTTATCTTCTGATTCAGTGCAAGTTAATTGAGAAAGGGGGAACATTCTTAAGATTTTTTTTAAACATTGGGTAAATTGTATACTACATTCTTGGGTTTCACTATCATGTATTTTTGGCTATAAAACAAAACTCTTCATGAATTTCACATATAACTCCATGTAATTTTTCTTTAATGAAAAGAATATCATGTTTCAAGTCATTTAATAATGATATTATCATTGACTTTAATGTCAAATAATCTTATAAAATATTACTAAGACAATCTTAAATGCCTACTTAATTGGAAAATATACATCAAATTTATGCAAAGGGAAAAAGGTAAACATTTGAATTGTTTAACATTATGCAAATAAAATAACTAGCTGACAATATTTAACATTGATTAATTGTAATATATTTTCATCCAGAGACTTCAAAGTCATGCTATAAATTTATGCCAAACGTGTGATTCTTCATGATGAAAATATTGGTTCATTGTTGATCTATACACGTTAAATCCTAATTTCTGTTAGAGATGTCCCATAATTCACAAGCCAGTTTTTTTCATAAAATTACACTACAAGTTCTTTAACGTGTTAAGCATATTTTGTTCATAGATATTGTATGGTAAGAATCCAAAACTATCAACCCTGATTAACATATCAATTTCAGCAAGTCTAGATTTATTCTAAAAACTTTTTTAAAATTCCAATTTCACTATTATCACCACTACCATCACCACCAAAGCTACTACTACTATTACTATTAATGTAACATTCTGTGATGATGTCTGTCTCATCTGTTACATTTTTTAAGAGCTGGAATATACATATTTTTCTTTATCCTATAATGGTAGAGGTCACGTTAACTGGTTTTGTCACTGTGTTCCACTGTGATTGGTGCCTAGTAGTCACTTAACACCTATCTGTTTACTGAATACAATACGTTGGCTAAAACTTTAAGAGAAAAATTAGTTTTTATTTAAATCTTACATCCTTGAATTTTTTTTTTTACTTTTATTTTTAATTGTGGTATTATGGTCCTGGGGACATGATGTGTGGATATTCTTTGAGGACTCTGTAGAGTATTATTCCTAAGAGATAGTAGAGGGTTTTTTGTTATTGTTGTTTTTGTAAATAAATATATGGGGTAATCAACACACGACAATTAAAAAAAAAAGTTTAGGGTGGGTTTCCTTGAAGCAAACATTTAAGTGTATGTATTTTACTTTGAATAGAGTCTTATCATTATACTTTTTTAAGTTTCTAATTTTATTCATTGTAATTTACCTAAAATTCTATAAATATAATTTTGATATTTCTCTTTTGACCAACTAACTAAGGGAAAGTGTTTTGTTCCTTTTAATTTGGCTTTTTGCTGTTCATTTTTATTAATAGTTATATTGATATGGTGTAGAGGAAGGTGGCCTGAACAAATTCTGCATTTTAATTTTATTAAGGTTTTCTTTTTGGACAAATATATGACCAATTTTGAAAAGTTGCCCATAACTGGCAACAAATGTGCCTTTTATATTTGTGTGATTCACATCATGTGTATATTTGAAATATATACAGTAAAATTGTTATCTTCAAATTTATGTGAGCCTATGTACACTTACATTGCAAAGAGTATTTTAAAAATTTCATTTTATGCATATTTTTCTTTTTCTTTCTTCCATGTGTTTTTTGACCAAAATGTTTTACAGTAAAATCTTATGTTATTTTGTATAGAAGTATCAGAAATATTAATCCTAGATCTTACCTGTGAGCCATATATAACTATCCATTGTTCCTGTTATCATTTTAAATTTAGTTTTAGTATATAATTATATCTTGGCTTTTTAATTTTCTTGCAATTTCTTTAATATATCCTTACACATTCTTTCAACTTTTCTGGGTCATTTAGATTTAGATTAATTTTTCTTCAAACATTCTAACCAAAAGTTTTCTGCTAATGTAATGTAAAATTTTTAAAAAAGGGTAGAAAATTTGACTTAAAATAAGGGAACTTATCAATAATAATAAAGTTAATGCATTTTTTTCTTTCTGCTATCTTAAACTAAGGTCTCCGTATCTGGGCTCTATGATACATCACAAAGATAACTGCAATTCCTCCCATCAGTGAAGTCTATTGTTCCAAAACGTGAATTTGCACTGACTCAGTGACTTGCTTGGGCCAAAAAATGCAATTGAGGTGACTCTGCGTGAGTTAAGAATGTGCTCTTTCTTTTGGGATGGCTGCCATAATTATCATGTGGGCAAATTCAGAGTAGCCCATGGGCTGTGAAAGACCACATGAAGCCAAAATCAGCTGCTCCCACTGAGTTGTTTTAGACCAGTTTGTCCTCAGCCTATTCAGCAGCCGTCCCAGCATGTGACTGAGCTGAGCCAAGATCGGAACTACCAGCTCAGTACAATCTATTAATAAATCACTGACCCACAGAATTGAGAAATTGAGAGCTAAATATCTGTTGGTTGTTTTCAGTCACTAAATATTAAATTATGTACTTATACAGGTTCCCTTGTATCTCTCTCTCTCTCTTCCCTCTCTGCTCTTTCCACAAACTCTTTTAGTATTTAACCAATCCGAGGAGAGACCATTGTTTTGCTTGAGCTCTGAGAATATTTATCCAATTATTCTTCTCATTTCAACACCTCTCCTCTTTGTTTCTGGATATGTTAGTAGATGGATTTGTAAAATTCTGGACTTAATTTTCACAGATCTTTATGTTTAAACATATCAAATTTTTGTCCCCTTGGGCTGAGTTGTGTTACGATTTCTGGTTATCCAGCTTTCCTCTATCTATCTATCTATCTCTGTTTGTCTATCTATTGTAATTATTCTTTAGTAACTTTTTTCTCTATTATTTCTCTTTTTTGATACATTTGGTATCTCTCCTTCAAGGCTTTGGTTTTTTGTATATATTTCTTTGTATTTACCTCAATATTTAATTGCCTCTGAGTTAGCGTTTTTGTTTCCTTTTGTTTTCTATAATTTGCCCTTACTATTCTTATGGGAAACTGGGACATTCTAGGAATAAAAATACGACGCCATACTCTCTTTTGGCTGATGAGTTTCCCTCTTCTTCCTCTGTTGTCATCAGTTACTCGGGACCCTTCCCTAACTCTCCAGATCAGAAGTTAGCATTTACTGCTCTGTCTCAGGAGCAAGTAACTTGGCTACTGGTTGGTGCTTATAAGTGGGAGGCAGAGTTCACTTATCCAACAACATGTCGGAATGCAGTCTTTCCAACCACTCTCCCTGGTAGTCCAATGGATAGAGCCTAATCCCTCACCTAGGCTTGTTTGCCTCTATGGTTACAGTTATCTACAACAATACCTGCCTTTCTGAGAAGTCCTTTGTGTGAGAAATTTTGTGCTGGAGAAACTAATTTAAATTTGAAAGTTGTTTCTGTCTTTCATGACATATTTACATTTTTTAAAAAATTCTCCTCAACACATTCTTCTTTTAAAATATTCTTACAGATTATTTCTTTCCTTTTCTTCTCAGGGATGTTCATTTGGAAAAGAAAGATAGGCACCCATGTTCAATCTACTATCATTATGTATGTGTTTATTACTACAGTTAATTGAATATATTTGTAAAAAAATCAGTTACAAAGAACTGGAAACAGACAAAATTGACTTGAATGTAGACTGTAATTTATCACTAACTTATCTATGACAGTTTAGATAACCTTCTGATTCTCAGTGTTATCATTTATACATAGGAAAGGTAACAAGGACTACCTGATAAGTGTGTTGCAAGGATTAAATGACATAATGCATGTGAAGTGCTTAGCACAGTGCCAGGTATATAGTGAGAACTTGATAAATATTAGATGTTGTTATGTTGAGAATGCACATTCAACAATGATGTGTTTCACTTTCCTCTTACCCATTAAATAGACATATGATCTAAACTAAAACTTAGAAAATATGGGAAAAAAAAGGAAGGAGGCGAAAACTTGTCCCAAATCCCAACACCTAGAATAAATTACTGTATTTTGTTGATATTCATGTTTACATTCAAATGTTGCCAATAGTTATAGATATTACATTTCCATAGTATTTTATAGTTATTCTTCATGAAGTGTTATAAACATTTTTAAAAATTATTAAATATTTTGCTTTATTATTCTTAATGACTAGAATGTATTTTTAATTAGAACAAAATTATTTTTAGTGATTATGTATATGGATATATTAAATACAATTATTCTTGCAAACACTTTGTTGAGTTTGGACATTTGGGCTGTGTGAAATTTTTCCCTTTTAATACTGTGAAAGTCATCCATATTATGCATGTATTTGCTCAAATATAGTTAGTCTTCACCTTAAAGTTTCAGAAATTTGAAGGTCCAGAAACTCAATTCCTTTGTCAAAAGTATATATTACTAGTTTTGTTGACTATCAAAATACCCTGCAGAAGAGTTATAGTTTGCTGGCATTAGAATATAAACTCTGGGAGTATAGGACTTTGGGTCTGTTTTTTTCTCTTTTCCTTTAATGTATTGTTAATTCATAAATTTTACAATTATGTATTAATGAAGGTCCATCATACTATTGTTGATTTGTAATTTTTAAAATTTGTAATATCAAAACTTCATCCAATATTTTGCAAATATATTCATAATTAGCACTTTGGGTATGAAATTTTTATGTTCAAATATACTTTCTGATTTCTATCTTAGATGTTATGAATAAGGGATTAACCTAATTATATGACTAGATATGTAAAATAATTTGTTATTTTGCAATTTGTAATGTAAATATTTAATTTTTCTTAAATTTATGTTTTTATGTAAGATGAACCAGAAACCTAACTTTTTATTTTCCAAACGATCAATCAGGATTTCCACCATATTTTATTGGCTCTCCACTAACTTAATATGTTATTTTATATATTTTATTGAATCTCTACTATGTTAAAATGTCATTTTATAAAATAGATTACTAATTCTATAAAATGAAATTGTTTCTGTACTTTCTGTCTATTCCTGACCAATATTGCATTGCTTCAAGCATTGGAAACTCTTCCATACTTCACCATAAAATGTCAATCACATCTATGTTTGCCATGGTAGTAGTTAATAAGAGTGGAAGAGAGGTTAAAATCCATTGTTGCTTATGCTTTTGTTAATTTAAAAACAAATCATCAAATATTCTAATATTAAGTTAGAACAATACTTCTTACACACTTGAGAGGAGATAGTGCCCTTGTTCCTCAGAAGATTAAGTAGAATATAGAGTGGATGCAGAATAAATGAGACATATGGTACCCCTGGTCAAAGCACAAATGTTGTGTTCTGTTCATACTATTCCTCCAGATTAGCTATCTATTTGGAAGTACATGGTCAAAACTCTAGATACAATTAAACTGAACTTACTTCACTGAAGTGTCCTCTTTTTTCCAAGTCTTTTATTATATGAAATGGTTGATGGAGTATTCCTAAGGGTCCAAATCTAGCCTTATAAAAAATCTACTACTATTATTTTTTATGCATGAGGCATGGATATTTAACACTAGACATCTAGCACCAAGTTAAATTTACTTTAATCACTTTAATGCCATCAAAACTGTGGTTTTCAAAGTATGCTCTGAACTCTCCTTGCAGTAGAATTCATTGGAGATCTTGTTAAAATATTGGAATTCTGAGTATCTCCTCAGATCCTTGCAATCTTAAGGCCCAAGAAAACTGCATTATTAAAATCTTTCCAAATGAATCTTTTGGATGCTAATATTTGGTCCAGGCTAGTCTAGCACATATAAGTTTCTTATGCAATTCCACTATTGTCTAAAGTAAGCCTATTATCTTATTTTTAAATAACTCCTCCAAGGAAAGAAAATACACACAGTAAACTTGTGATGCCTTGACTTCATCTGTAAACATAAATATGAGTACCTCTTTAGATAATATAAGATACACTGTGCAAAGGAATTAAAATATAACTTGATGATGAGAGAAGCTATGTAATTAACAGATATATTTGCCTATGGAAGACAAATAAGGTTAATACCGACAAATAAATGATGCCTGACTTTCTTGTCTACATTCCAACTCTTGTCACATTTTTTGTTGTCCCACTTTGAATTATAGCAAGAGACGACAGCAGCTGCATCCCTCCTGCCTCAGGAGTTAAGACATATCAAGATTTCCTACAGAAGTAATCAATTCTAGCTTCTTTTAGGAGCTTTGAGCTTTATAAACAATCCCTCCTGAAGAGAGAATTGACAGACCAAGTAATCTTCAATAAGCTGTCTACCATGAAGGGCTTTCTTCCTATTTCATGATACTGCCTTAAACAAGTGGACATAAAAATTACTATTCCTGCTTCACAATCCATCTGCCATACCTGGATGGGCAAGCCCTCACTATAAAACACATTTCAAAAACAAAGCCAGGCGTGCTTTATGTCATTCCTCATGAGACAGTACACTTCCTAGGACCCTATTAAATCTATTTACCTCTTTTCCCCACTCCCTGCCTTCTTCGTGCTCCTCCTCTAGAATAACAGCATGGCTAAGCTGGAGAGTAACAGAGTGAAAAAGCTTAAACTCTGCCTTTTTTGGCCTGAATGACCATAATGGCGAATCTTATTATGTTTCAGGGAAAATCCACTGGTCTCCTTTAAATTAGAGTAGTTTCCCCATCTTCATTTGGGTTTAATAACATGACATTTTTGCTGAATACAGGCTATTCATTTTGTAAAACTACCTCTATTTGGGTTTGTCTGATGCCTCTGTTTCTAACCGTGTTTTCTTAGATTCTAATAAAGTGAAGACATGAGATGTTACTTCTGAGATTAGGTTGCCAAAACATAGTGGCTTCTAACTTGAGTCTCTCTGTAACTCTCTTACTTGCTTACTCTGCAGAAAGCCAGTTGACATGTTGTAAGCTGAACTATGGAGAGGCCCACGTGGCAAGGAACTGGTATCTCCAGGCAGCAGCCAATGAGAACCATAAGCGTGCCAACAGCTATTTGTGTGAGTTTGGAAGCAGATCCTTCCCAAGTTGAGCTTTGATATAACTGAAGCTGGGGCCAACATCTTGATCAATGCCTTCTGAGAGACCTTGAGTCAGTGTCATCCAGATAAGCTGCACCCAAGTTCTTTACCCTCAGAAAATGTGAGGTAAAAAAATGTTTGTTGTATAATGATTGTAAGTCATGGGATAATTTGTTACGTGGCATTGGATAACTACGATAAATGTTTTTCTCATTTTTTTCCAGAGGTAACTCCTTGTTTTTGAGGGCATGATAACCACAAAATGAAAGCCTTGGCATCACGTGCACTTAGAGTTATCACTTTATCCATTATTATAAATAATATCACAACATTATACTTTTTTCATTTATCCAAATATTCCAAGGGGATGGTTATCAAACTACAGTACAAAACTGTGCTCTATTAGATAACTGAGCATCACTTCAGAACTCTATCCTATGACATTCTACTTAAGCACACCTAAGCTGAAACACAAGAATCTGAATCTGGATATTTTTAAATACCCCACAATGATTCCAGTGTACAGGCAGGTTTGAGATGCAATGCTATGTGTTTTTTACTATTAATTTAATGCACATAATGCATGAAAACAACATAATATAATGTTCCTCCTGAAACATAACTATTACAAAGTCAAATGTAATATATGATGGTGTCTTGATATAACTTTTCATATAAAACAAAGACCATAAAGGGCATATTCAGTTAGCTTCAATATAATGCCTAAATTTGTAGCAAATATTGCTAGTCCACCAATCAATAAAGTAATACAAACAGAGCACCTGAAACAAGCAACTCTGCCACCTAAGCCAACTTTCTTGCGTATTTTATGGTGTTGGAGATTTCAGTGATGGGAAAAGATACAATATGGTAGGTCTCTCAAGTCCTTGAGGTAGAATCCACAAGCAGGTGTTTTGCATTCTAGACCAAAGTCATTCCATCCACAGCAGAATATTACACTCATAGTAAAATAGCTTTTGGCGTGATACTGAGCTGTTCTGATAGTGACATCAAACATCCTTGTTTCTGAAACTGTCTATTTTGAGTTGGTTTCTGTTTATCTGTGAAGTCATAAAGTGGGATGAGGCTAGCAGTAGTCCATCATAAGATGGAAATGGTACATCTAGGATCGAACCCAGGCATAAGTAAGCTGCAGGAGTATATAGCCCAAAGAACTCTATCACCCATCACAGTTTCAGGTGTGTCCCTCCTTCAGCTCAAATCTATAGCTGATGAAATGGGGGTAGGAGGGGTATATAATCAGCTGAAGGAGGAAGAAATTGCCTGAGCTTGGATTATGATTGGCTCACCCAGTGTTTGGCTACAAGATGAAAAATCACCAGTGATTTTATTATAGCTACATTTAGGTCTTTCTTGAAAGAAAGTGGACGGAGAAAATATTTTGAATGAGAGTAAGTATGAGTAGTTCAATTGGCAATTCACATTAAAATGAAAGTGGCCAAGGTGAGAATATACAGATTCCTAGATACTGACTAACATCCTAGCCTTTTGGTCAGGATCTTGTAAGGAAAAAAGCTTGATGATCAGAGTAAAGGAGGTCTTGGTAGAAAGAAGAACAGGGACAGATGCACAGCAATAACAATGAAGTGTTAAGATTATTGTATAACACATTAACACCAACCAGGAAGCATTTATGCATGCAATGATCAGGAAGCAATGAATAACCAAGTATGTAAATGAGTTGGCCAGTTGACATTAGCCACTTTATTATCAGCTACTCTGGATTGGACATAATGGATACATAAAGTGAGTCTTTGCAATGGCAGTGACAGAGGCTATGTATAGATCCAGTGGCACAGATTCACATTTTCCAAGGCCAATTTTACTACTGTTGCCTGTGAATGTCCAACTTCACAGCACAGGCAGTGAGGGAGTGAGCCTGATGACCTCAGGATCTACTAGTGGTATCAGAAATAGCAGCTTCATAGAATGCTGCAGTTTCTTTCTAAAGACCTACCTGGAGTTTCATCTCAGAGGCAATGCTCTCAAAATATAGGGTGCCATATTTAAGTCAGTGACTTCATTTGTAAGTCTAGGAATTAATGGGTAAAGCAGAAATGATATTTCTTGCTATAGTTCCAAATGACCCACTGAGATTATTGGAGGTTTCTGTCCCTGCAGCTCAGGGATCTGTGGATTTGGAAGTCTTAGTCCCCAAAGGGGATGCTCACTTCCCAGGAGATTAGCAAAACTCTCTTTATACTTCAAGTTGCAGGGCCGCAGGAGCACTTTGGAATTCCTATGTATATGGACCAGCAGATGAAGAGTCACTATACTGACAGGTACAAGTGACCCAGATCTGCAGGCAAAGAGAGATTTCCTTTTAAATACTTGAGCAGAAATAAACGTGGGACTCAGGTGAACTACCATGGCATCTCCTGGTGCTCATTTCCTGGATTAAAACTGTGACTGGACACAGGCACTAATTGCAGATTAGGAAGAGATAATAAAAAAGGGTTAAATGATGGAGGAATGAAGGTTTGAGTCTTGCCATTAGTTAAGTCATCAAGTTGCAGAGTTAATAATTAAAGGTGAAAGAACTTAAAATTAAAAATAGAGGAGGAGGAGGAGGAGTACTCCTTGAAATCCTAAAATCAAGTGGAGTGACAGGCAACCCTATAGTTCTTCTCACTTACCTCTGTTCTGAGTTTTCTTTCAGGGAGAGAGGCTTACAGGAATCATGGAGGAACTGCTTTCCAAATCTGTGTGGAGTAAAAGACCTTGTGACACAAGCTATGGACTGTGGCAGGCATAAAGTATGCTTCTCAATCTCCTGCTCATGCAGCACAGTTGACAATTGGGCCCAGCTGCTGCTTTCGGAAGCTAGCAATAGATTTGTGCTAGGCCAGGTGGCCCATGGGCTGCTCCCAGCCAGTGATTGAATGTATTAAGGATACAGATGCAGGACATTTCTGCAACATGCAACGACTGTGGCTCAAGGACACCCTGCTGGCTTGACTGAATATTTCTTATAACCACACACTGTAGTCTGAGACTCTTTCTACACAACCACTCTAGCCTTCTGTCTTCCTTGCACAATAGTCAAACCTGTATCACAGTCTGAAATCTCTTCCAGCCTCCCTTGCTCACTCCTACTTTCTCTCACAGGCATTTCTCACATAAAATCTCCTCCATGTCTAATCCTGGCTTGGCACTGGCTTCCTTAAGGACCCAAACTACACAGATGAAAGTCTTACTCTAATGATATAAATGGTCATAATTTTCATCTTATTCACAGTCTGTATAGTCTATATATCATCATTAAGGAAATTTTAATTCATCAACAAATAGGGAATACCATTTGTGACTTTTTTCCTGCTTTCTTATTTGCACTAGTGTAAACTGATATTTTGTTAAGAATAGGCATACAATGACAAAAAAAGAAACATATCTTTGATTGCTTATTTCTTGATTATATTTCTGAAATTGCTTTGAGTATATTGATCTTGATTTGCTATTTAGTTCATCTGAATTCTATTGACTTATCATCATTTATTGATAACTTTAAGTATTGAATTAAATATCATGTACTTGTATTAACCTCAATGTCATAAGTCAATAATATTTTAAATCACCAAAACTTGTTTGACATGGTCCAAATACTATTAGAGAAAAATGTTATTACCCCATAAGATGCAAAAAAAGTGCTGTGTTGCATGTAGATGAGTGTGTATTAGATTTTAGTATTAGTCTCCAAGACTTAGCCCTTTAAAATCTATCCTTTCAGTGTTTTATGTCTCTGCATTATTCATCACTATTTTGACTGCAGGTGGTATTATCATTACTTGAACTGGCTTAGGTAAAATTGACTGAATTAAAAAAAAAATCTATTAAATCAAAGAGTAGAAAGTTTAGCAATGGAACCAAACTCGGTAATATTTGTAACAATGGCTCGAATTCTTCTAGGTATTTTTGTCTCCCTTCTTAGTAATTCTCAGGATGTTTGTTTAATTTTTTCTCATTGAGCATTGCCTTTAATTTTATGCTGCCAAAATCTTGAGGTGTACATTTTAATGTTTCTGCTACTTAAGATTTTTGAAGAACTAAGTTTTAAAAATTGCAGAAATGTGCTCTGATTGCTTTTCTTATATCCAAGAACTTGCAGCCAGTGGGACCACAGTAAAATATCAAAGATTTTTCTAGAACCACAGAGTAAAGGTAGGAATTAGACCTAGTGGAAAATAATATTTCAAGAAGAAGATGCTGCTTCTAAATATTTAATAAAACAAAACAAAAAAAGAAAAAAATGTCTACTATGTTCTGAAATTGATGCCATTAATCCAGAGTTTATGATATAACAGACTGATGTGAGAACACGACCTTTAGTATCAACATGAAGCTAGATTGAAAAAATATAGTTAAAGTTAACTGTGAAATATGAAAGCAGATTCAGAGATGATTTGATCAGGAAGGTTTGTACTCTAACAATTTCTAAAATATTTAGATGAGCATTTTGTTTGAAATAAGGGCAGAATAATATTATTTAGAGTCATGCCCATCAGTCATTCTATTATAAGTCAGAAATCATTCTGAATTTCAAAATATTAATCAAGTACATTTGTAGCCTTACACTGATGATGATCTAAGAACAGAAAGATCATGTAGATCATGTACAATTTAATAGCTTTTATTATTCCACCAGATTGATCACACCTTTCTCTGCTATTTTGTTCTGTAGCTATTTGTTAAGTATCTGCCATCACCGCTTGACAGTGAGTTTCTTGAAGATAGTGTCTCTTTTTGATTGCTATCTATATCCTTTGTATTCTATAAAATACCCAATGTAGTGTGCACTCTGTAAAAACTATTTTTAAATAAAAAAAGAAAAAGTACCAAAAACCAGAGATTTGCTACCAGACACTAAGGATTTACCAATATCAAAAAAACAGAATTTGAAGAAAGGGAAAACAATCTACTGAAGTTTTTTAGATCTCAAAACAGGAGAATTTTACATACAGGAACAAAGAAGAAACATACATATTGGAAGCATTTTCTGCAAAGAACAAATTGAGACTTAATATTGAGTCATTAAATTATTGACCAAAACTAAGGTCAAGTATGATTCAGGGTCTGGAGCATAGTTAAGCATTTTGGTGAAAGTCAAGAGGATTCAACATCAATGCTGATAGATATACAAGAGCAGACTATTTCTTGTTTTTATATAGCAAGTACAAATCTCTTATACCATAACAAAACTAGATTATACACTGTGATGCTAAAATAGTTAAATTATGCTTTCTACATTGTTTAAGACATAGTATTAATATTTCAGTTGTAAACATGTTTTAAATATAAAATAAGGAAATTATAGACTAGTAGGAGGCAAAGATACACTATAGACAGGATAGTTCAGTTTTTTTTTTAATCCCCAATTTTTAAAAATACAAATAAAATCAAATAATAGGCAAGACAAAAACAAGTGGCAAGACTTCAGATGGTTTTCATTTTTCCTGTGCTTGGTAATAACAGATATAACTAGAGTAGGAAAATATTTTTAACAGTTTGGGTTAAAACTTAAATATCCAAACCAATATGAAATATAGAACAATGTAAGAAAAAGGTGAGATTTTTGCATAAAATTAAAAAAAGAAATAATGGGAGTGATATACTAAAGTATAGAGCTGTAATTAAATGTTTCACTTTTATAATACTAGGCATAATTCCATGATAAATGATAATGAGAAAATTTATTCTAGGGACAATGTGTTTATCCCCATGTGTTATGGAAATCTTAAGGCATTAGGTATTAGTCAGTAAATTACCTCTTCCTAGCCACGAAATGGCAGCATGCTGCTCAGGAAGAATTAATTTAGTTTTACGTCTTTAGAACATACGAGCTAATGTCAAATCATGAGATAATTATTACATAATTAGTTTTATTAATAATAGTAATATATTTAGGCTATACTCCATAATCAGCAAGATTCTTTCAGTAAGTCATTCAGTAAGAATAAGTTAAATACTTTGGAAGCTAATTAACTTTGTCAGGCTTCTAAGCACCATTTAACATACTAAAGTTGTGATTTACTTGGTGGCAGAAATTGACCTAAATGAGAGAAATGTAGCTCTGCAACTTAAAATTATTGCAGTTTTTGTGATCTCTGCAACTTCCTCCCTCTAGTGGGCTTCACCTGAGTAATGTTCTTACAAATATTTAAGGAAAATACGCTTATTTAGACTGTTATGCCTAATACCATGCTATTGTGACCAAGACCATAGGCTGTTGACTTCTGGGTGCTGGGTGCCTCCACTGAGTGGAAGCAATCAGAATTACGTGCATGTCAAAATTAATAGATGATAAACTTCAGAGCACCAATACATGTTTCTCTTGGAGGCCTTTCATGCAATTGGTCTTGATCAATTACACATGACATTTTTACAAATTCCACAATTACAAATTAAAATTACAATTACTAATTTCACATAATAGTACATAACACCTGAAATTAGAAGTCATGCTCATTTTGTCTTTTTCCTTCTTCATCACTGCCAAGACTTCCTCACTTTTGTTTTTTCCCTACTGTGACTATATTTAAGTTTTAAAAATACAAAGGAAAGAAACCAGATGAGATTTTCAAATGTTGGTCTTTATTTAGAAAAATCTATACTATACTTTAGTTTTTCTAAGGAATTGCTGATATTCCTAGTATTATTCTCTGCAAAATAAAAGTAAATAAAATAAATTTGCATTTGCCCTGATTTTCTTTACAAGGTAGATTTTTATTCCCTCAGGAAACACTTTTTAGTTATTTACTTGGGGAAGATGTCTGAAAGCAAAGACATGTGCCATCAACTGATAAAATCTGTGAAGCCAATTTTATTTTGTGATATCTTGTGTCTTTATGGCACTGAAACTTATCTTTTAACATTCCTGAATGTTGAAATAAATGATCACAGGTTCTTAAATGTCACAAAACAATGAATATTTTTATTGATTGCTGAGAATTATTTGCTACAAAATGTATAGTGAATGGTGACAGTGTAAAATTGTGTGTCATGTTAACAATCTAAAATGCTAATTTGTAAGACTGAAGTTATTTCAATTTCAATGATTATTTTGGTCAACTTATAAATGCAGCTAAGATGACAGAAGGTCTATAGTTTGGTAAATGAGTAGAAAACAATACTTTAAAGTAATCATATAAATAAATATGTAACATATTGATTGTAGGAAATCTGAAATATGTTTAAAGAATTGTTTTTGAAATTTTCTTTCCATGAACATTTCCACATCTTCTGAAATAATATTTATTCTGCATCCCTTTCATAGATACTTTACTCAGTTCTTTCTCCTAAATTCCTAAATTCTGATAATTAAATCCTTGATTATATCCTAAACCAAAACCATCTCTCTGCATTACTCAAATGGTGTGGCCAATAATCATTTTGGAATAAAAGAATTAGTAGCTGGTCTGTAATTTTTTTCCTTCCCTGAAGATACCTGGGGAGAAGTGGTCTAGTCAAATCACCTTCTCAACATGCTAAGTGAATCTTTTGATAGCATTTATTAATAGCATATTTTCTTATATGGAATATTTTTAGCAGGGTATACCTGGTCTGTCTAGGTTACTTTTGACAGACACACCTGGAATTTATGGATGTGTGGGGTACGGTATTTTGGAAAATGTTAAGAGTTAGATATGGAATTATTAGAATAATAAATACTGGCATTTCATGATTGTGCTGGTTATAAATTCATTGCCTCTCAACAACAAGTTTACCTTTTTAGACAGCTCTGTGAAAATGGATTTGGGTCATTTTAAATATTTGTTTCTCTGTGCCAGCTGGCAAATAGTTTTGTCATTAGAGGGCATTGCAGGAGAAAAAAAGTTCTGTTTCCCATTTCGATATGTTTGCTTTGTAGGTTCCTGCAGTGTTCACAGTTTCTCTAATGCTTAACTCTTTCAGCACATAGTAGGCAACAATATCTGGTAGTCAACAGCTTTCTTGACACCTCCCACCTCCAGAGAAGTTTGAAGAAGAGTGATCCTTTCCCAGTGTGCAGCTCCTGTAGTACGTTGCAGCCAGAAGAACTCCCATTCCCCAGCATGTCTCAAACCATGGGCTCTTCCACAGTGCCTGGCCCCTGCCGCTGCACATTGGCCAGCAGAACCACGCAGCAAACAGCTTTAGCCAGTACCTCAGACGGTGAGTTTCTGGCAAGCCCTGGAGGCCACACTCCCAGCAGGCTTTGCCAGCATGGCATCCCAGAACTTCTCTGTCATCCAGTGAGCAAAAGCTGTGCCCTCTCCAACAAAGCTGACTTCTCAATTCTGGCGGATGTGGTCCTTCTGAAGGTACCTTATCTCAGTCCTAGGATTAGTGATAGCGCCTTAAATTTGTTATTTCAATGGTTTTATTTATCTTTACCTTGTGCTTGCCAATACCTCGTTACTTTAATCACCTATTATAATTAATGATTCTTTATATTAAACTTTCCCTGTCCAAACAACTATGTGGTTTTCTCTACTAATTGGGTGCTGAATGATGAGAAAATCTAACTAGCTGTCTTTGTGAAAGTGAAGCCCCGATTATATCATGTAGAAACTTACATGTTAAGTTTGGACCAGTGTGTATTTTAATATAAACGAAAAGATCTGAGTAGATGGATTGGTGGTCTCAGACTCGTCCATGCTTTGCCTGTATCTTGAAATTACCTGTAACCTTTGATCAATTGGTAAAGTTTGATTCTGAGCAAGATATCCGATTTTTGTGAGTCTGATTTTACAATTTATCCCTCTATGTTGTCCCTCTATATTATAAAAGAAAGGACAAATCATCATAAAAATTATATTGCCAACTACCAAAAAGAAGACAAAGGGACAAACAATCACTATAAATATATGAAGGTATTATTGGAAGAATACTAGTATGTTCTAAAGAAAATGTTTTATGGCTTAAACAAAGGAAAAGATAAATTTGCAAAATTTAGATAGATATTATGAAATATGAATGTGTTATATCTTCACTTAGCTCTAGGGAATCCTTTACGTTTGGCTATTATAAAAAAGCATTACCAGCTCTGAGTACTATACTAACATCTATTCTCTGTTCCCCACTCACACAAATATACTATCAAAAATATGCTGCTTTATTGTAAACTTGATATTTTTAGCACTTATTGAGAAATGAAAGTAAGGATGGGTAACCTAACAATTGTATAAAGATGAATTAATAATGAAACATTGTGACTGATTGTAGTATTTAATAAAAAGTAAGAAATAAGGTATATGGTTAAAAGTCAAGGTGTGTATATTTTAAATCTTTCCTTATTTTTTAACTCACAAATAGGACACCAAAAACATACCATGTTGTTTTGAAGATTCAATGAAACAATGCATGTGAAAATTCTCTATTTTTTATTATGCAGGCCACTACAACTAATCTACAAAACAACTAGTTCTTAAATTATGATGGCTTATGACAAGAAAGGTTTAGTTATTGTTCATATTACCTGCCCAAAACTGGGCAACTCTCTTGCTTCTCCTCTCTCCAAGACTCAAGCTGATTGAGCGGCCACCAGCCTAAATACTGGCATTCTCCCTGGAAGAGTGAGAGACATCTCTGGATAATCTTATATCCAAAATATAATGCTCCAGCTTGGAAGTGGCACTTGTCACTCTCACTAACAACTCATTAGATGGAACTAGTTATATATCCCCTTCACTAAAAAAGAGCTAGAAAGTGCTATCATATCAGGATTCTGAATTAGAGAAGTAAAGCTATTTATACAATAAAAACTATATATACTGTAATCTACCCGCTGGTCACAAAGTATTAGTCTCAGTTTTGAACTCAAAACAAAATAAACTCAGCTTTTTCATCAAGAGGCACCTCAAGTACAGAATCTCTGAATGTTGTATACGAGGCTTTATATCAGGTAGACCTGATCCAGATATCTATAAAATGAAAAGACAAACTATCTGCCCTTTGAGTACCCAATATGCCATATTAAACACTCCTATTTGAAAAGAAAAAGGAAGAGTGGAAAATAAGCAGAAATCGCCAATTTGTAGCAATACTGACATCTCGCTGAGCAGTTATTAGCATGGCACTTCATTTAGGATAGGGAATGTTCCTTAATTAGGCCAAGTTCTCCTCCCAAAGAGTGGGGGGTCGCCACATGATGTTTCTCCGTAACCTTTGTCTCTGCCTTCTGAGGT
The DNA here is from genome assembly GCA_023783475.1 of Daubentonia madagascariensis. Classification (NCBI taxonomy): domain Eukaryota; kingdom Metazoa; phylum Chordata; class Mammalia; order Primates; family Daubentoniidae; genus Daubentonia; species Daubentonia madagascariensis. The sequence goes on along the minus strand of JAKFHU010000726.1, from coordinate 21,442,827 downwards.
TTCTTATTTATTTATTTTTTTGCCCCCTTTCCCTCCCCTTGAAGTTTCTTTTTCCATTCTCCATTCTTGCTTGGCTAAATTTGAAGTAAACTTTAAAGAACATGCTCACTTAGGGTGCAGTTTTCTCATATTCTTCTCTGAGTTACATACAAAGTTCTTTTTGGGAACTTTAAAAAAATTTTTTTCTATATTTCTGTGCTTTTTTGCTCACTTGACTTTCTCTTTTGATTTAATTTATGATAATGTGAGCATATCAATCTCTGGTGGAAAAAATCACACATTTTTTTCATTGAGCCAGTTTATCCAAAGGTTGTGGTGTTTCTAGGCAGCACCTCAACCTTTAAAAAATGTAGGTTGTTTTCACTCAATAAAATATATAAGATATATTTTTCCATACATATTTTGACATGTATATAGGATAATATAGTGTGGTATTAATAATTGCCAGTAAGTTTCTTCAAGGAGAATAAATTCTGTTTTTAATTTTTTGGTCATCTCACCGAAAGTTTATTGAACAGCTTGAGAAAAGATTGTGAGCAGTCTCAACCATGAGATACTTTGTTCTTACTCTTCTACTCAATACTTTATTCTTACTAATTATAAATCCTCACCCAGAACATTACTTCTGATATCTTATTGCAGGTTTTATAAAGGCTTCCCATAAGAATTGATCAGGTCTGTGATGTAAAAGTTATCATAAGTATAATGCAAAGTGGCTGGAAGACTTGGGACATTTTCTGACAAAACATATGTAATTCCTCTGCATTGGTTAGTGGTGATTCATATATAATTTATTTATATAAATAAATACACCATTTTTAAGTGTAAAACTATTATCGTCACTTGAAGTCTTTCCATAAAACTCATAATTTTCTAATTTATATTGACATAGGTTCTAAGGCTTTAATGAAGTTTTTCATCAGGGAAAACTTGAGAGAGGTCAGTAGTCATGTGACAAACTAATATTCTACCCACAAATAGCAAATGCCTGTATTGCTAGGCCTTGATCCTGTTAAACATACTAGAGGATGAAATTTAACCTGAGCCTACTTACCATTGTTATAGGTCTGCAACGGACTGAATGTTTATGTCCCTCAAAATTTATATGTTGAAATCCTAACCCCCAAGGTGATAGCATTAGGTGGTGACTTTTGGGAGATGGGATTAGTGCCCTTATAAAAAAAGCCCCCATAGAGATCCCTTGCCCCTTCAGCTGGGTGAGTTTACAGCAAAATGGTAGTTGTCTAGGAAGCAGGCCCCCACCAAACACTGAATCTGCCAGCACCTTGATCTTGGACTTCCCACTCTCCAAAATTGTTGAGAAATATATTTCTGTTGTTTATATGCTGCTTAGCCTATAACATTTTGTTATAGTAGCCCATACAGACTAACACAATATCCCAAGGAATAGAAGTATAAATATATATGCATATATAAGTATGGCATATGTATGTAAGTATACACATACACACATAGATTTCTGATAAAATCACACTTTATATTGTAGTCCCAAATTTCTATTTTATCATATATGCTAGGGAAATGGAATGGACCACATGACTTGCCCCATTCAGTTGCTTGTTTGCTTTTGAGTTTGCACTCATGTCCTGTTCTTGCTTCAATTTCTAGTATCTCTTTCCAAGACTACAGAAGTAGACCTGAGTCTATCTAAAGCAGTTGCATGGGAAAATCAATCTAAATAAATTATAGTCAGCCCTCCATATCCATGGTGGGTTCCATATCCATGGATTCAATCAACTGCAGATCAAAAATATTTTTAAAAAAATGGATGGTTGCATCTGTATTGAACCTGTATAGACTTTTTCTCTTGACATTATTCCCTAACCAATAAAGTATAACAACTACTTAGACAGGATTTACATGTATTAGGTATTATAAGTAATCTAGAAATGATTTAAAGTATATGGGTGGAAGTCTGTAAGTTATATGCAAATACTACACATTTTATATAAGGGACTTTAGCATCTGGATTTTGGCATCCACAGACAGGGAGGGCGGGTCCTGAAACCAATCCCCCACAAATACCAAGGGTCGACTGTACTTCAGTGAAAGAAAGTAAATAAAAAAGCATAATTATTTAAAGAGACCACTTCATAGTTGAAAAGCTTTTATTTGCTCTCTCCAAAAAAATGTTTCAAGACAAATTTGATGTTCATCATTGTCATTTCTAGTCCTCATAGATGGTGGAGTGAAATGGGAAAAAAAAATTGATTTTACCTACATCAGTAGGCTTTGCTTGAGGCTTATGCAACCTGGGGATGGCTGAGCAAATCTGAAATAATAAAAATAATGATGAGAGAGTAGAAAAATAATTTGAATGTTTAATTACAGATTACATTAAAAGTTTTCTTTGTGAAGAACATATTTTATGTTTAACTCTAATACTACTATACTGATGAACTCAAAAAAATATAATGGTTTTTTAAGCTCCTGTTGAGTTACAGTTTTAGGAATATTCAAGTATCCACCTACCTACTTAACATCTTCACTTGAATGCATTATAGGAAACCTAAACACAGTATGCCACAACAAAAACTCTTTATACTATTCTCCAATACCTGCTCTTAGTCAAATAAATAATCAATATTTCTTATGTCTGTAAATATCACCAATATTCACTCAATTACTGAAGGCCAAAACTTAGGAGTTACAATTAAAACTTCAACTCACCCTCCTGAAATTTTGACATGGGAAACCAACTGAAGTTACAATGGAAGGCTGGATGCTCTTTCAGTGACCCTTCCCTTTTTAAAGTTAGTGAAGATTTTTTGTAAATTGTAGGGAATTAAAATTCCCAAAAAAGTGCACCCCTTGTGTATATATGTTTATTCAGTTTATATCATTGGAGAAGTGTTTAGAGAATAGAGTGTGCGAAGACAAATTGCCTTCAAACCAGAAGAAAAACCCAAAAAAGCCTGTAAAAAAGGCAGCTCTTTATTAAATTTGAATTAATCCAGGCTTTTCTGAGTGAGAATAGGTGTCTGTGTTGGGACCATGTCTGTCCCCAAAGGATCAGCCACACAAAGTTGTAGCCATACCTAGAAGAAGTTGGAGGAAGAGGAGGAGAAGGAAGAAGAAAGAAAAATATACAATATAACAGATGGAGAGTTGTATAGGTGGTATAGGTTTAGGCAATTACATTCCAACCAGAAATAACACATAAATGAATAAATAAATAAATAAGGTACAAATTGATAGACAGAATCATTAACTTGTTTAGCTGGATGAGAGGAAATGAATAGTGCAGATTTTTCTAGGTCATATATTTGAAAGGACTTTCCAGCATTTAAAGGGCATACTCATATATGGCTATTATTTAAGAAAAAGCATATGGGCAGCAAAAGATCGACTGCACCAAATCCTCTTTTAAACCATCAAAATCTGTTCAATAAATTAATGTAAACAAGAAACTGGTTAGGCCATTTGCAAACCATTGCTAAGTGTATTGACCCTGAGGGTCGTCTGCGGAGTTTCAAGCTTTAAGAGGACATCATAAATCCACTGTCCTTATTTTAGCACAGATGTAAAGACAGAGCATTTTCAGTTAGCTATAAATCAACTCCATCTCCTCAGTCTAGTAATTTTTAAAAAATATTAAGTGACCAAATAGTCATATTGAACATAATTTAAATATATTACTTTGTTTGGACATGTGTGTATGGTGGGTATTTTGTTTTGTTTTCTTTTTTCTTTTTTTAAATTTCAAAGTATTAGAGGGGTACAGATATTTTTGGTTACATGGATCACTTTTATAATGCTTGAGTCATGGTTATAAGATAGTGTTCATTGTGCCCTCTAGGTAGGTTTTTGTCCATCCCCTTCTCCCCTCTCTCCACGCTTGATTTTCGCTGAGTTTTACTTTCCTCTATGCTTCTGTTGTCTTTTTTTAACAGTTTGGGAATCATCTAGTAAAGATCTACAAATTAAAACTCCAGTGGTTTACACAATATTAATTAGATTAACATCGACGAGCAGGGATTTCAAATTTTCCCACAAAAAATGTTAATTTCAAAAGTTGTTCTTTGTATTAAATGCCAGTTAATGGTGAAATATATATTTTTTCTTTTATGTATATATGTATGTGCTTGTATACACACAGACACACACATATATATGTAAAAGAAAATAAAATTTCAGGACCCTTTAAATTTATTATGCCTAATGAGGAGTAAAGCCCTGGCAACTGAGTGTGTAGTATGTTCACAATTTCTGCTTCTTAGATTATAGATAAACTTCTTTCCTCATTGTTCTTGTTTCATAAATGAGTAGGAGAGACCAGAGACCAGAGCTGTCCCTCTTCCAATCACTGATCTTTGTTATAGATTAACTGTCTCCTTTATTGCCCTGTACTAACTCAGACTAGATGGCACAAATGACCCCAGGACTGTTACGTCTTCAGTGTGGAATATTAAATATATCTTTCCCAAAAGAAAAAAAAAATCTGACTAATCAGATCATTGTAACTATGCATTAAGGCTTTTATAGAAAGATGTTGATATTCTGTTCAGTTTCCCTAAACTTTCTCTATATAAACAATATCAAACTTTTACGCTTTCAAACACTAACTTTCATTCTTTGGAATCTGTGCTTCCTGGGTGGGGCTGTTCTCCAACTTCACACTTGAATAAACTCTCTTTAAACTAGATTCTGACTCTTTTGATTATTTTAGGTTGACACATATATATACACACATACACGCGCACATATATATATGTGTGTGTGCGTATATATTTGCAAGAAACGAGGTTAATTTTTCTTTTCCTTTCTTTTTTTTGTAAATTGGGAGATTTATTCTGTGTCTGTGTGTGTATGTGTGTTTATCTATTAGTGAGTGACTTTTTATTATGAATTTTTCATTTTTTATTTTTATTCTATCTTTTAAAAATCATATTTAGATTTTATTTTTTACAGCAGGCTTGAAATCAGTACAAAATAGAACAGAATATAGAGTTCTTGTATATTCTCTACTCCCACATATGCACAATCTCATCCACTACCAATACCCCCCACCAGAGTGGTATATTTATTAAAATCAATGAATCAACATTGACAGGGCATTTATATGCAAAGTCCATAGTTTATATTAGCATTTATTCTTGGCGTGCATTCTATGAGTTTTGAAAAATGTATAATGGTATGTGTGTACTGTTGTAGTATCCTACAGAATAGATTCACTGCCCTAAAATTCTTCTTTGACCCATCTGTTCATTCCTCCCTTTCCTCTAATCACTGGTAGCAACTGATCTTTTTACTGTCCTCATAGTTTTGCCTTTTCTAGAATGTCATATACCGTAGTTGGAATCTTACAGTATATAGCCTTTTTAGATTGGCTTCTTTCACTTAGTAATATGCATTTACAGTTCCTCCATGTCTTTTCGTGGCTTGATAGCTCATTTTGTTTAGCACTGAATAATATTACATTGCCTAGATATACAAGTTTATTTTACCATTCACATACTGAAGGACATCTTGGTTGCTTCCAAACTTTAGCAATTATGAATAGGCTGCTATAACCATCTGTGTGCAAGTTGTTGCATGGACATCAGTTTTCAGCTCATTGGGGTAAATACCAAGGAGTACGATTGCTGGATTGTATGGTGAAGAGTATGTTTAGTTTTCTTAGAAATAACCAAATTGTCTTCCAAAGTGGCTATATCATTCTGCATCCCACCACCGACAAGAAGAGTCATTATGGTATTTTGCCCCTTCAGTTAGAGCTGAAGTTTCTGGGAACCTCAATGACAACATCCCCCTAATTACAGCTTACAATATATTTACATATGTCTGGAAATCATTTCTCTTCTTTTATTTTCCTTTTTCTTTCCTTTCCTTCCTTTTTTTTTTTTTTCTTTTTTTTTTGATCTTAGCTGAAAAAAGATAATGAAGGCTATAATTTTAGAGTAGATTAAAAAATCATAAAATATGGAATTAAAAAATGTAGAAAGGAGGATACTATCTCTTAATCTACTACCTAGATCATAGAGAGGCTGGTGTTCTGATCTACTTGAGTAATTTTCTTCTTAAGTTACAGAGAAATTGGTATCTTAAATCTGCTCGATGAGATGCGTATTCTCCATTACGACAGCTTTTAAGAGAGACAGAGTTAATGTGGGAGAAATTTCCAGAGAAATGACTAATAAGAAAGATTTTGAGTAGCCAATTTCTTGCTCTGTTCATGATGCATTACATAGTCTGGACAGAGACAAATTGCCAAGTCATAGTATTTCTCTTTAGGAAACCAGTTCCCCAAATCCATAAAAACCCTAGTAAAGATTAATATAATTTATTAATAAAAAGAGATATATTCAATACCAGAAAGAGTTAAACTCTAAGAATCCACTATATCCAGGTCAAAAGCCTTGACAGACTATCAATCGGGACAGTAAAAATTCTGGGAAAGAAGCCAAAAGAGACAGCACCAAGATAAAGAGCTGTAAACCTTAAGAATTAAGTTCTCTCTGTTTCTAAAGGACAACCTTACTTATCCTGCTCTTTTAAATTTAAGGATATTTGCCTTATAAACTCTGAGGCAGACAGTAAGTATTTATAAAGGGTTAATGGCAAGAATTCTTAATCTTTTCCTCTGGATTGATTATAATATCAGAAATTTCTAGAGGGATCCTAACCTCTATGCCAGACTTCAGGTATTCTGGGTGAGATAAATTTTTTTAAAAATTGTGAGATTGCAATAAAAGAGAAAGACTACTGAAATTATTGGAGGAAATGGAAATAAAGGGAATTAAATCTGAGTTTGATAGGTTAAAGAAACTGGGAATGTTTTCATGTTTCCCTGGGTGTGTTTTTGGAATTAATTTATGCAGCTGTTGCAAAAATACCATTCTCAACTAAATAGAGCACATAGAGTACAAGCCACTGCTAATTTGGCTTTCTAAATGGGACATCTCAGAAATCCTAACCTTCATCAAAATTCTAACTTTCAAGAAAACAATATTGAGTAGCAGGGTTAGTGAGTAAAGTTAGAGAAAGTAGTGATCTAATCCCCTACTTATGATTTAATTGTCTACATGGCACCTGAAAATTACCTCTGGGTATCGAAAACTACATGAGGATGTACCATCTATAGATATAAGAACACCTGCTATAACATTTATTTTGAAATGTCTCTCTGCATTCCAATTTCTTTGTATGAAGTCAATGATCTGGGAGATGCATTAACTTCTGAACAAGTTCATGTTGGCAGCTAAAAATTGTTTCATGTTATTTTGGCAAAGCAAAAAATTCATATTTCCTTTTTGGTTACTGGACTATATAAATAGTCAACAGTTTCATAATCTGAAAAAAATAGACTTTAAACAGGTGGACTTTGAAGTTGGGTTCTTCAGGAAATGGAATATGAGACAGAGGTTTGTATCTGGGAGATTTATCGGGAATTGCTCTTTTGATGAACATTGTGCAGAAGTGAAGGAAACAGAATTGACATAACAAGACTTTGAACTTAGCGTCGATTGTAACATAGGTCTTAACTAGTCAAACTCAGAGCTCTGGGGTGGGGATGACCATACAGATTTGTCCTGTATTGAAGCAAGGCAACTTACCTTTTTAGATGCATTGCATTAACCAGTCTTTGAATGCTGGCTTCTTGGGTAAGAAGATATAACTTTGGGAAAGAAAACTTTCTTCAGATGACAGTAATTCCTGAAGATGGGCTCAGTTGACAGATATCAACTGTTAACACTCCCATGGCCTTTGGGAAATGAATGATTTATTCTAGTAGCAGGAGACCTCTAGGAAGCCCCAAAAACCTTCACTATAGACCACCTTTTGTATGCCTTGGAACCACTCATTTGTATAATATGTTAGGAAATATATTTTCAATAATTTTGCTCAGCAGTTATTCCTGGAGCAACTAGAAGCTGATGCTTACTGGGATGAACTAAAATCCCCACTGCTACACCTGGTTGGTATTATATTCCTGTAGTTATATACTTGTAAATGGAACTGATACCTATGTTATCCCTAGTCTACTACCAAATCTAGATTCCCTTCATGTTTGGCTTGCAATTCTACTAGTCTCAGAAGTTTACCTGATGTCTTAACTAAGAACTTTATCCTTGAGTGGTCTTAGCTCCTAGTCAATAAGTACTTCTCAGACCATGGTTACTGAACTTTCCCACTTACTGTCACAATTGAGCAAAGGAGAGATGCACAAGTAGGTCACTTGGGAGCCTGAGTGAGTAATATTAGTTCTACTGTCTCTTGATGATCAAGGTTAATTACCCCTAAAAAGAAAGTGACTCATTTCCTTGGCAACTGTTCTCTTGGAAAGGGTATCCTGAAGTAAATGAGTTATAGCCATAGCTTAAAGTTTAATTGGACTCTTATTATATCCCTGAATAGGAGCATTTTCCTTCTAGCAGCAAGGCTCCTAAACAGAGCCCACAGTTGTGTAGATGGAAACCACGAAATCCCCAATTGTGTCCGTGGGGATCACTGATAAGTGAGACCACTCCTACTTATGCCCCCTGGACTCTAGGCTCATATAGTCTACTTATTAAGGGTGCAGAACTTCTTAATTGTCAATGATTTAGAATAATACTTTATCCTGGTGTATAATACCTATCATTACAGAGCATGATAGATGAATGGCACTTCAGGTGCACCTTGAGCAGGCCATTCCTTTGCTTTATTAAGCCAGGACCTTCTGAGTACTGGGTGGTGCAGTATGCGATAGGAATCTTGGATCTTAGGTAGTACATTGCAAAATTGTTGATATAAAATTGGTCCCTTAATCCAATTCAGTATTATTCACGATCATGTGTTGGTAAATGAAACTCTCTGGATGAACTTGTATTATATACACTGGACCTTCTGCAGCACCATTTTCTGCTGTGGTACTCACTCCAAACTGTTGCCCTTTAATGTCACATAGTATATGAGTTAAAACATTATTACCAATTATGAAACATGGTAATTCCAGAACCCAAAGAGGCCTATCAAAATTTTTTTGTTTTCCTTTCTTATTGTGGAAGGTATAAGAAGCAATAATTTGTCTATTACTTTGGAAGAGTCATTCAGTATATTCATACACTAAGCCACTGAAAGCCTAATATTTTCACTAATGTAGAATGCCCCTGAATCTTTGTAAGCTTTACTCTCCACCCTCTGTAGTGCATGTGTCTTACCAACACTTTTAAACTACTGGTCACTTCTTGCTGATTGGGAGAATTAATCAATACCATTGGTATAATAGATCAATGTCATAGTTTGTATTTCTCTTCAGACCGTATTATGGCAGAGGAAAGAATAGTGGGGCAAAACCAGAAATGTATATTGTTTAGTATCCCATCTATATGCAAACTGTCTCTCTGTTAGTTTAGTTTTGCTGAGAAGCAGATATAAAGATGTAATTAAACAAAGAAGAGATTTAATGGCCATTCTGACAAAGATACAGGTTTTATAACTGTGAAACAAAAAGAGGAAGAAACAAGGTTTGGGTTGGAAGAGTCTCATACTGCGGTAAAGCTCTTGGGAAGTTCTTGACCAAGTAGATGGAAAGCCCCAGAAGAAAGAATGACCATTAGTGAAGTACTACATTGGGCTAGAACAACCCAACTCTATTCCTTAGTCAGGCTCACTCCTTGTCCATGAGCAATCCAGGAAGAATGCAGCCTTGTCATGAGCACTGCTGGGTATCCAAACAGTGTGGTAGCCGGAGGGTATCTACCAACTACCCTGCTCACAATAGGTTCTCTTGAAAGTACATCTGAGCAGTGCAACTCAATGGCTGCCAAAATCTACACCTGTTAAGTTTTTAATATCTATATTTACTGATTTTCTTCTGAAAAAAAGCATGAGGTTTCTGGATCAGAGGTCAGAATTACAGCAATAACATCATTTTCCTTTATCCCGTCTACCTGAGGCAATGCAATAATGGCAGTTGTCAGCTGCACATTCAGGGGCCTATACTACAGAAGAGGAACCCTGAAGTGATAAATCTGGGATCTCATGGAGGAGCTGCTGCACAGCTGCCCGCTCCCCCCCAACCCTAAGAAAGAAAGAGAAACTTAATTTCCCTAATGTAAACAAATCTCTGACAGAGGTCCCTAGGTTTTGGCAATCCTTTGGAATGTAAACTCATGGCTTGGCGTATTCTTATTTTAAATGTAAACACATAGCTCAGAAGAGATAACTCTGTATATCTCTAGGAAGTATTTTACTCTTAGGGTTGCTATTCAACCATCCATTAACCTAGATTGCCTGTATTTTTTTGTTCTGACAGCCCTGAAACGTTCAGAAGCATGAAATTATCTTTGCTGTAATTTCATATTCCTGTGCTGCACAAATATACTTCTGCACACATATTCAGGAAGCTCCTGTAGGCTTCTCTTCTTCAGTGCAAATTTAGAAGAGAGAGGTTAGTGACATGCACAGTTCTGCAGTAGTGTTCACAGCCAAGATTGGTTCACATCGCCTTCTTCCTCCATTATTTATTCTTAATTTTCACTCTCAGCTTTCACTTTGGCAGGTTTTGGTTTCTTATATGGTGGTGGGACTCAAACCCTCATTCCTGAGTGATATGAGCCTTTGGTAACCATGCAGGGATGGTGCATTCATGCATTTATAGTTGCAATTAGACGAAAAAGATATTAGGGGATGCTAAAGTGAATCACCTGGGTTATATACCTATTCCTTCCTGCTCTCATTGTGTAGAAGCATCCTCACTTTTTCTGCTTATCAGAAGTAATCACCCTTGCCAAGATAGTGACTCCTTTACTTATCTTCTGGTCCCTCAACACAAAATGTCTGGAGTACTCAGGGGATAATCAAAACTTGTAGTTCAATGGGATGCTTGCTATGTCATGGGAACATGCTTCTTATGTAGTAGAAAATTCTTTTAAATCCAACCTTACATGCCACCCTCCTTGATTCAGCACCTTTGGGATCTAGTCACATACATACCATCCTGTCTTCTGCTAGTACTTGTTGACTAATATCTGCAACTCATTCACAGTAAATTCTGTTCCTTTCTAACCTTGTCTAGCACTTTCCATACCAGGTAGTGCTGTGAATTAATGCTTGTAGTAGGCTAAACAATGGCAACTCAAAGACAGAGAGTTCTAATTCTTGGGACATAAAAATGTTACTTTATGAGGCAAAAAGGTCCTTGCACATGTAATTGTGTTAAGGATCTTGAGATGGGAAGATTATCCTGAATTACTAGGGTGGGCCCTAAATACAATCCCATACATCCTTATAAGAGAAAGGCAGAGGGAGATTTAATATGAACAGAAGAGAGGAAGGCAAGGTAAAATACAGATGGAAGTAGAGATTGGAGTGATAAGACCCCAAGCCAAGAAACGCCAGTAGCAACCAGAACTTCTGAGAACACTTTGATTCAGGTCCAGAGACATGATTTCAGACTTTTAGTCTGCAGAACTATGAGAGAATAAATTTCTGTTCTTTTAAGCCACCAAGTTTGTGCTAATTTGTTAAAGAAGCCGCAGGAAACTAATACAATACTAATCATTACAATTGTGGCCAGAATGACGGGTGGGATTAGATGATGAGGAAAGCGCATGTTTTCTACAAGAAACAGATAACTGCATTTTTTTCAAGCAAGTTCTGAGTTTTTTGCTCTAACACTACAGATGGGGACATTCCGCAGGTGCCAAGGTGCCAGGAGAATTTGTGATTTGGTGACATCTGAGTTCACGGGCAAAGGTAACTCCATACAAAATCTCGGAGTCCTTCCTGTCAGGTCCCTGACCTTAGTGTAGCATATTGCCAAGATTGAGAATAAAGCCTTCTCTGAAGCTCTGCTCCTCTCATAGTTAAGTCGGCCCTGATCCGGAGCATTTGCTATGTTCCAGCTGCACAAAATAAGACTCCCTTTACATGCTGCCAAGGAAGCCATCTGGCTTTCACGCTAAGGTTTTAATTAGAGATTAATCATGCCCAGCCTTTCTAAAGCATCAATTGAACTCAGCAACATCCATTGGATTCCATAAAGTTATTGTTACTAATTCCTATCTAACTCTCAGAACCCTGAGCCATTGCACTTTCTAAGTACATTCCTTTCCACTGGTATTTAATCTCAGTTCGACAGAAATGGAAGTTCAATAATTACACCACTACCACAAACCATGGGCTATTTATTAGTGATCCAACTACCACTAATGATGGGGTCTTCACGGCCAACCAGCAGTAATCAACCATTTTAGAGTTGGCTACTTTGTATGGCTCCTGGCTTCAACTGTTTATGGTCAGGTTTCCCAGGAAGCCAACTCTGACACCACACAGATTTACATACAGGACTTGTTTTTTTGTTTGATTTTGTTTCTGGTTTTTGGGGAGAGAGGTCCTCTCAGAATCTACATTTGTGTTTTTTCTTTGTTTTCCAGGCCCTTAGCAGTAGTCAAGGCCCCTCTCAGCTGCCCTTCTGCCCTGCCCTCCAAGTCCCGATTCTGAAGGACCTCCTGCTTCCAGTAGAGGACCCAACCTGTATGCGTTGTGCAGGCTGCTGGGAAGTGTAGTTCAAAGTCCTAAGGGGCCTGTTCTAGCCCCAGGAGTCCCTCCTCCAGCTGCAGGATTGGCTCAAACCTTATAAACCCAGAATTTATATCGATTTTGGGGCTCTTCCCACTTGGTTCTGTAATTAGCCCTACCCCAGAACACTTTGTAAAACTGAAGAGAGCCCAGGGCTGTTCACTATTCCTCCTTCCTCTATAGCCCCAAGCAGAGTGAGGAAACTGGATTGTGATTATGACATCATAGGCAGTTCAGTTGCTTGCATTGAGGGTTAGGGGGAACGGCACCATGATGACAACTGGACCACTTAAGACAGAGAAGGAGGGAAGAAACAGGCAGATGGAGAAAAGATGTTGATGGCACTATATTTCCTTTGCAGGAAGAGAAAAATACCTTTTAGTAAGTCTCTACCACTACCTCCCACCTCAGCCAAAGTTTTAAGCCCTCCTTAAAAACCCTGAGGGTAGACGTTTGTAGGTGAAGAGATTGGGGAAGAGCTGGATGGTTTCTAGCTCTTATGGAAATTTGAATCTCAGCTAGCATTAAAGACAGTTCAGAGAGACTGGCAAAATGACGGAAAAAGGAGAGGTTTTAAATAATGCCTTCAAATTGTGGTCACTTTGTGTGGCAGAGTTTTAGATTTTTAATTTATTGGCGAGTAGTAGTAATAAAAGTAATTGTCACTGTTACACTTAGTAACAAGTCCCCCAGAAACATCTGTTGTCTCAAATATTTTGTGTTCCCCTTAAGTCTGGATAGGTAAATACCCACGATGAGCCAGAAAGTAGAGCCAGCGGTGGGAATTTTCCTCACTGAGGGAAGGGAAGAGGCGGGAGCCATTAAGTCTGCTGCTGCTGGAGTGGTGGTTGCTCTGTTTTTTTTTCTCTCATTAAACCTTGTTTTTATGGGTTTCAGAATTCTGTGACAGATTTTTGGTTAAGTTGTTTTCATTTCAAAAGAATTAATTTTAAAAACTAATAACTTAAAACTGCAACTCTCACACACATGCACACACACACACAAACACAAGTGGTCCAGGAAACATTCTCCTTTCCTTCTGAAAGTTTTATAATGCATTATTTTTATTAATCAATCTTTTACTATTAAGCTTAAGTGGCCTATTGAAACAAGTAGTTCTGAGACATTCTTTTGTCTGAGTAAAACTGAGGTGGCCAGTATTATGGATAATATTGATTTATCCTTCCTAGCTTTCTGGGCAGACTTGATGACCTTGCCAGCTCCAGCAGCCGTCTTGTCAACACTTCAATGATACCTGCAGCAACTGTCTGTCTCGTATTACGAACAGCAAAACAACCTAGAAAGGGACATTCAGAGAAGATCTCAACACATATGGCTTGCCAGGAATGATGTCAATGATGGCAGCATCAGCAGATTTCAAGAATTTGAGGCCATTATCTGGCTTCTTACAAGAATGGTACTCAATCTTTTTCAGCTCAACAAACTTGCAAGCAATGTGAGCTATGTAACAAAGCCAGCACTGATTTGCCTATCTGGTTCAGGATCATCGCCTGACCAATAAAACCAGCTGCTTACATTTGTGGGTCATTTTTGTTGTCACCACCACATTGCTACAACAAACATCTTTGACAGACAGTTATTAACAGTGAAGCCCACCCAGTCCACAGGAAGAGATTCACTCAAAGATTCACGGTGCATCTCAACAGTCCTTACTTCAATTGTAACATAGAGTGGAACAAAGGTGACCGTCATATTGGGTTAATGCCAGTCTTCACCAGGCCCACAGAGACAGCAACAATCCGCCAATGTTGTAGGCATGCAGAGGCAGAGGCAAAGCCTTGTGAGTTGATGGAAAAAGTTAACCAGAGAGAGAAGTTGACTGTTGTTACTAACTATCTCCTCAACAGGGTTGTCTTATGTAGAGATACATCACAATCTTGGGTCTCTTTTGTTGTTTCAACCAATTGCATATTTTAATTGATACATTTGTCAGAACGTTCAATCTTTGCAAGTTTTATCCACTGTGTATATGTTTTACGGAATCAACTTTCAGTGATCAGGAATTTCATTAATAGTATATCTGTAAAAATATTTATCTATCTTTCATCTATTGAATCTCCTTAAAGCTGAGAACAAAAATGGGCAGTCCTAAAATTAATTTGGTGATTATATGTCTGTTTAATTAAGACAATTAAGGTTACTGTTAGTGCTTCTGTGAGAGTCACAGGCAAAAAGCCTATGGAAACCTTAATTTGTACAATTCCATGTTGACTAAAGGAGAAAGTTGGTGACCAGAGAATTTTACAGCATTTGTAAAATGGTCCAGGACAACCATCCTTGACAAAATAGAATGAAGTAGATTGAAATCTACATTAGTTGTAAATTATCTTATTCTAGGTTAAATTAAATTTATATGATATTATTTTGGCAAAATATAATAATTGAAAAAATTGATGGGCTAAAAAGTTGGAAAAAAAATCTCCATATAATAAAGCCATGTAACGACATAAATTTGTAACTACTGAGAAACTTTGAATGGTGGGTACTGAAGTGATGGATAACACTTAGAATTGAAAAACTGGGTCTTTGTCATTATTAGAGTGAGCCTGTTTGGGGGCTTTTCCTACAATTATGTCAATGATCCATTTATCTCCCATGCCAACAAGAAAGCTTCAAATTTTATTATTTATAATATCTATCTGGCAGACTCCTCTTGGTTTTCTATAGGATAGTCTTAGATTTTAAATGTTCTTTATTTTTTTAAATCACATTTTGAATCACCTTGTCAAGTTCCATGAAATATCATGTTGGAATTTTGATGTTACATTAATCTTGAGTCCTTATTTCCATAAATAGAGTATATCATTTTATGTATGTTGGTTTCCTATTTTTTAAATAAATTTTATACTTTGATCAAAATAGTGTTATTCTCTACTAGATTAATTTTATGCACATATTTTATTTGCTGTTATATTTTAATTTTTCTTTTAACTACATAGGAAATTAATTTATTTTAATGGACCTTGTGAAAAGCAAGCATATTTAACTTTTAGCACTATGGAAATACATATTTTTAATGGTTAATAATATGATTAGGAAAGTATATTTATTTTCTTCCTTTATAATACTTTATATCTCTTTATTTATATATTTACTTATTTTTTTGTTATTGGTTTATTTTGTCAGCTAAGAATTCAAAATGATAGTGATGATATGGTGTCAGTGCTTGCAATCTGGTCCTTGAATTTGCTGTAAAAAACATGTATCAAGTTAAGGATAATCCTTTAATTTTCTATGAAGCATTTTTAATCTCAGATGGATCTTCCCTCTTATCAAATATTTTTATCAAATAATATATATATTATGCTAATAATGTGAATTATTTGAATGTTTAGTCAAAAAGATTTAAGAATATATTAATGTCATGAATTATATATTAAGAGTTGTTATTAAGTACTTTTTAATATTTTGTTCTAGTTGTGGGTTATATTAAGATGCTTGCTTTTTGTATTATATCATTGAGATTGTATAAGTGCTGAATTTCCCAATCAGACTCTCATGAATCAGAAATTGCAGTCGGTATCAAGCTTAGCAAATAAGCACAGGGTGAAATATGAAGAGGGCCAGGACCTACAGCATGATTCCCTAGGTATTTTCTTCCCTAATTTGATGTGCACTGGCCTAGATTAAAAGATAAATTAAGTAAAGGAGGCAGTAATTACACAGGCACAGGAGTCAGGTCATGAAACATCTCTATTTTATACTCATATAGTTACATGACTTACCTGGCATTTTCCAAAGGCATGTCCCATAAATTCATATATTCCAGGCTTATTTACCATGAGCAATCCTAGACAAATATGTACATCCTGCTAAAAGCAAGCCAGTAGCTTTCTTTTCCAGAAATATTTTTCTGCTAAGAGTAAAAAGGTTGCAAATGTGCTGTTAAACCAGCAGCTAAATCCACATTCCAATTATAAATTATCACACATAAAGTAAATGAAATACCAATGAGACATTTTAATAATTTTTTCATAAGTGAATCATCATGTAATATCTACCCAGATTAAGAAATAGAGCATGACCAGCACTCCTGAAGGTCCCATAAGCGCCTTTCTAATAAAAACCCTAGTGGTCATCAGGAGGTAATCTCTAATTTAATTTTTATGATAGTGTACTCTCCTGTTTTCTCTATATAATTATTAGCTGGAACTGCCTTCCTAAATAATATACTTTCATCTTTCCTGATATCGAAATGCATTTATATGTGTTTATATAAATTGATTGTTAAGAAATAATTTATGATATGAAATGACATGTTATTTTATATTGTTCCTCTAGGTCAATATTATATTTTATATTACTTCAGGCTGTTACATGTATCTATGTTTAGTTTATATCCATTAATGGATTGTATTCCATTTTATAACCTTTCCAAAATTTAAACAATGTGAAATAAGCATTTATGTTATCTACTAATTTGAGTTAGTATGGAAAAAAACATTATATATTATGCAGGTGTACATTTGAACATGTTTTTTCTAGATAATATTTTAAGGCATATAATTCTTGGGTCATGTGTATTAGAAAATGCTAAAGTACTTTCACAAAAAGAATCTTCCAAATGTCTCCTATTAGCGAGGTATGGGGGTTCCATTGCTGTATTTTTTAAAAAGCAAGAAAGTAATAACAACAACAACAACAACAAGAAAACACTCACTATTGCCATTTTTTTCTTTTTTAACTTTACCATTCCAAGCTGTATAGTAGCATCATAGAGTGTATTAATTTGGATTTCTTTTAGGATTAATGAATTTGAGCATGTCACCTTATATTTACTGTCCATTTGGATATCTGCTTTTCTGGTGGATCTGTTCCAGTGTCTAATTCATTTTTCTATTACCCTTCCTTCCTTCCCTCCCTCCCTGCTTCCATCCTTTCTTCCTTCCTCCCTTCTTTCTTTCGTTCCTTCCTTCTTTTTAGTTTCTGTCTTTATTACTGATTTGCGGAGTATTCTGGGTATGAATCCTTTTGTTACACATTTTGCAAACATCTCCCACATTATGAATTACATTTGCAATCTCGTAATGACTATTACAATAATAAATATATAAACTTCTATTATCTTTTAGAAACATTGTTGAAACTTCCACATTTAGATCCACAAAGTGACTTGGAACTGATTGTGGGTTATGGTATTAGACAAGCATCAAGCCTCTTTTCTTTCCATATGGTTATAGAATAAATAAATAACATGTATTGGAAAAGATGATATTTCCCCCAGTTCCCTGAAGTGCCACCTTTGTCATAAATCATATGCCCATGTGGGCATGTGTCTAATTCTGTTTTCTCTCCTCTGTTCCATTAGTGTATTTATCCTTGTACTTACAGCATCATGCTGTATGCTGTATTAATTATACTAGCTTTATAATCACTCCTAATATCTGATAGAGAAGTGCTTCTTAAATACACTTAAATTGAGGGTATATACAATTCATCTGGAGTTTTTGTTAAACTGAAGATTATGATTAAATATCTCCAGGGCAGAATCTGAACTGCATTTCTAAAAAAGGCAGAGGTGATGCTGATACTGCTGAATTGTGGACCACACTTTGAGAAATAAGGCAATAAAATAAGTCCACCAAAGATGTTCTTTTTCTTTAAGATTGGATTAGTTCTTTTTGCTGTTTTGCATTTCTATTTAAATATTATAATCAACTCATCAAGTTCTGACTACTACAAAAGCAATAGCTGCAGTAGCAGCAGCAGCAACAACATCCTTTTATAAATTTTATTTGAATAAAACTACATCTATATATTAATTATGGGGAATTGACAGCTATAAAATACTGAGCTTTCCAATTAATGGACACAATTCACATCTCTAATAATTTAGTTCACTTATTTTGCTAATGGTTTGTTTTTATGTAACAAGTTTGTGATTCATTAATTTTTTCCTAGATTTTGATATTTTAAATGGCATCATTCTTAAATTTAATTTTCTGCTTACTGCTGATATGCTCTAAAGTATTTCATTATTTATGTTGGTCCCTCTGGTCTATCTAATATGCTGCCTAGAGGATTGAAACTATTAACTAAAATACGTTAAACAGTGTAAAACTATGTCCAGAGCATTTATTTTATTAGCTTATTTTATACTTATTCATATATCAGAAAAAAATTTTCTCAATAACAAGGGTTCTATAGATAAGAAATTACAGATGTTAATTAGTAGACCCTCCATTTAAACTTAAATTTTAGAGATTAATTCTTTTCTTGTCATCACCTACTTAGTGTATAAACTAAATACTAGTTGCATTAATGTTTTAAAGGAAAAATAAATTATTGATTCAATTAAATATTTGTTTTGTCCTAGAACACTTGTACAGAATAATGCAGTTTGTAATAACAGTTGAATATCAGATGCATATTATTGTTAAATCATTTTATTTTGATTAATATAAAGATACACAATTTGCAAATGACAATAGCAGTGATACTTAATAGTTTTTAAAAGCTCATTCATTTAATTTTGGCTCATTCTTTGTCATGAATTGAAAATTGCTGTAATAGTGAAAGTTGTATTTGAAAACAAGATTCCATCAGCTTGTACTAGAAACCCTTGGATAATAAGTGAGTTTTGAGATGGTATATGTTTCCTTCATTTAGAGATTACTAAGGCAATTCCCCAAGATGATACTAAAATATCCTTAGAAAATAGTGTG
Source organism: Daubentonia madagascariensis (assembly GCA_023783475.1). Lineage (NCBI taxonomy): Eukaryota > Metazoa > Chordata > Mammalia > Primates > Daubentoniidae > Daubentonia > Daubentonia madagascariensis. The sequence continues at coordinate 21,423,613 of JAKFHU010000726.1, read as the reverse complement.
AAAATGGTGCAAATACATCCAATGCTTTTATTGTAACCTGAAGCTATTCTCTGAATATACTAATTATTGTCTTTCTTCAGTGTTCTGTGATTAGAGAAGAAAAGTCAATGAGGGATAAAGGCTGCGTATTGCTTTATGGTATCTAGTTGCCAATGACATGTACATTGAGAAAAAAGAATCAGGCTAGCCCGAAATGAATTGTAATGTTATTACAAGGAATTGTACCTCTTAATTTCCCTCAGTTTATTGTAAAAATAGATCTTAGGCTCAGGGTTTCCATTCTCAAAGTTACTTGAAGGACACTCTGTATAGGTAACCCTTAATGTCATGTTTGTATTAATCTTGCTTGGAAATAATTGTATTAATATTACCAATTGAATATAAATTAAAGTACTTTTTTCACCAAAGGTGAGCATGATTTTATTTTTATAGGTAAAAGTATAATTTAAGAATCTACTAGATAACTGCTTAATTTAAGCAAATTCTCAAAGAGCATGTCTACTACTATTTGTAGTTGCTTTTTCGTTTTCCTTATGGTGGCTTTTGATGGCTGAAATTTTGAAATTTGATGAAATCTCATTTATCAGTTATTTTCTTTTTTGGTTATTCTTTTGACCTCCCTAAGAAAATTTCCTACCAACATTTACAAGGATAATTCCTTTGTTTATTTTAGGACTTTATATTTTTTGTGTTTAAGAATCTTCTAATTTATTATTCCTTTTCAATCTGATTTCATTGTTTTAAGTTCTTGTATTTATATATAAAGTTTAGAATCATCTTGTTAATTTCTATGACAAGCTTGTTGGGATTATGATCAGGATGGAGTTATAACTACCATTTTAGGAAGAAATAATATCATAATGATACTGAGTTTTCTAATCCAAGGATATAACGTTTTTAAAATATTTTAAATTTTTTCTCAGCAAAGTTTAGTAGTTTTCAGTTTAGAATTCAGCCACTTCATTAGTACAAGGTATTCCAAAATATTTGATTTTTTAAATCCTATTGCAGGTACTATTTTTATTAAATATTCTTTTTCAGTTCTTATTGCTAGGTTATAGAAAGGAAATTGTTATTTTATTCTTAGACTTTGGTAAATTCACTTACTAAATTCCTTAGCATTTTCTAAACAGAGCTATTATTATACACGTGTAAAGGACTTTTACTTCTTCTTTCTCTGTCTTTATACATTGTAGCTCATTTTCTTATGTTATTCCAACATTTATTCCCTCTAGTGTAATGCTGAATAGAAACGTTAAGATAACACACTTTTTTCTGAATCTCCAAATTATAATAAGCTAATTAATATTTCAACAAGAATGATATTAATTGTAGATTGTTTGTACACAATATATACTAACCTGATAAAGTTAATTTCTAATATGAGAAATTTTAAAAAATATGTATAAATTGGTTTTGGATTTTGTCAATGCTTTTCCTGCATATTTTGACATGATTAAATTGTTTGTCTCTTTTTCCTTGATAATGTAGATTATTACTTTGTTTGTTTTGCAATATTAAAACAACCTTCCTTAATTGGAATAAACTCATGTCTAACTCATGTCTAAGTGTTTATATATTTTACAATTTGATTTGCAATATTTTCTTAAGAAACTTAGTTTTTATGTTTAAGTGATTAAAATTGAATAAATAAAATGAATTGTGATGTATTTGTCTTCTATATTCTAAAGGATTTTATATAATATAAAATTACTAGATCTCATTATTTTATTTGATAAAATTTACTAGTGAAGATACCAAGGCCTTGAGACTTCTTTGCAGAAAATTTGTAAATTATAATTCTTTCAAACAAATATACGGCCCTTCAGCATTTCTAATTCTTCTTGTGTCAACTTTGCTAAATTGTGTTTTCAGGAACTTTATTCATGTCATTTAAGTTATTAAATTTATTAACATAAAGATTTTTCTTCATATTGCTTTACTAATTTAAGGTCCATATGATTTCTAATGGTTTCTCCTCCTTCACTCCTCATATTAGTAATTTACTTCTTTTATTTGTTTATCTTGATCAATCATGTTAGGGATTTATCAATGTAATATTTTCCATTTATAAGCTTGTTAAGTTTGTTTTTCCTACTTTGTTGATTTCTACCTTTATTTTTGGTACCTTCCTTCCTTCTACTTTCAATTTTTATACTTTTAGCATGGATTCCTAGTTTCTTAATATGGTATATTACATAATCAATCTACAGTTGTTTGTTCAGTATTATGCTTTTTAGTTATTGAATTTCCATTTTAATTCTTCTGTTTAAATGGAGTTTCATTATGAAACCCATAAGATGATACTGTTCTTTATTATCCTTATTCAAATTTATAATAGCAGCACCAAAGTCCCTGCCAACTAATTCCAACATCTGGGTCAACTCTTGATGTGTTCCTGTTTACTGCAGTTCTTCCTCTAGATTATGTAAGATATATGTTTATATGTGTGTGTATATATATTCATATTCATATATATCTGCCTGAACAGGTTCAAGAATATCTTCCAATGATTTAATTGCTGTCCAGAATTGCCTTCATAACGTTCAACTGAATAATCTAAGTGCTCAGTGATGTCTCTTTACACTGGCTGAGATATAGCTTCAGAAATGCATAACCTCTGATTCTTTTGCTATGCACTAGTAACCACTTGTTGCTAGGCTTCACAGAGGCCTCCATGAATGTTCAGACAAGATTTTGGCCAAGGACTGTAGAACTCCTTCACAGGTTTCTGTGTAGTGGTCTTTTCTGCATGGTTTTACATTTTCCAATAACTTGCCCCCCAAATTCCAAACACGTGAGGATCTCTGAATTTCCATTTCTTCACCTCAGCTCAGCTTAGGATCTGCTTTCTTGATTAGGAGTACGTTCAAAAGGTGAAATCTACAGTGAATATGAAGCTCACATGAAGATCACATTTCTCCATCTGCTCTTATTGTTCATGCGAAATGTTAATTTATGGATATGTACAGTTTTGTGTAATATGTGTACAGTTTTGCAGTTGCTTAAAGAAAGAGGTTGAGTCCAATATCAGTTATTCCACCTTAGTTACAAGTAGACAAATAGACATATTTTTAACATTACATGAAAACAACAGAAAAGGGAATATTGTGAAGTCAGAAAATCTGCTGAACCAAGCTTCTGCCTAAAAATTATAGAAACTAATCTCACATACAAACACACACATACACAGAAAATTATAAAGGTCTAATTCTACCTAAAATTATCTTGAGAACAAGAGAATTAGAAACACTACGAAATACAGTACATTCACTCACAAAATATGATAAAAGTATCAAATCTTTAATGTACTATTTAAAAATGATTGAGACATTATGACAATTATACAGTATGTGAAAATATGATATGTGAAAATTATATTCTGAAATGAAGTGGCAGAAATAAAAGAAAAAGTATCATTTAGAAATTAAGATTAAACAAATAAGACCAAATTAAAGTTATAATAATACTTTAAGAAACATAAAAGATAAAAAAGAAACATAAAAGGTAAAAAAGAAAAAAGTCAAATATAAGAAAAGGTATGTTATTCAATAGAAAGTATCAATATTAAATTTAGACAATGGAACTCCAAGTTAATAAGAATTCCTGGAGGAGAAAATTAAGCAAGGGAGTAGAAAATATACCAAAATGTATTATTCAGGAAAACGTGAATTAAAAAAATGAAAACTACATAATGACCTAGAATGATCAGTATGTATTTCAATAAAACTACTAGACTTTAAGAAGAAGAATAAGTCCTTTGGGCATCTAGACAAAAAAAGAAAAGAACATGTGAACTATAAGCAAACAGTGTAGGAAGTCTCTGACAGCTTCAATATATGGCAGAACAATATATCAGAAATAACATATTTAAAATTCTCTATGAAAGAAAATGTGACCTTGTAACTTTAGCCATCACCAACCAGAGGAATATTTAAGTTCCAAGAGTTTGTGACTATTCCTTCAGCAAGGAAGAGAACAGCTGTGTCAAATATTGCCTTTCACTTACAATAAATATTATTTGCAGATAAATAATACTATGAAGAATAAGCTTCTTCTCTGAAGTAATCGCCTCAAAACAAGGGCCAGGGAGGAACACAGTTTGCTCATGATCAGAGGCCTGATAACAGGAAAAGTTGTAATAGTCAAACGTCTTTAATATTTTTAATCAAATGGACTTACGAGCATCCCCAAAATGAATAAATTATTGAATTAGAACTATAAAGTGCAGATTTGCCATGGTCCATGGCAATCATTGAGAGTCAACTTTGTCAAGAGGAACAATGCATAGCCACAAAGATAATACTGTCTATGTACCAAGGATGGAAGCCTAGAAGTGTGTGGAGTTGTTTTCTATTCTTTCTGATGGTCCACTGACGGTTGTCATGACAAGAAAAGAGAGATTAGAGAATCAGACATAAGCATTCCACTGTTAGTAAAAAAAAAGTTCCAGAAATCAATCAGGTCATATTTTTTGCAAACACAAGTCAACTTGCCTTGAATTTATTTCCAAGGGATTGGGAAATGAGGAAGGAAATGATGGAATATTTGGTGAGTACCATGATAGCCACATAAATAAATATTATTATGATTTCCATTATACATATGAAGAAATTGAAGTTCAAAGTAATGAAGCCATTTGTTAAAGTCACACAAATATTAAGTGATGAAGAAAGAATTCACCTTAAGCCATGTGACCCAAGAATTTATTTACTAAAACATCATGCTATAGTACCTCTCTTTGCATTCCACAGATCACAAGATTGAATTCCTGTTAAATTATATTTATAGGTACTCTCCTGGTTTTATGCAGCATAATCTTGGCTTCTACTTGGAGCATTCCTTCCAGGTCTTATATTATATACATTGCAAATACAGAACCACATCTGGCAACTGTCCTATTCTTAGGCTTAAACAACAATTGCAATGAACTTCTCAGATAATTCAGCTTTGAACACATTGCTAAGTGGGAGATCAAAGCATCATGCGTGCTCTGATTACCTCAATTCCTTGGCCATTCACTGGGAAGTTTACTATAATTTTGTTTCTTGAGAAATAGAAAAAAATTATATATAATAAAATTCAACATAAAGGAACCAATTGGTTTATATGCTAATATGACTTAATATATAATCATGGAACGTTCCATTAAATCAAATAACAATCTCATTAGCTTGCCAGGTTACTACATCATGTTATAGACACACATGAGCTATCTTGACAATACCAGAGTGACTCTGCATTTGTAAAACCAATAATTAGAAGAATCATCACAACCAGCTGCAGAAAATGTGACTCTGTATATTACAATTGGCAGCATTAGAATTTCCTAACATTTCACTATGTCAACCCTAAACTCTTCAGTGAAAAAAAAAGACTAACAAGATTTTTGGTAGAGTAATTTTTACATGGCTTTACTGTGTAGTGTTATGTAGTATGTGTACATTTGAAATGCATGAACATAGTGTTAACATGATATGTGTGTGTGTGTGTGTGTCTAAGCAAAGGCAAGTGGTGTCGACTTATCACCTCTGTAAACCAAACAATATGGGCAAAAAACTTTAAAGATAACAGCTAACATTAAATATTGGGTACCAACATACTTAGGAAGGAATTATTATTTAATACATATTATAAATAAGATTTTCAGACTTAAAAAATCTAAAATAAACAATTTGTTTCTTACCACACAGTTAAGTGACTGAGTGAATATTTGATCCCAGCTTATTTCTAGAGCCTCCATGCTTAAGACTGTAGAGTTTTTCATTTTGGGGAGGAAACAGTAAATAATATATCAGCTGACTGCGTGCAAGCCAGTATATATATATATCATAAATAAAAATCAATATTCACTGTATTATTTTCCAAAGGCTGCCATAAGAAAGTATCACAGACTGGGTGGCTTAAAGCAGCAAATTTATTGTCTCATAGTTCTGGAGTCTAGAAGTCTGAAATCAAGGTGTTGGCAGGGTTAGTTCTTTATGAGGGCTCTGAGGAAGAATCTATTCCTTGCCTCTTTCCTAGTTTCTGGTGTCTGCCGGCTATCCTTGGTATTCCTTTGCTTGTATTAAATAGATATATCGTTCCAATCTCTGCCTTTGTCTTCACATAATGTCCTTCCTATCACTTGTCTTCTTCTTGAAAGGACACAAATCATTCTGGATTAAGGGCCCAACCAACTCCAGTATGGACAAATTTTAAATTAACTAATTGCATCTGCAATGATGCTATTTCCAAATAAGATCACATTTAGAGGTACTGGGTCAGGACTGTAACATATCTTTTGGAGGGGCACAATTCAAACCAAAATATCTACTGCATATTGAGATACTGTATGTTAATTAATATATTATCAGTATGTGTTGTCAATGACCCAGAAAGAAACCATGTACATTTTGAATCTTCCTTCCAATTGAGAATAAAATATCAACTTAGGTTTCATAAGTAAGGTTAAAATTTATTGTTTTACTGAACAAATTCAAAATACAGAAGCTGTAAAAATATCATGTAACAGAACAGTATAACAACTATACTGACTGGAAAGTAGAAAACAAAAAGTACAAGTAGCAGTATAAATACTTCATATATTCTGAAAGAATATGTGAACAATTTTTCATATCTCTTCTAAAAAATAATCCCAGTGGTGTAGCATAACTAATAGACTTTGTGAACCAAACTAATTCTGTATTCAGGGATGAGAAATGGGAAAGTACATTTTAGCAATAATTCAAACAGATTCCCAGGCTATGAGGAAAGACAGGGAGGCATGCAGAAATTAGTTGTTGAGGTTACAAATTAAAGGGCAGTAATTATGCAGTTTTATGCTCACTGTTTGCTGCTCACTATTATTTTTATGCATAATAATTAATTTTAAAAATTAATGTTATTTTGCCAAAGAATAGCTTATTATAATTATATGTCAGCCCACATTGTTGAAGATTAAGTTCATTTGTATATTAAGGAAAAGGCTTAACAGCATTGAATTAATCAAAACTTTATTTATATTTCTCATATAAAAGAAGTCTGGAGCTAAGCAATTCAGAGTCGGCCATCTATGGAGTTCTCTAGACAGAACTCCGCCATCGTTGCATATGGTTTCTATCTGTCAGTGGACTGTTTCACTCTGGCTTCTGGAATTTCAATCATGACAATGTGTGCCAGCATAAAAAGGAAAGGGGGAAGGGCAAGCTCTTCCCTTATGAATCAGCAATCCGAAAGTAGCACGGACAATCTCACCCAACACTTGCACTTATGATTCACTAGCCAGAACTTCTGCATAATGTGGCAAAAAAAGATGGGTTGCAATGGAAATCTGCAAACATGTTCTTTTTGCCCCAACCTCATAGGGAATATTGGGCCCAGATTTTAAAATGGTTTGTGTTTCTAAAGAACAAAAGTAACAAGGATGCTGTAATCTCTATTGGAGAGCCCAAATACAAAATAGCTCTCTTGTAAACCAAACAGTTTCAGAAGTATTTAACTCAAATGCCACCTTTGAATTTAATTATTTCTAAACAAGAACAAGAACTATATTTAGATCTTAAACAAACAAAACAGTTACTTTCAATTATTTTACCTTTTTAGTAGTTTTTTTAAAATGAAGTATAACACATAGGTATAAGTGCTCAGATCATAAATGTTCATTTCAATAAATTATCACAAAATTAATAAATTAATAGTCACTGACTAGTTCTAAAAAATTACTAGCACTTTAGATGTTCCTGTCCTATCACCTCTGAATCAGTAGTTACTCCACTCAGTTAAGTACTGATTTTTAACACCATAAATCAATTTTGCCTGGCTTTGTATTCTATATTTATGGAATTATACATTTGTATGCATTATGTTTGTGAAATATAACTTTGTATGTAGCAGTAAGTAGTTCATTTTCACTTTTATAGAGCATTATTTTGGGCAGATTATTTAATATTCTATTGGTGGTACACATTTGAGTCATTTCAGTATTCTGAATACTGTCTCTGTGAATATTCTTGTACAGGGGTTTTGGAGCATGAACACAGTAAGTTCTCATTTCACTGTCATTGACAGCTTATTGGGAATGGTGACCTTAAGAGAAATTACATATAACCAAACCAATGTGCCATAGGCTAATCAATATAAACAAGAGTTAAGTTCCTAGGGCATGTTTCTGGTCACAAAAACATCACCAAACTTCTAAATAAGGACCTCCAAACAATTCTAATGTAAAACATTGAAATAAATGTGAGCTATACATACATTTAAGGAAGATTAATAAGAACAAGTATGCTAATTATTTACCCAATTTTTGGTGAATCAGTGAGCGATGGTGGTGGTGGTGGTGGTGGGTTAAGTCAAGGAACAAATCTTTGCAAAATGGAAATTATAAGGAACACCTCCTACCACCACACAGGTCAAAAACAAAGAGTCACAAATATGGTGCACTCGCTGAGGGCTTCCATCATCCTGCATTGTTTATTGTGTATTTGAGTGATTATCATATACTTTATGGATTTTTATCTTACAATAATTTGCATTCATTCATTTATTCATTCATTTTCCAACCAGCTTATTCCAGATTAGAGTCGCAGTTGGCCAGAGCCTGTCCAGGCAGGTAAGGGCACTAGGCAGGGACCCACCCTGGACAGAACACCATCGCATCACACTCTCATACACACACCCACACTCACTCAGACTGGGACTATGTAGACATGGCAATGAACCTAACATGCACACCTTTGGAGTTTAGGAGGAAACTGGAGGACCCAGAAAAAACCTGGTAGACGTGGCCCAGAAGGGAATCAATTTTTTTTCCTCATCAACGTTAATACACAATGATGCTGTACAAAATGACGTTATTCAAGGACCTGCTATTAATGTATTCCTATTTGCTATATACCCTAAGAGAGGAATCAATGGGTTATATTGATATGTGTACTCAATTTTGTCAAACTCTTCAGTGTTTGCACCAATTTCACTTCCACTAGCAGCTGTTAAGAGTCCTACTTGCTCCATATTTTTACCAAGACATAGTATTGTTGTGATAGATAGATAGACAGACAGATGGTTGTTTATATTTATGCTGCACTGCAGAGAGGTGGCCAGGTCTTTATATGCTTTCATTTATCATTTCTTGGGTGATGTAGCTCTTTCCATCTCAGGACAATTTCTGAAAAATTCAGCAACAGAGTAGCTAGAAGCATCCCTGAGCAGTTGCGGGAATAAATCATTAGGTAGTAAACGGGCATATGCTTGATGCATGCCGCCATTATACTAGTACAGCTCACAATTATGAAGTAATGGTAGTTTTAGGAATGTAGTAATTACATGGTTAAACTGCTTGAGCTATTTGAAGGTAAATGTATTTTGCCTTTCAACAACAATATGACCTCCTGAGGCACATAATGTTCTAGTGAAAAGAATTATAGACATTACCATAATTGTCACTTTGGATCTTTGAAAGGATGCATGGTGCTTTTAATGTATCTTGATTTGGTCTTTTAAATTTTAATTCAAAGTCAAGTCACAGTTTTAATAATTAGGAATAACTTTGTCTTAAAAAGAAATCAGGCCATTAGTAATGTAAAATAAATTAGGCGTAACACTCTTTAACTCTTAGGAAAAGAGCTAGTTGATACTGTTATTGTCCACAGCTATGATTATAAATATGTTTTTTACGTGACTTTATTTTATTAAGATGTCTTATCCAATGCTTATGCATGATTTTTTTCTAAAAAATGCTGCATGGTAGTAGAAAAGGTATTATTTATCACACTACAATTTATCTGAAAATTTTTATTGTTAAAATATTTTTCTATCCATTCTATGTTAGTATTTTTTAAATTTTTTGAACATCTAAATATATACCATATAGGTAATTTTCTTTTAAGATTTTTCTAATCTTAAAATGACAAAAACAACATTAACATAAAAATATAACATATCCTATGCAGAAAATTCTTCAAATATTAATATTGTTATCAATGTCACAAAATAGGAGAAAGTTTATGAATGCAAAAACCAACTACTAGATAAAACTTTCATAGAAAATTAGCAGGTCAAGAAAACAGTTAAGGGAGTAGCCTCTGTTGGTTCCCTTTTTATGGAGGATGCATTGACCTATACAAGTGTCATCCCACAGAGTAATGCAAAATGTATCAATACATAGAAAAGCCTTATAAAAACAGTCCTTTCCCTACAACCTCCACCTGTTAATACCTTATCTATCATTTATGGATCACGTCAAACACCAACTTTTATGAAATCATATGTGACCCATTCAGCTGGATATTTTTCACTTCTTTCCTCTGTATGGCTCTTTTGCTATTTGTCACAATATATGTTTTCACACTCATTTTGGGACATTTCTTGCTACAGACACAAATTCATGGGCTTATAAATTTTAGCTTTGGATTGCCAGAGATTCTTGAAGGTTGTCGTGCATTTAATTGGTGTATAACGTATTTTTTAAATGAATCATGAGTATATGATCTGTCTCTGAGCAATTAGAATTTTAATTGTTTTAAATTCTCAACTTAACTTAAAATGGGAAGTTATAATGAAAATAGATGTATTATTTTTCTCATATCCTATGCAATATAAATTGAAAGGATAAGAAAATACATGTTTTCAATATCTGTACAGATAATCCATGGGAGTGTTTAGCTATGCTCTAAATTTTGATGAATACAAATGGCTTGATGGATGCATTCATGTGTATGTTTATTCATATAAATTTATTATATTATTTATTATTGTATATACTTATATCTATGTGTGTTTGTAAATATAAGTGTGTCTTTTTCTGTGTGTATAATTTCTCTGCAAATTTCAGGATGAAACAACAGAAATCATCATGTTTGTACATTAAGGCTTAACCACAAAACAGTAATTTAGGTTATCATGTAACCTTGTCCATTGCCTTCAATGTGCATGTGTGTGTGTGAATTGTGTATGTGTGTGTGTTTTATTCTCATTTTCCAAAGGAAGAAACAGATCCAGAGAACTGTAAGTGATTTATCCAAAATCATAGAAATAGTAAATGATGACGAACACTGACAGTCAGGTATTTTTAAAATTTATAATTGTCACTTTTATTGGTTTTCTAATAATAGCTTTCTGTTATCACTAAATAATTTCAGTTTGTTTTTATTCATTGTGACATGCAAATTAAGTGTTTTTCAATGCTTATAGACATATGTAATTTTAAGTTGTTAAATGCCATCTTATTTATCGATTGATAATTACATTTAAATATTTATTGATAATCAATAACAAAAGTTAATAAGTGCATGTTTCTAATGTAATTCAGATATTATCTGGCCTAGATCTGGATTATTATTATTATTTATTTCATATTTTATTGCAAAAACATTATGAAAACCATGAGTCATTGTTGGCAAATGGTTATAAGACTTTTATATGTATCAAACCAAATTCCAATTATTCTCTTTTAACCTGGGAAATATGTTAAAAGAATGCATTTGAATGTGTCCTGTATACCTTTAGTATAAAGATTTTCAGATAAACTGGAAGAGATGGGGTGTAGTTTTTCATTAATTGTGTCCTTTAGATTTATAATTTAATGTATTTTTGAACCCATTACATACAAAACTTTTTTGTGGATGTTCTTTAACAAAATTACATATGATTAATCAGCAGAATTAGCATATACATACTCATCAGGCACTGACAATTTGGTGGGAAATAAAAAAAAAACCTTGTGTATATTTTTGAGACAGAAAGATTTGGATGACCCTCTAAATTCATGTCCTCCACCTTTACAGGATCTTAGCAGAGAGCCAAGTCAGCCAACAAGAAGAAGCTCATATGAATTGTGGAGGCTGGGAGGCTCCCACTTTGCATCTGGACATTCTCCTTACCAGAAATAAATTTCTTTCTTATGATTTCACTTAGAAATTATTTGACTCACTGTCCCTACAATGTATAAAATATTCAGGGAGTGGGGGCACCCTTTACTGAAAGAGCAGCCATTGTGTGTGTGGTCCAGCACTGCCCACTGGGCAAAGCTCCAGGTGAGACAATGGGAGCTTGGAGATCCTGTGTGCTCTGCTTCTCCTCCACTTGTAAACTCTCCTCTACACATGCCCCTCCCCACAAAGAAGACAATTATGGTTTACAATTATGCTATATGACACTAATAATCTATCTGCCCTGCCTCTTTTCAATAAATTATAGTTAAACAAATGAGTAGTGAAAAAATACAACCTTTTTCAAGTAACCACTTGAAAATATATTCAAAAAGAGAAAGTTAGAAAAATCTAGTATATTACTGTAAAAGGAATCTTTTTTTCTTAAAATTTCTCCAATAAGCAATTTTTGATCACTGACAGACATGTGTTTTTGAAGGAGCAATAGTATATGAAATAAAATGTAGGTACAACTTGAGTTAATCTCTCAGAAGCCCAGTAACAGTTTTAAGAAACTCTTCAGGCACAAACAAAAAAATCTAATTGATGTCACTGGCTTATTTGAAAAGAAGACAAAAAGCTCTCTAAAATGTAATGGCTACAATTCTTCAGAAGCACCCAGCTGAAAAAACTCAAATATTTGTGTTAATATAATTCTCTTTTTAAGCACTGTATGGTGTCTGTGTATGTATGCTTGTGTATATGTACACAGATGTATAGATAGATAGATCTTGAAATACTGTTTTGATAATGGAAAATGGAAAATATGAGTTTTTTTAATTTCAAAAGTTCAAATTTGAGTCAGAATTTTTACTAAATATAATCTTGTTTTTCTACTTATAGGTAAAAATTGTATTTTTATTCATTCTCCCATTTTTAATGGTTTTCCATATAAATTTTAAAAATGTGTTTGTTTTTCAGTTTTCAGTTTTATGTCAGGAAAAGGAGGAGTAATCATTAATTTTTTAGAAATAAAATCATCAAATGATTAAATTTATATTAATAATAAAGTTTGTACCTTAAACTGCAAATTAGTTTGCTAAGCATAGGAATTGCATCATTTTAATGAATTAAAAAATAAATAAACCTGTTTCTAATACTCTGCTTGTTTTTCAAAACTTGTCTGTAAATTGTGGGAGAAAACTTAATATCGGTGGAGTCCTTGCTACTCCAAGTGTACTTCATGATCTAGCAGCACCAGGATCAGCTGTGGGTTTTTTTTAGGGGTGCAGAATCTGAGAAGCCTCCCTAGAACTACTCAGAGTCCAGATTTGAACGAAAACCACAGTTGACCAGTTTCCAATCTAAGTTTGAGAACCCTTGTTGCCGGCCTATAATCTTTGAACTTGACTGTACATTAGAATTGCCTGGGAGGATATTAAAAATGCTGATACCTAGATCCTGTCCTCAGATATTCTAATTTAATTAATATAAGTGTAGCTGGATATTGGGTTCTTAAAGATACCCCAGGTTACTCTAGTATAGTGCTAAATTTGAGTACTTTACAGAGTACTTTATTTCTTAAAATTCTAAACACAATCCCACAATGAAGACATTATTGCCTTCATTTTGAAAGTGAATAGGGAAAGCACAAAAACTTAATTCTTTAAGTTTAAAGGTCATAAAGCCGATCTGATATTCAAATTATACCTACCATTTTTCTGTAAAAGTCATATTGTCTTCAGTACATAGACACAGGTGTGAGATAATCTCAGGAACATATACATTAATATATATATATATGGATCATTAACACTAAAAAGACTTACTAGCCAATTTTATTTAAAACCTGTCTTTACTGTTTAAATTCTTTGCATGAAATATCACAGTAAGGACCACCAATGTTGGGTAGTGAAAGGAGTGACTTTAATCATTAACTAAGTCTTTTAAGTGTATGATATTTGCTTGTTTTCTTGTATGTTTATGCAAAAACCAGCTTATTCCAAAACACATTTAAAATGGATACCTGTAAATCAGTAAAATTCAAGTTCTCAAATTGGATGCCCTATTGAAAGAATAAAAGATTTTGTTAGTAATAAAACATATACATCTTGAGTTTATATTGGTACTTTAATGTCATATTGATTGCTTAAGGAGGGTACATGCTCATTGTTATATTCTAGCAACAATTATGAAAATGGGACTTTAAGGAGTTTCAATAGCCATACTTTTCATTAGACGAAAGTAAAATAATTGCACAGAAATTTTTTAAAAATAGATAATAAGTACTGAGGGATTTTATTGAAAAACTTATGCATAAAAATGAAGAAAATAATCTCCTCACATATGAAAAACATTAGCTGAATATTCTTGTTTTTTAATAATTTTAAAGCTTTTTAAAGCCGAATGTAAAATAAGTGTGAAAAAATCTAAATCTATAATTTTAAATTATGTTCTAATAGCACATTATTTTTATGAAAATCTACATGTATTTGTAAAATAAAAAACAATAACTATAATGTTCATTGAGCAGTTATATGATGCTAGGTAATTTATAAGTTTTGTTTTACATGTACCTTGTAACAACTTTATTACATGGGTTTAATTCTTATTACACTTTATAGATGAGGAAAGTAGAAAGGAGATTTAGTTTGACTAACAGCTTTGTAAAAAGTAACAGCTATTAGACTGAGTAGTTATAAGTGTAACTGACACAATCTTGGCCTATTTAGTTTTCCTCATTTTCACCAATAAAGCACCTCCACTAAATCCTAGACCTTCAAAACCAGATTGAGAACAGGTGATATAGATCAGGGATCAGCCAGCAGGCCAACCGCAGCCTACTGCAGATTCTCACAAATAAAGTTTTATTGGACCAGAGTCATAACATGTTTGTTTCTGATTACTTACGGCTGCTTTGACACTACAATGATACAGTTGAGTAGTGGTGACACAAATGATAGAGATGACTGAAAAGTTCTGGTCCATGAAGACAAAAACATTTGCTATATGGCCATTTACTGAAAAAGTTTGCCAACCTGAGATGTAGATAATGTTTCCTAAAATGTAAGTTTGGAAGATTAAGATTATAATTGATGTTCCTTGGAAAAGTTTTTTATTGTCTAATACCTTTGGGAAATGATAAACTGAACAATTTTTCTTATTGTGTAATTTCTCAAAGTTTTAAATAAGCTGATATGTTTTTGAGTCTTCAAAGTGAGGTTATAAGGCATAAATCTAATATGTGTTTTTAAACTCAAGGATATGTGTGTGTGTGTGTATATATATATATATTTTTCTTTTAGAACTAGTTGTGAATGCAAGTTCAGGAGAGTACATGTGGTAAGCATTTCACTAGGAAATTATATTTTAACTTCTCATTTCAATAAACATGCCTTCTATTGTACATTTCACTTTAAGAATAAAATTAAATATAATAATTCCACATGTTTTTATAATTATTGTTTATAAAGAATTTCTTTTAAGGATCAAATAAATAATAATTAGCTGAAAATCGAGGAAATCCTTTGCTTTCTTATATACATTTGAAACTGACTAAACATCTCAATCTATTTTCTTTAATCTACTTACTTTAAAAAACATCAGCTTTTGCCATAAAATCTTTGTAGCAAATAGAAAAATGGTTTCATTGGGCATTTTCTTACATTGCCCCTGAAACACATAAGCAAGTTAAAGGAATAATACAAAGTATGCCATTAAGATTCTGGTCTAGTTCCCAGCCCCTCTAGTGACTATATAGTCAGTGTAGGAGTCTATTTCATAGTAACGAAAAGTAGAGTTGGAGGACATAATTTTAGTGTAATAAACCAAGAAACATTTGTTTCTCTGTTTAGATTCTGATAGCTGTTGGGTAGCGGCAGACTTGAGGTCACACTCTTTGGAAAGAATGATTGAAGTGTTGCAATTTTTTTCTCTCAAATTCTCTCAAATGCATGATTCACTAGCATTCATATTATTGGTAGAACTGATATTGAAGAAGTAGGCAAAGATATTGGCTATTAAAGAAGTCTGCACGTTCTGACTTGGTAGCATTTTCAAGGGCAAATTTTGCTTTACAAAATTGGCATATTTTTGAGTGTTTGCAGAGCCAAATTGGTAGATCAGGTCAAAACACTCATACTGTGAGAGTGCAAAGCCTTTAGCATGAAAAAATCTAAAGACAGTTGTAACTGTATTTAAAAATCCATATCTCTGAACAAAATAAAGTAATAGAAAAAGTGAAGAAAAATATACAGAAACTAATATTGGTTAAAATATCAATAGTATCAATAGCCATCTACTTGACAGAGTTAATTTCATGCCATACTGCTCCATCATTTTGTGAGTTTTATTTCGATTTTAAGTATATTGGCAAAGATTTAATGTCTTTAATATATTGTCAAATGCTCTGTGGGCCATAAGATGTGGAATATTTTTAGATCGGGTTAATGACTTGTGGTACTACTTTTAGGAAATTGATGCTCTCTGTCTCTCTCTGTCTCTCTGTCTATATATACACACACATACACACACTCAAACACACACATACATACATGTATTCATACATATTAAGAAATTTGTCTCATGGCAAAACGCATAAATCTTTTACAAATAAAAATGTTACAAAATCTTGCTATCATTATATCTATCTATAAAGGATCAAAATTATTTATAAAACTTCAACTAAAATGTGTTTTATTATGTATATTGTTGACTTGTACTCTTGAGAGAAAAATAAAAACCATACCATCAAATCTCTTTAGTGAAAGAGAAAAGGAAATTTTTTTTTCTATTCAAATTAAAACCCCAACTAATTTAGTGTGTGTGTTTAATTGGACGGCCCTGTTTTCTGACTTTGGTGTAATACCATGACACATGTGACTCAAAAAGAAAAGAATAAAAGAAAAAAATAGAAAAAGGAAATCATATGGGATAAGAAAAATGCACAGGCAAGTATATTCTGCTGTGCAATATGACAAAGTGAAAATAACTGACCCTGTCTGTGTAGCCTGTGTGAGTCAGAAGTAATTGAATAGAGTTAGGATTTTTAAAAAAAGTGTCTGTTAATCAATTTTCCAACAACTCTTCAGAAATGACTGTGGTATTGATTGCTATATGCAGGCCACATCTGTTCTCAGGAGCATTGCAATAACCAGTTTGGTTGTAAAGACAGCGATTCATTTAGTCAGAGCATTCCACAAAAGCCAGGGTATTTTTACTCTGGATTTGCAGTGGTAGAAGACAGCTTGAAAAGAGACACACAGACTTAGATATTGTTTGGCATTTATAGCCAACAAAACAACAAAAACAACAACAGAAACAAAAGGAAGGAATACATGTATTTTATTGATTATAAAAGTCACTGTATTCACAGTTTACAACTCTATATTGTGCATGAATTTTAAAAGGAACTCAAACTTAACATTCTCAAAAAATACTCCAAGTTACAATATCTAATTTTATTAAGACTAAATACATAAAAGGCAAGATATTTTTTCCTTTTAGTATAAGAGCATTCCTAATCTCTTAAATTTTGGCGATTCAAACACCATAATGCTTTTTAGCTTATTTTGGGCAAAGCATGAAAGACAAAATGCCAAAGTTTTACGTATCTCTTGTCCAAGGAAGGGAAATATAAAGGTATTATCTACAGAAGACTGACATGTTTAGTGATAGTCAATTTATTCAAAATATGCAAACACATCTTCATTTGCTCCATCCTATGGGAAATATGATTGTTGCCCTCATCAACATTTTATCAAACGTACATTCTAATTGTTGACTTTATAGTGATTGCTTAAATAAAAGATAATATTTTTATATTTATAATCATAGCACTGTTTAAAATCAAGAGTGGGTGTGTGTAACATTTTACTACATATATGTATCTTATAACATCATGTTGTACATGTTAATATAAACAAAATGTATTTTTTAAAAAATTAAAAATTAAAAAAAGCACTCATTAAAAAAGGAAACAAAATATGTGAGAGTCGGGAAACCTTTCAAGAAGGGGGGTTTACAGAATTCCATGAATGAGGGTTAAGGGAAGCTCTAGGGTGCCTGTTGTACAGTAGATACAGTGAGCAAACACTCCAAAATGGGAAAGAAAAAGTTCTCTACAGTGGATGACAGGGATGGATGATGATATGATGTTCTCAATCCATATTGAATAAGGTTTTAGAGTACCAGTAGGAGATTGGGGAAAATCAGTGAAAAGTACATATAAAAATAAGCAGAAGGGAAGCAAACAGGCACTCATTAACTCCAGGGAAATCATAAAATTAAATAAAAGTTAGCCTAGATGTACAGAATTTAGTCTCACTTCCTTTTGCCTATATCTGGTTATTTTTAATCTAATATTTATTTTTAAAATAGCTGTTCCTGTTTTTGTTGCCATGGTTATCATTTTATATTTAAGGTATAATTATTAATTGATATTACTTATTTCTTTAAAAATATTGTTTAATATTTCTTGAGATGTTCTTCATTCCTCATATATCAAGTTTGGAAAATATTCTGTTGGTAATACATGCACATTATTTTGTTAAATTTATTGATTGATGTATAACTGGCATCAAATAAAGTTGGCATATTTAAAGTATACAATTTTTTGTGCTTTTATATATGCATACTCTTATGACAGGTACATTGATAATCAATATAAAATGTCTTATGAACTTATTAAATAAGTCTTATATATTAAACTTAGATTATATATGTACATATTTATATATTGCCTACTTTATCTCTCAACGATAATAGTAGTAGAAGAAAGAGTAGCACTCATTTTAAGAAATAGTCAAAAAAATTAAATGTTAGAAATTTTTCTATGTAATAAACTCATTTGATCCTCAAAACAATAAGGATTATTTCTTCCATGCCCTCTGTCCCTAGGAAACCACCATTATATTTACTATCTCTACAAATGTGCCTATTTTAGCCATTAAATATAATTATATGTAAATGTAATCATACAATATATGGTCTTTTGTGACTGACTTCTTTCACTTGAGCATAATGTTTTCAAGGTTCACCCAGGTAGTAGAATGTATCAGTACTTCATTCCTTTTAATTGCTGAATAATATTCCATTGCATAGATACACCACATTTTATTTATATATTCATCACTTGAACATTTGAGTTATTAACACTTTTGTCCTATTATAAATAATGCTACTGTGAATATCCATGTACAAGTTTTTGTGGGGGCATATGCTTTTTTTTATCTTGGGGTTTATACCAAAGAGTAGAATTGCTGGATCATATAATAATTCAATATTTCAATTTTTGATAAAATGCCAGAATCTTTTTCCAAAGTGATGCACAATTTTACATTCCTCACAACAGTTTTGAGGGTTCCAACTTATACATATCTTTTTAAATACTTATTTTCTTTTTTTTATAATCCTCCTACTGGGTGCAAAGTGATATTTCACTTTGATTTGCACTTGATTTTCATTTTATTGATGGCTAATACTATTCAGCATCATTTAATATGCTTGAAGTTTTTTAAAAAATGTATTAAACATTTACATTTAGATTTTTAATCCATTTTCAGTCAATTCTTTGAATGGTGTGAAGAGGGGTCCAACTTCATTCTTTCACATGTGTGTATCAAATGGTCCCAATACCATTTGCCAAAAACACCAGTCTTTCCCTCATTGTATTATCTTAGCAACAATGTTGAAATTCAATTGAGTATAAATGTAAATGTTTATTTCTAGACCTTCAATTCCATTCAATTTATCTATCTGTATGTCTCGCCTTACATCAAACTGTCTTGATTACTGTTGTGGTATACACACACACACACAATGGAATATTATTCAGGCATAAAAAAGAAGAAAACACTGTCATCTGTGACAACATGGATGAACCTGGAGGACATCATGTTAAGTAAAATAAACCAGGCAGAGAAAGATAAATATCACATGATCTTACTCATGTGCAATCTAAAATAGTTTCTCTTTTAGAAGTAGAGAGTAGAGACTGGCATGGTTGGGGGAGGTGAGGATGGGGTGATGTTGGTCAAAGTATACAAAATTTGAGTTAGATAGGAATACGTTCAAGAGACTTATTGTACAGTATGGTGACTGTAATTAATCATACTATATCATATTATTGAAAAATGCTAAGAGAGTGGATGTTAAGTGTTCTCACCACAAAAATATCTATGTGAGGTAATGCATATGTCAATTAGCTAGATTTATGAATTCCAAAATGTATAAACATTTCCAAACATCATGTTGTACAAGATAAATACATATAATTTTGTCAGTTAATTTAAAAATAAAAAATAAAAAGGAGCAAAGGACTTAAAAGATACTTCTCCAAAGAAAACACACAAATGGCCAAGAGGTATATGAAAATATGCTCAACATCTTTATCAGGGAAAGGCAAATCAAAACTATAATGAGATATCATTTCACACCTGTTAGTATGGCAATTATCACAGAAATAATCAACTCAAAAGATTACAAGTATTGGCAAAAAAGTGGCAAAATTGGAAACTTTGTACTACTGTTGGTGGGAATGTAAAATGGTGCATCAACTATGGAAACAGTATGGAGGTTCCTGAAAAAAATTAAAAGTAGAACTACCATATGATCCAGCAAGGCTGTTTCTGGGTGTATAGTCAAAACAATTGAAACCAGAATTTTAAAGTGGTAACTGTACTCCCATGCTTATTGCAGCAATAATCACAGTAGCAAAGATGGAAAACAAACCAAGTGTCCATTAACAGATGAATGGATAAGGAATATGTGGTATATACATATAGTGGAATATTATTCAGCCTTAAAAATATGAAAATCCTGCCATTTGCAATACAATGGATGAGCCTAGAGCAGCGGTCCCTGAACTTTTTGGCACCAGGGACCAGTTTCATGAAAGACAATTTTTCTACAGACCCGTGCAGGGGAAGGGACGGTTTCAGGATGATTCAAGCTCATTACATTTATTGTGCGGTCAAACTTTTCTGCTAATGACAGTCTGTATTTGCAGTTGCTCCCCACTGCTAGCATCATCACCTCAGCTCCACCTCAGATCATCAGGCGTTAGATTTTCATAAGGAGCACGCAACCTAGATCCCTTGCATGTGCAATTTACAGTAGGGTTTGCGCTCCTATGAGAATCTAATCCCACTGCTGATCTGGCAGGAGGTGGAGCTCAGGCGGTGATGTGAGTGATGGGAGTGGCTGTAAATACAGAAGAAGATTCCCTGGCTAGTCCCATGCCACTCACCTCCTGCTGTGCATCCCAGTTCCTAACAGGCTATGGACCAGTACCACTCCACGGCCCGGGGGTTGGGGACTGCAGGCCTAGGGGAAATTATGCTAAGTGATATGAACCAGTTACAGAAGGACAAGTACTGCATTATACCACTTATATGATACATCTAAAATGGCCAAACTCACATAAGCAGAGAATAAAATGGTGGTTTCCAGCGGCCTGGGGTTGGAGCAAATAAGGACTTGTTATTCAATGGGTATAAAGTTTCAGTTATGGTAGATTAATGAATTCTAGAGATCTGCTATACAACGTATTGCCTATAGCTAACAATATAGTATTGTGTACTTCAGAATTTGTTAAGAGAGTAGATCTCAGGTTAAGTATTCTTAATACAAATAAACACACACACACACACAAGGGCAGAAGGAAATTTGGGGAGGTGTTAGGTATGTCTATTCCTTTGATTGTGGTGATGGTATCATGTGTGTTTGCATATATCCACACTCATCAAATCATCAAATTAAACATATTATCTACATGCAAGTCTTTTTGTAACAATTATACCTCAATGAAGCTTTTTTCAAAAAAGATAATTTTTGCTACTTTGAAAGATCCGTTAGGAAGAGAGACTAAATAATGCTTCTGTGATTATTCCCCAGATGTTTTTTCTTAACCTCTTAGGCTTAATTATTAAGGCATGATCTACCAAAACTGAGGTTATCCCCTTGTTACAGGTGATTAAAAGTTTGTCAGCAGAAGTATTCCTGAGACCGCTCATCTCAAACTAATACCTTCTCCCTTGAGACCACTGAATAGTGGTTAATATTTAGCTGTCTGGGACTCTGAAATAGATTTGGATAATATTCTAATTAAATTTTATGCCAAACCTACTCTGCTGTAAGGCTAACAATCTATTCTCTATTTCATTGATCATCACAAATTAGGTTTAGCCAGATTATACAACATAGCCTATCAGGAGTTATTCAATGAGTTTAAATACTTCATTAAGAAATCTAATAATAAAATTCATAAAGGCATTCAATAATAAAATGTGAACATCATAGACATGTTATAAATTTGAATATAAGCCCCTTAGCAGTATGAACCTCACAGGGAAATATTAAAGTTCAAGGATTAAATCCTCCCACTAGTTAAATTTCAAAGGAATTCAAGTTTGAAATAAAAATATCCTGCCTTAGAGTGTTAAAAATTCGAAGGAATTAAAATTTGCCCCAAAGTTGTATTGCTCTTTATCTTAGCTAAAGTGGTTCTCCAAGCTTAGGTGTTGTTAGAGTTCTGTCAGCAGCTCAAGTATGAGATTTTTCACTGGAATTATTGTAGTCCTTTCTGAAACCCAAAAGTTGAATTAATGCCAAATCTTGAGGTAGCTCATATTTTTATTTTACAGAAAAATTATATTATGGAACTTCCAACCACCAAAGTTATAAACAAGCTCTTTCTCACCCCTAGAGAACTAAAGTGTAGACAAAACTATTTTTCCATAATAAATTTCTCAGTGATGCCCAAGATGATAGCAAACATTTAATGATATTTGAGGGAGGAAGTGTCAAGGAAGATTTTAATTTTCAACCACCTATGCATATCAATCAGTTAATGACTATTGTCTAGAATTTACAATGTGTGAACTTGAATTCAACTAGGAATGATCACCTAGATAGACTTTTGTATAGATTTATGTGTTTTCTATATTTGAGCTGAAAATATGCTCAAACCTTTGGTCCAAGAACACTGCCTCCTAGGGATGGCTCTCAGATGGTATTCATATACCTTCTGCTGGTAAATAACATTTAGGAAAACTCTAAACTGAAGCTAACATTTATAAATCTGAATCTTAACTCCTTATGACCTAAGAGAACCACTAACTAGTTCTAGTATCGGAAGCTAGAACGATTTCACTGCCTGCATTCTCTTGTTTTCCTTAAGGTACTGCCTATCTTCTCTTTAGATTTTTGTATTTTTGTAGTTAAGCTTGTATGCCTGTGTACACAAATGTTGGCAGCTTGAAATTAACCATCATTTTTCCACCTGCACATGATCCCATAGACAAGCTGTGTGTACTTAAGGTAAGTTCTTCTAAAAATGTCCTTATCTGTTTTTGCCTAATGGAATTTGAAGAAGTAGATCTAAAGTTACCTACCTAAATCTCACAGTAATCATCTATCAGCAGTGCTCTGTAATTCATGCAGAACTCATCAGTTCAGTGCTTTAAAAGGTCAAGAAAGACTACATTATTCCAAAAATAAAATCATTGCTTCATCCATGCCTACTTAGAAAAATGTGTGCCTATTTAGAGAGATGTAGCAGCTTGCATTCTGAAGGTACATGTCTCTGCTAAAAGCCCTCTAGTCTGTTTATTCGCTGAAGTTTATGTGGCTAGTATTTGCTTGATACTACAGCACTCTACAGGAGTTATGTATAAATTTACCAAGACTGCCTGTGCAATCCTACACTTCTGCAGAGACGTGAAATTTGTTATCTGTATTTAAGGCGACTCACCAGTGGATAATCCCACTACAAGCTGGAGTCAGTATGCCATGTAGCTTCTTCTTTAGGTCAGATCAGTTTAAAGTCATCTAACTACTTAAACACCTGCCCAGCCAAATATAAGCCTCTACAAATTGCCACGTTCAAAATGCCTTGTCCACATATTAAAATCCAAGATCTTTGTACCCTGCTTCATCATGATACTTTTGAAATGTTATTTTGGTCTGCATTCTATTCCTTGTTTTATTTCTCTCCATTTATGACCAATGTACAATTATTGAGGACTTCAGGGTAGCCCCAAAATAGCCCTATTTCTCCTCTAATAGAGTTGAGAAAAGAGTAAAGAAATACCAGATGGTGATTCAAATATTACTCTTATTGTTAATAGTTTAATTGTGCATGTTGTCTTGTAGAAGAGCAAAATGGGGCTGTTAACTGAACTCCAGATTGGGAAGAGTTTATCCACTAAGACACTGGGGAAATCTGGTTGCAAGGACCCCCTTAGAGTAGAAGTGCATGTTCTCTGGAGGATAGGGGAAAATTATCTTCCAATAGAGACAAAGATATAGTTGAGCTGAAGATGTCCAGTTTGTCGTCTTGACAATTTTACAAAAAGGCAAAATGAACCCACCTTCTCTTAAGTAGAGTGTGTAAAGGAAGGTAGTACAATGGATAGAAGGTTTAGGCAGCAATACAGGTTAAGTGTGTTACTTATATTTGAGTAGAATGATGAAGATCGTATCCTCCTAAGAGCTTACAAACTAGTTTGGAATGTGCTATAAAGTCAGGTTTCAGATATTGTTTAATGTAAAAAACAATTCCTAAATATATATCAATTGACTTCATATTTAAAGAATTTTTTTTTAAACAAGCCATAGGTTAATTTAATTCATCAACTACATCTGTTAGTCAATGCAAGTAGTTGATAAAATTCAGGCTTATATCTTTATTTCTACATGTGGATCTTGAAATGGAAACACTGATTAGTTTATTTCTGTGGTGTAGAGGGAGAGTTTTTTTTTGAGAAATAGTGATCGTTGTTCACTATTTAAGTATAAACAACAAATAAACATAATTTTATGATGAATGGTTAACTTCATTTGGCAGAAATTCTCAGGTGTTTATCTGTCTCTCAAAACCTAAATATTTTTTCTATTGACATTTATAATATTTCAAAAATGAATAGAACCAACTTTTCCTTCTTACTTCTGTTGCTAATATAGATTATTCTGTTACAAAGCTCTGGTTTAAATATATGACCAAATGATATGTTAGATCTGCCTAGGTAGTAGGAAAGGTTATTTAGATGGTTGGCTGTTGGCATTGAAGGGAAGTCCAGAAATCATCCAACCTAGTCCACTTAATTGGCATATGAGTTAAGCCCCACAGTAAAGTATGTGGTGATAATGAGATAATATTCTGTTCTGCTGAATTCTGCCTCAGTACCCTTTATCTGTACAAAATTGCCTCTCATTTTTGTTCTACTATTGCCACATTCAAGATAATTTCAATGAGCTCTGGGAAAATCACATTAAATGATTCATTTGTGCATGCTGATATTCTGAAATAAACTCTGCCTAAGGACATTCCTTGAGTCCTTATGAGTATTAGGGGTTTGGCTGACAGCAAACTCTATCCTATTCTTTAGTTACAGGAAATGCATTGAACCTTGTTATCACCAGTCATGCAGCTCAGGAAATAGTGAAAGTCTGAATCAACCAAGAATTGAGCATTAACTCAATACTAGCTTCAATATAGATATAGTTAGTATTGTCTTCAGAGAAAGAAAAAGACTGTAATTAATTCAAGTCTGTAGACATAAAATAAAATTTTATGAAACAAGGTGCTATGCTGATAGAATAATTCTCATGCATTTAAGATATTATAGAAGATTGAAAGTTAAGGATGTGGCAAGAAATAAAATAAGCAGGACAAGTCTCAAAGTATTATACAAGCATGCGGAATTTGTATCATAATAGCTCTGGTAGGAATGAGGGGTCAATATTCTTCCTTTGTTTTTTTTTTCTATATTCAGACTTAGAGGTTGATAACTCTCTACCTCATTACTTTTAAAATTATAATATTATGCAGGAAACCTCATATTTAAGACATGTTTTTATTAAAGATTGCCACAATGAAATATGACTTCTTCCTCTTTGGAGGAACACATCACAACCTCAGGAACCAAAATGTATAAATGTGTAGTAATATGTAACTCTTGCTTTCTTTATTAATTTATTCAGGTAACAATTAGTTATTGAGTAATGCATCAATCAGTGTCCTGCAAGGAAATAAGAAGCAATTTAGGTATTTTATACTGAAATAATTTTGTAAACATAATTGTATAGTTGACACAAGAGCTGAGAAGAAAAATAGGAGATGATGAAGTGGCATAAAGAACAGGAACTGGGAGGAGAGGTATCACCCAGGGTAGGACAGACATAGGGATCAGGTAGTGTTACTAGAACTCAGAAGTTAGTGTCATCTATAACCCGGTTTGCACTCCCAGGAAGGAGCTGGAACACAGCATGGCTAGCTGACCATGAGCTGTAGCCACAGAGGAGGCAGCCACTGTAGAAAAATCTACTTGAGAAGGTGCCAGACAATGAGGAATACCCTGGCTTCCCCTTCTCCCTCACTCCAGTCTTCCCACAATGTCTCCCTTTGGTTGAAACTACCCAGTAGCCATTGAGCAAAGGAATTTAGGGATGTAGATTTCAGGAGACCAGCAAGGAATGAATTGGAATGAAAATCATACAAGCTGGCACAAGTGCAAATTGTGTGCCAGGCACTCTTCTAGGTAGTAAAAAATCAGCAATAAACACAACTGACCCCAATCCTTGACATCAGGGAGGTTAATATGTAGTATTTAATATATACATTACTTATGATTACTATAAATATACCAATATACCCTAAATAAACCAATTTATTAAGCCTCATAAAATATCTAAGGGATGAGTGTTATTACTGCTGTCATTCAGATGAGAAATAGAAAGACAGAGAGGATAAATGACTTAAATTATAACACTTGCAGTGCCAGAGCCAAGATTCAAACCAAGTGTTCAGGCTATCTTCTCTTTAATCTTGTTCCGTTCTACCTTTGTGTGCCTTACACTTTCTATCTTTTCTTCATGTCATAAATAAAGATAATTACAATTAAAATCTTAAAAGACTTACATACAAATATCTAGAATGTTTAAACAAATAGCATAAATTTGTTCACTATTGCAAAAATATTTTTAAAAATTCTCTGCCTCTTAGAGATAATCTGCCTTTGGATAATTTAAACATAAGTGCATGGTCATGTGTTATTAATGTTGCACAAAATCATACTAAATTTCATAAGAGGAAAAAATGGAACTTCTAGGGAATGTTCCCATACCTCAATTTTTAGGATTTTCAGATGGTAAGAACAGAGAATCAGAACCAGAAAACAATATTGTAATTAAAGCTAACACAGAGCTAGGGAGCAGCGTAGGGCAGTCAGTATAATACTTCTGAATATGACATGAATTTAGCCTACTTCACAATCTCCCCAAGGCCACACAAAATCACCAAAAGCTACTAGAGCAATTTTCTAAATAAATTAGTGTAGCATCCTCAGTGCTTGTTACCAGGCACCAGAAGAACTATTTTCTTAGTCTATGCTGTGGTTTCCTATGTAAATGTGTAAATGTGAAAGCATTTTTATGGAAAGTGGGTTTTGCCTCTTTCCCACTTATATATACAGCAGATCAGAGATAACATTTGCAGAAGCATCATTTATTGTGGAGTACTTCATGTAGAAAAATAAAACACAAATATCTCCTCATGAAAGGCTGAGGCACTATGACCATAGTTTCTTTGCTCTGTCCATGGTTATTCTTCTTCTTTTAATTTTTTTTACTTTCATTTATTTGTTTTTTAAAGAAAGCAAACATAAATATGCCATGCCCCAAGTGAGTGGCACACTTGGTTTAAAATAGATTCAGGTCAAAATGAATGACTATATGATCTTTGATTATTTTTAACTTCAAAATAAGTTCTAGTGCTTAAAACAATGTGAACTGATGACTTTGTGGAATCCCTGCTGCCCTTTGTGAAAGATGTATGAAATGAAAATCTCTGCCTAGTACATAGAATACTGACATCATGTAATTATAGCCACCCTAGGCAACAGTCCCTTTAGTCAGAATGCCATTAGAAAAACCACAGAAGTAATTCAGTCTGCGTGAATTATAGTATATGATGGGAGACTTGGGTCTGCAGTCTGAACTTCTATTTTGCTATTCCTATTTATCAGCTAAAAGTTTTATTTTAAAAATCATTTATGTCCAAAATTATTTCTTGTCCTAATTTCAAACTAGGTATAAAAATTAAATTTCTTAAAAATATTGTATTTCTAATTATCCACCTACAGATTGTTGCATAAAAGCCATTTTGTAAAGCCTTTTCACCTGTTTGTGGAACTCTTCTTTTGTTAATATTAGGAGGAAGCTAAAGAATAAAAAAGGGAACACAGGATTGGCCATAAACATTGTCTTGAAATGAATGTGAGGCTTCAGTTGTTTTCTAAAAACATATATATAAGTGGGGTCTACTATCCATAATCAATAATTATTTGTTGAAAAAATTCCATAAATGTATGTTTATATTTCAAGTATTTGAGCACATCTAATCATGCTTCTAAATAAAGTATGTAGTAATAAAATATTTCTTATAATTCTATAGCAGCATTTAACTCTTTATATTGGCACACATGATAATATGTGGTGTAACTGTAAAGTGATAGTGCCAAGAAAAGAAAAAACAAGAACACGTGTTAGACCTTAATACCCAAATACATGTTATCTTTATAAGTAGCCATCCTAGGAGTCTATATATTTAATAAAATATATGATCACTGAACTTAATTTTGAAATTGTCTTGAGAAACTATTTATAAGACTCATATAGAACTTAATGAATTTTTGATACAGGGAAATATAATGTTTTCACAATATGATTTTCTGTTGATGATTATTAAACACTGGAAACATTATGAAAGTCAACATTGGGAAGCATGTCTTATATTACCTTTAAAATTTTATAGTGCAAATTAATTTATGACATTATCCGTTTAGTTATCCATTAAGGTACAAGAAAGTACATTTCTCTTTTTTATTTTTTCACATGCAGAAGTGGATATTGTCCTCAGAGTTAAACCATGCAAGACCATATTCTGCTTTGTAATGGGGGGGAAGAGATTCTACAAACCACATTTCTGTTCTGCCAGTTGGTTCATCGCTGGGCTCATCACGATGAGTGCTAAAGAGAGAGAAAAGACTGAAGGGAGAAGAGATCTGCTCCTTCCTGTTTTCTTTCTGTTGAATTTTCTTTTTCTTTCTACTTGTTTCTCATTTGATTCACTACAGTAGTGGCAATTTGTTCCAGTAAGAGTGCAGTTCCCTTTTTTTAAAATTTCAACCCTTTCAAAACCATCCTCATCATACACTTTCAGATATGCCAACATCATGAAAGAATGAATGAGTCTAAGTGAAGGGTTAATATTTTAATATTTAAAGTATCATGAGGTGCCTCTGCTGAGCTCCTAGACATTGCACCACCTGAGCAGTGCCTAGCTATGAGGGCTCTTAGTTCCAGCCTCATGTGGCTACTCCTCTAAGCTTTTGAGTTTTATTTTCCTCAACCTATTCTCTTTGTTCTATCAGCTCTAAGCGGGTAGCTGCAACCTGAAGTTGCTACCTTCATATCCTTTAGTATTCCTTTTTCTGCTTTGTGTCAATAACAACAGTCAACTATTCTCCCATCCTTGCACATTTTTCAACTCCTCCCATCATGTGGTGTTTATTTTCCTTTCGGTTGAATTTGAGTTGATATTGATTCTCTTGAGCAATAGCACGAGACAGAAATGAGGTGTGTCAACTTTATATTGCTCTCTTGGAGTTGTGTGCCACCATGTAAGAAGTCCAATTATGCTGCTTTGAGCGAAGTGGAACCAGATCCAGATATTTTAGCTACCCTGCCTGAGGCACCAGACGTGTGGATGACTGTTTGGGTATTTCAGCCCCAGCTGAGCTCCCAGTTGAATGGAACTGAATGAGTTACCCCAGTGGGACCATTTGGATTAGGAGGACTGCCCGAATGATTCCAGCCAGCCAAAGATCATGAGAATTCTGAGAAATAATAAACCATGATTGTCTTAAGCCACTAAGTAAAGGGGTAGTTAATTACATAGCTGTATAAAACTGATAAAGCCTTTTTAGCTCAAGAGTTAGTTTAATTCTATAGTAAATATTCTTGGTTAAAATATCTGGTCTTTGGTTTCTGTCTCCTACTGGACCCTGACAGATCCAAACATAAATGCTGAAACCAATAAAATAATTTGGTCAAAATGTTACATGTTTTATTAGTGTTTTCCACATGTTAAACTGGCTAATAAACTTTAAAAATAACTTTAATTTCAAGATATTAAGAAAATAACTATAACAAAATATAAATAATTCATCAAACACAATAGTAATGTGACAACCTAATAGGTACTATTGAAGAAATAGCAAATTTTAATAAAGGAAATGCTTCATATTTAACGGCACAATTAATTTCTGTTCGCTTAATTTCATTATCTAGATCACTGATAATATTAAAAAGAATCTGATTCAGGTAATTTTATATATTATCTTCATATAAAGACAGTAAAGTTAATATTATATTAATCATGAATATTATTATTATAGATTACTCATAGTATTTGTGAGTATAAGGTAAAATATTAATTATTTCAATATGAGCTGCCATAAGTGGATAATAACTATGATAGTGAATATAGTAGCTATGAGTTACTGGGTAAATTGTAACTATTATGAGTTTTAAATACTGGGTTTTGAAATTTGGTTTATGTGACTAGATCAATGAGAAATTATATTGGAGAGTCTGTAATTGGTTGTAGAAGGTTGTAAGACTGGGCAAGCCAAAGCATTTCAACAGAACAGCTCATGACATTAAAGGAGATTGTCTTCCACAGACAGATCTGAGCAGAATTTAGAATAATTTCCTGGGATTGGGGACTTCTAAAACCATCAAGACATAGACAAGAAAGATGTTCAAAGGAACCACATAATATCACCCCATATAATATTATAAATTGATAATATCATATTATCAGGACATTCCATAAAGACAGGATTTTAGGATATCAGTATGAGTAGCAGACTATCAAACCTGAAAGGATAAAGAGTATTTGAACATGCAAAAGTGGAGAAAGATGATTTCCTGAATTTTATCCTCATGAATTTTTAATAATCATCCCTCAATCTGGGAGTGAGGAAAGAAGGGCTGTGCACAAACCCTGAAATAGCAATGGTATAACCTTACTGTTTTATCTCCTTCTTCTTTCAGTGAACATTCCTTGTTATCCTCTGGTAAAATAATTGAAATACTTATTCCTGCTATGTTCTTAACCTGCACGTGTCATAGGAAACCATTTATACTTTTGTTCAAATACATTATATTGTTTGAAATAAGATTTCAACAAAGTTACATTGTTTGAAATATGCCTATTTATCTTTGTAACAACCTAAAAATAGGATCACTATGATTTTCCTCCAATGAGAACATATATTAAATTTCTGAAGAGCAAGGGAGGGGTGGTAGTTGAAAGGAATTGCTGGTAAATAGAGAAAAAAAATTTATATATTTGCAAATAAAATAACATTGCTGAAAAATGTATATGTGGGTAGACAACTGGAAAAAACACACAGTAGGAAATAAAGCTATTAAAACAGAGTTCTCTATATGGCTTTTTGACTGAAAATCTCACACCCGAGAGGAAACATTGCAAACAACTCCATATTTGTGAAAGTCATTTAGCTAACATTTCTACGTTACCTACTCTGTGCCAGTCATTATATATGTTAAGTGATTCAGTCCACAACATTATCATTTAACTACAATTATTACTACCATTTTACAGATGAAAAAACTGAAACAAATATATAATAAATAACATCACTACAAATATATGACTAATAAATAGTGGCGTCACAAATTAAACCCAAGTTTTATAAATACACACACACATATATATACTGCTTGAAATTAACTTATAAATTAATTATAAGCATGGTATAATGTATATAACATGCTTATAATTATGCTGTTTTATCTAAAATATGTGATTGGGAAAGTTTTGCAACTAAAATAATAAATCAAGTTGATTATAAAAGGAAATGTTCTGCAATTTTACATTAACTTGTATAACAATCCAATAAAAACCCTTGAGTTCATTATTAAAGGAGCAGGGGAATCCTGATCATCAGAGAAAGGAAGAGTTAACTTTTTCATGTTTATTTAAAAATATGCTCGCTTATTTAAATAACATGGAAAATAGACATTTCACAGTGAGCACATATTATTTGTGCCCAAATTGTAGGGCATCCTATCTATAATTTATTAATTTTCCACATTATGAGCCAGGGTTTCCTAAAGTAGTAAATATTTTCAGACTCCTTTGCTGCTGGTATGCATATATGTTACCTAGATGCTGCCAGTTTGAAACAAAACTATGAGGCTTTAATTCAAAAGTAGGCAACATGAGGTTGTAGTTGCATATTCTAGCAAGCATTTTCTATCTTTAATGGTGGCAGAGGTGGTATAACATATTAATCATTTCACTATAGTTTAAAATTTAAGTTGTTTTCAAAAGTTTGATATATACATGTAAATATTTTAACATGTATATATAATATTGGTTGATATTTTTAAATCTTTCATAAGATAGATTTTCAGTGATAATAACTATGGACAACTAATGTACATAAGATATTTAAATATTTTCACAAATGTTTAATTAACTTATGCAACTCTGACCAGCTCTGAATCTATCTTGAATATTGCCTAACCTTCAAAAACATTGAATGTTATATTTTATAATGTCAATTTGATAGGTGAAAATGCTATCTTATATTTAATGCTTTTTTACCTGTTCATATTTTATTTGCTATGTGTTCATAAATTAGTATCCATGTGTATTTTATGTTTTCAGTTTTCTTTTGATGTTCTTTAAGTATTTTTTTATTCAGGGATTTTTTTTTTGTCTTTTAGATTTACAAGTTAGAAATAGATTATACTAAATTTATATGCGTGTATATATACATATATGTTTCACTTTATTTTATTGTGGTAAGAACACTGAACATGAGCTCTGTCCTCAAACATTTTTAAGTATACAATAAATTATTGCCGACTATGGGTACAAATGTGGTACAGCAGATATCCACATCATATTCACCTTGTTTGACAGAAACTTAATGCCTGCTGACTAGTAACTCCCCATTTTCTTCTTCCCATAGTCCCAGGTAAACACCACTCTTTGAATGTACGATTTTAACTATTTTAGATACTTTATGTAAATGAAATCATACAGTATTTATCTTTCTTTGACTGGCTTACTTCACTTAGCATAAAGTCTTTAAGGTTTATCCATGTTATTGCATATTGCAGAACTTCCTCCTTTTTTTAAAATCGAAGACCATTCCATTACATGTATATTCCAATAGTATTCTGTTACATGTGTATTTTCTTTATCCATTCATCTGTGGATAGATATTTAGATTGTTTCCACATCTTGGCTATTGTGGATAGTGCTTTAATGAATATGGGTATGCAGATATCTCTTTGAGATATTGATTTCATTTCTTTTGAAAATACACCCAGAAGTGAGATTGTTGGATCATATGATAGTTCTATTTTTAACTTTTTGAGGAAAAAATAGATTTGTACCATACTGTTTCCATAAGCTGTACAAATTTACATTCTCATCAACAACATACAAGAATTCCCTTATCACCACATCCTCACCAACACTTGTTATTTTTTGTTTTATTGATAATTACCATTCTGACAGTTAAGAAGAGATATCAGTGTAATTTAGATTTGCATTTCCATGATAGCTAATAACATTGAGTATTTTTCATATATCTGCATGCTATTTGTATGTTTCTTTGAAGAAATATCTACTCAAACAAGGCGTTAAACCAATTTTTAAATTAGGTTATTTGTTTTCTTGCTATCAAGTTTTTAAAGTTCCTTATATATTTTGCAAATTAAGCTATCATCAGATATATGACTTGCAAATATTTTATTTCATTCCATAGGTTGACTTTTCACTCTGTGGATTGGTTTCTTTGCTGCACAGACGTTTTTAGTGCTATATAGTCCCACTTTATTTTTGTTTTTGTGGCCTATGCTTTTTGTGTCATATCTAAAAAATCATTGCCAAGACCAATGTCATGAAGATTTTTTTTCTGTTTTCTACTAGGAGCTTTACAATTTCACATCTTATGTTTAAGTCTTTAGTCCATTTTGACTTGATTTTTTGTATGGAGTAAGGATCTAATTTCATTCCTTTGTGTGTGGATATCCAAATTTCCCAGCACCATTTGTTGAAGTGCCTGTCCTTTCCTCATTGTGTTTATTCTTGGCAACCTTGTCAAAGATCATTTGATTGTATATGCATGGATCTATTTCTGAACTCTCTATTCTGTCCTATTGGTCTTTATGTCTATCTTTATGCCAGTACCATACTGTGTTAATTACTGTAGCTTTGTAATATATTGTGAATTCAGTGTGATGTCTCCAGCTTTGTTCTGGTTTCTCAAGGTTGATTTTTCTTTTTTGTCTACTTGTTGTCTTTGTGGTGCCATATGAATTGTAGAGTTTTTTTTTTTTTTTTTCTATTTCTGTAAAAGTTACCATTGGGATTTTGGTAGAAATTTCCTTGAATCTGTAGATTGCTTTGGGTAGTATGGACATTTTAACAATATTAAGCCCCAATCCATGAACATAGATAGAATGTCTTTTCATTTGTTTGTGTCTTTTTTAATTGATCAATGTTTTGTAGTTTTCAGAAACACGTTTTTTATCTCCTCAATTAAGTTTATTCCTAAGTATTTTATGATTTTTGGTGCTATCAGATATTTAAATATATTAACTCTTGTTTCATATTGGTTAAAAATATTACCCCAAGTTAATTTAGTTGTATTTTGTTTTTTTAGAAAAAATAATTATAATTAAATGTGATGATGATGATAATAATAATTATAATAATTTTGATCATTTCACATTTTATGTATAACATTTCCTGACAAGTAGAGAGATGGTTTTTTTAATTCATGCTTTATTTTAAAATTATTTTTTAAAAATGCTTATTTATTCAAACCACAAGAATGGCTTTAGAATTTAAAAAGGTAAACTAATGTTAGATTATACATAGAAAATAATTTAGGTATTGCAACCATATTCTCATATAAGTATTAAAACCATATGTTTAAGTATAAAATATGACTTATTTGATTAACTCTTTCATAAATATTTAAGTACTATTTATGTTCAAAGTCTATTGCTAGGCAACATAAAAGATGACAAGTATATCAGAATAAAATCTTTCATAAGTATTTATAATTTTGCAAATGAATACTACTTCAAAAATCACTTAGTTTTAAAACATTATTTGAAAATGTTTATATGATTTTATCACCATAAAATTTATGATTACGGGGAAATATGTCAGATTTTTTTAGTGGACATGTTTTGTTTTGTTT
The DNA here is from genome assembly GCA_023783475.1 of Daubentonia madagascariensis. NCBI lineage: Eukaryota > Metazoa > Chordata > Mammalia > Primates > Daubentoniidae > Daubentonia > Daubentonia madagascariensis. The sequence goes on along the minus strand of JAKFHU010000726.1, from coordinate 21,388,443 downwards.
TGTTTTTCTTTCTTTTTCCAGAAATGTTGCTACATCTTTTTCCTCCACAACAAATATAATTACTGAAGCAACTCTAACAAGGGAGTATATAGGAATTCTTAAAAAAGAGGAAGAAACATCAAAAAAGAAAGAGCTGTGGAAAAGCAACCAGCTCTACTATGCCAAGGGAAAAAGGAATTCTACTCAGAGGAAGCATTGGATTCTAAATTCTAAAACTTTATTGTCACAGCAAACTTTTGTTCCATCTGGGCTGGAATTAGTGTACAATGATCCAAGTAAAAGACACAGCTATGCGATGTTGCGTCTTCTATGGGGAAATGTTTATCAGCATCAGATGGATATCTGAGGAATAACACATTGAAGTCTGTCAAAAGTGACACAGGAGATCTTGGAGTCTAAAATTTAGTCAGTATAATCAGTGAGCCTTACTTTTGTTCTCAAAACTGAGGCAAATTCATTTGCTATCTTGGGTTCAACCCTCAAATTTTACTAGTTAGAATGCATAAACTAAAAATAACCAAGGCTGAAACTTTGAACAAGATACACATCTTACCAGAAAAGTGGAATGCAGCAGAACTTTGTGGTTGGTAAGCATTTTAATATAGGCCAAAAATGGTAGGTATGTATGCATTATTTTTGTAAGTTAGAAAAATAAATGCCCAAATCTTTGCTCTTCTCTTTCCCTGTGACAAATAAGAAAAAGCATTTTCTCAACCTGCCTAAATAAAGACTGTAGTGAGTATAAATTTTACAGTGTCTAGAGAGTAAATGATTTAAAGCATTTTGCCCATGTTCATGAAAACCTAAGGTCTGTATGGTTATTCTGCTTAGAAGGACTTTTAAAATCTGTATATGAATCTAAAGCATTTGCACTCTTGTATGTGTAAGAAAATGTAGGAATTATAAGGAAGGGATCACCCGTGATTTTGCATGATTATCGGGAGAAGGCCAACGTGAAATTGATGTCATAGGGACATAACAATGCAAACTAATAAGCAGCCTTATTGAACAAAAATAGTTGGTATATTATCTGCTTATTTATTTATAAGTGAGTGAAATGGCCTTGTCAATGAATACTTAAGAAATAGACATTCAAGCAAAAGTTCCACATGAAGGCTTGTGAATTACAACTTGTTTAGTTGTCTGCTGAGTTAACATATTAATACATCTGTATAAAGATACAACAGAGCTAATAATGGTAATTCTGAAATGACTCACAATAGAGATATTTTGAATGTGCTATATATTCCCTCCTAGAATCAAATATCCAAATGTTTATTTTTATTGAAAACTATTAATATTTGGATTGTATGTCTACATTTGTGTGTCTATATTTTGATATATTTTGTTTTGCCATGCAAACAAAACATTGGAAACCTACTGACACAAAAAATTATAGATTTCACTTTTTCTGAATTTTCATATCTACACCAAAGATACATACAGAAGATCAATAACAAATCAATTTTTTAAAATTTAATAATAAATATGCCTCTTCTATGCCATTAATTGTAACATTACTTTGACACCTAATTATATTACATGCCATTTTCAGTTGATTAGCAAACATTCTGAGTAGATACTCTATAAAAATTACCATGTAGATATACACATGTATGAAATATTGAAAATTTTGCCTATTTTACCCCGTATCTCTGTGCATCTTACCTCTTTCAGATCACTTTCTCCATTAAAGTATGTGCTGTAACTTTCTTTCATTTTTTTCACACAAAACCACTAAGGTACTACATTCCACTTGTCAAACCACAAGAGGTACTTAATAATTAGCTTTATTAATTAGTATTATTAGTATATATTAATATTAAATAGTTTTATTGTCATAGATAAAGGAGTTGCAGAGTTTTATATACAAACATTGGCTTGTATGAGTTTCAAGGCTCTTGTAAACTAACATGAAGGATTTCAGCAAGGCAAAATGAAGCAGATGAATTTGTTAAACTGTTCGTTATTCTATAATTTATGGGTGGCAATTTTATTGCAAGTTGGAACTCAAAGACTAGCAATCTATTTGATCAACTAGGAGATATTTAAACTAAAACTTTTAATGCTTCTATTTATTCCCATAATTAGTGAATTAGTAGTTATTTACTTTTGAACATACTTTTATCTTGTGTTTTATTGCTTGAGAAATCAGGTCAAAAATTTTTGCCTTCCAGATACAAATTTATTGTGCCTCGAACTGTAATAAAATTGTATCTTTCTCTCTAATAGGTCTGTATATTTTTTCCAATATGCTGTTAAATTTCTCTTTTATGATTTAAATATGTTTACAAATTGCTTTTGTTGCATGTTGCTCCATAATATACCAGCATGAAGCTTAATGGCTTAAAACAGACATCATACAGGGTACTTTGGTGTTTGACATCAAACACAGCCTTTGGCCTGGTTTTGTATGACCTGCTAATTAATCATGGTTTCCACATTTTTAAAAGGGTTTTTAAAACCATACCATATATGAATCACAAATCCTAAAACATTTAATGTATGACTCTTCACCAAAAATGTTTGCTGACATCTGGCTTAAAACAACTACCTTGGATTCTTTTCTGGTCTTGTTTCAGGTCTCTCCCGTGGTTGCACTCAGATGGTAGCTGGGCTTATAGCTGAAGCTGGTTGTTTATAACCTTGTACTTCCCCATGTGGCTTTTCTCTTCACTTGGCACTTCATCCACAAGATACTTCCACATGGACTTCTTTCTGAGTAGGGTAGCCTGGATTTTTTCATGGTGTCATAGAGATCCAAGAATGAAGGAGAAGCAGCTATCTTAATGGTCTTCTTAATACCTGGACTCAGAAGTTAGAGTGGCAAATTCCATTTGTCAAACTAGTTACATCTCTGGTGGAGAGATGTAAGTTCTATCTCTAGATGAACAAGTATATTTTTACAAACTTGGAAGGGCAGAAGTTTTGGTACCCTTCAACTCTCTGGCTACATTTCTTCCCATGTGCCACTAGACCCACTCCTTTACTAGATCAACCCCCTCCAAAAGTATCATTCCTTTACCCTATCAGCTTGAATTCTAGAATTACCTCATCTTAATCAGGACCAAGTGTGGATGAGGCTTCTCTGGTGTGGATTCCCCAGTTCACTTACTCACATATTGTTCCTCTAGGTCTGAGAACCTTTGAAATAAAGAGAAGTTTTCTGTACTCCATTCACTCAATGTACAATAGTAAACAGGGACAGAGAATGTGTAGTTGGCTCCCATTCAAATAAAGGTAAAGTGGTAAGAGGAGAGTAATAAGTAACTCATAGAAAAGTTTTTAATATCCAACTGAGTAAATAAATCTAGTTCCTTGATTAGAACTTCCAGCTTCATTGAGTGGCTCACCATGGCACTTGCCTTCATCCTCAGGGATTTTGATTTGCCTTCTGACTTTAGTTCACTTTTCTATGAGAAATGACTTCTATTGGCAGCACAGCAGCTCTTTCAGCCTGCATCCTTCTTACAGAATTTTGAGAACCCGTGGGAACTCTTTTCATTATGAACTATGTCAGTTCCTTTCAGTCTGAGATGTTACAATTCTTTTAATACACTTTGTGGGTTTTCTATGTACCAAACTATAATAAAATCCACTGGAGAAAGAGAAAGCACACACATACAGAAAAATAACACTTACATTCCTTTCAAAAGTAAAATCTTCTCTATCTTGAACCATCTGTGCAAGGCTGCTGAGGTAAAGTCTTTCTTTAAGTTGTTAGAAAGTCATTATTTAATCTAAAGGTCTTTTTGTCTAGCTGAAAAAGTCTAGAGGTAGCAAATAAAATTTTTCTGGGGTTTAACAAAGGCATTTACACATAATCCTTGATCTGAAATTTACATTGAGATCAGTTTTTCCTGGCAATGGCCTAGATTTGACCTTTGCTCTGAGCCTATTTCCTACTTCAAGAGAACTTTTTTTTGCTGTCTATAAAGATTGAGGAGGGGGGCCAAGATGGCAGACTAGAAACAGCCCATCCTCCCACTCTCAAGGAGAGGATCAAAAGTTGCAGGTAGAAGTTCATCTACAGATGGATTGTCTCAGACAGAGCACTGTGAATCATCAGAGAAGTGACCGGAGACAGCCAAAGTGAAGGAAAGAGAGGTGGGGTGATCTGCTCCACAAGATCGGAAGGTACCTGGGGGCAGTGTCCACATGCGGGGACAGGTCAGGGGAGAGATCCCTAGGGCTCAGCACTCACCTAGTGGACACTGCAACCCAAGCTGTGAGGGGACTACCCACCACAGCAGGCCTCCAGACTGCTCTGGGAGCTGCTTGGAGACTATGCAGCAGCACTGCACTGGAGACCAGGCACAGTGGGGTCCTGCTGACTTCTGATCCTGGGTCACTGTAGTAGATGCCATTCTGTGCTCTCAGCCCCAGGGAGTCCGGTCTACAGATGAGTCAGCTCCACTGCAGCCACCTCCTCATTACCCCTGCCAGGCCAGGGAGGGAGTAGGAAGTGTGGTCATTCTCATGTGCACTGTTACCAGGTATCGTGCACCACCCCAACCCCCTACCAGCTGCTTCTCGGGGATCCAAGCACAGCAGGTGCCCACTGACCCTCAGCATCTGCCACCACCATCTTGCCATCTTGATAGCACTGCCTTTGTTACCTGAGTAGCACCACAGCAGCTGCTACAGTCACTCATGTGTGAATGGAGAGTCCCAGCCAGTGCAATTCACTGGTGGGGCACCACATATCTCCCTGGCCACCAGCCATGGGCTGCCCAGCTGCTGCAACCCAGTGAACTGCGCCACTGCCAGCCGCAGTCCTGTGACCTGCACAGTCTCTGGCCAAGGTCCTGGGACTCACCCAGATGCTGTCCAAGGTCCTGTGACCCATCCAGCCACTGTGACCCTGAACCCTGCATGCCCCAGTAGCCTTGTATGCCACAAGCCTGGCAGCGCAGCACACTGTGCATATCAGCAACCCCATCTGCACTCCTCACTGCACAACTTCCATGGCACTGTCCCCCACCCCCTGCACATTCCTGTAGACCCGCTCACCACATACTGAGACTGCCCTGGAACTGAGTTGAGCAAATGCCCACAGACCTAACATCTGGGGCTGCTGCCTAAATGGCCACACCCAGCGCCACTGCCACCACTGTGGAGAGCACCAAGCAGAGTAAACTACCATACCACACATCTCCATGGAGAGGGACTCACCCAGTCCCCTTTCTGAGCTTCCAGCAGTGGCCTGGGGACCAGTTCACCACTGCATACAAATATCCCCAGCACTGGCTCAGACTGTGACAACCACAGTGGAATGGGGAAATATAGGAGAACAGCTGCGTTACAGGCTCTCAGTGAATAGCCCCTCTCCTGCCAGGTCAATCCTCCAGAGTAAGACATGAGTGCACCAGCCAGGGACCTCATCTTTTCACTAAGTAGGTGATTTCCCAGCAGAGGAGAACAGGTGCATTGCAAACATATCTGTCTTGAGCTGAGAGAAGAGGTTTCAGATGAGAAGAAACCACCATAACAACTATGGCAACCTGAAAAAACAAGCTGTTTTGACACCACCAAAATATCACAAGAGGTCTCTAGCAACAGACCCCACCTAAAGGAAATTATTGAAATGTCAGAAATTGAATTCAGAATATGGATGGAAAATAAGATGAATGGTATTGAAGAGAAATTTAAAATCAACAGAAAGAAACCTAAAAAATATTTCAGAACATCAACGAAATAAATGAAAAAGTCACTGCACACTATAAAGATAGATCATATAAAAAAGATATAATAGAACTTAAAGAAATGAAAGAATTATTTAGGGCATTTCAAAATACAGCATAAAGCTTCAACGATAGGCTAGACCAAGCAGAAGAGAGAATTTGAGAGCTTGAAGACAAGGCTTTCAAACTAACCCAGTCAGTCAGATGCAGAAAAAAGAATAAAGAAAAATGGACAATAACTCAGAGAAATATGGGACTTTGCAAAGTAAGCCAATATAACAATTATAGGTATTCTTGAGGGAGGAGAAGAAAAAGCAAAAATACGTGGAAAATCTATTTGAGGAAATAATTGAGGAAAACTTCCCTGGTATCAGCAGAGATTTAGATATCCAGACATAAGATGGTCATCAAACACTTGGAAAATTCATGCCAAATAGGACATCACCAAGACACATAGTCATCAGTCTGGCCAAAGTCAAAATGAAGGAGAAAATCCTACCAGCTGTAAGATGAAAGCAACAGCTAAGTTAAAAAGGAAAACCCAACAGACTAACAGAAGACCTCTCAGCAGAGACCTTATAAACCAGAAGGGAGTCCCATTTTCAGTTTTCTTAAACAGAACAATTGCCAGCCATGAATTTTGTATCCTGCAAAACTAAGTTTCATAGATAATGGAGAAATAAGGACTATTCCAAAGAAGCAAACAATAAGAGAATTTGTCACTACTAGACTACCCTACAGGAAATGCTCAAAAGTGCACTATTCAGGAACAGAGTAATAGATACCCACCAGACTAAAATCACCCAAAAGTTAAAGTTCACAGTTCTTATAAAACAGTAGCACAAGAGGGGAAACAAAACAAGATATCATGATGAGCATGATGAACAGAACAGATTCCCACATCTCAGTACCAACACTGAATGTGAACAGCATTAACGCTCCACTGAAAAGACATAGACTGGTTGAATGGATGAAAACATCACACTCCTATACTGTCTCAAAAAAAACACAAAATCTGACTCAAAAATAAACACACAAACTCAAGGTAAAGTGATGAAAAAAAATATTTCAAGCAAATGGAGCCCAAAGCAAGAGGTGTAGCCTTTCTCATATCAGATAAAATTGACTTTAAATCAGCAAAGTAAAAAAGCCAAAGATAACCATTATATAATGATAAAGGGAACAATTTTGCAAGAAAACATAACAATTCTAAATATATATGCACCTAACACAGGAGCTACCAGATTCATAAAACAAATTCTACCAGATCTAAGCAAAGACCAAAAAGTTAGCATCACAATTTCCAGGAACTTCAACTCCACAATGACAAAACTAGACAGATCATTGAAGCAGAAAACCACTAAAACAAAACAAAAGAAAACAAACACCACCGGGTTTAAATAAAACACTAGAAAAAATGGACCTAACAGACATCTACAAAAACTGTGCCCAAAACTACAGAATGTACATTCTTTTCATCAGCCTATGGAACATTTTCTAAAATTGATCATACCTTGGGCCACAAAACAAGTCTCAGCAAATTCATAAAAATTGCAATCATACCATGTTTCTTCTCAGACCACAGTGGAATAAAACTAGAAATCAATTCCAAGAGAAACTCTCAAATCCACACAAAGTCATGAAAATTAAACAACCTGATGCTGAAATATTCATGGGTCAATTATGAGGAAATGTTAAAAGCATTCCCCCTAAGAACTGGAACAAGATAAGGGTGCCCACTGTCATCACTGCTATTCAACATAGTACTGGAAATCCTAGCCAGACAATCAGGCAAGAGAAAGAAATAAAGGGCATTCAAATGGGAAAGAGAAGCTCAAACTATCCTTGTTTGCTGATGACATGATCTTGTATCTAGAAAACCCTAAAGACTACACCAAAAGACTCCTTGAATTGATAAATAAATTTAGTAAAGTGTCAGGTTACAAAATGAATGTACACAAATCAGTAGCATTTCTATATACTAATAACAGTTAAGCTTAGAGTCAAGGACTTAATATCATTCACAATAGTTACAAAGAAAATAAAATACTGAGGAATATACTTAACCAGGTAGGTAAAATATTTCTACAAGAAGAACTACAAAACAATGAAGAAAGAAATCGTAGATGATACAAATAAATGGAAATACATCCCATGTGCATGGATTCGTAGGATCAACATCATTAAAATGTCTATACTTCCCAATGTGACTGACAGATTCAATGCAATCCCCATCAAAATACCAACATCTTATTTTTTCTCAGACCTATAAAAAATAATGCTAAGCTTCATTTGGAACCAAAAATAGCCTGAATAGTCAAAACAATCTTAGCCGTAAGGAACAAATCCAGAGGCATCACATTACCTGACTTCAAATTATAATACAAGTTTATAGTAACCAAAACTGCATGGTACTAGCATAAAAGCAGAGATATTGACTAATGGAACAGAATAGAGAATTTAGAAATAAAATCATATAGCTACGACCAACTGATCTTTGACAAAACAGACAAAACTATACACTGGGGAAAGAACACCCTATTCAATAAATGGCACTGGGAAAATTGGACAGCCACATGCAAAAGAATGAAGCAGGACCCCTATCTCTTGCCATATACAAAAATTAATTCAAGATGGACTAAAGACTTAAATGTAAAGCATGAAACCATAAAAGTTGTGGAAGAAAATGTAGGAAAAACTCTTCTAGACATAGACCTAGGCAAAGAATTTATAACTGAAACACAAAGGCAAATACAACAACAAAAATAAATGAATAGGACTTAATTAAATTAAAAAGCTTCTGCACAGCAAAGGAAATAATCAAAAGAGTAAACAAGCACCTACAGAATGGGAGAAAATATTAATAAACTATACGTTTGACAAGGGCCTAATATATAGAATCTACAAAGAACTTGAACAAGTCTGCAAGAGAAAAACATACAACCACATCAAAAACTGGGCAAAACACATGGACAAAATTTTTTCAAAAGAAGACAGACAAATGGCCAACAAACATATGAAAAAATTTTCAAAATCACTAATCATCAGGAAAATGCAAATTAAAACCACAATGAGATACGACCTTACCCCTTTCAGAATGGCCACTACTAAAAAGTCAAAAAACAACAGATGCTGGTGTGCATGCAAAGAAAAAGGAACGCTTGTACATTGTTGGTGGGACTGCAAACTACTACGATCCCTATGAAAAACAGTGTGGAGATTTCGCAAAGAACTAAACTAGACCTACCATTTTATCCAGAAATCCCACAAATGGTTATCTACCCATTGCAAAAGAAAATTACTTTATCTAAAAGTCTCCTGGACTCAACTGTTTATCACAACACAATTCACAAATGCAAAGATATGGAATCAATCTTAGTGTCCATCATTTGATAAGTGGATAAATAAAATGTTGTGTATATATATACCATGGAGAAGCACTCAGCCATAAAAGGGAATAAAATAATGCCTTTTGCAGCACCTTGGATGGAACTGAACACCATTATCCTAAGTGAATTATCTCAGGAATGTAAAAACAAACACCACATGTTCTCACTAATAACTGGGAGCTAAATGGTGGGTACATATAGGCACAAAGAGACATATAAACATTGGAAACTTAGAATATGGAGGATGGGAAAGGGGTGAGGGATGAAAACTTACCTATCAGGTACAGTGAACACCATCCAGGTGATGGGCACACTGAAAGCCCTGACTTCAGCATTACACGGTGTAGCCATGTAACAAAAATATTTGTTCTCCTTTAATATTTTGAGATAAAAAAATACAAAAAGTGGATATATGTAATATATATGTAAGTTATGAAGCATCATAAAAATGGTTAAAAAATTGAGAATAAGACAAAGTTTTATTTTTGATGTCAGAACAGTTTTGTTTCTTTATATTTCCTTTAAGTTATATTTAAAAATTGAGCAGTTCCCTTTTTAGTTTTTCTGGCTCCTCCTGTACTTTATTATCTATATCTACATATTTTAATTTAAATTTAAATTTAAGAGTATTAAAAATAGTAATACTTAAAATTTTTCCTAGGAATTTCTTCAGCCAGATCAAAAAGTTTTTTAAGTACTCTTTCAATTTTTCATGATATTTTGATTGTTTTATTAATTATTTTTCTTTTATATCTCTTATATCCCTTTCTTTTGAGCTCAAATAATAACTTCTAAAGTTTCCTTCAAGCTTAGCAGTCTTCTCAAGGCATTTCCAATTTCTGTCCACCATGTCTTCCTGAAGTGAACAATATACATGTTAATATTTTTGCAATAACAACACCCTACTTCTACATAATGAAGTATTTTACTTTAATATTTTCAAATAACACATTACCCTTAAAATTTGGTGGTTTATATAATAACCATTTTATTTTATCTCGTGGTTCTGTGGTTTGTAGGTAGCTTTTTAGACAAAGCTTCAGGTCTTAATTAATTGAGTATAGTCAGATAGTGCCTGCCAACTGGGTCTGGATGTCTGGTGCCTCTGTACTTCTTCATGTGGCCTCTCTCTCTGTGTTGACTCTGAACTTGCAAGATATCTCCATGTGGCCTCTCTCCAGAAGGATAACTTGGACTTGTTCCCTGGAAGCTTAACCCTCCATGACAGAGAAAGTAGGCTGCCAGGTCTTCTTAATACCTGTGCTCAGAAGCCCCAGGATGCCATTTTGTCCATAATCTAATGGTCAAAGTAGTCACAGGCTAAACTCAGATTCAAGGGGAAGAACATCTCCACTCTTGACTGTAGGTAGTGCATGTACACATAAGGGAGTGGTGTATAGATTTTATACTATCTTTGGAAACTAACACAAATAAGTGGAATTTGTGTGTGTGCGTGTGTGAGTGTGTGTGATTCTTTATCACTGAAACCAAATTAAATTATTGAAAATCAGGCTTATAATCTTCACTTTCTTGTTTTTATTTCCATTTTAAAGAATAAAACATGCTGGCTTACCCATTTCCCCAGCCCCCTAAAAATGAAATGCATACTAGAGATTAAGCAAGGCACTGAATAATCTAGATTTATTTTTCTGTCAGTTGTCAAAGTTGATCACTTTGAGGAGATCATTTTTATTAATCTAATTGGAACATTTAATAGTCATTTCATAATTGTGACAACACTGGAGTTTTTAATATAGTTCATCCCTGATTTAGGAGAGGAGTATGGGTTGGATGAATGACAGAGTAAGATTTCCTGGAAAAGATGAAACCCAAAACCCATAAAGCAAGCAAGATTATTCAATATTCCTAGTGATATAATCAGCAGTGCTGACATTTCTTGAAAATTTAGTGTCCCACAATTAGCAACATCTTTTTATGTGCAGCCTGTGACCCTGACCCCTCACCCTGATAGTCACATAAATTTGACATTGAATGTGTTCAGTGTACAGTCATGTGGTGCATGAATGACGTTTTGGGCAATGATGGATCACATGTACAATGATGCTCCCATAAGATTGTAATAGCATATTTTTACTGTGCCTCTTCTATGTTTTGATATGTTTAGATACAAAAATACTACTGTGTTAAAATTGTCTACAGTACTCAGTACAGTAACATGCTGTACAGGTTTGTAGCCTAGGAGCAATAGGCCATACCACATAGGCTAGATGTGTAGCAGGCTATTCCATCTAGGTTTATAGTACACTTTGATGTTTGTACCACGAAATTGCCTAATGACGCATCTCTCAGACTGTATCCCTATTGTTAAACAACACATGATTGTACTACTAAACTTTTAACATTGTGTAAATGGGACAATATGGCTCATATAGATAACAACCATAGCTATCCTTTTTAATAAATTGTAATTTGGCCAAGTGTTCAGTTTAGGAAAAACTCTAGCAGCAAAATTTAATGTTCACTTATGCTATCCCTCTTATAGATATTAAAAGCATTACTTTATTTTCCTTTGAAGGGTTATATTGCATTATTTTGTAAAAGCATTGGGAAGGAGTAGATAAACTGTTAGAGCTTTTTTTCCCTATGCCTCTTAGGGGAAAGAAGTTCAGTTTTCCTTCTAATACATTTTTAGCCATGTTAATATCTCACATTCAAATGTTACTTAGAAAATATTTTCATATTGTATATTATTACTGAGGGGCTGGTTTCAATAGAAAGTAAATTACATGTTCTTACAATTTGAGTTGAGGCTCACGGTTAGAAATTTTATGCAATCACATATGTAAAGTATGCATATTAACTGCCAACTTCAGGTTACTGTAACATCTTTTGAAACTTGCTTAATTATTGAGCTGGGAATATTTTCTTCAACATCTCCTCTCTATGGTGAAAACACCTGTACAATGATTTTATATGTAGGCAATATTCCACATACATTGCCATTTTTAAGGTAAAAATGTGTGACTTTACTTTAGAAATTGAGCAAAATATGTATTTTAAAGTAAGCTTGGGTAATTATCTTGTAAATAGCATGTATACTGTTCAGCTCTTCACCTTTATCATGGCTGCATATCTGTATGGGTCCTAATAGACATGGAAACTCACTCATTAGAATCCTTGCAATCTGTTAGTGTTATTATATGTGAAATTTATAGCCCTTGAATGGAGTTGATCATTGAATAAATTTAATCTCTTTAGATAAGGCTAGATCAATCTTAGAACAATCATCACTCTGCACTTTCCAAATAACTGCTTGTGGTTGAATAGATAAATTGAGCTTTAGAGACATATTTTTCTAAACTCTAATGTGCAATAGAGCAGCCTAATAGTAAATCTTAGAATATCATATCCAAACATTGGCTTCTGAGCAACAATAAGGCAAATGGTGACTTTTGCACTCAAAGGAGATGAACAGATTGTGACTAATTCAGGGAGAAACTTAAAATAGTCCAGACCGGAAAATATTAATAGTAGAAATAAATCACAAGAACAATATAGATTAATGGTGGGAAGAAGGGCTGGTGTGGACTTCTATGCCAAAGTTCAAAGAACTGGATATGTTAACAAAGCAAATTTAATCCAGATAGCTGCCTGGAGTACTAAAATTACAGGGTGATTTATGTACGTCCATAGTTTTGTAGAAAGTCAGTATACTTTCCGATATGCTGACAAATACCAATAGCTTATGATTTCATGCTTCTTTTTGGTTCCAATCCTGTTGCTACTAAATTCTCTCTTACTCATTGTTGTCATATCTTTTTTCCCTGCCTAACATTAACTCAAATGTGAAACATAAAAAATTTTCATTTGGTGTCCCTAATAAACAACATAGGTGCTTCTAGATAGCAGAAGATACTCAATCAAGATCTATGGGAAACTGTCATTAACATTGCAGTACAAATGGCAGATAAAATAAAGATAAACATTTGACTTTTCTTAAGTTTCCTTTATTTGCATACATTCAGAAATTCTACTAGATCCCACTATAATGTTTTATATCTCTTATGAAAATCTTCATATTTATCCATTTTTTATCTGCTCCCAACACTCGATATTTCTAAACAATTTAAATGCATGAAAGGAAAAAATAGTTTTAAAAAATGGGTAAAAACTATGAACTCTTATTCACAAGGGAATGACTTCCTGCGGCCAGTATTGTGTTGGCATTCTTTGTTGAAATAAAGATGAATTGCTTTTACCTCTGTAACATATTAAAATATCTAATATAATTAAGTTGAAAATATATATGTAAAAAGATGCTAAAAATTTATCATGAGCCAACAATCAATACATAACTACTGTTAACTTTTTAGTATATTCCTTCCTAGTCATTTGATATTTACTGTATATCCATCCATCCAGAGGTAATCTTACCTAATATTACACCCTATTTCTGTGTAGTGATTTTTATGTAAATCTTTGACAGTATTGAGGCCAAATAATAGTTATTGGATCTAAATACAAGAGTATACGAAAACAGGTTAGGTGAGAGATATATGCCTATAATAGATGGTTTATTATTTAGACTTATTAAATAACATCCAGTGTTCAGGTAAGTTATTACCAGGTTTAGAATTAGGGAATAATTACTGATATTTCATGGTATAAAATAACACTTATTTTGTAGAGTTAAAAGCATATTTTTAATATTCATGTTCCCTAAATGTAATTATGTTAATTATTTTTGTCTGGTGTTAGAACAAAAGAGTATTTGTTATTTGTTTGTTTTTTAAGTGAGCAACACGTGAAAATATGTCAACTGCAGTGTATTAATAAGTAAGGCTCAAGAAAAACATGTCATTTTACAGGGAAAATAGTTCAACAAACTCTCAATGAAGAATAGAAGTGAACAACTTCACCTGAAAAAGGGCGTCTATAAGAAACTACAACTAGTATCATATTCGATGGTGAAAGATTAAATGCTTTCTTCTTAAAATTGGGAATATTGTAAGAATGTCCTCTGTCACTCATATGGTACATGAAGTTCTAGCCAGTGCAATCAGGCAACTAGGCTAGATAACAAGATAAAAGGCATCTTGTTTAAAAATGTTTTATTCATGGGCAATATGAACTTGGATCTAAGAAATCTTAAGGATTTCACAAAAAAAACTATGAAAAATAATGAGCTTATCAAGAATTCAGAACAAATATCAATATATAAAAATCAAATGTATTTCTATATCTTAACAATAAATAATCTAAAAATGAAGCTAAGAAAGCAAGTATATACATATAGAACCAAAAAGAATAAAATAGAAATACGCTTGACAAAAGAAGTACAAAATATGTATACAGAAAACTATAAAAATTTCCTGAGGGAAATTTTAAAAGATCTAATTAATGGAAAACATTATGCCCAGGTATTTGAAAGCTCATCATTTTTAAGATGGCAATTCTTGATCTGTAGGTTTACTGCAGTCTCTATCAAAGCCTAAGTAGAAATTTTTTCCCAAAAGTGAAAAACCAATCCTAAAATATAAACGAAAAAACCAAAGGTACTGAAAAGTAAAAAATATTTTTTTTAAAAGTGGGAGAACTTACATTGCCTGATTTCAAAAGTTAGCATAAAGAGAAATGACATTGTCAAAATCCACAGAATAGGTAGCTTCTAGGACCCATACATCTATAAAAAACAATTAAAAAATAAGCAGAAAGTGTCAGAATCAACTTGTGGGAACTTTGGAAGACAGAGGTTGACAGGAACCAAGTGAATGCTAAAGAAAGGAAAAGCCACCTTGAAAATAGTAACAGAGCTTTAAAACACTTGTACTTGACCTTGTGCCACCCCACCTCCCTGCTCACCAGCAATGTGGCAATCTGGAAGATGGCAGCCAATATTCCCAGTGTGGGGCCCCATGCCTGGCTCTATAGGGAGCAAAGCCAATCTTTTCAAAGAATTGTGTTTGCCTCTTTGAACCTGTCTGGAGGGTAGCAGAAGAACTGAGGAGAGGTGCTTTGTTTTGTTTCAACTAAATTGGAACTCTCTCAGGAGGAAAAAAAGATCTGCAGAGGGCAGTCCTTGCAATCATTGAAAGGCAAATGAACAACACTTCTGTCACCTGGGACAAAGAATTACAGTGAGGCAAACAAGACACATGCGGAAGCCTGGGAGGAAGAGCTGAGAAGAGAGATTCTTTGAGAAGTAGGACATTGAAAAGCTCCTGCATATTCTGGGAAACATATACTGGGGAATTTCAAAGCCAAGCACTTGGCCAAAGTAGAGCACATGCTCAGAAAAGACCTAAAAAGACCTTCAGGCTCAACAAGCAAAAAGGGAAAGCTAACCCCAGAGTAAACAGCCTGCCTGAGCATCAAAGGAGTGGCCTAACACAGAGCCAATCTGCAAAGACAAGAAGAGTATGTGCTATCTAATTTTTCTTTTCCTTTTCCTTTTTTTTCTAGTTTTCTTTTTTTTTTTTTTCTTTTTCCTTTTTGCTCTAGGCATTTAAGAAAATTTTCTGTAAACATTACAACCTGCACCTGATGAAGAGCTTTCTTTTGTTCTGGGCTTCATTCAAAAACTAGCTGTTTTTCAAGTCAGTCAGTAAATGGACCAGAGTAGTACACCCAAATGAGGAATTTGTTGCCTCCAAAATTGTAAGAGGCCCAACAAGAATTGAGCCTTTTTTGTGTGTGTGGAAAGAGGAGCCAGATACAACAAACTTATTCTTTACCTTAGAAGGGATACCTTGACATGCCCACACCACTGAAATTCTAGACATTTCTCTGAGGTAAAAGGCCCCTAAATTTTTGTGTAATTTATTTCCCACCTTCTGACACACACAAATGTCTTATTAGTCTGTCCAGAGTAGTTTCTCCTTCCTGATCACTAGGTCCAATCAGCATAATATTATGAATGTAGTGGACCACTTTCGTATTTTCTGGAAGGAAAAACGGATCAAAGTCCCTGCTGACTAAATTATGACATAAGTCTATATAGTTGATACACTTCTGGTGTGACACTGAAGGTATTTCGCTCTCTTTGCCAGCTGAAAGCAAACTTTTCTGGTTGTCTTCACTAATCGGTATAGAGCAAATAGCACTTGCCAGATCAATAGCAGCTTACGAGGTAATAGAATGTGTTAATTTGTTCAAGTAATGAAACCACATCTGCAACAACAATTGCAATTTGAAACACCACGTGATTAAGTTTACAGTAATCTACTGTCCCCTTCTCCAAGATCCACTTGTTTTCTGCACATGCCTAAAATGTCATTTGAATCAGGGTATGTGGAAATCACTACTCCTGCATCTTTCAAATCCTTGATGGTGGCACTAATCTCTGAAATCCCTCTAGGAATGCATTATTGCTTTCAGTTTATTATATTTTTAGGTAGAGGCAATTATCTTGGCTTGCACTTGAAATTTTCCACTATAATAGCCCACACTCTGCAAGTCAGGGAACCAATGTGAAGATTCTTCCAGTTGCTGAGTGTGTTTATTCCAAATTTGCATTCTAGAACGAGAGAAATAACAGCAGGATGGGTTCATGGACCCACTGGTCCACTGTGAGATGAACCTCAGCTAAAATTTTATTAATCATTTAATCTCCATAAATCTTCAGCTCTGACTGGTAGACTATAATAACATTTCAGGTCCTTAGGAAAGAGTGTCACAGACCCAGTGTCCAGCAATCCCAAAAACGTCTGATTATTTCACTTTTCCCATTGCACTGTCATTCTGGTAAATGTCCATGGGTCCCCCCTGGGGAAGCCTGTAGAAAGATAAACAGTACAGATTGTTTGTCAGTATAGTAGATTCCTAAAAACTGGCTCATGTCTTAGAATTGATTGATGCACCATGACTATCTTATTGGTGATTCAAGTTAGATGTCTGTACACTAGACCTAAAATTTTTGCACTTACACAGATCAAATAAGAATTTAATAGGCTTCCCATGTACTTATTTTCTAGGTATGCTATGATTAACTAGCCGACACAACAGGTCTCTGAAAGTCAGAGTGTTCTGATTACTGGCTTGGTACCATCGTTCATTACAGTAACCATGCTCCCCATTGTCTTTGGCAATTAAGTGCAGTCATGAGGCCATTGCTACCCTGGACTCCCAGTATTCCCATTGCATTGTAGAGATCATGGCTTGATGACAGCAGTGTGCACTCTAATTTCTGGCCTCCAAACAAGAGCATTCACAGAGCTTTTCAAGGGTTCTAAGGCTTCCCTTGCAAATTTATTTCTCATATTACTTTCCAGGGATAGTTCAGCAGATCTTTAGGATAAATCCATTCTAACATTACAATATTTCTAGCCTCTGGATAAGTTTCTCTACATTATACCAAAGCAATTTTAGCATTCTAATTTCATTTATTGAAGGATATGTTCACCTTTTCAACCCCTCAAGCTAAAACATCAAATCCAAGATTTGTTTAGTGGCTCATGTTGATAAATTCAGCATGACACAACTTTATATTCTTCCCCCCTTGATTCAGCAACCTCAAGATTCATTCCCACAAATATTGCCTAGACTTTTGTCCTGTATAAATTTGTACAAATATTTAGTTATTTGGGTGTGCATTGCACTTCCTCCTGCGTCACACTTTGTATTTCACTCTTTGGGGCCTGCTAACACATGAGTCTAGTTTTAGGCCAAAAAGCAAATACTGATGGCAGGAATAGGTCCTAAGAATAATCAGCAGTGGCTTTTCGAACAACTACCTCTGGGGATGCCATTGCAGTCTCTTTAGGCAAAGGAGGGCTAACCTACTCAGTCGGGGTAAGAATGGCTGCTTTCACAGGCAAAAATGATTCACCAGAGTTTATGGGTTTGATGACCTCATCTTCATCAGGATCTTCCCGGTTCTTCTCTTCCAGTTTTCAGAATCCTATTTCTTCCTCTGCCTTTACTTTATCAGATACCCTGTGGAGTTAGGAATTCAATTTGTGTTGTAATTCAGCTACTCAAAGGAAGGAACTCTCAATTTTGTTTTCAAAAATCTCAACCTGGCAGGTACATGAGATAAAAATTTCTTTTGAGGCAGTTAGAGAATATTTCAGGTCATTAATACAAAGTCTGGGCAGAAAATATGGAGCCCTGAGCTCATTCTTTTCATTATTCACTTTCTCAAGCACAGTTAAGGGCAACAAGCTAATCCCATTATACTTCTTAGTTTTAGAAAAATGTTCTAAGGTAGTAAATGCATGGTCATGTAGAACCTTGCCTGCTATACACACTTGATCTGAAATATCCAATGGCGATATTTTGCATATTACTGTTGTCACATCATGTCACAAATGATATGTCACAATGATGCCACATCATTGTCACATCAGTGCTCTCTTTTCCACTGGCAGTAGAGTCATTACTGGCCTTAAGTCTAATCAAATTAGAGAACCAATTCCATAATTCTAGAGCCAATTCAGTAAATTTATGTTTAGGATTCTGTTTCTCTAGAACTATTTCAAGTAGCAAAATTTATACCAGTCAGGGCTCAACCAGAACATCAGAATGAGTAGGGAGTATACTCAGATATTTATTGCAGTAGATTGGTTTACATAATTGTGGATCTGGCTAGGCAAGTGTGAAATCCCTTGTGATGCAGCACATCAAAGACTCTTGTACACATGCTAAAGCTTCTGTCCATAGGTAAATATCTTCTTCAGGGAAGTCCCAGCTCTCCTCTTAAGGCTTTTAATGGATTGAACCAGGCCAACCAAGATTATCTAAGATAATTCCCTTTACTTAAAGTCAATTGATTATGAATTTTAACTACATCTAAAAAATAACAAGATTAGTGTTTGATTGAATAAGTGGGAACTGTAGCCTATCTAAATTGCCACATTAAAAAAAAAACTCAATGTTCATGTGTAAATGTGTATATGTATATTATGCATAGAATCTTAAAGGAATAATCAGATATTTTTATTATTAAAAGAAACATATGTATGTCAAATTTATTTGTAAAACAACTGATGCTTTGCCTTTCAGATCAGTGACAAAATGAGGCTAAATGCTATCTTTATTTAAATATGATATTGCAATTAAAGTTTTAATTGAGGCAATAAGTTAGAAACTGCAAACTTTAGAATGATTATATAATTTGGAGCTCAATTTATTATTATTTTCTGAATATAAAGAGGGCTATGGGCAAGATAAAAGTTGCAAGATTAAGTGAAGTTATTTTATATATATGTATATATATATGTATACATCAGTTACTCTCATGCATTGATTTAAGAATGTTTTGATAGAGACATTAAAAAGTATACTTCACTGATCCGGCAAATCTTTTTGGCTTAGTTAAACAAGCAAGATATGTTCAAAACATATGGAGTAAAAGAATTATAATACTGGCAGTTATGAAAACAAACTCAGCTAGGAAATTGTAACCTTTCATTTATACAAGTATTTATTGCATTTTGATTTTTTAAAAGAATAAACATAAAACAAAGTGATTCTTTTATCAGGCTTTTGGAATTTAAAGATATGATAAGTCTGTGATTTCTAAAGACTTAATTGTTAGATAATTAAATTTATTATTTTAAATTCAAAGTCTATGAATATACACTCTTAAGAAATACCATGACAAAGCTAGTAAAAGAAAATACAATTCACAAAAAAGCAGTGCATAACCCACAATATTAAATAATAGTAATTTATTTTTCATTCAGCTCAATTAATAATCATTTTTCCTCTCTTCTTTATGTTTTTTTGTTTTGTTTTGGTTTTTGCTGTCTTTTTTGATGGTGTTTCTCTTCTGAGAACACTATTAAGTGATATGGAGGCAAATGAGGCATCAAAAATACTGCATGACATAGACAATTTATACAACTAACTGATTTATTTGGCAAGCTACTAAATATTTCAAAAGATTTCTAGAACTAGCTTATTTCCAACAGATTATATTGCCAACCATAATTATTCTTTGGACTATTAGCTGAACAAGAATCCTGCGATTAATCGTTGTGTAATCTTGAAATAGTATGCTTGCTAAAATTTTGCAGAGGGCATAAAGAGAAAGGCTGTCAGTGATCATTTTTGTTTGAAATTTTCTTAATTTGAAATGTACAGGGCTTTTCAGAGGTTAAAAATTTCCTAAAACAAATACCATACCTAAAAACAAATACCTAGCCTTACTTAAACCAATTTTCTGTGAAATTCCCCCATAATGTAATGGTTACTCAGTCCCATTTCTTTTTTCTTAAAATATTTTTGCTTTACTACTCTATTTTGAAATTATTATAGTTTTCCTTTTCTAATGAATATAATTTTAGTTGATAAACTGAGCAAATGACTGAAGTTTTTAAAATGAACACTTTTCTTGTTCTGTATTGCCCATAATATTGAGGGATTGAAGGTGGCAGAGGCATAATAGGTAATAACACATCACATGAAAGATCCACGGCTGCTGTGATGTCTTAGCACTAAAGGCGAGAACACCTTTTCAGGAACATTTGTTACTTACAAAGTTCTTAATGAAGATGATATTTTATTTCTTACAGGTGGGAAAAAAGATAATACTAATAAGAACAACTTAGGATGAAGCAGAAGATATTCCCTACAATAATATGACACAATGGTAAAGCAAATCTAGAAAAGAATATGAGTTTTAATAAAAATAAGACCCTACTATCACATTTTATGTGATAGTATAAAATCATAATGCTAAAAGTTACATGTTAGATGTATGATATATACCTGACATTATATAAATATTATATCATTTTAAGGATAATTTGACCAAAATTGTGAAAGAATCTCATAGTTACACCTAAGATTATATTTAAGGTTATATTAGTGTGGTTATTTTGAATTCTTAAATAAACAGTGCATATCTTAGTATAGTAGCATTTTAAATACTTAATTTTCAAAGGAAAAAAACTACAGATATATTTAATATAAAAAATAGGAACCAAATGAGATCCTTCCAAAGTATTGATTAACAGTGTTTTGAAACTAATGAATTTATACTACTTTTTTATCATAATCCACTGCAGGACCAACAACTTGCACACACTAGGTTATTTAGTAATGATTTGCAAAATATATGAATTAAAACACTGATTCAGAAAGATTATTTCCAAATTTGTCTAGAACCAGATGACACTAATTTCAAAGCCAATGTTCACACATGCTTTAATTATGGTATTCAAAATTTACTTATTATGAACAAGATGTGGGCTCTGTTTTAAGCCATGAAGTTGAGAATAAAAATTGAATAGAACATGATGGCATACTCTCAAAAATGATACAAAATTTAGTGGGGATACAGGTATATTAGTTTCCTGTGACTGTTGTAATAAATGGACACAAACTTGGTGTATTAAAACATAAATTTATTCCCTCACAAATCTGGAAACCAGAAGTTTAAAATTAAGGTGTTGGCAGTTCAAGACTCTCTCTAGAGTTTCTAGGAGAGACTCTGTTCCTTTTCTTTGCCATCTTCTAGTGGTTTCCAGTAACTCTTGACTTGTGGCCACATCACTTCAGTCTCTACCTCCATCTTCACATCTCCTCTGCTTTGTGTCTAGTCTCCCTCTACCTCTGTCTTATGAGGGTACTAGCACTTAGGGCCCAGCCTGATGATCCAGAAACATCTCTTTACCTCAAAATTCTCAACACAATCACATGTGCAAAGACCTTTTTCTCAAATAAGGTAATATTTACAGGTTTGAATACAGCAGGTGAAATGTAACAGGCAATTATAAATGTACATATGAGAAAAAAGGTTTGTGACACCCAAATGAGATGATAAAAATATGGGCTGACATAATTTTTGCTTGGGTTGATGAAACATCATGTTTTAAAAAGTCAGAATTGGGTTGAAATCCAAGTTTGTATTGCCTGTGAAGTTTTAGATGTATTATGTAATCTTTCTAAATCTGAGTTTCTGAATTGAAATATAATAACAATGTGTGGGAAGATGAGGAACACCCTGGATGAATAATAGTGGAATTCTTTGATATAGAGAACACCAGAAGTGGATTATTTTTAGGGGAAAAGGTCACATTTGATTTGTGTATGTTAAATTAAAATTTATATATGACATCCAAGAAGATATTTTAAGTATATAGTTAGATATTTTGGCCTTTAAATGGAGGTACAAATGTGTAGGTGTACAATTAAATCATAGGCATTTTGGTATATTCCACTGTGATGAGATAAGGAAAGTAAAGTGGCCCTATGGGAAAACATTGAGGATCAGTTAAAGGTTAGATAATGGAGGATGAGTTTAAAAAAGAGAGAAATAGGATCAATAGAATTAAAAGAAAATCAAGGGAAGTTGCATGTTAGAGGAAATGATGGGATATATT
Organism: Daubentonia madagascariensis; assembly: GCA_023783475.1. Lineage (NCBI taxonomy): Eukaryota > Metazoa > Chordata > Mammalia > Primates > Daubentoniidae > Daubentonia > Daubentonia madagascariensis. Next base: position 21,366,081 of record JAKFHU010000726.1, on the reverse strand, counting down.
GTTTCAAGGAGGAAGTGGCAAGAATTGTCTAATGATGCTGAGAAGTCAAGTATTGTTACTACTTAAAATGTCCATTGGATTTAGCAATACTGCGTCATTGGTATGATAACAACTCTGCTGTAATTATGGAAGATGGGTTAGGAAATCAAACCAAGTGTTTGAGTACTGAATGGGAGATTAAGAAATAAGGATTGGACATGCAAACTCTCTGAAGTAGTTTTCGAGGAGCCCAGAAAGGTTGTTACTGAAGAGGTATATGAATTTGTTTTGTATTTTTTATTTTACTTTTTTTAATAAGAAAGATTTAAATGTGAAAAAAGTGAGAATCAAAATAAGAGAAAGTGGTTTGGTATATACAGCATAAGAAGGAAAGGGAAATTGACAGTTGCTGAGAAGGAGGGAAAGAATGGAAGCCTCAGGTTAGGAGGTTATTTTTCCCTCAAATATGGTGATGGAGAGCCTTTTATGAAAATTAGAGGGTAACAATAATATAGGTGCTGATGCATGTATGTTTGCTGATTTTGTTATCGAAAGTTCAGCCCTTGTCCCAGAGGCTGCATCCGAAGAACAAGGGCAAGTGGTTTGAGGAGAAGGAAAGAAAAGTTTATTAATTTGCCAGTAAATGAGGAGGTTGGCACACTCCCATCTTAAAGTACCAATGTCCTGACTCTGATCAGGAATACAGAGCTTTTAAAAGGAAGTTTTTCAGCTTCAGGCTACTGCTGTTCAACAATAGTTGATGGTTCTGATTCATCCAATCTTCAGCTAAGACAATCTCTTGACCTCCACCTGGACAATTCCCTTGAGCTATCTCCTGTGGTATCAAGAACAAAGGACACTCCCCTGCCCCTCCCACACACTGGCCTGGGGCAGGGAAGCAGGTTTTAGTTCCCAAAAGGAGTGGGGGACATTTTAGAGAGACAGAAAACATTTTTATGCTTTTTCAGGCCATTTGTGTTACAATTGGCACATAGAACATATGGAATTTCTATCTGACAATCTCTTTTGATTGTTCATTTGCTTGCTAGGTTATTTTTCTGCTGAAAGTATTCAGAAAGGTTGGTAAAGGGTTAAGAAAATAAGTGGTAGGAAATACGAATAATAGAAAATATTTTAAGTGATAATTTTTGACTGACATAACTTAAAATGTTATTGGACTTCAAGGTATTCTTGAGGGCCAATTGTGTAAGTAAGATGCTGTGTATGGTGTGGCTTTCTCCATTAGTGTTTGCTGCTCTCATACATATGACAATGTAAGGATGGTTAGATTAATGTGAGGTAAAGGTTCATCAAGACAGATGGGACAAAAGACTTTGGGCAAGACTGTTATTAAAATGATTATATATCAAATCTATAATGGCATACACAGAAATGAAGAAAGGAGAGTTTCAACAGAAAGAGGAGCAAAAAACAGAAGCTGAACAAGTGTTGTTAACATACCTAAGACCTGACTCTGGATTCCTTTGGAAACATGGTAGGGGCTCTCTGAGGTGACATTGTGTGAGGCATCTCAACTAAGCCTGTTTCAGAAAATTCTAGTAGATGGTGTCCAAGAGTCAGAATAGAGTACGATATAACCTAGAGGAACATAAAAATATAATTACTTCAGATATTTCCAAAACTTCTCTGGATAATTAGTACTGAAAGAGCCTAGTAAGAAATTTTACTTATAACAATTTGGGTGAATTAAGTTAACTGAAAAAGCATCCAACTATAGAACACCAAAAATTCTGAACAAAGTACAACACATTTTACCTGAACTTGCCATAAAGTAAGTGAAATTATCAGGGATCAAAAGCAAAGAAGAATCAGGATTCCAAAGTGGAAACCTAATTTTGAGACCCTGATGAATGTAAGACTCTTTACCAGAACTCGGTACCTAAGCATTATGCTTTAATATTCTCACAGAGAAGACAAGGTCTTGGATGTACTGGGAGTAGAGGCTCCCTTGTAAGTATGAAACCTGAGTGGCGAGAGTGTCAGTGAATGTGTGGGAAGGGAAATCTTGGCACCCTGGGAGAGGGAGACAATTGTATCACTCTCTGGTTTATACAGGGCAAAAAATGGAAATAAAAGTTCTCTTTACAAATCTGTAATTTTTATGCTATAATCAAATTGGCGTAAAGTTTAATGTTAAGTTACCTGAGTGGTCTGGCTCAGAAACTAAATTAAAATGGTCTCAGGTTGGTAGTAAACACATGCACCTAAATAATGCAAGAATAAATCTACTCTAGAAAAACACAAATATATTAAAACCTTCATGATTCCTGGCAATGACACAAATATGAGTTCACAACAAAACATTTAAAACATGGAGGAAAGTTGATATAAATAAGAACAAAGAAAATTCAATCTGCAAGAACTTCTGATATTAGAATTTCACATACCATTGATATATTGAATGCAAGTAAAAGAATGGAAACAACATATACAAGGTAAATACTAATAATAAGAAAGAAGCTAATATAGCTATATTAGTATGAGGCAAAATGGATATTGTGATTAAAGGTATTGAAGGGGATACAGAAAGTATCTACCTAAGGATAAAGACTTTCATGGAGTAGGAAGATATCACAGCTTAAAATGCTTATAAAGCATGAAAAATAAACCCCAAATTATACAAGACAAAACTTTGTTGAAGAGTGGAGAAATTGACAAATCCACATCCATTTGTGAAGATTTAAAAATATATTTGGAAAAGTTGATAGATAAAGCAAATAGCTTGATAAGGATCAAAATGATTTAAAAAATATAATAAGCTTGACATAAAAATATATATACGTGTTTACACAATAAATAATAAAATATTCTCAAGCACATAAGAAACAGTTATAAAGCTGATCAAAAACCAAAAGGATACAAAACCAAAGTTTTATAACTATAATAAAATTACTTGGGAAATTAAAAGTTAAAAAACTTTCTGAACTGATGGGATTTAGCACTACTTAAAATAAACAATTTAAACTTATGCTCATAAATATGAGAATTGATAAGCTAAAAGTTGATGAACAAAAGATCCAACCTAATAATTTAGACAGAAAGACTGAGAGCAAATGAAAGAAAATAAAGGAAAAAGGTAAAATTAAGACCATGATTATATAACCAAATATTGATTCTTTGCATGTTATTTTTTGATGAATTTAATTTATAGAAAACAAAAAAGATGTTACAAAACAATAGAGAGGCATAAAAAGATACTGAAAGAAAAACAGAAACACAATTCTGCCTACAAATTTGAAAACTTAACAACCTATTTTAACATATCAATTATCAAACATATCTCAAGGAGAAATGAAAAAATTATTTTTTGAGTTTATAATTTTAGAAAACTTATGCTCAGTATAGAAATTGAATCACTAGTTAGTTAAAATTGCCATGGATAGTATCCATACAAAACTAAGTGACAATGTGTATACACTTGAACCTCAAAATAGGGATAGATGAGGGTCAAACAATCAACAGCAAGGTGACCTATGATGTATCAGCAACTGGTGGAGGAAACAGCAGAAAGGTACAGACTTCTAAGGTACTTGATAATTGAAGATTTCTAGTAGGTACTCTCCTTCAAAGTGAAGGATCACAAACGCTTATGGAAATCTCAGCAGGCCAATCTGATAAGAGCAAACTGGGAGGGGCTTTGAAGGCTACAATTTCCAAGACAATTGCTTACCCTAAAAACAAACTCCTGGAAGTAAAAGTCAAACAGAAAAAAATAGAAACATTAAGGCTAATGGCAAAAGAACATACATATAAAAACCCAAGAGGTAAACCAGCAGGACACATTTTAGAAATTATAAAGATGCACTTTTGACAATAGAAGAAAGAGTATTGGAGGTATGAAGCTAAGCAAATGAACCTTCTCCCCAATCCCCGCTACTGTCTTCTACATGTATGGGTCCAGGGTTTCTCAATCTAGACACTATTGACATTTTGGGCCAGATAATTCTTTACAGAGGGAGGATGCCTTAAGCACTGTAGGATTTTTAGCAGCATCTGTTGTCTTTCCCACTAGGTGCCAGTAGCAACCCACCAGTTATGATAACTAAAAATGTATCCAGACATTTCCAGATGTCCTTGGATGACAGAATCATCCCTATTTGAGAGCCCAACTCACTCAACTATGAGCAATAGAAAAAAATTGTGGTTAAATTTCATACAAGTTATTGCCAAAACAAGGACAGAAAGACAGTGAAAGATAACAGTATATAATGCCAATGCCTCATCCATAATGAACACATATCATGAAACATATCCAAAAGAAGCAAACAGAAATTAGGAGAAAAAAAGCTGTGAAAAAAAACCAGCATAAATAACAATTAGGAAAATTTTAGAAATGAGATGATATAACAACAAGATGATTTGAAAAGGAAGTTGACAAAACCCAGATAAAATTTTTTGTGAAGAATTTAAAAATATTTATAATTTTATAAATGAAGTCTAAAGTAGAAAGGATTAAAAAAGCACCATGGGTTGAGAGTGGACCCATCACCTTAAGATCCAGTGAAAGGCACGCATCATGCCATCCAGAAGACTTAGGGATTTGTCCACAGGGTTAATGCTGCTGTCCTATGAGAGCTAGGGAAACTTTAAAACACAAAAATTCACGCACAGGTCAAATATGGGACTGTCGGTTTGGCAATCTGTTCTCGGTTCTTGGTGTGCTCTTGGCTGAAGAATGACCAGACACACCGATAGCAAAGCCAGCAGGAAGTAAAGTTTATTGTGCAAGAGCAAGATAGGCTCATAGAGCAAGAGCAAAATACATTAGCCACAGAGGACAAACAGTCCCCCTGTCATAACAAGAGGCCCTGGTTATGTTCTGGGGTCCTGTTTTACATTGTCTGGATTGGGCCCTCCTCATGGTTCAATTGTCACCATTGAACCACTTTCATGGACAGTTAATGACATGATAATTAGTCTTAGTTTACTCTAGGTCATTTTCCAGACCCTATTGTGCATGGGCTGTCTGGCACATGGGCTGGGGAATTCCCTGCATTCTTTTACAGATTGTCAGGGAGTTCCTCTTTCTCCCAGGGGTGGCAATTGCTCAGGGCAGGATCAAGGTGGGTCAGCACCAAGGTGGGGCCCCCGCCCTTGTGCTTCTTCCCCAGGTGTGGCAATTGCTTGAGGCAGCACCAAGATGGGGTACCTGCTTTTGTTCCCAGGAAAGCTGGAGGTCCCTCTACCTAATAGGATACAATATCCATTGTATTAATCTGAAAACTTAACATTCAAAATTTACTAATAAAATTAAGGATGATTTATTACAAGGCAAAATTGCCAAGCTAAAGGAAAAATCTTTCTTCCTTTAGCTTTCCCATCTATATTTACATTTATTATTGTCTTGATCCTTATTGTTTAAACTCAGCTCCAATAAATGCTTTATATTCTTAATTCCTGTTAGAGAACTAACAGTTATAATTTAAACTGAAAAATGTTCATTAAGGGGCAAAACTTGATGGGATGATGTTGTATAACTTTACCATTACTGTTTAGTACATATTACTTTAATAGAATTCTTCCAAAGCTATGGGTTAGGCAAAATAATTTTCTAGGTTGTGAAGTTCTAATACCATGGCCAGTTGAGTGGAGGTGCATGTTGGGCTAGAGCTACTTGATGAACTTAAAAAATTGTATACTGGATATAGTTGCTTTTAAGCTTTTTCTTGCAGCAATGGTCAGACTAAGCACATTTTGAAATATTAAGTATTCTTCAGAAAAAGGAAAGATATGCCAATAATTACAGGAATTTAAACTATGTTACAATGATGAACTTTATTCTGAGAAACTTCTACTTACCATCATGTGGTTAAAAACAATGCCATGTTCCTGGAATGCTGGCAGTAAAGAATACTTTTTTATAAAACTGGAAAGTATATTGTGAAAACTATGTTTTGGTGACAGAAAAAGGAGAATCATTGTTGAAAAATAAAATAACATGTACAAAATGTCAAAGTTTAGGGACATGGATAACAAAGCTTAGTTAAAAAAAGTAGTAAGATATAGAAATGTGTCAAATAAATAAGCCCCACATGTATACAGCTCTATTTCTCTAAACTTATTCAGTTGTTTTATTTAATGTTATGACTATATTAACTGATTTATTAATCCTCACTGATTTTTGAATGTTAAAAATGAAATAAAACTTAATAAGAACTATTTTATGTGGAAATAGCATTACAAAACTGTAATCTGTCAATAAAGGAAAGTTGTTGAAGCGTATACTGTTGTACTGTTAAAGGTCAACTCCAAATCCCACTTCAGCTGCCTGCAGTTTAAGAATCCAACTCTGCCCCAGTGAATAAGTAGAGAGATCTACACCAAGTGAACCATCTTTCCAGAAGTGAAATCAAGAAATGTTTGACAGAGCAGAATAAAATATTTTTATTCTTTATTTAAAGAGAAAATAAATACTGTTCTAATAGATATTTTATTCCCAGGAAAATATGACATGTTGTGAAATATTTTCATTTTGTGTCTTATTTATCAACATTTTTTAAAAAGATGGTAGTCATAATACTTACAGTAAATCAATCATTTAAAAATCATTTGACCTGTAATTGTATATTTAATTTTTTTGTTTTTGCTTTTTATTTTGTATAGTTCACACTAACATTTTTAACATGCTCTAATTGTAAACAAAAAAATGAAAACATAAAATATGAATTCATAGTGAATTTTGAATATAATGTAAATTTCTAGATCTAGTTCAATTTAAAGAAATTTATGTAAACTTGAAAAATCAGTTGTTTTAGAGTTAAGAAAAGATAGCAGATTAGAATATGTTATCACACAGACTTCAAAATATTTATAAATTATGAATGTTTTGAATTAGTCATTCACAGCTTGTGAAATTGTTGCATTTATCTTGAAAATAGTGTCCTCTAAACTATGCTTTGTGTTGATTTTACAGTAAAGAACAAAATTTGAAAAATAATTAAAATATTTATTAATTATTTACTTAATGGTTTATGATATCAAGCCCTTCCGGAATGTTAATATTAAATATAAGATTTGCTCACATATACATTACAGGAATTTTATTTACATATTGGCAAACAGGAAATTTAGTTATACACTGTGAGAAACACTTTTATTAAATATTCAGCTTGGACAGCTTTCTGTGAACCCCACAGACAGCACATTGCTCATAAATCCTCAGATACTGTCACTGGTTTGTCTGTTCCCTGTGACTGACATGCCAACTTCTATTTCTGTATCTGAAAATCCCTGATGAATCTGTGTTCTGTGTGTCCTGATATCTTAATCTCACTCAAAAATGAAACAGAATATTTTGGACAACTTTTGACTTACTGAATTTTAAGGTCAGAAGAGATCAGTAAAACTCTCTTATTTATAAACATATAGACAGGAATGGAGACATTCAGAAGTTTTAAGTAGCTAAATTATTCCAAGGTCAAATTGACCAAAAAAACTTAGAATCTATTTAACTGCTAGTTTCTTCTTTGACATTTCCTTTTTATTTTCTTCCTGAGAGCTAAGGAAAGAAGAAAAGTCAGTCATGTGAACCATAGTAGATATTTTTAAATGCCACCACCTACGCCTTTCCTTGTTCACCGGCCTCTCTGCATTACTAGTAGTGAGTGGGATTCAGCTTCGAAAGAGAGGCCAAAAATAGGCTAGATATAGAACTAGAGCTTTGCTTTTCTCTGCCTCAGGACAGTCACTCCAGCAAAGCCAATAAATCAGTTATCTTGTGCTAAGTGTCCATAGCAGGCAAACCGCTGTGTGAAGTTATCTGGGATAAACAAAAAACTGTGAAGAGGCAACATCCTAGGCTTTGAAGAATTTATGTTTTGGCTATAAAAATAAAAAGAAACAACTAAAATATAAATAGACAAAGCCATGTTTGTGTGTGTGTGTGTGTGCATGTGTGTGTCTGTCCAGAAAGTAAAGAAGTGCTTGAGGAATGATGCAGACCTGTTAAACCAGTATAAAAGCCAGCTTGACTGGGATGCACTTCACAAATGGGGTGCAATCTGAATATTGACATATGTGATGATAATAGCAGATCATAACCTATTGAATAAAGTAGAATTCATGAGAATATACTGATATGAATAAATAAGCATATGAATAAATGTGAGAGAAGAAAAAGTTCTTCCTTACTGTGAAATGACAGCTAGTAAAATGTATAAGAACATGGAATTAGAGAATCACCATTTGGCAACCATGAGAGTTAAAATTGACCAGGGAAAAGGCATCAATGGATGCTAGAATTTTTGGGTAAAAAGATAATGAGAAATAGGACTTTATCCAGTAAGAAATGCTTTTCCCACAAATGACTTATTAATTAGATACACAAAAACAGTAATTTACTCAGGAGAAATTTGGTACATGCCACTTTAACCATGTGACCAAAACTAACATCACTAGTAATGGAAGAAATTAAAATCTTGTGCCACCTGACAAGACAATGAGAAGAAAAACACAGTATCACTTCTGTGATATTCCTGCCAAAATGTCATAATTAGAATCTAAGCAGGGAGGGGAAGAAGAGGCATCAGATAAGTTTAAACTAAAAAATACTGAATAAAATGGCAAGCTTAAAGTCTTTAAAATATTAAGATCATTGAAGATATGAAAAGACTAAGGAATTGTTCCAGATTGAAGGTGACTAAGGAGACATGATAAATAAGTATTAGGTGTGATCCTAGAGGGATGTTTTTGCTCTGAGTTTATTATTGGACTAGGAACAAAATGTGAATGTGGTTTGTAGATTAGATAGGTAGTACTATTATGAATATTAATTTTCTGATTTTTATGGTTATACTATACTTTTGGAAGTATTCTGGCTACCTACTGATCATTGATCTGTAAAAAAACACTCCAAAATTTAGGTAGTAAGATAAACAAAATGAAATAATAACATTTAAAAGTACTCCTCACAATTCTGTGCGTTGAGTGGATCCAGATAGGGGCTTTTCATGTGATGGCATCCAGAAGTAGGAACTACGGTAATCTGAAGCTGCACTTCCAGCCTGGGCTGGGAGCCCAATGTGGCTCACTTTTGTGGGTGACAATTGATACTGGATATTGACTGGATACTCAACTAGTGCTATTGACTATGATGCTTTCTTGTGGCTTGGAGTTCTCATGATCCCAGAGTTCTGAGAAGAAGATCCCAAGAGTAAATGTCTATGGATTAGTTTCCTAAATCCCAGAAGGTCACTTCTGCTCCATTCTATTGGTCAAATATGTTAGTAAACTGGTACCACAAGGTGAGGGAAATTAGACTCCATTTTTTGATGGGGGAGTGGCAAGATCATATTGCAGAACATGTGGGTTGGAAGATATGTTTGGGCCATCTTTGGAAAGCACATCCACCATAACAGGACAGTGTCTTACATGAAATAGTCACTGACTGAAGTATTTAGAGGCAAGAGGGCATCCTGACTTCATGACCTCAACTTACGTTTAATTGGTGCAGAAAGAAAAAAACTTTAAGTGTCTGCCTATCTATCCATCCATTTATCAACCACCTTTTAGAGAAAAAAAAGCAAACGAGGTACAATGCTAGTAATAGGAAAATATGGGTGTATATTATTTTGTTGTTTTCTGTATTCTTCTTGCAAATTTTCTTCTACATTTGAAGTTATTCCAAATTGAAGAGGTAAAAAATAATAAAAATAATATTCGGTATTATAAAATGTTTATGGCTGTCTAATCTAATATATTGACACAATTGATTTCATATGAATATTTCCTAATATTGTACCATCATTCCATTAAATATTAAGTCATATAGCATGATGTTTGGTTTTAAGGCACATGTAAATATTTTATTTAGGATTTTTTAGTCTTTGTAATTTATATTTTATAAATGGGGGGGCAAAACTGGGAGAAGCTATATCGATCTGGTTTACTATAAAAATCATAGTAGCTTATAGAATTGGGAAACTATTGGTTTTGTGAATCTCACTGGAATGAAGTCTTCCTCATGTCATTGATATGTCAGGAAAGTAAATACAAGAGGAGCTTGATGGAAATCCATAACTCCGTAAATAGGCACAAACTATTTTAAACTAATTAATTAAAAGAGAAAAAAATATATCTTGCCCAAGAGAGGAATATATACAAAGTAAGGCACAACAACTAATTTAGTCTGGTAATGTTGGGCATCCCAGCTTCACTCAATGCTATATGAACTTTCCTTGTAAGGGAAGCCTATTTATTGACAGCCACTGTTTATTTCTGTGGGCCCTAGAGTCAACTCTTATTTGCATCCATTTTTAAGAGATGAATTTATGTTTGAACTAAAAATAAAGATCAACTTCAGCTGCTCTGAATATTTTTAACAGGGCTGGGTGATTAGTCCCTCTGTCTCATGGATAGTTTATCAATATGATGCTGTCTTACTGTTCTTTCCTAGTTATTGCAGACTTAGAGCCCTGAGGTTTCATAGGTCTCCTCTGGGAAAAACAGTTCTCTACTCTGCAGCAAGCTTAACCTACACCTGTTTAGAATCACAATTTTATTTTTTTTCTTCTTTCTTTCTTTCTTTTGTTTCTTCCTTCATTTCTTTCTTCCTTCTTTTTTTCCTTTTTTCCTTTTCATAAATACATCCCACCTATTTTCTATTTTCTACAAATTCTTCAAATTTCTAATCTGTAGAAGACATTTCTAATGGTTATTTATACCTGTTATCTGTATCATACTTGTGCCTGTATTTATACTTTTCTGTTTATATGTCTTTTCAAAGAGATTTGGGGGAGGAAAAAGAGCCTGTATATTCATCTTATTCTCTTTATCTGATAACAAAGAGAAAAGATAAGAAAAAAAAAGGAAAGGAAAGACAGAAAGAAAGAGAAAGAAAGAAAGAAAAAGAAAATGATTTATAACTTTTGCTATAAAAGGGAAATACTTGTTTCTCACTACTTAGAAATTAATTCAATGAGGCCACTACATATCAAATATCTGGTATGTCACCAAAATGTAATCAGAAGAAAATATACAGTCTTACAGGCATCTGCTAGAAAAAAAACAACCTGAAAATTACTGCTATTAGTATCATACTCTCTTCTATTTTAAAAAATTACTTTTTTCTTCATCAGGAAACTGTATGTATTTAATATAACTGGAGTCAAAGGCATGATACATGACATTAAAAAAAGAAAAGTTGGAAAAGGAGGTGCAGGAAAGGCAAATCCATACACATGGACTTATATCTTATTCTGTGTATCATGGGAAAACAATGAATGTCTATAACTCAGGAGGATAAATAAAGTTAGGTTTAATTTTACAAAAAAATAGGTGATTCAAGTATGGCCGTGCCACCAGTATGGAGATTTTCTAAGTTGTGTCAGTGAGAGATAAAAAATATTTGACTTAAAGTGACAGCAGTAATAACAAAGAAGTTTTGATATTAGGTATATGAAAAATTAATTAATAAAACTTTGTGATAATTTCAATATAGTGCTAACCAGGTTTGAATGATTATGTAAATTAGATGTTTATAAAAGTAAGTTTAAAGTTTAATCTTATGAGTTGATGGATGGTATTTGGATCACAAACTATATTTTTTTGTATATCTGTCTTATTTGCCTTGTTTACTGCTGTAGTCTCAGGATGTGAAAATAACTGATTCTTAATAAATATCAGATGAATGATAAAATTGCACTGTTTTTAATTTTTAATTCAGAAATCTCACTCAAATCACACATGGTACATTTCTAGCTTATTCACTCCTTATATTTTGGAAATCCTATCTTCAATCTCTTGATTCTGTTACTCACCATATTATTTTTCTGTGCTAAACACTTCATTCTGTCACTCATTCATTTATTTATTTATGTATCCACCCAGGTAATACTTACTGAGGAATATGTAAGGCATAGATTTAGGTGCCTGGGAATGTAACCATGAATGAAACAAAAAAGTCCCTGCCTTGGTGAAAGTCACGTTGTAGTGGGGAAAAAAGAGTAAAAAAAAACAATTCATATTCTATCTCAGTTGTTAATAATGCGTAGAAGAAAAATAAAATAAGCTTAAAGACACAGAAACAGGGAACCATCATTTTTGATAGAAGGAAAATCCTGTTTTTGATACAACTAAATTTGAGCAAGAATGAGAGAGCAATTCTTGCAGATAGTTGAGGAAAGGTGAGTCCAAGCAAAAAGCAGAAGGAACAGCAAGAGCAAAATGGCCAGAGGTGAGAATGTGCTTGTCATGAAAAAAAAAAGAAAAGAAAAGAAAAGTAAGGAAGCCAGTGTAGGTACAATGGAGTGAAGGAGTTTCAGAATAAAAGAGGAAATCAGAGCGGTAGTAAAGAGTGTGCAAATCACATACAGCCTTGGCAAGATTTGAGTGTTTATTCTGAATAATTTCATATTTATTGTTCTTGCCAGGATATTTTTTAAACCAGAATTGATAACTCTTCAATCTCTAATCCTTAAATTATATCCATGATGCATTTCCCAACTTTGCTTGATTTCATCCTTTCATTTTATATTTTCCAAACTTACCACTTGCAAAACACGGCTGACAGAAATGGTCTGGCCCCAACCTCACTGAAAATGTTGTATATCCACACTATCTGATGTCAGCTCACTTTTGAACACTACATAAAAGAGTTTTTATCTGAAGAAAAAGTAAATGAAATATAATGTGTTAGCTTCTACAGAAAGTGGTTAGAACAGATTTTTAGACCACATATAAAAGGGATGATACTGCCAGGTTTCATTGTGAAAGCTAAGTATAGGATGTAATAACTGTGTTGAGTGGAAGACTGACCTGAGCGGCATATAAACTAGCTGAGCTAAAAAAAAAAAAAAATTGAAGGATCATTTCAGGAATATGAAAGGGAATAAGCAAAAGACAAATTAAAAATTAAAAAATAATTTAAAAATGGGAGAGGGAGTAATACCACATTATAGGAAAGCAATTAAAAACATGCTTTTTATGTTTTGAGTAATAGGTGTTGCGAAAGTGTCTTTGAAGAGGTAGGCAGTGGCAATGGCCAAAATCAGACAAGCCAGTGCAGGCCATTCTGTCTATATTAATAGGCACATGAGAAAGGGTAAAGGAATAACATAATATTAATAGGAAGTTAATTTTAGCCAACTTATTATTAAAAAATAATCAGAAGAATGGACAAGATTGGGGGCTCTGAAAATCACTTAGTATTGTGATGTATATAAGATAAGTACTGCAGGAAAGATTCAATGAGGATAGAGAAATTTAGAACAAATATGCCGACTTTCGGGTCTGAAGAGGATGGACAAATAAAAAGTGAAGGTGAAGTCTCTCACTTGGTTATATTATGGAATTATAATTAAAAACAATTTTTTTCCCAGCCCAGTAATGTTCTTTGTCATGATAGTAAAGAAAGAAAATACTTCTATTATAGAATAAACAGTAACCAAAATGTGATGCACATCACAGACAGTCTGCTAAGAGACTGCACAGACTCTTAGAGTGAGAAAAAATTCTCACTCTCTTACATGACCAAACAACTCAATCAAGCTTGTTACCTACCTTGCTTGATCCTCTAAATTTACCCAAGGTAATATTGGATGGGCTTAATTCTTTCTTTATAAACTAAAGGTTTCATGATTATTCATTTTATAACTCAAAAATATTTATTAGTGTTTTTATGAGGTGTTTCAATCAAAATCAAAGGAAACAACTATTACTTTTTGATGAGATATCCAAAGCCATAGGAAATAAAACAAATACACAAATAAAGAGAAAATCATATAAGTGGACTGCTCAAACACAAGTGAAGATGTTATACAGCTGGTCTCCTTTTATTCAAAATTTAAAAGAAACTTAATTGATAAATTGCCAAACCTGTATGAACATATCCAATATTGTGAGACATAGAAAGGTTTTAAAAAGGAACTATGAGTGATGCTTCTATTAGTATGTTCTCGGGAAAAGGTCCTCTCATAGTTAGTCAGCGGAATTTTAAAAAATCTTCGTAATTCTGATGGAGTAGACTCTCTTTTTTGCAGCTGCATGAAAAAAAATACTTTAATCAAGAGCATCTATTTACTATGGGCTGGTTGAAGCAAACATAGCCAACACAAGGAAATTTTATGAAGCTGTGAACAAAAATAAAATCTTAAGCCCCTCAGCTGACCGAATGGATCCCCTTTCTGCCAAGGGGACTCGGGAAATACTCAAAAGCTGAGTTGCTGACCATGAGAAGGAAGGTCAGACAAGTCTTGTCATGCCCCCTGCCTTCTTGGAGATATCCTTTGGAACAATAAGATGCTAAATCATTAACAGGCCTAAGTCTATACAAGACAAAGCTTAAACCACACCTGCAGGCCACCCAATTACTTAACAGATCACTTGAGTTTTGGTTAATGTCTAGTGGTTTGTCTGTGACAAACATTCCAAGTCTTTTAGACAAAGCTTCATCTCTTAAGCCAATTACAAATCAAAATATATTTAAACCCATCTATAACCTATAAGCCCTCCCCTCACCTTGAGATGTCCTGCATTTTCAGGCCAAACCAATGAATGCCCTCAACATATTACGGTCTTCCATGTCATTCCTGCCTCCATGGCCGTATAAATCCAAGCTGTAACCCAGCTACCATAGGCATATTTTCTCAGGACCTCTTGAGGCCGTGTGCTCTGGACCAGTCACACACATTTGGCTCAGAATAAACCTTTTTAAATTATTTTACAGAGTTTGGGTTTTTTCCCCTTAACAAAGTTTATCAAGTTTATCATTCATATATAGTCTTCTCTTTCTTTCCTGGTATGAGATTGTTAAAGCCAATTTCAGATGAAATACCCTATACTTTCCTCATTTTACATTTCCTACCTATCAAATTGGGAAGAGTCTGATAAGCAGTTATTTATAGATTATGATTATTATACAGTCATTTAAACATCTCCACATTAAACAGGTCTTTAAATATTAAATAATTTATGGATTAAAGTATTTTTCTTTGCTTCCTTCTTCTCTCCCTCTTGTCTTACTCCTCCTTCTGCTCTTCCTGCTCTTCCTTCTCTTGCTTCTCTTCCTCCTACTTTTTCTAATTGATGATATAATATTATGAGATCAGATGTTAGGATGCTGGAAAGGAAGAAACCCAGAAGTTGCAGTTGATATTCTTAATAATAAAGTATTCTCTCTCTCTCTCTCCCCCTCCCTTTCTCTCTCTTTCTTTCTCTCTCTCTCTCTGTCTCTCTCAAACAAAATGAAATAAGTCTATTTGATTTCTCAAGTCAACCAGGTGGGGAGGGGAGTACATGTGTGTATGTGTGAGCATGTGTGGGTGTGAGTGTGCATGGGCATGTGCAAGCTATTTAGTTTTAATGTGTTTATAATTATAATTGTGTATAAACGTTTACATATATATTGTATTAGATAATTATTGCTTCTGTAACAAATTACCACAGAATTTATGGATTAAATCAACGCAAATTTATAAATGTATAGTTCTCTAAGTCAGAAGTCTCAAATGGCACAGACAGCAGGACTGCCTCCTTTCCGGAGGCTCAAAGGGAGAACCCAACCTGTTTCCTTGCCTTTTCCAGCTTCTAGAAGTTGTCTGCATTCCTCAGATCATGGCTGTACATCATTTGGGCTTCTGTTTTCTTCATCATATTTTCTTTCCCTCTGCTTTTGTCATGGCATCACCTTCTTTAACTTTGATCTCCCTCTTATGAGGACCTTTTAAATTATATTGGGTTTAAATAGATAATTTAGGATAAGCTCCCCATCATAAGGTCTTTAACTTTATGACATCTGCAAAGTTCCTTGTGTCATGTAAGGTAAGATATTCATAGGTCCTAGGAATTAGGATGTGGACAATTTTGGGGAGGTCCATTATTCAGTTTATCAAAATTTTGAATAATTGAAAATGTTTTAAATAAAAATTACAAATAATAATATAAAAAGTAACTATGAATTAAGCAATAATGAAGAGATATTGTTTCATCATAATATATTTGGGATTTGCATATGCATATAATTAACTGTTACAGATATAGGCCCTTGGAGTATCTTCTTAGTTATACTCCCCTGTCCTCTTCTCCAGAGTCATTCCCTAAACTGAATTTCACAAGTAAACCATACTGATTCAATTAATGTAGTTTTGTGATATGTTTTGAAATCAGGAAGTCCGAGGTCTCCAGCTACATTCGCTTTTTCTAGATTTTTGGCAATTCTGGGTCTCTTGTGGTTCCATATAAATTTTAGTTTTTTTTTTCTATTTCTAATGTAAAATGTCAGTGGCATTTTGATAGAGATTCCTTTGAATCTATAGATCATTTTGAATATTATGGATGTTTTAACAATATTAAGTCTTCTGAGCCATGAATATGGAAAGTCTCTCTATTTACTTGGGTCTTTAATTTATTTGTTAAAATTCTCATGTTAGTCATGCATTAGTTTTCTGAGATTGACATCTTTATGATGACTATTTTGAATTCTTTTTCAGGTAACTCATATATCTCCATTTCTTTAGGGTCAATGTCATTTTTTGTAACATGTTTTCCTGTTTCTTCATGTTCCATGAATTTTTTTGTATGATCTATGCATTTGAAAAAGCATTTCCACTTCTTTGAGGAATCTCCATACTGCTTTCCATAGCAGTTGTACAAGTTTACAGTCCCACCAATTGGGTGCCACTATGGTTAACAGACTTCCTCATCTTAAAACATTTATTTCTACTAATTGCAAGCTTTTAGACAAAACTTGATTTCTTAACCAACTACAAATCAAAGAATCTCTGAACCCATCTTTAACCTGTAAGCCCCCACTTTGAGATTCCCCACCTTTTTTGGCCAAACCAATGTATACCTTCCATGCATTGATTTATAATTTTACATGCAATTTCTGTTTCCCTAAAATGTATAAAATCAAATTGTAACCTGGCTGCTTTGGGAGCATTTTCTCAGGAACTCTTGAGATTGTGAAGCTCCCTGCTGCAGTTATTCATATTCAGTTAAGAATAAATCTCTTCAAATTAAAAAAATAAAAGCACTTCCCTCCCAACTCTTTAAGGACTGCCTTTGTACAATGAAAGTCACCAATCAGCCTGCCTCGAGATTTTAAGGGATTCTCAAACCTTTTATTTGGATGTATCTTCTCTTGATTTGTGTATGTAATAGCCTAGAGGGATTTACTGGTTTCTCTCTTCAGAAGTTTGCAATCTCTTAATCCTCTAGTGTCTGTCTGCTCTAGCATGGATCCTCTGAAGCAGCAACACACAACCCAACTCTATTTTTTTTTCTTTTCAGTGGCAACCAGTTATATAGAGTGCCTCAGATAATCCCACCCCCCATCACTGTGTGTGTGAACATTGGGCTTATGTTTCAGTCTTCTCTTTTCCTCCCCAGGAAGAAGCTGGGGCCTGGGAATTTTCCTCATCCTGAGTCAGCAGGATGAGCTACGGCAAGTGAGTGCATACTTGATAAACCATTACCTTGGTTCTTGGCAATACCCTACCTAGGCCCTTTCCTGCCAGCTGTCAGATTCAGGCAAGAGAGAAACCAGTTTCTTGACAATCATCTGAAAGTCAGAACATTGGGTTTGCAGTCCAGTTCTCACCCTCCCTCCCCAAGAAGAATCTGGGAGCCAGGGTTATCTTCTCAACTCTGTGGCAGTGTGCTGCAGGGAAGGATTATGGTGAGAGTATTTTCTGAATTTTCCTACCAGTTTGGATGTGGTTGGTTTCATACTTGCTCAGGATTCTTGAGTCTCTAACTAGCCTCTGAATTTCTCACAAGTGGAAATTTCCATGTATTGTTCAATTGGTCTGCTTGTGGGCTGAGGAAGATCCAGGTTTCCTATTTCTCCATCTTGCTGATATCACTGCTACTTACACTTTATTAGTGAGGAAACTGAGCTTCAAAACAGAATTACTTTACCCATGCCACACAGGTACAAAATGTCCAAGACATAATAGAAACACAAAGTTTTTTCTGTTTTTTCCACTGCATCTCTTGGGGTGTTAAGTTGAATAGAACCATGTCCATTCCTCTACCTGCTCTATATATTTCTCTACTATTCCTCTACATGAGACTATAAGATAAGAGATGACTGTTAATGTTTCATCCTTTAGTCATGTGAAAATAAAAAACTTAATTGAACAAAGTGTGAATTTAGCTTACAATTTGTAATTGTCTTTGTGTTCTAATAGGTAGGTTTTGAGTTTAGGTCTCGGAAAATAAGACCAACCCATATGAATTAGAAATTTTTCTGTTATTCCTCAAGGATATACTCATAACTAAGATTTAGAAATATGTTTTTATCCTTTGATTCATAATTATAATTTTAAAAAAATTATGTGTGTTTAAACTTTACCACTTGCACTTATAGAATTCCAAGGAGCAGTACTCATCAGAAAAATAAAAAAGAATGATTTTTTTCTTAATTTCATGTCCATATCTTCATGATTATATATCTATATTTTTCACTATTTCATTCCTTAATAACATATTTAATTCAATTTTATTATTGGCTCAAATATTTTGCATCTACTCCTGTGACTTCTTTGCACTGCAACAGGTGTTGTCGTTAGTGCCTAGTGGTGGTGTTCAGAATCAAGTCAATGCATTTAGGCATGTATTAGGTAAGGAAAAGTGCCTCTTCACTTAAAAACAGACCCTTTTCCATAGCCTGATGAATGTTTGTAAATTTTATGGATGTAGTTGTGTCTGTTTAGTTTAATAGATGATTTATTCAAATGATAATGTAAAAATTTTTAAAAAGCAGCTGAAATTATCAAGGTCATAGATTTATGAAATATGATGACTGACTGAATGTGACAAACTTCTTAAAGAATGTATGCTTGGATCATGGATCATTCCCAATAATTTACAAAAATGCCACAAAATCATATGAAGCTGCATTAATTTTAACATATTTAATGTGATTACAAATGTAAAATGGTAGATCTGCAAATGTATTAAAAAATTCAAGGATTGCCTAACTTGCCAATATATTGACTTTATAGTAAAGGTTAAGCATCACTAATCTGAAACCCAAAATGCTCCAAGATTCAAAACTTTTTGATCACTGATATAACACCACAAGTAGAAAATTTCACACATAATTACTTAACACGAACTTTCTTTTAAAGCACAAAATTATTTAAAATGGTCTATAAAGTTGCATTCAGTCTATGTATATAAGGTGTATATAAAACATAAACGAATTTCACCTGGGGTCCCATCCCCAAGATATGTCATAATGTATATATAACTATTCTAATATCCAAAAAACAATCCAACATCTGAAGCACTTCTGGTCCCAAGTATTTTGGAAAAGGGATACTCAACCTGTATACTTCTTATGTACATTAAACAATTATAAGCAAACCTATCCTTTTATCCAAAAATAAACTGAAGAAAAGATGACATTATTTTTCATTGCCGAACATTTTACTGTATACTCCTTTACATATCCAGTAATTTTTGAGATCATTATATTAAAAACACATGAAGTATGAGAGATACCTACTGATTTTTAAAAATTTTTGGATATTTAAGCAGCTGTTAAAATTCTATCCAAAGTGGCAACCTTTTTAAGTGCTTCAATTCATTTCATTTGGTTTGAAAAATATTTTTAATAGACTGTTTTTTGGAGAAGTTTCAAGTTCACAGTAAAATTGAATAGAACATACAGAATTCCCGTATACCTTCTGTCCCCTCCTCAGTACCTCCACTCCAAACACAAAAACAGCCTTCCTCATTATCGACATTATGAAGCAGAGAGGTACATTGCTTACAGTGGATGAACCTATGTTGATGAATCAATATCACTCAAAGTCCACACTTTACATTAGGGTTCACTCTTGGTGTTGTACATTCCTTGAGTTTTGACACATATATAATGACATATATCTATCACTGTAGTATCATACAGAATTTTCACTGCCCTAGAAATCCTCTGCCTAATCATTCCTTCCTCCCCTCAACCCCTGACAATCACTGATACGGTTTTTACCGTATCCATAGTTTTGCCTTTTCCAGAATGTCAAATAGGTGGAATCATACAGTATATATATATTTTTTTTTTCAGATTGGCTTGCCATTTATTTTTATATTAAAGATTTAATATAATATTTTATTTGATAAATACATACCAAACATACTTTTATGTATACTTCTTGATTTCCCTATAAGCTTGCAGTACTTTAGCTGTTGTCATTTCATTCACCTTCAGACTGACAAAAATACTGATGGAAGGCTTAGGCTTAAAATTTTCTACCATATTGCATCCAAATTTTCAACAATATGTGGAGGCAGAATGAGATGTTTGAAATATTAGTAGTTTCAGCAATGTTTAAGGTATAAATAAATATTTTTTTAAAAAACTATACATGTCTGCAAAATACATCCTTTAAAATGTGATTATTTGAATAATAACTTTAATCTCAGTCTGTTTCAGCAGGATGAATAAAATAAAATCATACATCTAAATTATTTGGATATGTTCTTGGACTATGTTACTTTTTTCTCTGTATTCTTTTGCCCTTTGCTCATCCTCTATCAGAGAAAAAGTGCCCCCTTTCCTTTTTCAAGACTAATCTGTGTTTTCTGTCTCATCCATCATCATCAACATTGTTCATAAAATTTAAATTTTCCATTCACTTCAATTCACTAGCAGTGACTGAAGTGTTGTATTGAGAATAACTCTGTACTGGTTATGGTAATAAGAGCTGCTTAACAAACTTCCAGATGAAAAATGTTTCTAAAACCCATAGAAGGTTCTTTCTAATTAACCTACATCTCCAAAGAGACAATTTTACTTGTCATCATTTATTCATAACCCGCGCTAATTCAATCTAATGGATTCACTACGGTCATATTAGGTCCTCAAAGAAACTCCATTCACCAAACAGGAAACTCAGGGGTAGAATGCAGGACATTTTTATGGGCCAACATCACAAGTGGATTGTATTATTTGTGCTCACGGCCTAACATTGCTAAACCTCAAGGCAACAGAATTCCAAGGCAGACTTAGAAAAGTAGTACTAAAGAAGAATAGAAAAGAGGTTTGGGTACCAGCTAGCTGCCTGCTGCCAGGTTAATTCTGAGCTATGCTATCAACTGTGTTGTTATGTATTAGCAGAGGACCATAGGCTTGGGTTACCTGAACAATCTGGGGTCATGTCTGTTTCAGTGTTATAATTAATTTTCCCACTTTCACTTTCAAAAGTCTCCCGGTATGGCTAATAAAGGGTATGGTGATTTTATATATTATATATGTGCTCCATGGGTAATATTTATCCAAAGTCTTTCCTGAGGCTTTAAATATCCAAATCTACTCTATTTTAACCTATATATTTGAGACATTTGTCTCCTCCATTCTTTCTTTCTTGACCATCACAATTCAGGAGACTTACTGCCTTTTCTAAATGGAATATTTATATAATTCTGTTGTCTCATCAAGCTATCACCCGGACTTTGTGTTTTGTTGCCAAGTTTTTCAGATGTGTAGGTGGTAACCATTGCTTCTTACTTTGTGATTGCTTTATTTTTAACCCCTTTGCAAACAGAATCTCTGACTATAGAATGAACAGAATAATGCTTTAAATGATCATCAGTAATTTTCAAAGGCAAAGGTAAAGGGTCTTTGAGAGTTTTTATTCTACATCTGTCTACACAGCATTTGGCATTATTGAGTCTTCCTTCTACTTCAAAATTTTCTCATTCCTCTTATAATTATGAACTGTTTGGGCCATACACTTAACTTCTATGCCTCCTTTTCTTTTTTCCTTTAAAATTATGCTTTTGATTACTATACCTTTTAATGAATATTCCCCCAAGTTCAGGCATACCTCTTCTCTATTTAGAAATATTTTTGGTTGTTGCTTTGTTCAGCAGAGGAGAATTTGTTGTTGTTCTGAGGACCTATTGTAAATGCAATATCACAGAATTGTTGGTGTTCTGATATTATCTAGCGTTTCCACAATCTGAGAACACTTTGTGCATAGGTCTTAAGCTTTTCTCTCTCAAGAACACTGGCAGCAATTGGCAGCCATTCTTTCAGAGGATTTATAGATTTCTGGTTGATTCCTCATGGAGAAAATTAAAAACCCAGTTTTCCTCCAAATCTTGAGAGCATTTTGCACTTTACTACTTTATTAATTTTAAGAATCCCATTACTATTTGTTTTTTAAACAGCTTCTTGAGGTAAACGATATACAAAGAACTGCACATATTCAATGTGTACAATATGATTGGTTTGAATATATACACAAACATTCATGATACTCAAAATATACATGCTGTAATCCCTGTGTCATTCTTCCTTGATGTAGTTTGTTCCTTTTAATAAAAATTTATGCAGCCAGGTGTCTCATCTACAAATTAACGTGACTAAAAGTAAAATCACAAAGTTACTACCCAAATTTTTTGTTATTACTTTTCAATCTTAGTTTAGTAAATGTCACTACAATATACCAGTTAGTAGTTCCACCAGAAATTTGGAAGAAATAGATCTCTCCCATTCCTTATCTACTCTTTTAAACAATCCTAAAGTCTACTTATGGTAGATATGGCAGAAATGGTATCATAAAGTCTACTCTATTTAGTTTTAAAATTTGTTTTAAAATCTGTCAGATTTCTTTTTTCCTTTCCTTCATAACTGCTAACATGGCTTATTGCTTTCAATATTTATTCATACCAACCTATTGCCATTATTACATCCTGAATGATTTTTTTTTTCTTTTTGAGTACTAATCAAATCATGCCATTCCATGATTAAGATACTCCACTGATCCTCCCATGGAGGGAGTCAGGATAATATCTGCCATCACTTAAAATAGTCAACATTTCTCTGTATTCCTTTACCACTGTGTGATCTTCCAGTCTGATATAGAACAACTCTCAGCCTGTGTATTTATATTATACTTCTTTCAATTTTTCAAATGTGTCATTCTAATTTTCACATCATAGCTTTTGTCCTGAATGTATTTGCTCTGTCCCATTCTCCTAAAAAATTTCTGTTCACTCTTTAACCACCTGAATATCAAATTTTTTATTCTCCAAAGTGGCTGTTACTTTTATTTCACTTATTCTTATTCTTGATTAAACTTTTCACAATTGCAATTTAATTATTGTTTAAAATATTTCTCAGTTATTATTTTTATTTATTTTAAATGTTAATGAATTAATGTAATATTTAAATTTATTATTGTTTTTATTTTTACAAATTCAAATGTAACTGTAAATCTTAGAGTATAAGAAAGAAGATCCTTATCCTAACTCATGGCACAACTTATTAACAAATCATAAAGATAGTTTCAAGTTATCTACCTGATTATTCAGGTATGCAAGTCCATATTTCTGAGTAATATTCTTTTATCTTTGTTTTATTTCTGTAGATCAATTAGTTTATTTTTTTACCAAAACAAACATTTTATTTTATGTTTTTGAAGGACTCACACTACCTGGGATTTTATTTTATTTTTTATTATTTATCTATTTATTTTTAATTTGACAAATAAAATTTATGTATATTTTTGGTGTACAACATGATGTCTTGAAATTTGTATACATTGTGATATGCCTAAATACAGCTAATTAACATAGAATTATTACAACCTAGTCTCTTAGCTATTTTCAAGTTCTAAGTAATATCATTTTTCTTGGTTAATTAATTTTAGACATTAACCATTCATTTTTATAAAGAATATGAGACTTTATTATTACTAAGTCAAATAGTGAATAAATGTTACATTTATTCTTTGTAAAATGTTACTTTTCTTAAAATTAATGTCGTATTTCCAAAATTTGCTTTACGTCCTATTAATATATACCCATCATCAACCTTACCAAAAAGATTTGGACAAATGTATCCCATATATAATTAATAATAATAAAAATAGTATATCAATCCAATAGTATGTCAATTCTTGCTAGTATCTCTCCTGGACCCCTCCCTCCCTCCCTTAATCCTTTTGCTCCAATGGGCCTTGTTTGTTCCCTAGATCTCTTACACAAGAAACACCCTGGAGAATGCATTACTTTAATCTTATTTTAGGAATTCCCATAATTAACTTTTTCTTAATCTTATGTTCTTTTTGTTTATTTGCTTAGTTTTGTTTCTTTTGTTTTCTTTTGTTTATGTTTAGCCATGAATCATGTAATAGAATAGCTTCCTAGGAAGGGTGGATAGAAAATAACTTTTGTGATTCTTTGCCTGTTTTTTTATTGCTCTGCCTTAACATTATCTATAAAAATACTGGATTATAAATAATAATTTATTTTTTTAAATTTGAAAGCTTGAAAGCATTGTTCTCTAGATTGTCTATATGGCTGTGGAGAAGTCTGATGCATTCTTAATCTTGATAATTTTAATGTAATCTTCTTTTTCTCTTATTTTCCCCTCACTTTGTGAGATTTTTTTTCTGCTATTTAAAAAGTTGTTAGAATATTTGTGTGGATTATGTAAATTAAGTTAACTTCTTGATTTTTAAACTGCAATCTAGGTAATTTGATGAAGCCCTGGATATTTCAAAGTGGGATCTCAAATGTTATATAGGTAAAGATCTTTTAAGCTGATTGGTTTTCTCAGAGTATAAATATCTAATTTCCTCCCTGGAGAGTATAAGCCTAGCTACTGATGTTCAGAGATACAAATTTGTAGATAGGGGCTAGAGCCTTTGACTTAACCTCCATTATTTTTTCCAAAGCAGTCCATCAAAGCCTTCTTCTTTATGAAATCTATCCTCTTCTTTATTTGTCTCTCCTGCACAACTCTTTCAGAGAATGGACTTCCTATACCTACAAGTACTATGAAGGGATAACAGTAGTTTGCCAGTAGGGATTAGAATGAAATATTGTTTTAAATTTCTAATTTCCTCAGTAAACTAAACTATACAAAAACAAGGATGATGCATGATTTGTTCAATATTTAAAATCTGGAGTTAAATATCATTATTCATATTTTATTTGGCCAGCTAGATATCCTTTTTTAAACTTTCCTGTTAATGTATATTTTGCTTTTTTTTTTCTTTTGGGTCATTTTTAACTTAACATCAGTAAAAACTTTCTAGTATGTTATGAATATTAAACTCTACATGTTAATTGCTAATATATTCTCCGGTCTATTTTTTACCTTTTGATTTTTTAATAGGATTTTTGTTCTTCTAAAATTTATTTTTGATTAGGAAGCTCCCCTCCACATCAGTGTTATATAATTTTTTCTATTTTTTTCTTTATTGTTTAATTATTTTTGTATTTAAGGAATTCTATTTCACACTATTTTACTGAATACTCACTGATGCTGCTAGACCATGAACATCTACCTTCTGAATGTACAGAAGAGTTTTTTTTTTTAATAAATGGATAGGTAGCTATAAAAAGGAAACATTAGGTAGCTCAAGAACTAAGAAGAGTTACTGAAATATAAAAGGCAGGTGATAACTTATTGAAAAGAAAAAATGCATTCTAGAACATGCAAAGGAGACTTCTGAAATAGACAGTGGGAACACCAAGTATTTTCTACTATAGATACAAGAAAATGGGCTAAGAACAATGCCAGTGTTTGTCAGAATACCACCATGACTACCACTAACCACACAGCACCTGCCTAAGCCTATCCCTGCCCAGCACTCACACAGAAAAATGGAGTAGATAGCAGATACAGAGGTGACTTCCTCCAGAAAAGCACACTGAATGTGGGACATTGGATTATTAACAAATAACTCATCCATGGAAGTCCAATTTCAGTAGGAATGGGGAGTAACTGTACTCAAAAAAGTAGCAACCCCTAAGGTGAAACCCATGGAGACATCTTCCTGTGCTTCACAAACTCACAAGAAACCTGACAGAAGACCACAGCGGTGGACTGTAGCAACAAAAGTAGAGAAAAATTAACCAAAAAATGGAACTACAAAGGGATTATATGGAGTCAGTATGAAGCAAATCAGTATGCTTTCATGAGAAGAATAACAAAATAAAAAAGCAACATCAACAACATTTATAAGAAAAACCATAATAAATAATTAGATGCCCAAAGTATTAAAATTAGGATAATTAATATAACCAGAGAAATAAAGTAACATCTTGTTATTATAACAAGAAACATTTTTTAAAAAAGAGCTGACTAAGAATTTGAGAGTGTTGGTTGCCTAACCATCACCCATTCTTGCTGTTTTAGCAAGAAACATATTTGTTCCACTATTTCCCTACATGACTAGGAGAGAAAACTTCATCGCTTTCTCCAGGATGAGTCCTTCATTTGTCTATGCTAATTATTTTATTCTATTTTTCCAGTAAAGCAGTTTATTTTTTTTCAGTGAGAGGGTTTCATGCTTCAGGGATATTTGGGTGAAGATTTTGTTTACCTCTTTTATGTCTTGCTGATTTGTTTTCCCCTTCATTCTTTCTGGACTTGAAATAAAATCATTAGGCTCCAAACTCTACTGACTGCTATTTTATAACGAGGGAAAGCAAGCTTAAAATCATGCAAATGCCAAAGAGAAGAGTAAAATAAAACAAAAACAATCAGAAAAATTAAACAAATAAACAACATGACCAAAAAGGGAAATAAGGATTTGGAAGCATCATTGAGACAATTTCTCTTTGTCAACACTGAAAGTATCTTCAGTGATAATGGAAACAATACTTGTTATGATAAATCTAAAATAGATTGGGTACAAGTGAAAAGTAAGCTACTGAACCAGAACATAAAGTATGGGAGTTATCTAAGAATACAACACAAATATATAAATATTTGAAAAGGGTCTACCTGTTGAATATATAAAATGTAAAAATGTAAATATATAGTATTTTGTTATTTTACTGAGAATTAGGGAAGGGGAAATGTTTTAGTGACTATGCTGCCACATTGTGTGGAATAACCTTGGTCTTTTTATATTAAACCATATTTTATAAGCAAATATGATGTTTAGAATTACTTTACTGGAAAAATAAATGGTCCAAAGTCATAAAAACGGTTTATGGGAAAAGTTATTTGTTTCATTCAGGAGTCTTTTCATTTTATGCCTAATATTGAGTTGGCTTTGTTCATTTTATATTCTAAGAAAAAACAGAGTTTTTGAGTTTTGCATGTAACTATTAAAGGTTTGAGTAAGTGTTCCATATCTTCTTTGCTTGGAATTATATAAGATATTTAATTTCCAACAGTGTATACTTGTACACTGTGTTTTTTATTTTGCTTTAAAAAAATCAGAGCTGGGTGTGGTGGCACACACCTGTAGTCCCAGCTACTTGAGAGGCTGAAGCAGGAGGATCACTTGAGCCCGGGAGTTGGAGGACTTAGTGTGCCATGATGGTGCTTGTGAATACCTACTGCAGCCTGGCCTAAACAACATAGCAAGACCCTGTCTCAAAAAAAATCATATCTTTATCTGTTTGAGAATTATATAGAATAAGATGTTTAAAAAATTCTAGTTTTCTAATTTATAAATTTCTATATTGATTTCCAATTTTTTCCATATGATTTTTTTAGGTTTGTTTCATTGCTTTTCTTGCTATCTTCTTTGAAGATCAATTTCCTAATTTTTATTTTGCTCTTGCTCTCTCTCTCCATATATATACATATATATGTATGCATATATGTAGATAGAGATATAATTAATATTTTAGTTATTTTATCTGAATATAGTTGAGTTTTATAATTTTCTACTTCTCTAATATTTTTCTTCATCATATGTGCCAAATAATCATTCCAACTTAAGAACAATAACTATTTTAGTAATCTAATTCAAAAGAATTTTAAAGCTAAATATTTTTCAATATACTTTTGGTTATTTGGAAATAAATATTCCCCATAAATCTCTATGTTTTACTTACTCATTAATCACAAAACTTACTAGATTTTTGTGTATGTTTAAACTGAGTCAAATAAAAGTTTATTTCATGGGGCTTTTACTAGTAGATGGCACCATCTTATTTATACAGTGGAATATATATTGGTTTAGATTCCACCTGAAGCTTTTGAAAACATAGAAATGTATTACAGGTACTATGTGCATGCACATGTACACACACATGCACAGTCACACACACCAGCACTGTGCCATAGACTAACAAATTTACTAATGGATTAAAAGGATGACTGATTGAATGAATAAATAAATAAAAGATTTAATGATTCAGTAATTAAAATCAATTTATGTATTGTAATATTGAAATCTGAATATATGGCAATTACTTGATCAATAATATTTTGTTTTGATGTCACACAATTCAAATGCTTTCCCTCTTCCCTAAAAGTAATTTATAAATGAAAATCACCAAATGATGCTTTTCTAATAAAATTTATTTTCATTAGCCTATATATTTTGCCAAACATTATTTCCATAAATTGATTTATTTGGGAGACCAAGAGCAAAATCATATCTTTGTCTGACTCAGTCATATGTCTGATGTTTAATTAAAAGCAAAAGCTGATTGTAAGCTAATGATTCAGAACATCCCCCTAGAGGATCAGGGAGGAAAAGCCGACATAATGTGACAGATGCTTTCTTTCAACCACAGTCACAGGAAGCACGTTCTAAATATTAAAACTCAATTAATTTTCAGAAAACATATTACTGGGTGTAGCACAAAGAAAATTAAACAAATATCTTTGAAAGAAGGATCCATCGGGGTTATGAATAGTAAATCACAAATATTTGAACTGGAAAGAATAAAAGAATAGCATGTCTCATCAATTGTACATTTCTCTTTGACGGTGAATTACAACAGGAGAAAATGAGACACCCAAGCCAAGGATGCTGATGCATTTTCAGAAGTCAAAATGTAAGCAGCAGCCTCAATTAGCACAGAGGGTTTTACTGCTTTCAATCCATAGAAGGTACCATAATTGAGTGTAGATAGTTATGACAGAGTAACATAATTTAAAAGAAAAAGCATGCCATTTATATCTCACATCAAATTTCTTCTGTATTTTATGTTATCTACATTGAATTTACATGTAAGCCATAAGTACAAAAATGGGGTAAATCCAAGAAAATAAAGATTTTATTGTCAAATGATATGATGTTAGATTTTAAGATAAATTAAGTTTTTAGAATAATAATGTAGTAAAGAGCATATATGCATAGAAAGCAGAAAGGTATGAAAATCTATTCTTAAATTTGGCATACAATAAAAACCAAGTTATCAAATGAAGAAGAAACTGATAGAGGCCAATGGAAATAAAACAAATTATATGATGTGTAGCAAGAAATCTTGAAAGAATCTATGTTTTTTTGTTTATCAATTGGATAAAAATTATATAATTTGTAGAAAGATAATGTGTCAGACACTGTTAAGCCCTAATTCAATCTGTTTTAAGTCTTTCTTTTTTCTAATCTTCCAGGAAGAGATGATCAAGCAGCACTATTCTGGCTGATAGGAGTTGTGATATACTCTTACTGGGATGTTTTTAATTCTTGATATAGCCAAACACCTTTCTTGTCTCCCTTCTTCTCCTTGAAATGAAGAAATTTCAACAGAGATACAGGGTCCATAATGATACCAAGTAATAATAAAACTGAGAAAAGGAAGAGAATCGTGAACACACAGGCCCTGATGCAATTGTTATAGTTGATCCATTGAACTGACAGTCTTTATAATGCTTGTCATTATGTTCCAGAGGCTCGTCTTTTAAATGTTAGTGGCATTCCTTTATCTTCAGACTAACCCGTACAAGAACCCAATACATGGTGCATTTTACCTATGGCTCAGTTCCACTAGTTGTAAGTAGATAGTATAATTGCAGAATTGTTGAGAGAGCAATTCATAGTGTAAAGGCACATGACAGTCTAAGGAGATAATGTAAGAAGATAGTGCAAGGAGAAATGTACTAAGCAATATTAGGGGGGCAGAATCTCTGGGAGAAAGAGAGCCTGGCTTGGATACAGAGCAACAAGAAATAAGCAACTTATACATGATGTGCACTGCTGAATTCTCATATCTACCACTACTTAGCATAAATTTAACAACTCACAAAATACTGCAATGTGGGCACTGATGAGCCCTGCATATAGGTGCCAGAGCTTTCTCTCTAAGGCCCTTGATTTGATGAATGCCCCACCCAATGGCTGATATAATTGGAAGATAATTCCCTCAAGTCAATTTTTTTCTTTTGTTTACTTTGTATTGAGCTCAAATGGACATATCAAATTGGTGAAATTTATGTTATTCATCAGTGCCATATAAGAAATAATAACTAAGAGAGTAAGTTTTCTTGTGTCTACCTTGGTAAATCAGGACTTATAAGACAGGTGATCCCCTAAAGAGTACAAAAATATTCAAAATATTGTCAATATTCAGAAAACATGTCAAATTACTACTCCTATGTTAGAGAAATTTTAATTCTCCATTCTCTATAAGCTATTTTGCAAAAGTTCTGTGAAAATATTTATTATAAGTATGGATATGGATATTAAAATTATCCAAAAGAAGATTATTTATAAATTTCTGTATAAAGAATTCCTATATACAGCATGTATAAAGAAACATTTCTCTCTATATATGTATATATATGTATATAAAACAGATATAAGATATGTTCACCTAAACTAACTACCTATGTTGAAAAAGACAGCATTGATAAAATAAACTCCACATTATCAAGTGACAAAAATTTTGCTCAAAGAGGGAAAAGGTAATACTGTAATACTAATTGAAAATGCTTTGTGTAGCCTGGGGTCCCAGACTACAGATAAGAAAAACCCCTCTACCCCAAAAAAAGATTTGATGCCTGATTATAGTGTGAAAGCTGAGACTGATAAACTCAAATTCTGTCTCTCAACCTTATTTCAGATGACATCTGAGTAATAAAAAAATATCACATAGGTAATGATTTCATTTCAATTTTACTTCAACATTCCAGGAGAAGATCATGTACTTGCATATGAGCCCAAGAGAGTGGCTGAACATCACCATATTACCAGTTGAGATCTCTCCCTTAAAATGAGCAAATAATGGAGACAAATGGTTAAATCACCTTTCCCCTTCTCATTTCCCTTTTAAAGCATTGTTCTCTGTGTTTATATAAATTGTTGTGTATTTGTTTGTGTAGCTATAGCTCTTAAGTTGTCTTCGGGGGAAAACTGGGTAGTACATGTTAAACTATTATAAATTTAAATATAAAATGTGTATATCAAACTCAACATAAGCACACATATACACAAGCATACACTCGTATATGTCTGTTTCTCTGTGTGTTCCACAGTGAAATATTTCCATTTGTCTGTCTTCAAGATCTCAGACCTGATCTTCTGACTTCTTTAATCTGCTGTTGCGACTGTACAAATTTTTTCCTTTTATTCTAAATATTTTTTTTTTGGTTATAGAATTTCCATTTGGTATTTTTATAGCTTTTAAATAGTTTGTACTTCTCTGAAGATGTCCCATCTATTTACAAATTATGAATACTTTTTCCTTTAAGTCTATTTATCTAGTTAGCTAGCTAGTTACTAGCTATGCATCTGTAATCTATGAATCTATAATAGCTGCTTTTAACCCTATTTTTGCTCATTTTAATATTTGAGTCATCTTGAAGTCTGATTCTATAACAGCTTTTTCTAGGGGTCAATTTTCCTGTTTATGCAGGGCATTGTTGATGATAGGTCATAGGGATTCTGGATTATGTTTTCTTCTTTTAAAAGGAGCTGAGTTTTGTTCTGGTAGGCAAATATATTACTGGTGGCTCTGTTTTATCCTGCCGGGTTTTAGTATTATTCTTTCTTAGAGAATGTCATTTCATTTTTGTGCTTAATTTTGGAATGTGACCTTTAGGTCATGCTAATTTCTCCTTTGTTATGGCTTTTCTGGGTCTCAGCTACATAACCAAGGTTTTCAGGAGATAATCTATATTCCAGTTAGATCTGACCTCCTAGGTCTCCTAGCCCTAAGTGAATTCCAACATCTGTGTTCATCTCACAGGCTTGGAGAGGTGTGAGAGGACAGGTATGAGGGCTGCACAGACTGCCAGTATCCCCACTCTGTGCAGCCTCCTCCTCTATGTCACCCTGCTTAAAATTCCAGCCACTTAAGGAAACCAAAATTCTGATCCCTGTTTTTACGGTCAGAGGCAGACGTGTTTCTGCCTTTAAAAATGGTTCCTTTATCTTAATAAGAGAAAAGAAATATGTGTATACACCCCAACATTTTAGGGTGAAATGATATTCAATACCCTTTAGGATGTATAAACTATCAGTGTTCATTTGCAAGATCTTTGTTACACAGTGATTTCTTTCTCTTTTGGGATTTACTGTAATACTGTGAGTGAGCAATCAAAACAAAACCAAATGAAACTTTTTTTTTCTTTGATGTATTCCCACTTAAGCTAGTCTCAACGTGAAATAACAAAGCTGTCAGCAGTTATAATGGTGGGATAACATTTTATTTATATTTTATAATGTAAAAATCTAACGTTAAAACTTTTATAATGTTAAAAGTACATACATAGAGCCACATTTCTTTTTCTGGTCCTCTAAGAACATAAAACCTAGACTTTGTACCCCATGCCTTCCATCACTCTACCTCCCCACTTACCAGTAGGTTCTGACTGTGTCCTATTGCTCAAACCAACACACCAAGTGCATTCCTGTGTTAGAGCTTGTGCATGGTAAGTTCCTCCTGTGCCCTTTTCTCCCTCATTTTACACTGGATACTTCTTGGTGCCCAGAACTTGTCCCCTCCAGAGAAAGGCCTCTGTGTGCCTTAATCCACATGAGCTTATCCATCATTCTCTATCATGGAAACCTATTTAGTTCTCTGAATTCTATTTTTGTGTGATATTTTATTGCTTATTTTTAAATTAATTTATTTAGTATTTTCTGTCTCGATGATGATGATGATAATGATGATGATGATGACCCTTTTGAATGCCTACCACCTGGCAGTCATTATTTTAAGTGTTTTCCATGCAAAAACTAAGACAAACCTCTCAACCTCCTTCTAAGGCAAGTGCTAATCTTTCCTATTTTTCAGAGAAAAATCTCAGGAACACAAGGTTAAATAACAGGCTCCAATTTATTAGGGCACAAAAGGGGAAGGTAGAATTCAACTTGCCAAGTCCAGCTTAAGAGCCCATGTCCTTGACCACAATGCTCCTCAGCGTCTCTACTGAAAACAACACACACGCCCAGAAATCTCACTATGTATAGGTGCTGCTCATGGGCTTTCAACATGTTGAGTAGTTTAGTCTTACAATAGCCCTGGGAGAGAGGCACTGTCACTCCCTAGCACTGCTCCTAGTTGCTGGAGAAACTGAGGCAAAGAGAGGTTAAATCACTTGCCCAAAGTCAAAAGACCAGTGAGAGGCTGAGCCTAAATTCAACCCAAAAAATCCAAGTCTGGACTGTGTGCTTTCTACTAAAGCCTCCTGTTATGTCTAGAAAGGAGGAAAGGGGGGCCATACCCACCTTGCTAACTACTGTTTTTCCAGCACTCAGCTTAGAGTATAGCATATTATCAGCATTGAGAAATTATTTGTCTAAAAGAAGGAAGAAGAATGTTGAATAGTTTAATGGTACTGATAAAAAAATACATATGTTACTTCAGGGTAAGGGTAAATAACACTTGTGCTATTTCTGGTAAACAACATTTTTCTTTCTTAATCTGAAATATATCTTGTTACTCTGAAGTTTTTGAAATATTAGGATATTCTGGATTCCTCTATCACTGCATTGTCTAAGCTTCAATGGAAAACATTAATACAGGTATTTCGTGATTACTTTCTTTATATTTAACATGTGTATCAAAAAACATACATAAATATAATTGTATAAATATTGTACAGTCCCCAAAATTCTGTTTTAAAACATGTTTACTTTTTGTTTCCTACTGCATTCAAGAATTATGACTATAAATTTTGATTTTGATGTTAATGCTTTCACAGAAAGTATATGGGATTGGAAGGCATAAAAAATAAAGGTAAACTTGATAATTATATGAAATAATTTTATCAATATAGTTCCCAATCCCTTATATTTTTATCAGTATAACTTAAAATTGATAAATACAATTAAATAATAGAAAGAAATTTAGATTTTTATTAAGTCCATTCATATTAATATAATGTGTCTTGCTGGTTTTAAATTTTTTATATTCACTTCATTGTGAATTAATTTAAAAATGCTTTGTGTTTTTCATATCCTCACTAGTATGGAAAATTAAATTTGTGTCTCTTTAAATTATTAATATTATACCTTTGTAGTTGGGTGGAAAGACAGCTACTTTGCTTTAAAGTTTAATATTCTGATGTGCTAACAATTAGGTTCTATAATTAGGTTGATGTTGATATATTATAATTATTCATTTTTAATTTTAACAAATGCCAAGTTTAAAACATTTTATTACAGTCAGATCTACTTATACTGTAGTATATTTTCTATATTGCATGAAATAACTAAAAAAAAATTTAGAATAATAACCAGAAATTATTTACTAAATTGTTAAGAGCATTTTTGACAATTCCTTTACACTTACTTGCTTATTTGTTAGTCATAACATCCTCAAAAGTTAGTCATTGTATCTTTTAGAGCAAGATTTTGAGGCTGAAAGAATTTAAATTACTTACTCAATTTCACATTGTTGATAGGTAGATAAACCAGAATTCAGAAATGTGTTTTTCTCAGTTCATATTAATTTATCTTATTTGTTCAGCTATACCAGATTCAGGATACTGAGTTGTTTCTATATCTTGAGAACCAAAGAGCCATCGGAAATTAACTCTAGAAAATATTAAAGTATAAATTTTAAATCTTTCTCTCGTGTATGTATATATTTTTTTACCTCCCCCTTCTGTGTTGATAGCACTTCAATTTTCCTCTCATAGCAACATTTACTGTTACAGAAAACACTTCAAAATCTATGTTCCAATAATCCTATTATTTATCTGACTCAGCCCAGACAGTGAATTCTTTGAGGGCAGAGATGTCACACTTTTCTCCTGAGTAACCATCAATTAGGAAAATCAAACCAAAATGATTTTATGGATCATGCTTAAAATAGTAATATGAATGGTGATTCATAGTTGATATAACCATTGTGAGTCTCCAAATTCTGGACTTTCAATGTAAATTTTAAAAAAAGCTTATCAAACACCTCTGCCTAATTGTTATAATAACATGGAGCCACTTATATATTTATGTAACAATGGCTTGTACATATGTATAAGGCTTTCTTTAAATTGTCAACTATTCCAAATCTATGGGTGGAAGCATCAACTACTCATTGTCAAATAAATATTTTAAATGTTGCAAAATGAATGATGATAAAAAATCTATGTAGTATTAAAGTGTGAAATATCATAATAGGTAATGGGAAAAAACTTTTATAAAAAAACTTTTCGGACACTTTAGTACATATTCTGTTCATTTTGAATTTAATACTGGATATGCTGAAGTAAAGCAAAGTAAAAGCAAGTTTATATTATCTAAATTGAAATGAAAATGTTCATTTGAGTCTAATGTTGACAATGACATGGAGTTTGGATAGAGCAAATTCACTACTAATGTAGGTCTTAGTTTCCAACTAGATCATTCATTCATTTCTTTAGACATTCATCAACACACATGAATTCAACAGGCAGGGATCATGCTAGGCGATGTGACTAACTGGCCAACAACCATGATGTCAAGAGAACAGATGTATTCATTACTGCATGTGAGATATCATTTAAAGATATCTAGAAACATATTAGACCAAAGCTTCTTAAATTTAATTGCTTACAAACCAACTAAAGTTTGGTTAAATTATGGGTCTAGAGTGGAGCCTTAGATTTTGCATATCTATTACTAACAACCACCTGGTGATCCAGATGCTGCTGGATTATAAAGTATACTTTGAATAGCAAGGCTTTACACTAAAGAATCTAGTAATGCTGGAAATTAGCACATGGAATAAATAATTACAACAACTTGAAATTCACTGTATTACTGTTATTTTGACTTCATTCATAACTGTGGATGTGTAAGGTCTTTGAGAAAGCATATATATTTTCAATATACATTTTATGACATTCCTACATTTGATACTTGCAATAATTTATAATGTTCTAAATTTTAATAACATTCTCTCGTTTCTTTTTGAATCATATCCATAGACTGATCCTTTTCAATTTATTTTAGGCTGAGAATATGAAATTAAAAATCTTGCCTTATTCTGGTCCCCTTATTGGGCTTCATCTAATCTGTAATTTATTTATCAGTCTTCCTGAAAATAACACACTGCTTCCTCTGTACTTTAAGGTTATTGGAACACTGTATTGCCAATTTTTTTAATGCATCATTTGTGAACAAAATAGTTTGTGATTTTTTTCCATAGACAATTATTTTTTAAGACTATTAAAAATAGAGCTTTAAGAAATAAAGAAAAAGAAAGGGTTA
This sequence comes from Daubentonia madagascariensis, assembly GCA_023783475.1. Lineage (NCBI taxonomy): Eukaryota > Metazoa > Chordata > Mammalia > Primates > Daubentoniidae > Daubentonia > Daubentonia madagascariensis. Next base: position 21,329,785 of record JAKFHU010000726.1, on the reverse strand, counting down.
TATTTTACCTTCAGTTAATTCATTTCTAGTACACAATATTGCCTGGTGTTGATCCAGGTGTTCTGGTAATAAATGCCTTATTTTTTTTAATGTGAAAGTCTTTATTTCTTCTTAATTATCGAAGATATATTAACTGGATATAGAATTCTTGGTAGGCAGGTTTTTAAATTTTTTTCTTTTCAGCACTTTAAAGATGATAATTTATTGTTTTCTAGAAAACATGTTTTCTGATACCTGCTGTCATTTCTATTTTTGTTTTCTGAACATACTGTCATTTTTTCCTCTGGCTGCCTTCAAGATTTATATATTTTTTATATTGCTCATGTGAATGTATGTTTTATCCTCCTTGTGTTCTCTGATCTTTTTGGTTCTGAATTTGCTATCACAAATTTTGCAAAATGGTTGGTGATTATTCCTTTTTTATTTTTTATTTCAAAGTATTACAGGGCTACAAATCTTTTTGCTTTACATGGATTGTTTTTGTAATGATTGAGTCAGGGTTAAAAGTGAGCCCATCACCCAGATAGTGTTTATTGTACCTGTTAGGTAGGTTTTCACCCATTACCTCCTTCCCCCTACCCACTGCTTGATTTCCATTGGGTTTTACTTCCCTCTAACCACATGTGTGCTCCTCAGTTAGTTCCAATTTATGAGTACACGAGGTGTTTGTTCTTCCATTCTTTAGATACTTCGCTTAGGATAATGGTCTCCAGTTCCATCCAATTGTTGCAAAGGGCATTAAGTCATCCTTCTTCATGGCTGAGTAGTATTCCATGGTATACATATACCACATTTTGTTAAGCCACTCATGAATTGATGGGCATTTGGGTTGATTCCACATCTTTGCAATTGTGATTGTGCTGCAATTAAGGTTCAAGTGCAGGTGTTTTTTTGATGAAATGAATTATTTTCCTTTGGGTAAATACCCAGAAGTGCAATTGCTGGATCAAATGGTAGGTCGACTTTTAGGAATCTCCATACTGTTTTCCAGAGAGGTTGTACTATTAATAATTTACAGTCCCACCAACAGTGTGTAAGCATTCCTTTCTCTGTGCACCCAGGATCTGTTGTTTTTGGACTTTTTAATAAAAGCCATTCTGACTGAGGTTAGGTGATATCTCATGGTGGTTTTAATTTGCATTTCCATCATGGTTAGTGGCATTGAGCATTTTTTCATGTGTTTATATGTTTATTAGCCATTTGTCTATCTTCTTTTCAGAAGCTTCTGTTCCTGTCTTTTGCCCACTTTTTAACGGGGTTGTCTAACTTTTTTCTTGATTTGCTGAGTTCTTTGTTGATTCTGGTTATTAGTCCTTTATCTAATGTATAGCTTGTATAGCTTGCAAATGTTTTTTCCCATTCTGTAAGTTGTCTATTTGCCCTTTTGATAATTTCCTTAGCTGTGCAGATGCCTTTTAATTTAATCAAGTCCCATTTATTTATTTTTGTTGTGCTGTGATTGCCATTGGGGCCTCCTTCATAAATTCTTTTCCAAGGCTGATATCTAGAAGACTTTTTCCAACATTTTCTTCTAGAATTCTTATGGTTTCATACCTTACATCTAATTCCTTTATCCATCTTGAATTAATTTTTGTTAGTGGTGGGAGATATGGAACCTGTTTCATTCTTCTTCATGTGGCTACCCAATTTTCCTAGCACCATTTATTTAATAGGGATTCTTTTCCCCAGTGTATATTGTTGTCTGCTTTGTCAAAGATCAGTTAGCTGTATGTGAATGGTTTTATATCTGGGTTTTCTGTTCTGTTCCTTTGGTCTATGTCTGTATTTTTGTGGCATTACTATGCACAATTTTTTCATTTTACTTAAGACTGCTTTGCCGATTCGGGCTCTTTTCTAGTTCCAAGTGAAGCATAGAATTATTTTTTTCTAGATCTGTGAAATATGACGTTGGTATTTTGATGGGGATTGCTTTAAATCTATAAATCACTTTGGGTAGTATGGACATTTTAACAATGTTGGCTCTATCGATCCGTGAGCATGGTGTGTCCTGGATTTGATAAATAAATTCAGCAAAGTCTTAGGTTACAAAATCAATATACAAATTAGTAGCATTCCTATACACCAATAACAGCCAAGATGAGAGTCAAATCAAAGACTCAATACCATTCATAGTTTCTACAAAGAAAACAAAATGTCTAGAAATATACTTAACCAAGGAGGTGAAAGATCTGTACAAAGAGAACTATGAAACACTGAGGAGTGAATATTCTTTAAATATTTCTTCCCCACTATACTTCATTATTATAAGCACTTAATCATCATGTTCCTGGGTCTCAGGAATGTGTCTTTCACCAGTGCTTCTGCACTTCCTTTATTCCCACACCCCTATTCCCTTTGTACCTTATTTCCATTTGTGTAGTTTCCATTAAACTAGTGTCATTTACTCTTTCTTCACTTGTGTTATGTCCACTGATGATCTCTGCATTGGTCAGAGTTCTCCAGGAAACAGAGCCAGTAGGATAGGGGAGAGGGAAAAGAAAGAGAGAGAGGTTTCAGAATATTGGCTTGCCTTGTATGGGGGTGGCAGGTTTGACATCTGTAGGGGAAGCCATTAGGCTACATACTCTCAGGGAGGAGCTGATGCTACAGTCTTGAGGCAGAATTTATTCTTCCTCAGTGAAACCTAGGTTGATCTTATGGCTTTTAATTGATTAGGTGAGGTCCACCCATATTATCAGGGATAATCTTTTTTACTTAAAGTCAAAGGATTTTATATGATAACTATACCTACAAAATACATAAAGAACAACACCTATATTACTGTTTGATTGAATAACTGGGTACTATAGCCTAGCCAAGTCAACACTTAAAACTAACCATCACAAACCCATCTAAGGTATTCATCATCTCTGTTATTGTGTTTTCATTTGTAGAATTTCCATTTAGTTCTTTATTATAATTTCCATCTCTCTGCTGGCATTACCCATATGATTCTGCATGTTCTCTACCTTCCCTTAGAGACTTTGACATATTTATCGTAGAGAGATTCTCCATTGGTGTTGTTTTTAAATCTGACTTTGTATATTGGGTGTGTGTTGATTTTTCCAGACTTTTTTATGTCTCATATATTTCTTTTTAATTACATAAATTAAACTGAATGGCCATAATGGAAAATAACAATTTTTATGCCAGAAATAGCTATGCTTTCTCTTTTTCTATTGTCATTTAATGTGGGAATTTGAGCTAATATAATTGGGAAATGGACTGAGTTTGAGGTCTTGTTTTATGGTTATTTTTAGCGCCTCCCAGGCTTCAAAGTCTTATAGACATACTGTGTGTTTGCAGTCGGGTCTGCTCTGAAGGATTTATTATTACTCTATGTCTGCTCTACTCAGCTTTAGCTCTTACCTATGTTTAGCATCTCAGAGATGATCTTCTTACAAGATCTTTCCTTTTCTACTTGTCATCAGTATTTTGCTGTTACTGTCACTGGATTCTTGTTAGCCTAGTGGGGATGGTAGTGTGTGGTGGCTGGTAGGCATTCTTTGTTGTTTAAATTTAGTCTTAGTTTTAGACATGCATTATGTTTCTGGGTCTCAGCAATGTGGTCCTATTAATGCTCTCTGAACTTCCCTTGGCTTTAGTGCTTGGCCCAGCACATATACATGCCCCTAAACAAGGTATAGGATTATTTTAGAATTTAATTCTTTTCTCAAGATGAAAAGAGTTTTCACTAGTTCCCTAAAGATGACAGTGTTTTTCTCCTTCCATCAATCAATTGAGGCTTTTCTTTTGTCATTAAGAAGTTAAGGGATAAATGTCTTCATGGAATTTCTTGTCCCTTATGTAACAGGTGCTCTCCCTCTCCTCCAGGTCCACATCGGAAAGGACACACTCTTAAAACTTTCTCCAATCTTTACTGTGGGTATTCAGTAGGATTCATGAGAAAAACCCTGTAAGAAGTTGCAAATGGCCCAATATGTTGAAGTCCCTAGGGGCTTCACACTCTCTCACCAGTGTACAATTGGCCTCCACCAATTTGTCAACCATCCTGGCTACACTTCTTACTGGTGTCCTGTTACACTGAGTCTAGCTAAAGCAGTCTCACATTTATATGTCCTTACAGGCATCCATCTCTCCTTAAATAAAGCTCTCTAATGCATTCAAGCTAAGTCATAAACCTGATGTCTGTCTTGTACTTTTTGTTGTATGAGTGAATGTGATGTTCTTTCTAGCTTTCTACATCCCCCCAACCCCATAAGTGTTTGGTCCTTGCATTAAGTATCTCTTGCTGCATAACAAATTACCACAAACTGAGTGGTAAAACAACTCATGTTTATTATCTTATAGTTTTTGAAGGTCATAAATCTGAACATGTCATAGATGGACCCTCTGCTTCAAGGTCTTTCATAAAGTTATGGTCAAAGTTTCATTTAGCCCTGGTGTTTCATCAGAAGGCTCAACTGAGGAAGGATCTGCTTCCATGTTCATGTGGTTGAGGGAGGTTTGACTGAGGGCCTCAGTTCCTTGCTGGCTATTGGCTGCAGCTACCTATCGTTCCTTGCCATTTGGACCCCTTCAACACATAGCCTGCTTTATCAAAGCCAGCAAGAAGAGTCCAGAAAAAGTCAGCTAGCAACACAGAAGTTATAAATTTATATAGCCTAATCATGGAAATAGCTTTTCCATCCATCCATCACCTTTGCCTCATTCTATTGGTTAGAAGCAAATCACTAGTCTAGCCTATACTCAAGGGAAGGAGGAATTAGACAAGGGTGTAAATAACAGGAAATAAGTATCATTGAGGGCCATTTTACTATATGACTGCCACAATACCCCAGAAACATATATTATAGGTACTTAACTTTGTCAACCCTTGTAGGTCTCTAGTACTAATGACTATAAGTGCTACCATGTTCTTAGCCACAGTATCACACAAACCTTACTCAAGTCATACTTGCTTTTTCTGATTGTACTGTTCACAACCCACAGATTATGGAATGCAATAAATTTTGCATGTAAACATTTTTTCCCCTAGTAATTTAGCAATAAGTAAACATTTTCTGTATATTTGTGGTACTAACACCTCATGTGGTTATAGTCTTATGCCTTGCCAAGCCAATAATAAACATGTGCTGTCCAAATATCCAAGAAGAAAATAATCTTAAGGCTACTTTGCAATTTCAAGTAATGTTGAGATAAATCAACCTTATCTAGGTGGCAGCTAAATTACTGCTGTGGCCTTTATATTGCCTTCCACTGATATGAAAGTATTTTACCAGTATTCCATGGCTCTGTATCTTTTATTAGTCTCTTTGTATGTAAACTTCTAATTTTTTACATTTTGCTAACACTAGCTTCCTAACATGAGAGTGGTGACGGAGATGTAAATTTGAGTGATATTTTTTCTTTTCTCTTTTAAAAATAATGATTCTAGGAATATTTGACTATGAAATGATTCTCTTGTCCACTGGCAATATTTCTGAGATGTCTACTTCTGAAAAGAGTTTAATTGATTAGGGTACTATGTTGGCTGCTTTTTCTCTATTTACAAGACTGAATACTTCAAGGAAAACATGGCAAAGATCCAATTTAGAAAGGATGATAATATTGAGACCAACCTGGTTTGTAAATGTTGCAGGTGGCACCACAGTAGTTTTTTCTTCCTCAGTTAGTAGCACTATATAAATTTCAGCCACAGAAACATAGAATTTTACCTACAATAATCAGTTTGTTATACAGTGTGCTTATTTACTGGCTGTGTGAGAGCGTATAGCTGCGAATGTCACAGAAGGAAAGGATAACTGTCCTATAGGGTAGCCAAGTGTTCCACTTTTAATTTAACATGCTGAAAAGATTTTTTTTTTTTGCTATTCTTCTATATAGCTTTTGACCCCACAAGAGAAATCTGAAAATAGACCATTAGGTAGATACTTTGACCATCTCCTCAGGGAGCATTTTTTTCTAGATATATGGTTTTTCAGGAAAACAAATTATTGATGGTATATCTGGCAATTCATTTACAAACAGGGAACCAAGGATCCAAAGGCCTTAGATAGATTTGGGAATTTATAAAGATATCATCCCTTGTCGAATTCATATTGTTAATGCAATGATAGTGCTCTATTAGACCTAGTGTATGGGCTGAATTGTGTTCCCACAAAATTCATATGCTAAATTCCTAATGCCCTGTATCTCAGAATATGACTGAATTTGGTGATAGGACTTACAAGAAGTAAATAAGATAAAATGAAGTCATATGGGTGAGCCCTAACACAATATGACTTCTGTCCTTATAGTAAGACGAAGTTAGAAGCCAGGCACACAAAGAGGGACGACCACGTGAAAACACTGGAGTAAGACAGCTATTTACAAGCCAAGGAGAGAGGCCTCAGAGGAAACAACCCAGCCCACGCCTGGACCTTATACTCCTGGCTTCTAGAATTGTGAGAAAATACATTTCTGTTGTTTAAGCCACCCAGTATGAGATACTTTGTTTAGTAGTCCTAACAAAACAATATAACTAGGGACTACAGTTCTTGGCTGGTTTTTAAATCTCTTCAGGTTGATATTTTAACTATAATGTATTACATTTCCAGAGCCTGTAGTGTATTATCTTTAGCTCACAGCCTACGACCATTATTGATCCTCTCATTCCCCAGGAGCGCCAGATAGGGTTTGGGATGTTAAAAGCTTCTCTGGACCAGTAATATTTGGATAACCTTATATTTATAAACATTAAATCCTCCCATAATTATCTGTTTGCTGTAAAAAGTATACTATTTTCTATATATGACTTGCAGAGAAAAAATGTGAATATACATAATTATGTTTTTTTCCTGCAATGTAGCTCTTCTCATTTCTCCCTAAACCAGCTTGACGTCTTCCTTTAGCAACCAAACAAGGCTCGTTCCAGCTGCTCCTTAGAATTCTGATTGATTGTGACTGAAGGCATTATAAACAGAAAGGTTTTTTGTTGTTATTGTTATAGTTGTCTTGTTGCAGAATAGACTTGCTTTGTTCTGAATTTTTCTTTTCTCTGCCATTTCTGTCAGGACCCTGTAATAATAAGTCACTGGACACACACAGTCACTGCAGAAAGGTTAATCCTTTTGAGCAGAACAGCAAGTATCTCAGCACAGCAATGGACAGGACAGGCTGAGCTATGGCCAGAGTGTTGGGTGGCACTGATTTCTCAGGTCTGTGGTGCTATCAGGTTGGAGTAAGAACACGTGAACTCTGTTAGCTGCTTCAGGATGGGTGGGTGACGACGCATTGTTACGGGCTGTGGCATTGACAGTTAAAAACTGATCACCCGTGGTGATGGTGACAATAAGGGTAACACCATAGGCTGCAGTAGTGAAGGTGTTGTCCTACTTGTTGAGGAACAAAGGAAAGATGGAGTGGCAGAGGCCAATGAACCCTTACATCAGGAGCACAAAAAGAAGGAGCAGCTTCCATCCCAGATGGGAGAATACAAGCAATATTTTCACAACCATTAACTCTTCTCACAGCCAGATTTTAAGTTCCATTTATTTACCAAGACTTGTTTCTTAGAAGTATGGGTTCACTTAATAAATGTCACTTGCTCTTTCCCTCAAATCCTGAGAAGTAAATTTGCTTAAAGTTTACCTGTGGATTCCAAATTGCCTGTATTTGTCCCAGAACATGAATGTGTTTCCTGGCATAACCTTTGGTCTATTTCTGCTCTTCTTAATTCTTTCCCCAGTGTCTCCAATGTAAGACAATTCTGTTGATCCAAAAGGATCTCTGGAGTATCTGACAAACATTCCTTGCCTCACTACTAGGATGAACTCAATTAGGTCCTAGATCTGTGAGCAACATTATGTCATAGACTAGTAATTGTTCACCCCAAAATGTGGGAATTATTATTCACATTTTTATCTTTCCTTTACTTAAACAAGGTGCGCAAGACTATGTTGAGACATGGCAAATGTCTTATAGAGGTTTCAGCTTCTTACAATAAACCATACACTGTAAGTGTACCTGCATCAAGCAGGTAAAAATTCCATGAATATAGATTCTTTAGGTTCTCTGGCTCCTCACAGGGGATGGGCTTAAGTTGATGACCATGTAGTTTATTCTTCATTTGTGCCTCAAACTCTACCCATTCTTCATCATCTCTGCCCTTCCCTGTAACCCAGAATACTAGTGGACTGAACCACACAATTTCTTCCCTCAGTTGCTTTAAATTGGTGTCTGTCATGGTACTCACAGGAGTTCAGAGGGTAGGAGAAAAGAGAAGTATAGATATTTTGTCATTGCACTTCCATCCAATGGATGTATTACATCCATATATTTATTTCAACCTCTATTTAATAATTCTTCTATTGTCTATAAGATAAGATAAAAATCCAAACTTTACAACATGAAATTTAAAGACATCAGGCAATTGGCTACAACATAGCTCTCTGTCCACTTCCCTGACCTCTACCTTATATTAAAGTTTAAAGATATTTTATGCTTTAAAGACACTTTAATATATTATGTTTTTGCTTATGCTACACTCTCTTTCACCTTGATTATCTGTACCTATGTACTTATCCTATAGTTGAGCTATTTATCTTCAACTTATACAATATATCTCAGGTCAGGTGTCATCATTTCAGAAAGTTGTTAATGTGCTATACATGTCTTTAAAGTGCTATCACAAAATTTTGTGCAGATGTACAAAAACAGTAGAATGGATACATAAATTGTGGTATATTTATATGATTGAGGATATTACTATAATACAACAATAAATACGAATATTCTCACAACACTATTGTTGAGTTAAAGAAGGCAGGCACAAGAGAGTACATACTATGACTCCATATCTGCAAATTTCAAAAACAGGCAAAATAAAATAGGGTGTTAGAAGTCAAGAAAGTGAATACCTTAGTAGTTAGTAACATAAAAGCACTGGAGTATTCTGTGGGACTGAAAAATTGTAAACATTGCTGAGTGGAATAAGGAAAATCTAAACAAGTGGAGAGATGGCCTATACTCATTGTTTCTAACTGCAATACTTTTAAGTTGTCAGTTCTGTACAAATTGACCAATAGGTTCAATGCAATACTGAAAGAGCCATTATGTAGACACTAACATTTGGATTCTAAAATTTACTTGTAATTTAAAAGGATTTGGAATAGTCAAAACAAACAGAAAAAGAATAAAATTGGACATCTCAAAGTTCCTGCTTATGAGACTTGCTATAAAACCACAATAATCAAAATACTGTAGTATTTTCATGAGGATATACAAATAGATAATCAAGAACAGATAGACTAGAATAGGTAATCCAGATATATACCTACCCATAATTCAGTTAATTGATTTTTGCTTAAGTTGGATGAAACGATTTATTAATATGTAATTGTTAATTTAGGGCTGGAAAAACTGGATATACACTCAAAAAATCTCACATTATACACACAAATATTAAAGTGACATATACCTATATTAATAAGTTTTGGAAAACAGCCTAAGGAAATAGTAGGTGGAGCAAGATGGCTGAATAGAAACCTCCAGCAATCATCTGTCCACATGAACACCAAATTTAACAACTATCCATGCAAGCAAGCACTTTCAGAAAACCAAAAATCTGGTGAGCAAACCTACTACCTACTTTTAACATTATATTAAGGAAAGAGGCACCAATGAGGGCAGAAAAGATAATTTTGCATTGCTTACAACACCCCCTCCCCCATTCCTCCCCCCATGGAGAGAACATTTAGACCAGCACAACCACATGGAAATTCTCTGCTTTAAAACCCAAATTCTGACTACCAGCTGACTACCACTACCAGCTGACAAAAAGCAACCAGGGCCTGGACTTAATTCATAAGACAATCAGACCACAAAAGCTACAGTCTTTGGGCAATTCCTGCAGCTGTCTGGCTCAGAGCCAGTAGAATTGGGATGCATGTAACCCAGTGAGACACCAGCAGTTGCCAAGTCTGTGCTTGTGTCATCCGTCCCCCAACTCCAGGCAGTGTGGCTCAGGGAGTCTTCTTCCACTTGGGGAAAGGAAAAGGAAGAGCTCAGAGGACTTTGTTTTGCAACTTGGGCACCAGCTCAGCCACAGCAAAATAAAGTACCAAGCAGACCCTGAGTCCAGGCCTTAATTCCAGGAAGACATTTCGGAACCCACCCTGGGCTGGAAGGAAACATGCTACCCTGAAGGGAATTATCCAGTCCTGGAAGAATTCACCATCTGCTGACTAAAAAGCCCTTGGGCTTTGAATAAACATCAGAGTAAGCCAGGCAACAGTCACTGCAGGCTTTGGGTGAGACTGGGCTGGCTTCAGGTGTGACCTGGTGCTGGTGGCCACAAGGGAGTGCCCATGTCATTCCTTCTCCAACTGTAGCAGCCCAGCACAGAGGGGAAGGGAAGAGAGTGAGAGACTTTGTCCGGTAATCCAGAGAATTCTCCTATATCTTATTAAAGTCTACCATGGCAGTACCACCAGGAGTCTGCAAGATTCACAGCATTACTGGGCTTGGGGAACCCCCAGTGCTGATACAGCTGCAGTGACCAAAGGCTAAGATCATGACACTCAATTCCCTTGGAATGTCTGAAAAGCCTTCTCAAGAAGGACGGGTTCAAGCAAGTGCAGAATGTGAAAATTAAAATAAATACTTAACTCTTCAATGCCCAGACACTGATGAACATCCACAACCATCAAGAATATCCAGGAAAACATGACCCTTCCAAATGAACTGAATAAGGTACCAGTGACCAAACTTGGAGTGATTGAGATATGTGACCTTTCAGACAAAGAATTCAAAATAGCTGTTCTGAAGAAGCTCAATGAACTTCAAGACCACACAGAGAAGGAATTCAGAAGTCTATCAGAGAAACGTAATAAAGAAATTGAAATAATTTAAAAAAATCAAGCAGAAATTCTAGAACTTAAGACTTAAATTGACAAACTGAGAAATGCATCAGAGTCTCTCTACAGCAGAATTGACCAAGCAGAAGAAAGAATTAGTGAGCTTGAATCTTAAACAAAAAGAACAAATTGGGAGGCATCAATCTACCAGACTTCAAACTATACTACAAGGCTATAGTAACCAAAACAGCATGATACTGGCACAAGAACAGAGACATAGGCCAAGGGAACAGGACTGAGAACCCAGATATAAAACCATCCTCATACTGTCATCTGATCTTTGACAAAGTAAACAAAAACATATACTTGGCAAAAGAATCCCTATTCAATAAATGGTGCTGGGAAAATTGGATAGCCAAATGTAGAAAACTGAAACTAGATCCACACCTCTCACATCTATAAAAATCAACTCATGATACATAACAGATTTAAACCTAAGGCATGAAACCATAAGAATTCTAGAAGAAAACATTGGAAAAACTCTTATAGACATTGGCTTAGGCAAGGAACTAATACCAATCCTACTTAAACTATTCCAAAAAATAAAGAATGAAGGGAAACTCCCAAACTCATTCTACATGGCCTGTATCACCCTGATACCAAAACCAGACAAAGAGACAATGATAAAATTATAGGCCAATATCTCTGATGAACATAGATACAAAAATCTTCAACAAAATACTAGCAAACTGAATTCAACAACACAATCAAAAGATTATTCATCATGATCAAGTGGGATCATCCTAGTAATAAAAGGTTGGTTCAACAAATGCAAATCAATCAATGTGATATATCATATCAACAGAATGAAGGGAAAGAAACATATGATCATTTCAATTGATAGTGAAAAAGCATCAGTAAAATTTGATGTCCCTTCATGATAAAAAATCTAAAAAAACTGGGTATACAGGGAACTTAACATTATAAAAGCCATATATGTCAGACCCACAGCTAGTATCATACTGAATGAGGAAAAAATGAAAGCCTTTCCTCTAAGATCTGGAAAAGACAAGGATGCCCACTTTCACCAATATTATTCAACATAGTACTGGAAGTTCTAGCTACAGCAATCAGACAAAAGAAATAGAGGGCATCCAAATTCGAAAGGTAAAAGTTAAATTATCCTTGTTTGCAGATAATATGATCTTATACCTAGAGAAACCTAAGGACTCCTCAAAAAACTATTAGAACTGATAAACAAATACAATAAAGTTGCAGGATACAAAACCAACATACAAAAATAAGTAGCATCTCTATGTGCCAACAGCAAACAATCTGATAAAGAAACCAAGAAATCAATCCCATTTACAATAGGTACAAATAAAATAATACATAGGAATAAACTTAACCAAAGAAGCAAAAGATCTCTACAATGAAAACTACAAAACACTGGTGAAAGAAATTGAAGAGGACACCAAAAAATGGAAATATATTCCATGCTCATGGAGTGAAAGAATCAATATTTTTTAAATGCTTATACGACCCAATGCAATCTGCAGATTCAATACAATCCCCAACAAAATATCAATAACGTTCTTCACAGACATGGTAAAAATAATCCTAAGATTTATATGGAATGGCAAAGACCCAGAATAGCCAAAGCCACCCTAAGCATAAAAAGCAAAACTGGAGGAATCGCATTACTTGACTTTAAATTATACTACAGAGCTGTAGTAACCAAAGCAGCATGGTACTGGCATAAAAACAGACACATAGAACAATGAAACAGAATAGAGAAGCCAGAAATAAATCCACATATCTATATTAAACTAATTTTTGACAAAGATGCCATGAACATACAGTGGAGAAAGGACAGTCTCTTCAATAAATAGTGTTGGGAAAACAGTATATCCATATGCAGAAGAATGAGACTAGATCCTTATCTCCCCTCATATACAAAAATAAAATCAAAATGGATTAAAGACTTAATATAAGACCTGAAAATAAGAAAGTACTAAAAGAAAACATTGGGAAAACACTTCAGGATATTGGTCTGGGCAAGGACTTCTTGAGCACAGGCAAGCAAAGCAAAATTGGACAAATGAGATCACATCAAGGGAAAAGCTTCTGCACAGCAAAGGAAACAATCAACAAAGGGAAGAGACAACCCATAGAATGCATGAAAATATTTGCAAATTACCCATCTGACAAAGGATTAATAACTAGAATATATAAGGAACTCCAACAACTCAATAGAAAAAAAAATCAAATAATCTGATTTAAAAATGGGCAAAGACATGTCTGAATAGACATTTCTCAAAAGAAGACACACAAATGGCCAACAAGTATATAAAACAAATGCTCAACATCAGTAGTCATCAGAGAAATGCATATCAAAACTATAATGAGATATCACCTCATGCCAGTTAAAACGGCTTTTATCAAAAGACAGGCAATAACAAATGCTGGCGAGGATGTGGAGAAAGGGAAACCCTCATACACTGTAGGTGGAAATGTGAATTAGTGCAACCACTATGGTGAACAGTATGGAGGTTCCTCAAAAAACTAAAAATAGAACTACCATATCACCCAGGAATCCCACTGTTTAGCACATATCCAAAGGAGAGGAATTCAGTATATCCAAAAGATATCTGCACTGCTATTTTATTGCAGCACTATTCACATTAGCCAAGATACGGAATCAACGTAAGTGCCCATCAACAGATGAATGGATAAAGAAATTGTGGTACATATAAACAATGGAACATTATATAGCCACAAAAAGAATGAAATTCTGCCATTTACGACAACATGGATGGAACTAGAGAACATTATGTTAAGTGAAATAAGCCAACCACAGAAAGACAACTCTCACATGTTCTCACTCATATGTGGGAGCTAAATATTCAAAACAATTGATGTCATGGAGACAGAGAGTAGAATGATGGTTACCAGAGGCTCGGAACGGTAGCAGGGTGGTGGTGGTGGGGTTCTGATAAAAGTGGGGATGGTTAATGTGTGCAAAAATATAGTTAATTAGATAGAATGAACAATATTTGATAGAAAAACTGCAAAACTAAGCGACTACTATCAAAAATAAGTTAGGGTATATTTTAAAATAATTAAAATAGTGGAATTGGAATGTTTCTAACACAAAGAAATGTTAAATGCCTATATCAAAACATTACATGCACCCTATAAAGATATACAACTATTACATACCCATAATAATTCAAAATAAAATTTTTTTTAAAAAGCCTAAGGAGAAAAAAATAAAGTAAATTTTGCACCAAAAAAGGAGATCTTTACAACTTTCGGGCAGAAAAATATATTTTAGATTACAGAGAAAACACAGTGAATATAAAATTTAAATATGTCAGAAAACTAGACTTCATTAAAATCAATTATTTCTTTCATTAAAAGACCCTATTAAGAAAATTAATAGATAATTCACATACATGAAGTAAATATTTTCAATGAATGTATCTGACAAAATATGGCAACAGAATTTTTTTTATAATAATTTTAAGAACAAAAAACAAACAAAAAAGGACAATAGGAAATATGTGGAAGATAGAGTTCCCCCCAAAAAATATGATTTATTACTAAAGTCTTAAATAAAGTGCTAATATATTTATGGTGCAGATATCAAAAGTAACCATCACCTAGGAAAAATGTGTCTTGGTCTGTTTTTTGTTGCTTATAACAGAATATCTGCAACTGGGTAATTTATAAAGAAAATGATTTTATTTTTTACATTTATGAAAGCTGAGAAATCCAAAGTTGAAGGGCCACATCTGCTGAGGGCTTTCTTGCAGATGAGGACTCTCTGCAGTGTCCAAAGGCAGTGCCAGGCAGGCATCACATAGGAAAGGGGCTGAGTGTACTAGCTCAGGTCTCTCTTCTTTTTATAAAGCCACCAGTCTTACTCTTATGGTAGGTCATTGATCCATTAACCCATTAAGCCATTAATCCAGGAAATAATTAATCCAGGAGCCTTCATAACTCAATCACTGCTTAAAGGCCCCACCTCTCAATACTTCTAAATTAGGGATTAAATTTCAACATGAGCTTTAAAGGGGACAAATGTTCAAATCATAACGTTGTTTCTCCTGTATAACCTGTAATTTCTAGATTCCAAGATACACAGAAGAAGAAAGTGATTCTGAGATTGTGCAATTTATAATCAACTCATTTCTCTCTCTCCGTTTAGAGTGAAGAGAGTAAAAAATGAGCATCACAATGAAAAAAGGTATAGATTGATCACTCAAGAAGCTTAAATATAAAATAGAAGGCTACAGTAAAGACGTGGGGAGCCGACTTGCTTGTGTTGATCAGTATATTATGCCATGAGAGAGAGAGAGATGCACATTTAGACATGGAGAAGGAATCTAGAGAGAGTAAAAATAGTTATAACCAACACATCCTCTGCATTCTCCTTATGTTGAGCAAAGAAAGCTGACTGGTGGTCTATTACTGTTCTTTAAATAAAATAGCAAGTTGTTGCTTTGGCAATTTATCATGCCATTTGTTAAAGTACTTTATATTTTGCAAGAAATTTGGCTTGATAGGGAGAGATGAGCTTTTCTTTCTTAGATGTTCACTTTTGTGACAACTTTAAAATACATTTTTATTACTTTGAGTTTTGTTAAGTTCCTTCTCTGTGGAAAGCAATCTATTGTAAGTCAGCTTTGTTCCACAGGTCCTACAGAGTTTAACAAATTCATCCCTCTAAGGGTGTTATTCTGGTAGTCTAAAACATAAGGAGAACTATTAAATAAAAATAAGAAATAGATATAAAACACACACAGAAACCCCAATAGTTATATTTTACACATTTAGAAACATGGAGGTCAACCCCAAAGAATATTCATCCATTGCTGTTCCAAAATTTAGAATTAGCTTCATCACAATTAATACCTAAAAGGCATATAATATTTTGCACTTTAGCCAATGTCTCTCAATTACCCAATTCAATGGCAACCATTTTTTAAGTATTTATATCATTTTTATTATTTTTAATAAAATTTGCCATATTATATCTATAGGAGAATACAATACCAGCATACTAAGGTCATTTCTAAACAACACTTCTGTTAAGACATAATTCTAAACAAACCTTCCCAATTTCTTCTCAGTAATTACTCAACAAGTCAATTTTGTGGGTAAACAGAAAATAGTCTTGGGTATGAAATCACATAACCAACAAAATTATCAGCATGTTATTAGAAGCAGTGTGAACTTCAAACCTTACATAATATCTTTAAAAGTATACTTCATTTCCAGTTTAATCAACTTTTTAAAAATAATCATTAACTTTTGGTCCACCAAGTAGCAGTATAATTTTGGACAGAGACTCTGAAGTCTAAATATGTAGGTTTAAAGCCCGATCTTGTCGTTCATCAGCAATCATACCTTAGGCAAGTTACTTTGTCTTTTTGTGCCACAGTTTAGTTTCTCTACCTATAGAATCAGTATAACAATACTACCTACATTACAGGATTTTTATGAGAGTTAATTTGCTAATCCATGTAAGGAGCTTTGAACAGCACATGACACCAAGCAGGCAGTTTGTAAGTGATTGCTATTAATATAATTAGCATCCTCTTTGAGGAAACAAAATTGCATCATGGGAAAGATACTTTGTTTCCAGTTTCTTGCCCTTAACACCACTCATCAAACAATATTTGCCCACAGTTAGTTCTCTCTCCCATTCACCTCTATACCACTAACCAAACCTTCAACACATTTCTAAAACCTGCTTCCTGCTTTATTGAGAATATTGACATTCTAATTTTAACAAAAATTTCTTTCAGTTTTAGAGGATAAAAGTCATTTACCTACATCCAGGATAACATTTCCATATCCTTTTCCAGGACTTTGTTCCTCAGCCATTCACCCCTCTATTTTCTTTACCTTTATGCTGTTTTTCTCATTCTCTATATATCCTTAACTAATGCACATATTCAAGTATTATCATTCCGATCAATCCTTCTCCAAACCTCTTTTGATTACGCATCACCTTTCAACATTGTACAATCTTTCACATCCTGTTTTTAAGTCATGTTTCTAAAGAGTGTACCTTAAATGCACCCTCTACTGCCTCACTTCCAATTTTTGTGTTTTTCTTTGGTATTTTTCTGGAATAATTCTTATTGGCAGCAGCTACAATTTTAAATAGCTATATGTAATCAACATACATCAGCTTTTCATATTTTACATCCCTGCCAAATTATAAAATGTCACTCACTTATTCTTGCAGCTCTGCTCCCTGAATTCTATTACTCTACATGCTCTTGGTTCTTATACCTTTGCCCATAAAAATTTTCTGATGTCTTCTTTGTGAGCTGTTATTCCTTTCTGTCACTTGCATACTGGTCTTTCTGAGAGTTCTGATACACTCTTTGTCTTACTGGTAGCCTCCTCCATTTCCTTGATTTTTACCTACCAATTGCATATATTTACATGTTTATAATCAATATAACATTTAAATACAGTAAAGTGCACTGATCTAATGTAGAGAGTTGAAAAAGTTTTGAAAACGTAATACTAATCAAAATGTAAAATATTTTATCTTTCCCAGAAAGTTACCTGATGTTTCCTTTAAAATGTACTATGTATTGAAATATTGAATTTAACTTAAGTATTTCAATTAAACAAAAATAAAAACAAAATATATCAAAGTTGGTGGAATTAAATAAATTCATATTTAGAGGGATATTCATAGCATTAAATGCTTATATTAGAAAAGAATGGTCTCAAATCAAAATCTGAGTATTCCTGATACAAAAGAGTAAATTAAACCCAAAGGAAGCAGAAGAAAGAAAATAATAAAAATAACAGGAGAAACCAATGAAATTGAAAATATGAAATAATAGAGACAAATCAATTAAACCAAATATTGGTGCTTTGAAAATTAGAATAAAATTGATAAAACTTTAGCTATGCTCATAAGAGAGGAGAGTGATAGGGGAGAGAAACAGACAGAAAAAGAGATTATCAGTATTAGAAGTGAAAGACAGAACACTACACTAGATTCTCTAGATGTCAAGAGAATTATAAGGGAATATTATTTATAAATTCATTTGCCAATAAATTTGTTGAGATGAAATGAATAAATTCCTTGAAAGACACAAACTACCAAAGTTTACTTGAGAAAAAATAGGAAACTGAATAGCTCTATACACATTAAGAAATTAAAATTTTTAATTAAAATATCTTCTTAATATATATACACATGGATGCACATTCACTAAATATACACACACAAAACATTATACCCAGATAGTGTCACTGTTAAAATTTTACAAATATTTATAGAAGAAATGATACCAGTTTCTATATAAAACATTTCAGAAAATAGAAGAGAAGGAAATAGTACCCAACTTATTGTCTATTGTATTATCCTTGTCCTTTCTATTCTTTAGAATTAGAAATTTCCAAATATCTTCAAATTCACTGATCCTTTCTTTTGATATTTCTAATATACTACTAAACCCTTCTTCCAGATTTTTATTTCAGTTAATAAACTCTTCATCTCTAGGATTTCATTTTTGTTAAGTAGTGCCAAGATTTCTGTTTAGTTTCTTCACTAATAGTATATTATTCTTCAATTCTTTGAAATTATTTTCTTCTAGTACTTGCACATATTTACGTTAGTTGATTTGAATTCTTCATGTGCTTAATCCAACATATAGCCCACTATGAGTCCATTTCTATTGACAGATTCTTCTCTAAGTTTGGGTCACATTTCCTGTGTCATTGCATGTTTAGCATTATTTAGTTGAAAACTGGATATTGTATACAATATGTTGTAGCAACCCTATATTCTGTCACATTTTTCTGTGAATGATTCTTTTATTTCTAGCAGGCTAATAGCTTGCATGACTTCAAACTACAAACTCTGTCTTCTCTGTGATACGTAGTGGCTGATATCTCTGCTCTAATATTATGGTTTCTGATAGTGGAGTTTTTTAGGATCGTCCTTGTATGATTCCCTTGGGCTTGAAATATTTGGTGCTCAGCTAAAGATAAAGGCAGAGATGAGCCTTACCTTCCTGTGGCTTCCTTGCTTCTGAGGTTGCCCTCTTTTTTTCAGATTTTCTTCTTTAAAATCTGGACTCAGACACTTCAAAGCCATTTAGCATCACATTTTTGTCACCTGAGCTGTGAAATTTTGAGAATGCAGTTAGTTAAATGAAGCGACAAAATGACAGACTGGCTCCCTGAAGCTCTAATTTTTGGAGTAGAACTCTCCCTTTAGTATCTATTTGCTTTTTTTTTTTTTCTTTTTTTAACTGAGGAAACAGAGATCTCCTTTTTGCATGAATAATTTAGCTTTCCATCTCATATTTTGGGCAGATTGTGCTCTGATTGGATTCTCACAATTTCTGGGATTCTCAGAGAGCTGAATTTCCACATAGCCTTTCATACTGCTCCCCAAGCTCTGAATTTTGATCTTTGTTACCTTTAGAAAGTAAGTCTGTGACTTTTGCTAGCACTGTTTATGTTGGCCCTAGGGATTAAGTGATGCTCTCAGGCCTGTAAATCAAAACTCTCAATAAATACCCCATTCAGTGTGTTTGTTTTTCATAATTAAACTATTCTGCAACTTCTGTTGTATTTTGGATACTTTCCAATACCTTTAACTTCTTTTTCCAGTTTTTATATTTTTTGCAGGGTGATCACATCATCATTTATTTCCTTTGATATTACCAAAGGTTTTTATTTTTCTTCCAAACCATGTTTTCATACATTTATTAAGACTTATTTATGTCTAAGTCTGGTTGTACCACTATAACAAAATGCCATAGACAAGGTAATTTATAAAGAATAGAAATGTATTTCTCATAATTCTGGAGGATGTGGAGTCCGAGATCAAAGCACTACCAGGTTCAGTTTTCTGGTGGAGGTCCAGAATTTGCTTCCAAGATGGCACCTTGAATGCTGTAACCTCCACAGGGGAGAAACACTGTGTCTTCAAATAGTGAAAGGAAGAAGAGCAAGCTAGCCAAACACTGTGTATAGCCTCCTTTTATAAGGACCTCAATCCCAGTCACAAAGAGAGAAGTCTTCTGACCTAACCACTTCTTAAATGTCTCACCTTTTATTACCACCATATTGATCATTAAATTTCAACACCTGAATTTTAGAGGAAACACATTCAAACCATAGCAATTGACATAAAATAATTTCACATACAGTATGTAAAGAGCACATCTTAATGTGTTGTGGCATTTGTATGTAGGCATAAAACTATCACCACAATCAAGGTAATAAACACAAAAATCACCTCAAAATTTTTTTATGTCCCTTTTATAAATTATTTTCTTCCTTACTATCCTAGACAACCACTGTTCTGATTTCTATTACAAAAGATTAATTTGCATTTTCTAGAATTCTACAAAAATTTAATCATGCAATATGTACTCTTTTTTGACTTTTTCAGTCAGTATACTTATTTTGTGATATAGCCACATGGCTATATGTATCAAGAGTTTACTTCTTTTTGTTGCAAAGTGGTTTTCCATTTTATGAATATACTATCATTTATTCATCAATTTACTTATTGATTGGCATTTAGTTTGTTTCCAGTTTGGGGTTATTATGAATAAATTGCACACATGTTTTTTTAATGACATTTACTTACTTTATCTTGGGTAAATACTGAGGTGTCAAATGGTTGAGTCATATGGTTTGGTATATGTTTAATATTTTAAGAATCTCCAAATTGTTTTCAAAAGTGATGGTGCAATTTTAAATTTCAAGCTGTAGTGCATAAGAATTCCAGTTGCTCTACTTCTTTGTCAATTCACTTTTATTTGTCTTGATTAGTTGGTGGTGATGATATCATGGGAACATCACTGTATTTAATTTTATCTAAATGCACACATTAAAAGTAATTTAAATATTAGAGCATTGAATAAAAATGTGATGACTTTTTTCTGTGCACTAGAAAAGTATTTTCTCTATGAACTAGCTCTTTTATTTTTAAATATAAATATAATTTCACTAAATTTCTGCAATGTGTGTATATTTTTCCCTCCAACAGAGTACTTCAATATTTGTTATAGGCTATACCAGATGAAAAACGTTATCCTTATGTGGCATGCACTGCATCTGCTCTTTGTTGTTATTGTTTGTTTTGTTTTGGATCATAGTAAGAATGCATTTACTAATAATACTTTTAGAACTGCACAAGCCTTTAATCCCTAATGTAAATTTTCTCTGGGCTGTGCCACACTGCTAATTAACAAATCTTTTACGAGTTTGGTGTGAGATTTTGATTCGTTGGGTTTTTAAAAAATATTTAGTTTTGTTTTCTTTGTGGCATCTAAACAGCGTTAAGCTCCTGAATGGTTTACCTCCAGCCTCAAGCAGCATTTTATACAGCTAGGCAGTGAGTTGTGAACAGCAACATTTAAGGACACATCTTGCAATCCCCACAGGCAGCCAGACAGCAAGAATGATGCACAACATCTGATGCTTCCTACTTGGCTTTTAAATGCAAAATTTACATGTGCATATATCTTAGCAACCAAGAGGAGAGTGTGACACTGTCCATAGTGAACAAGCAACCCGTTGCACTGCTGGAGGTCTTCTTGTTCTAAGTGTCCAATAAGCCTGATACACTGCCCCATATGTTGGATTTGGAAGCAAGGGCCTAATGCTAGACATCTGGCAGGTGAATATACAAGCAGTAATTTAGAAACACTGTCATCACTTAGACAGGATATTTCCTTGTATTTGCAATTGTGCTTTTAGTGGCATACAAGCTGTAGCATGAGATTTTAACCAGTGCATATGTACTCTGCAAACTAGAGCTTCATTATTGTTTTCAAATGTTTCATATGATAGCCCTTAGAATTATCATGAGAAACATCAGTATTACAATTGCCAATGAAAGAAAATAATGAATCTTAAGATTATTTAAATTTACATTGTATCACATACAGAATGATTATCAAAATAGCTTTAAACCTTTTGTCATATATTATGGAGCAAAAGTCTCTTATCAGTGGTGATTCTCAAGATTTATAGGAGATCATTAACAGAAAGTCTAGGAAAACAATTGTGTGAATCCAATTCAAGTAGAACAACATATCAAATCATGTTAATAGCAGAAAATATGTTTATTATAATTTTGAAAATACTTTATTTGGACATTGTATACAGTTTTCATTTTGATAGCTATCCTAACACTTTACATTTATTGTAGTCATATAGAATTGAAAAAATTTAATTGATTACTCACCAAGTTCCATGTAGAGGCCCACACTATAATTTATTACCGTGTGCCATTTCTAAAGTACACATCCATTCCTGTGGATGTGATGTTGTGAAATTTGAAAAGTATTGTGCAAGTTAATGTAATATCAATTAATATCTAGTGATTACCCATGTTGCTTCCAGTCACCTGTGTGAAGATAATAATCTTCCAAATGTATCTTTTAGCTGATATTGTTCACCTTAAAAATGCAGGACCCACGACAGAAAGGTTATATCCATTTCCAATATCCTATAGAAATTACAAGATGACCTATCTAGAAAAGTGAGAAGTGATCTGAAAATTTTGAATTACTTTTTTTTTTAGCCTGAAATTGTGGAAAATTCAACCAAATTCATTTTATCTTTTTTTTCCCTTAAACCATGGAAACATACATAGCCAAAGAACAAGATAGATTTCTAAAATTGTAATGAAGGAATTTTCAGGTATTAATATTTTCCTCCCTAAAAGTGTGTGCAGCTTGCATATAAAGAAAGCACAGTTACGCATCTCTGGGAAAACTACTGTTTCTAATCTTTTAGTTCAATATTCTTTCCCCATCTCTGTAATGGTAATTCCATTCCTCCAGTTACTCAAACCAAGATATTTGGTACAAGATTGACTCTTCTATTTCTCTTACACTTAACATGCAAATTTTCAGAAAATTCTAATAGTTCTACATTTGGAATATATCCAAAATCATATCTTGTCTGCTCCACTGCTAATATCCAAAACTCAGATGTGATTATTTTTCTCCTGGATTATTGCTATAATCTCCTAACAAATCATTCTAGTTTTTCCTTATTTCCTTAAAAGTGTATTCTCAAAAAAAAGGTTTCTTTTTTATTATCAAAATACTAAGATAGTTATTTATAAACTTAAGTCATATCATGTCATTCTTTGCTCAAATATCCCACAGTATCTTCAATTTCACTAAGAGTAAAACCAATTGTTAAAGTTTTAATGAGTTTTAAGATCCAGGAATGATATATCTTCTTGCTTTAACGTTATAACATTTTTATTAATACACCATTTAGCTCACAATTGTTCAACTACTTTGAACTGTTGAAGTTTCCTGAAAATACAAATAACATACTCACATTAGGGATTTTCCTTATTATTTACCTTTGCCTAGAATATTTTTTTCCCCAGATACCCACTGAGATTACAACCTCACCTCTTTCACGTCTTTGTTCAAATGTCACCGTTTCACTGAGGTGTGTTTAATACATAATTGTAGCAAGTCCCTAACATTTCAATTATTTTTGTAGCTATTACTTCTATGATACTAAGTAATTAATAAAAATATGATTTATATATATATTTACTATTTAATTTCTGTCTATTTCACTAGAAGAAAAGTACCATAACAGAAGTAATTTCTACTTGATTTTTACTCATTGGTGATTCCCAGCACAGAGTAGCTACTGAGTAAGTTTGTATTGAATACATGAATAAATGTATGCACGATGGATGCCTTTTAGAAGGAAATGTATCTTTCCAGATCATTTAGTGATTTACCCAATGGTCTGCCAAATTAGACTTCATTTAAGAATCAGAAAAGAAATACGGAGGGAGTATTTCTGAAGTATGTCTCTGGAATAGTAGAGTGAATATTTCTTGTAATAATTAAGTTTGCTCTGAAGAAAAATGACTGGAAATAAAAATGTTTAAATATTTAGTTTTATACATAAATCTTTCACATGAAAACAGTAGAGTTTACAAGAAGGTGAATGATACTGAGCTCTGATTTAGCACATAGTTTGACTAAACCCCAGAGCCCCTAACAGGAGGACGTGAAACTATAAGAAAAAAAAAAACCTTAAAACCATAACCCAATTTAATTTCTTTCCACTCAATGAAAGAGATACCTTGCAAAAATAATAGCCATTTTGAGGAATTATTCAAAAAATATTAATATTCTATAAGGGAATGATATTTATGTGGAGGTAGACTTGTAAAACCATAAATCTTATTTTATAAGAAGACAATTTTATAAGGTGAGTTATTTGAGCAATATTTAACGTGACTACTCAGCGCTTTCTTTTATTCCCCATTCAACATTGGTGATATTATGACTCTAAACACCTAATTCTAAATAAAATCAAGATTTTTGAAAATAAAGTAAGCATCTTACTTACTAGACACAAATGAGGTCCTTTACACAGTGAAGGAAAAAAAATACTCCAAAGGATTCAGAAGATGTATAAGCAATGTAAAAGACATGAAACTCATGTTGGTATTATGTTTTAGCTTAATTTAGCTTAATTCATATCTTTTCTTAGCATTACATCTTGATGATCAACTTTTAAGTGTAAAATGTCAGAAAAAATGTGATTGATAAGCTGACTGATGAAGTTTTAAAACATTGCCTTTCTTGTGTTTAACAATATTGCACATAGCATGTCATTGTTACATAATCAGTTTTAATGGATATAAGATTTATAATTATACAATAATATATACTAAAGTATTTTTTAAAAGATGCTCCTGTCAACCTACATTTGAATGCATTCCCAGTGCTTTAGTCGTAACAATAAATTGATAGCATTACTGTCATTCTCTTGGCAACAAATCATCAAGGAAAGGCTGAGATATAGGGAAAAAAGCTTTTATTCAAACACAAAACTTCAATAATACAAGGGGAGTGTACCCAATTACCAGTAACCAAATTGGTTTTTGTAGACATGTTCTATCATTGTCAAGCTTTCTTCTCTGAAATTTCCAACCAAAGATATCAAATATAGATATGCACACATAGTGCCATTGTCTAATCAATTCCATAGGATTTGGAGACAGATGAAAAACACCTGTGCTATGAGAAAGCAAGAGCTAAATTTCTATCCATCATGAGTTTGCATATGCTTTTTATTTTGAGTCATATTATCTTTTATACGAGTCCCTGAGACTTGCAGAACACAGTGAGTGAGCAGTAACATTTAAACTTTAAAGTAAATTACCATTGAATTGCATTAATATTAAAAATACTACATGTGTGTGTAAGTAAGCTACACAGAATTCAAGTTTGAAAGAATGCAAAGTGACCAAAAGAATGGACTAAAAAATAAAATGTTATACAGGTAAATTAAAAAGGAGGAAAATTATCTTTATCTATCCAGATCTCAATTTATACCTAGGTAAATGTATTTATAGATGTAGAATGGTGTTTTATTACTTTGAAATATGCATGTCATCCCTTTTATTTAAAAAAATATTAATCTAATTAATTGCATTAAAGAAACCATGTACCACTAGCAACATTTCTTAAAGAAATACTTAAGATTAGTCCACAGTCGATCTGAGAATCCTATTTCTTTTTTGGTAATACTACAAACATCCTAACTCTAAAATCAACTTTGATTCTTATTTTTCTTTAGAATGAGTGTAATATAGGATCTGACTTCATTTTTTTATGTATATTTTCTAGGCATTCTTTAAGTTTCACCTCTTCTTCCCCTTTGCCTCACATCTAGGCAAGCTAATACAAAAGCCTGGGTGCTCACTCCTTTGCCACTGGTGGGAAGTTCAAACCACATAAGCCCCTAACTAAACAGAAACTCTCACATAGATCCCTTCCCTAAACTCCATAAAGACACCAAACCAGTCTTCTTTTCCTATTCTCTCTCATAGTCTATTTTGGACCAGCTTGGGAAACCTGCCCTATTCTCCCCAGAAAGCCTCATAATGCTAGTAACAAAACTTTTCATCCTCTCTTGGGGTATGTGTGTGCTTATGTGTGTGTGTAGCATCATCAGCCTCAAAATCTAAACCACATTTTGCGAGGGAATCCATCATGACACTGACGATTGCTATGATAGTGAGAATACTATATTCACAAATATTTTCTTAAACATAGCAATTATTAAAATTTATATTAATATCATAATTTGATTCTAATATGAATTCTGATGTTATAATTTAAATAATATGATTGTAAATAGAAAATATAATCAAAATGAAATACATACTAATAATACATACTGTACTTAACATATATTAAACTTATAACATTTTCTAAAAAACTAAAATTACAATAAAATAACACATTGCCATAAAATAAAGCTAATTCTATTATTTGAAAAAAAATCTGTAGTGAGTATTTAGTTTTAATTTTTTATTCATTTGGTAAAATGGCATAGTAAAAATGTTAAGAAGTCATTCACTGTAATGATTCATTTCCACAATGTGATATGGCAGAATTTATAATATGTCAGAGGAGACTGCACCACAATTCATGAATCTAATTTGTTTCGTTAAATAACAATTATCAATTTCTTAAAGAGTTGACTGCAGTCAAATTATAAAATCTGTAATGATTATGACAATTTCAATATTAATTTTATCTGCAATAATTGATTTTAGTCAGATAACAGATTTTTTTTCATCTAGGGTGCATTAAGAAATTCTGGCATGTTATAATATTAAATTATATTTTAAATTAAAATTTATATGACAAAATCAATGTAATTACTAATAGAAACTTAAAAATGGGTTGTTCTAGTATTATTGAGACAACATTATTTATATTGACACAATTTGTTTATATCTAGCCTTTTTCCACCAATGAATTTTTTTTTACATATTAACATATTTCTTATATTATCTTAATGATTTTAATCTCTTTTATGGCTACAAACACCTGCTACTGACACCCAAATTCCTTTCCCTGATCATTATACTCATACCCAACTACCAATTTCAACATTACTTAGGTGTCAACTTAACTTTGTAAGCTTATCATGTGGCAAACTGAACTCTAATGCAACCTTCTATTTCTCAGTAATTGCAATTCTGTTTTTTTTTTTTTTAGGTGTTTAAGCCAAAATAGTTGGAATCATACTTGTTTAATTTTTCACTTCTGCTACGGTTTGAATATGTCCCCTCTAAAATTCAAGTGTTGTCATCTGATAGTATTAAAAGATAGGGCCTTTAAAAGGTGATGAAGCAGCAAATGCTTTTTTTTTTTTTTTTTTTTGAGTGGAATTAAGTCCCTTATAAAAGATGCTCAGTGCATTCAGCTAGTTTGTCCTTCTGCAATCTGCCAGGTAAGAACACAGCAAGAAGGCTCTCACCAGATTAAATGGCAGTGCCTTTATCTTGGACTTCCCATCCTCCAGACTGTGAGAAATAAATTTCTATTATTTATAAATTATCTGGTCTCAGGTATTTTGTTGTAGCAGCACAAATGGACTAAGAAAACCTCATATGTCACACCCAGTCTGCCATCTACTACTTTCATCTCTATCACCAAAATATATCCAGAATTTGGCCATTTCTTAAAC
Source organism: Daubentonia madagascariensis (assembly GCA_023783475.1). Taxonomy (NCBI): domain Eukaryota; kingdom Metazoa; phylum Chordata; class Mammalia; order Primates; family Daubentoniidae; genus Daubentonia; species Daubentonia madagascariensis. The sequence goes on along the minus strand of JAKFHU010000726.1, from coordinate 21,302,438 downwards.
CTTAGACTTTTGCCACATTCTAGACTGAGCCGTCATCATTGCTTACTTGGATTATTGCAGTAGCTTCCAAGTTGATATATCTTTTTATAACCTTGACTTCTTAAATCTATACCCAACAAACATCAAAAGTAACTGTGTGATAAAATAAATTAATCATATCTCTCCTATATCCAAATCCATCAAATGGCTTTCTATTTCATTCAAAGTGAAAATTAAAGACCTTTAGATGAACTACAAGTTCCATAGGATCTGGCCGCTGTTAATTCCCTAAACTTCTGCTGTCACACTCAAATACTGTTTCTCAAATATGTCAATTAAATTTATAACTTAGGGTCTTTGTGCTGACCATTTTCTCTGCTTTGAATGCTTTTGTCCCAAATGTCTGAAAATCTGAGTTTCTTATCTTCTTAGTTACTCATGTCTTCCTAATAACTTTTATGTAAGAATCTACTTTCAGGTACTTTTAGCTAATGACTAGTTAATGCATATTTTAAAAATCTATGGGTACTTCTGGTTAGTTACCACTTTTATTCATATTCCTGGGTGCAAAAATATATTACATTCTACAGCTCTTTGCCACAAAATCTTCCTATGCAATATTTTCTAAGCTATTTCCTCTTCCCTGGTTGATGCAGGTGTTCAAATACCAGAGTTTCAAGAAATAAAAAGTCAGGGTTCTTAAATCATCACTTAGAGAAATATCACCACTGATAAGAAAAACTTATTTGGACCCTATATGAACAAACTTTCATATCATTTGGGCCATACACTGCATAATTTATTTCTCAGGACAACCAATGTTATCTTAAACAATAAACCTCTCTACAAAATTGTGATCTTTGCTAACAAATCTAAGGCCTTTCTCTGCTTAAATTTTCTCCTTGGCATTTATTAATTCTAACACATACAATCTTTTGTTAATTCACCTCTTCGTTTTGCACAGTTTATATAACAATGCTTCTAATTTGGTATTCATTTTTAGAATCTAGTCAAGAAATCTCCTCAATTTTGAATCCACCTTCAAGGCTTTCTCTCTTTGGTTTTGCAAATCCCACATATTAAAAACATCCTTCCTTATGGAGGAGTTTCATCTACTTATAGACATTTCAAGCAATGAAACCCAAGTCTGCCTCTATTTCTAAGCCTATCATGTTGATGATTCATCTATTATGAAAACCACTAAATTAATATCCCACTCTTATGGCATTTGTTTGAATTAAGGATAAAAATTATTTATTTTTTGTTCTTTCTACTTAATTGAATGAAAATCCATAAATGACTAGAAAATTCTAAGACCAAATTTTTTCTTTTCTTGATGCTAGTTAATTGACATACCACAGTGATAATAAAGGAAACTCTATAGAAAAAGTACACCCCCCAAAGCTTTTTGAGGACAGAGGATTTGGTGTGTTTTGTTTAGTGCAATATCACAACATTTAGATTTGTGTCTGGAAAATGGAAGATACTCAATAAATATTTATATATTTAAAGAATGAATACTTCTTATTCACCTAACAATTAGTGAAGACAACACAGTGAGTATTTACAGTGAGGTCTTTGGAGTTGAATTGCTGGTCTATAAACCTGAATATTATTTACTAGGTACATTAATTAACATCTACTAAACCATTCTGTGTATCAATTTTCACATCAACATAATGAGGATAATAATGCAACTGATATCATAATATTTTTTGAGTATTAAGTGAGAAAATTCAAGTGAAATTCTATGAACAGAGTCTAGGGGACTTTAAACATATCTGATACCATCAATTTTTAATCTTTGCAATTTGGAATGCTTTTATTTTGCATCAAATATGTTTTACAATATAAGTCAATTTAGCATGTAATAAATTTAGGCTTAGTTATTTTGTTTATGTTCATTTCATAAGCTCATAATTAAAGGACTGTCAACCAGAGACACTGATTTAATCTTTGAAACCTTTTTTTTTAAGTTCTAGTTACACTCATTCTATGTACCGTCTGCTAAAACCTATGCTGTTAAAGAACAAACATTGATTCATTTCATGTGGTTGCACTGTTAAGATGCTTTAAAAATTGTGGAAACTATTGCCACCTGTAGCCTCAGTTTCTTAACTGGTTTTTTTGTTTGTTTGCTTACTTTTTTTTTGTTTGTTTTTAACTCTAGAGGGAAAGCTTGCTGGGTAGTTTTTATTTTTGATAATTGACTCTGACATAATGCAATGTGACCTAGGTAGAAAAGTCAAAAACAGAAATATAACATAACTAAGGTATACATGATAGAGAAGAAATCACTGGAGAAAAACTGATGGCAAGTACATATCATATTTTCTGTGTATAATTTGAAATCAGTCCAATTTTGACATGTATTCATTTCAAGATATGTTAAAGTGCATTATCAGGTTATTCAAGAGAATAGAGCTTAAAATATGATTACTAGAACAGAGTTAAATCTAAGACATGAAAGCATAAGAATTCTAGAAGAAAATGTTGGAAAAACTCTTCTAGATATTGGCCTAGGCAAAGAATTTATGAAGAAGACCTCAAGAGTAATCACAGCAACAACAAAAATAAAGAAGTGGGGCTTGATTAAATCAAAAAGCTTCTGCACTGCTAAGGAAACAATCAACAGAGCAAATAGACAACCTACGGAATGGGAGAAAATATTCGCATGCTATACATCTGATAAAGGGCTAATAACCAGAATCTACAAAGAACTCAGGCAAATCAGCAAGAAAAATGTCAAAAAAAACCCATTAAAAACCGAGCAAAAGACATGACAAGAAGTTTTTCAAAAGGAGATAGACTAATGGCCAATAAACATACGAAAAAATGTTCAACATCACTAATCATCAGAGAAATACTAGTCAAAACCACAATGAGATGTCACCTAACCCCAGTGAGAATGGCTTTTATCAAAATGTCCCAAAACAATAGGTGCTGGTGTGGATGTAGAGAGAAAGAAACACTTATACACTATTGGTGGGACTGCAAATTGTACAACCTCTATGGAAGACAGTATGGACATTCCTCAATAAACTAAAAGTAGACCTACCATTCAATCCAGGAATCCCACTACTGGGTATCTATCCAAAGGAAAGAAATCATTTTATCAAAAAGACACCTGCACTTGAATGCTTATTGCAGCACAATTCACAATTGCAAAGATGTGGAATCAACCCAAGTGCCCATCAATTCATGAGTAGATTAACAAAATGTGATGTACATATTCCATGGAGGACTACTCAGCCATAAAAATGATAAATTAATGCCTTTTGCAACAATTTAGATCGAACTGGAGACCATTATCCTAAGTGAAGTATCTAAAGAATGGAAAAAAAATACGCACATGTACTCGCTATTAAATTGGAACTAACCGATGAGCACACGTGTGCACAGAGGGAAGTAAAATTCAGTGGAAATCAATCAGGGACGGGGGTCGGGAGAAGAGGTTGAAAACCTACCTAATGTGTACAATGAACACTGTTTGGTTCATGGCCACACTTATAGCTGTGACTCAAGGATTACAAAAGTGATCCATGTAACCTCAAATATTTGTACCCCTGTAATATTTTGAAATAAAAAAGAAGAAGCTAGAAGAATATAAGGCATTAAACAAAGAAATGTTAGGATAATATTTCTGGATTGGATATGAAGTTGGTTATGTTCAACAGGTTGGTAGACCATAATCTTTAGTGTTATATGTTTTACTGGACAAATATTATTTGTTTCTTTTCCAGACAAAAATCTACAAGCTTAGCCTCTTTTCCCTACAGAGTTGAATGTTACATAGTCAATAGATAGTCAAGATCAGCACTGCACCAACAGAATACAAATAATCTTTTTTGGCTGTTTCAAGTTTGAATAATTTTTTGACATTTGAATGAATGATGTAATAAATTTCTGGATCTAACATAAGTGAATAAACAAATAGGTATTGGCAAAAAAAGAAAAAAAAACCCAGCAGATTCCAAATATGGAGGCACATCAGAAAAACCTGGAATATATTTTTTAACAACAATGATTTCTGAGTCCTATTTTTAATATAAGAATCACTGAAAATGAGGCTGTGAATCGTGCATGAAAATAAAAAAAGACAATGAATGGAGAACCTACTATGTTTACAATTATTCTATGATAGTAAAAAATAAAACGAAACCAAAACAATCATTTATGATTAAAAAACAATGAACTAATTATCCTTTTTCACATTATTCATGTAACTTTATTTGTTTTTGTTTGTTTGTTTTGTTTTTTGTATTGTTTTTGAGGCAGGGTCTTGCTCGGTTGCCCAGGCTAGAGTATAGTCACATAATCATAGCTCACTACAACCTCAAACTCCTGGGGTCAAGCAATCCTCCTGCCTCAGCCTCCCAAGTAGCTGGGACTACAGGTGTGCACCATCATGCCTGCCTAATTTTTCTAGTTTTTATAGAGACAGGGTCTTGCTATGTTGCTCAGGTTGGTCTTGAACTCCTGGCCTCAAGTGATCCCCCTACTGTGGTCTCCCAAAGTGCTGAAATTACAGACATGAACCACCACTCTCAGCCCAGGTAACATTTAGAAAAGGAAAACAATTTTTAAATTTCCAGTAACAGAAATAATTCACATTCACTTTTTTAATGAATATTCATTTATTAGCACTCTGTGCTGGCACTAGGGATTAAGAAAAAATACCGAATTAGAAAGTAAATCTTGCTTGCAATGAACTTAGAAAACAATGGAAAAGAATGAAAATTAACTATAAAAGATAACATTTTTATTACAATAATATAAAAGACAGTGGTTGGGGAAAACAAAAAGTAATTATTTCTCCTTTTGGAATAAAAAAATTTCATTAAAAATTGGGCTTTGTGTGATGATTGGAAATTTTCAAGATAAACTGGTGGACCATTCCACAGGCACATGGGGTAAAAAAACTGAAGCATATAGATGAGCAGTGTGAAAAGTCACGAGGAAAGAGGAAGTAAAGGTGGATCAGAGCAGAAGGCTGGGTAGTACACAAGTAATTTGGCAGAGTGGCCTGGAAAAACACATGAGGGTAGAAGATGAAATCTGATTGGCATCAGATTTTTAAAAGGGGAGGTGGGACTGGAATATAAAACTAATAAGATCATTTAAACCAGATACAGATTTAAGCAGAAGGCCATGTGTTGACTATTTCAGGTATCAATGATAAAAACAATATTGACACTACAAATAAAGAGGAAAAAATCATTAAAAAATTGAATCCATAGGATCTACCAATGAAGTACAAATCATAAATCTCTAATTTGAAGGTTATCGCCAACTGAAATACAGAACATGGAAGAAAGAACAATTTGTTGATAGAGAGAATTATTGATTCCTTTTATTTCTTACTAAATTATACTAACCTGTATATCTGCCAGGAAATACTACTACTCAAAGCCTAGATGATTTATTGAAAAAATAAAAATAGAAACAGAATTGTGTTAGGCGAAGTCACTTAAGCACTTCAATATTATTATACAATTCTAGCACTTTCTACGAAAACACATAAAATGGTGAGGAATTATGGGTGGACGTGAAACTTACGATAACTTTGAGAACTGAACTAATTGTCAACATATTAACAACAACTGGGGGTCAGGGTGTCACCAATTGAAAGAAGGATGACTGAGTTGAATTAATAAAAATGTATTTAGGAGACGTCTACTCTATATCCTTATAAAACAAAATAACCTTGCTTGATTTAAAGTGCAGAGATGACACTTTATTGTCCCCCTTGTCTTTGTCTCTTGTCATAAACATCCAGGTATGTACCACCCATAAAATGGGGGCAATTATCCCTCTCCTGCCACAGGTGGAGCAATTCACATCTCCCTCCCCTTCCCCATCCTAAACCCTTTAGGTGTCTATTCTGACTGCTTACAAGTACAACTCGTGGATGGAAAAGCTATCCATTGAAAGGACAGGTTTAAAGGCCAGGAAATATGAGTGATATTCAAAATGTATATATTAGATTAAATGAAATTTTGTTCTTAGTATCCTTTTTAGTTCATATTAACAGCTTCTAAGAAAATACAATTACTGACAAAAATTTGGTGATTCCATATTTAAAATTAAAATGTTAACTGGATCCAAACCGAATATTATAAACCACAACATGGATCATTTGATACAGACATGCAAAACAAGCAATGCAGTGCCAGTACAAGCTCAAGGCAGACTTTACAAGTCAACCTCTCGTTACTTATGGACCACTATAAAGAAGTGGTGCATACATCAAAACAGCAATGATTTTCTGCTTGAGTGATTGCCAGAGAAAAGTGTCTAGTAAATCTAATATTTGCTACTTAAATCAGCATGCTCACTTGTTATAACATACATGCTAGCCTTAAGAAATGCAGAAACATAAGAATATTTTAGAATTAGGAAATATTTAAAATATCAATACTTAATAAGCAAGAATGATACTCAAGTGTAGAGTCAATGAAATACATTTTTGAAAAAGCAGTGTTTTTACATATCATGTATTTGCTCAAATTTGACAAATTAAATGAAAATATATCATTTGATTAAGAAGAAGGACTTTCCCTCACAAGCATTCATTCTAGTGACTGTGTTCACGTTAAAGTACTTTATGACTCATTGAATGTCATCTCATTAATGAGGTAGTACTGTACAAGCCGAATCATCAGTTAGGAAATGTCAAGAGAATCTGCATGGTAAGAAATTCCCACTTAAGGTTATTCTTAAATTATGAGAAGTAATTTGATGCTCACTACTTAATAATGCAGAAACAAATGATTATATATTTTCACACAAATATTCTAATTTCCTATTATGTTTAAAATTATTTTTCTAAATCATAAGAATATTAAATGGAATAAAAAGATATAAAATGGTAAATAAGTAAAAATTTCATAATTTAAATTTTTGAGGAGTTTATAGAAAACCTAAGTGTTTATATTAAGCTTTCATATAAATATACATCATTGGGTAATAAATCTCAACTTAAATCAAAGAAATAATAATAATAAAGACCATACACATGTACTTTTATAGAATTAAAAAAAACAATTCATCAGAATCAAATATTGGTGTAGGATCAGGAAAAATATAAGATAAATATAAGCTACAGTTTTGGTAAAAATGTATATTTGAATATCTCAATTAACATATCTGATCTCAGTTTAATTTTTTATGAACAATAATTAGTCTACTAGATGACTGCTAAAGTTAGTGGTATTTCTAACATGAAAATATGCTCTAAATATTTATTATGGTATTAAAAGACTGTTCATGATTTTGATGACAGTTTTCTTTCTAGCTTAACAACTGCCACTAAATCTTTAATTTTTCACTTCAACCATAATATTTTCACATTTTCTATATCCTATATCTTTGCTCATTTACACACTTTTGGATCCTTTGTCTTAGAATATCTCCCACACATCCTACTTGACAGAACTCATCCTTGTCATCGCATTCTTTACTAAAGCTTGGTCAAGAGTATTCTTCAATTGTTTTCATATGCTCTCTTCAAATTTGTGTTATAGTAGTTCTCACATTTGATTGCAATCAGTTTATTTTCCATCTTGATGTCCAGAAAGTTAACTATACAGAATTTATTTCTATTTTATGCTCAATAATGTATTGTAATTACTCATTAAAATATATAGTAGAAGCACATTAACTGTTTACTAACATAACACATAGTTAATGAAGTCATAAATAAATCTAAAAATTATAAGACTACTTGTAAGTACAATTCAGTAGATATAAACCCATAGTGAAAAAACATATCTAACCTATTATGTCTTTATTTATTCATGTTTATATGTAAATTCTACCCATTATAAACCCAAGATAAGAATTTGAATTTTAAATCTGTTATCCATTGTGAGTTGATTTTTGTGAGAGGTGAGAGGTGTGGGTCTAGTTTCAGTCTTCTACATATGGCCATCCAGTTTTCCCAGCACCATTTATTGAATAGGGAATCTTTTCCCCAGTGTATGTTTTTGTGGAATTTGTCAAAGATCAGAAGACTGTGTAATGTTGGCTTTATATTTGGGTTCTCAGTCCTGTTCCATTGGTCTACGTCTCTGTTCTTGTGCCAGTACCATGCTGTTTTGGTTACTATAGCCTTGTAGTATAGTTTGAAGTCTGGTAGATAGGTGCCTCTCAATTTGTTCTTTTTGCTTAGGATTGCTTTGGCTACACAGGGTCTTCTCTGGTTCCACACAAAGCGTAGAATTATTTTTTCTAGATCAGCAAAAAATGATGTTGGTATTTTGATAGGCACTGCATTGATTCTGTACATCATTTTAAGTAGCAAAGACATTTTTACAATGTTGATTCTGCCTATCCAAGAGCATGGTGGGGTTTTCCACCTGTTTACATCCTCTGCAAATTCTTTTCTCAGTGTTTCATAATTCTCTCTATATATGGACATTGCCCTAGGCAAAGAATTTATGAAGAAGACTCCCAAAGCAATCACAGCAGCAACAAAAATAACTAAATGGGACCTGATCAAATTAAAAAGCTTCTGCACAGCCAAGGAAACTATCACTAGAGTGAACAGACAACCTACAGAATGGGAGAAAATATTTGCATGCTACACATCTGATAAAGGGCTGATAACCAGAATCTATATAGAACTTAGGAAAATCAACAAGAAAAAAATCAAACAACCCTATTAAAAAATGGGCAAAGACATAAACAGAAACTTTTCAAAAGAAGACAGAATAATGGCCAGCAAACATGTAAGAAAGTGCTCAACTTCTCTAATCATCAGGGAAATGCAAATCAAAACCACAATGAGATATCACTTAACTCCAGTGAGATTGGCTCATATCAAAAAATCCCCAAATAACAAATGTTGGCGGGGATGTGGACAGATAGGAACACTCATACACTGCTGGTGGGACTGCAAATTAGTACAACCTCTATGGAAAAGAATATGGAGATACCTCAAAGAATTAAAAGTAGAATTACCATTTGACCCAGTAATCCCACTACTGGGTATTTATCCAAAAGAAAAAAAGACATTTTATAATAAAAACATCTGCTCTCGAATGTTCATAGCAGCACAATTCACAATTGCAAAGTTGTGGAAACAACCCAGGTGCCCATCAATACATGAGTGGATCAATAAAATGTGGTATATGTATACCATGGAGTATTACTCAGCAATAAGGAACAACAGTGAATTAACACATCTGGTATTATCCTGGTTGGAGCTAGAACCCATTCTTCGAAGCGAAGTGTCACAGGATTGGAAAAACAAGCACCACTGGTACTCACCATCAAACTAGTACTAACTGATGAACACTTACATCACACAGGGCAATAACATTCATCTGAGGGCGGGCGGGTGGGAGGGGGGTGGAAGTGATGGGAAAAACTCTCACTGAATGGATGTGGGGAGCACAGTTTGGGGGATGAACACGATTGTGGCTGTGACACGGGCAGAACAGGGGCAATGTGTATGGCCAAAGTGTTGTATCCCCATGACATTCTGAAATTAAAAAAATAAATTTAAAAAAAAAAAGAAAGATTTTATTCAGCATCAGCTATGGTGAGAAGAAAAATAGGAGCATTTCCCCACTTCATGCTTTTTACTAATTACATGACTGCTGAAAGAATGAATAGATAAAGATGAATATAAGTAGAAAGGATTTTCCAAGTACAGGAGGAAGAACTGCTTCATTGGTCTTATTTTCTTTAAGTATCCCCTGCATTTTTGAGTTGGGAAGCAATTTGTTGGTTGAGCAGAGTTCTTCAAGAGAAGAAATGAGTCTATGAGAGAGTTTCCTCCATGTGCTCCTTCATTCACGAACTCACTCTGCACAGAAGCACCTCGGCGAGCCAGACACTGAGGGCCAAGCTTGTGCAGGAGCCAGGCCCTGCCCTTTGGAAGCCAACAGTTGGGAGAGGAGAGGACATGAAAACTCAAATAGTCTCAGTCTCAGAAGGGATGTGTTAAGAATATCACACGAGTGGCAGAAAGGAGATGCCATAGAATTTCAAAGAACGATCATTCTTGTGTTAGAGCAGATAAAATTACACATGAGAGGAGAGTAAGTGAAGTGTCTGGCCCTGAAAGTCAAGACTAAACATGGAAACGAGATAAACCGAGGCATTGACAGGTGGATCCGGGAGGAGGCGGGCAAGGCTGGGAGTTGCATGAGAAAGAGAACAGGTTCAGGCTGCAAAAGAAAATGGGAAAGTGAGGAGGTCATGGGCTGTCTCCAGTTTTAATTTTGTCTATTACAGACAGAGGCTATTCTAAATTGAGCTCACCTTGTAAAAAAGCGTTACTTCATCAAATGAATAAATGGATATATCTATGGAAAAAATAATAATATTAATAATAATATATAATAAATTATATAATTATTTATTATATAATATATTATAATATAATAATATATAATAATAATAATAATATTGTTCTGTGTTGTCAGACTGATATGATCAGTCCTTCAAACTCTCATGTTTCTCAGTCAGAGATCTGTAGGGCCCTCAAGTTGAAAAGACATACCTTATGCCGTGCGAGTGACATCATCATTAAGGATAGGCACACCCTCATGTTCATCATATAATTTTATAAATCATTTGCTGAAAGTTTGGGAGGAGATGAGTCACTTAGTCTAAAGGACCTGTATAGCTCTGTTCCTTTCCAAATCATGTAATAATATCCTCAATCAGCTATTAGATGATACCCTTGAATTGTGGCCTGATTCTAGGGTCTTTTCATTTGGTTTAGCTCTAGCCTTTATAAACCATAATTTTGTCTAAATGTTAGCCAATGTAATTAATTTAATTACTTTTGTATTTTTTTTTGTTTCTGCTTCAACAAAAACTTAATCCTTTGACTACTTGCTTCTTGAATGCTTTAACTTTACCAAGGAGAGATTATGAAATGGAAAAAAAGATTATTACTCATAATAGGAAGTTCTCACTGGAAAACTTCTTTCCGAAAATGAGGAATCATTAGGGAAGTCCCTTTTTATCCTCTAGTCTAACCTTACTATTTATTTCTGCTGAACTTAGGAAATAGCTTCTCTAGTGGATAGAATAAGTTCATACAAGTCCCACAAAGTGCTCAATAAGCCCCTGACCATGCATTATTTATGAAGAAAATCTGGTCCTCTATGCTTTATTCTTCAAGACTTTCATTCTTTTTCAACCCTAACTTGCTTAAGATATCTTTTTTATTCACATCTTTGAAAAATGTTGTTAAAATCAAATGAAACACACAAAGAGCACAGTGAAATTATCATCAATCTTTAGAACTTTCCTGACAAGTAAATGTATAACAATAGATATTAAACCAGGCACATATGAGATGTATGTCACCTTTGAAAAGCTAATGAGAAAGAGAAATATTTTGATCTAGATATTCATAGTATAAGTTTCCCCCACATGATTGAAAATCAACTTTTGTTTTTTTCCTACCTCATCAGGAAGTGATCTAAGGAAATACGACCCAACTAACAGCTCACAAATATGGATTATGACATTTCATTAATATTGGACCTCAGGAAAAAGGCTGCTTTTGTGTCCAATTTAAGATTAATCTTTAGCTCATATTCCTATAGCATTTGCATTTTTAAATCAATAAATTGAGCCAAAGCCATTTGGGAAATGTCTATTTCTTATTCAGGTATTTACCCTTCCTATAGCATATAAAAGCATGAACTAAACAAATGTAATAGTATGTAAAGAATGCTGATAAATCCAAAGATTTCTCGTGGAAGGAAAATTTGAAACATATTTTGTTGTTCAACTAGTGGGGTCTAAACATGTTTGTTATTATTTTGAGAAAATGAATTTGAAAACTGTATCACAAACAATTAGAATTGCCTAAAATTAACCTCAGTTAAGAATTATATGTCAGGCCAGGTGCAGTGTCTCACATCTGTAATCCCAGCACTCTGGGAGGCCAAGGCGGGAGGATCAGTTGAGCCCAGGTGTCTGAGGTTGCAGTGAGCTATGAGGATGCCACTCACGGTAGCCAGGTGACAGAGTGAGACTCTGTCTCAAAGCAAACAAACAAACAAAAAGAATTATATTTCATTCTAGCATTACATTCCATTAATTTCTCATCAAAATACAAAAATAGATTTTCAGTACAGTATTAAGTTCAAAATTCTAAATAAAAGTGTGATAAGAGTGTATCAAAGAGAACTTTGAAACTTTCTCTACTCAACAAGGGCCCTAGTCTTTTTTAAGAACGTGATTTAAAATTTTCTGCAAATAATATTTTGGATTAGAAAGAAGACATTTTATGTGATCAGCTTTCCTGATATTTCACTCATGATTTTTGTATAATTAGGGAAAATAAATGGTGATAGATGTTATCAGTACTTGTAGAACAGCTTTTTTATGACAAAAAGACTATCACATGGATAATTTATTGTAAGGCTATTATTTATTTTTGTGTACATATTTCAGAAAAAAACTACTTTATGCAGCTGAAAAATTGTAATATTATACATGAACATAATGAAACCAAGAATCTCACGAAGCAAGGTCCAAGATGAGCTGTAGGGCTACATTCCCAAAATAAGATACAGACCAGGCTCCAGGAGATGTTTTGGGATCCAGGAAGCAATAGCCAATAAACTATTCTTCTTCATCAAGTTATTCCCACTCCAATACAGCAAAATAAAATTTTCTAAATCTGCCTGCCTTTATTAATTCCATAATAAAAATTAACCTTGTTTTTTGGGGGAGCATACTCATAAATACACACATGCTTTATTGAAATATACATATATGGAAAAGTTCTCACTTTACAAGCAACCCACTCTATTGATCTTCACAAAATCAGCATACCTATGGCATCAGCACCCAGATCAAGGAATGGGTTATTTCTCTGCATATATTTTGGTATTATACTTACCAAACTCTCTGTCTTCCTCCTCACACTTTCGTTATTTAATGCTTAGTGGGCTGTGCCTGTTTCCAAATTTCCTTTCTTTCTTTTTTTTTTTTTTTTTTACTAAATATCTGGCCATGTCCATATAACATCAGCAAATTTGTGATAGAGAAAGCTTTTGGGGCATACTTATTATCTGCATCCCTCTTTAGATGGAGTTACTATGAACTATTTTATTCATTTAACACTTTAGCCATATGCCAGACATGCCAGATGTTATAATTATGGTTAATTTAATCAAAAAACATACAATGTAGTTTCAACTACATATTTGTAATTCTACTTTTTCCTTTAAGGATAATTAAATAAATGCTCAAATGTTACTATCTTGTAAGTGCTCTCAAGAAGTGCAAAGTTGCAAATGAGTTTAAAACGGAGTATATAACCTACTATGGGAAGCCAAAAACAGAATATAAGGGGAAGGTAACATTTAAGCAGAAATATGAAGGAACAATATATTTCAGGTACAAAAAATCTGTGTGTGCCTATGTTTATATGTCTTTGTACATGTGTTAGGGTGTGAGAGTGGGCATGCAATCATAGCCTATTCATAAAAAAAATACTGTGGTGAAAACATAGGAAGACAGTTAGTGCTAAAATATGAGTACTGCAAAGCAGAAAGGTTCAGACGATGTAGGTCTAAGTAAACCCATGAAGGACTTGGGACTATATGACCTGAAAACACTGAGAACACAATTACAGAATTTAACTAGGACAGTAAAATGCTTATAGGTCACATTTTTGTAACAATTTAATATTATGAAAGGAAGGTTGAAGTTAGTACTAAGTAAGAGAAAATGTGCTGTTGTACAGAGGGAAAATATGATATTGTTCTCATATAAAAGAGCAATTTACATTCCAAACAACAGAAGTACAGCCAATAGAAAAGCACATACTTTTATCAAATAGCCGTATTCACTATTTATGTAATGCTAAACAAAATTTTCTTACAATATATTTAAAATAGATTGAATTAACTTTTTATTCAAGTGTTTTGCAAGCACAAATTCTTATCACTCTTCTCTACTACTGCATAGGAAATTCTGGACAGAGAGCAGCACATTATTTGTGGCCTAAAAAATGCAAGTTCTAAAATACAATGGTAAAGCAATAGAAAGTTAAATTCAAGCCAAGTGGAAGAAGAGAACTTACAAAAGAACACTGAATATATCTACAGAAAACAATCATTTGTAAATGTGATTTATTATTTTTCTCAGATGAATTTTTTCAAACCCAATGGCAGTTGCCTGTATAAATAAACAAATAGAGAAGACATTATTTTCTCTAATAATATACAACCACTCTTATGTAAATGTCCACAATGAACTCACAGATGCCCAGGGATAATTTTTTTTACCCTGGCATATCTACACTTGCAGTAAATTAAATTTCGTTTTACTGACCTAATTTTTCTTACTCTTTTATTACAAATCCACCTGATTTTCTCATCTCCTCTATATAGACATTGTCTCCTCTATTGAGTGGACCAAAATGGCCATAACTTTTCTTGAAATTAATGGGGGAAGTTGTCAAAATTAGTTAAGATTATTCTATTTGTGTTATCTCTAGAAATGATGATAAAGTGAGCAACATTTTCCTTCAATGTCTTCATCTGTCAATATCCATCTATATTTTCCTTTTGCTCTCTTGATGAAGACTCTTAAATGTCAACTGACCTTGTGCCTCCGTCATGGTTGGGAGGACTTAGGTTCACAATTAGGCTGCTCGAAAGGGTAGTCTATTTGTATATCCCTCAGTTACTCATTTTGCATTTCATTGATGTCCCCAAATCCAAAGAACAATCTGATTTACCAACTGCACAAATTCCTTAGCATCATTCACACTATTTTTTTGCTAAAGTACCTTCCCTTTTGAAATATTTTCTCAGACTCTAATATAATACAATTCAGAATTTTTCATCAATTCATCTATTGTTTATTCAACAAAAACTAATTTTAGAATTAATGCATATTTCCTGCTCTCAAGTGGAAGGTCCAAAAATAAATGTATTATAAATTGGCATTACTATTTCAATGATAGAGGTAAGTATCTAATACTAATAGGGCAATGAGACAGACCGAATGATCCAATACAGTTGGTGGTTGTAGTAATGGTTGTGGGTGTAAGTACATGTTTCCTGAAGAGGGTAATACATGAGTTAAGTATGAAAAATTAATAGAAGAATAGGCCATGTGAGGGAGAAAGAACATTTTTATCCAAAAAATGGAAATAAAGGAATACAGTCCAGTGTTCTACTGTTATGCGGAATCACAGGACGCTTCACTGGTGCATCATTGAGAAACAAAAAGTTGAAAAAATAAGTGCTTAGCATTTTTATTGAAAGGAAATATTTCTTCTCAGTCGTTTCCTGAATCCTAAATTTTTTTACAGTGTCAATATCTATATGTACTGGCCAGTCTTAAAAGTCCATGAATAAGGGTACACATGGATTCCCTGATGTGAGTTAAATCATATTGACATATCTATAATACATGTTACCATATTCTAAAAAGACATTTTTTAATGAGACAATATAGTGCAGTGAGATTTTAAAGAAAGAATATATACTCTAATAGGATTCTAAACAAGCGTTACTATATTGAGTTTCCATAAGTATGCTGAGAATTTTTTTTGTTATACTTGCTTCTAATATAAATAAATATTAACAGAAAAACACTTTTCTTCACTTCAAATCTATTACAAAATTGGCTTATTTCTAGGAATGGAACCTAAGTCACTTAGACTTACTGCCTGGCAGAAAACAGCTGGGATTTTGATTAAATGTAAAAAAAAATCTTATTGAAAGCATCAAAAATTGAACAAGTCTTTGAAAAACAGCAAGGACAAGATACAAGATTACAGGCACACACACACACACACACACACACACACACATTTACTTAATATGAATTGAGACCGGAATTTGGGGCAACTTTTCTTTTAGAAAAATCTGTCAATAGTAGAAGTGGTGGCTGAGAATCTTGGCAGCTCTTTTGACTCCCTTTTTAGGTGATGGAGACAAATTTTGAAATTCGGAGTCCACCAAACATGTTGAGACTAGTGCCTCCTTCTACCTATTTTTAAATGGGATCCTGAAAGACTATGACATTGGAGTAAAATGAAGTTGAGACAGCCTGGCTCTAAGAAAACCATGCCCAAGCTTCAATGATCTTAATCCCCATAATCAATTAAAATGATCTGGTATTACTGCCCTTAGATTCCTGCAAACATGATCTCTCTCTGTATGAACTATTATCCAAGATTTGCAATAATCTCTATGCTTTCCTCATATAATATCCAGACTTCAGCTAATATAAACCAGGCTTTTAAAGATAGGAGTTAACAAAAGAAAGAATTAAAATTAAAATAGTTACCTACAGGCTCTTGATAATTGAAATATGAGAAAAAATATTATTATAACTATGTTTACTATGTTCCAAAAGACAAGACAAATAATTTTTTAGAAAACTGGAAACTATAAAACAGAATAAACCAAATAAAACAAAACATGTAAAAAACAATTAAGAATTCAATGGATGATTTTAATAGTTGATTTAATACAAATAAAGAAAAACTTGTGAAGCAAAAGAATGGAATGAACCACAGAGGGACAAAATTATGTAAAATGCAAAAAAAAATAGAGATGTACATATAATGTGTACTGGTGTGCTAGGGCTGTCATAATAAAATACCACAGACTGGGTAGCTGAAATAATAGAAATTTATTTCTCACAGTTCTGGAGTCTGATATTCCAAGATCAAGGTGTTGGCAAGTTTGGTTTCTCTTGAGGCCTCTCTGTTGGATTGTCGCCTTCCCGCTGTGTCATCACTTGGCCTTTCTTATATAGACACACATGCTTGAGGTTTCTTCCTCTCTATAAGGAAATCAGTCATATTGGATTAGGGCTTTTTTCTTATGACTTCATTTAGCCTTAATTGTGTCTTTAAAGGCCCTGTCTCCAAATACAGTCATACTGGGTTTGGGGCTTCAACATATCAATTAGGGGAGAAGGGCACAATTCAGTACACAACAATATGAAAAGGTCAAGCATATAAATAATTTGAGTTCAAGAAAAAAAAAGAAGAGACAAAATGCCAGAAAAAAATATTTGAAGAAATTAAGGCTAACAATTTTCCTAAACTGAAAAAAGATAGTAAGTAGCAATAACAAAAAGCAGCATATCAAAGAAAACACCTCTGGGAAATATAGAAAAATATCTGAAAATCAAATCAAATGGAAAATTTTAAAAGCAGACATAGGACAAAAATCCATAGTATCTTCACCTGAACAGAAAATATACTGATATCATTCTTCTTGATAAAAAAAGTGGATGCCAGAAAAAAGTAAATGATGGTTTGATAACATTAAAAGAAAATAAGAATGCTATATCTAATAAAAATACCCTACAAAGTTAGCATAATACATACATTTTTTGACAAACAAAATCTGAGAAAATACATTACATGCAGACTGATCTAGATGGAAGCTCAGCAATTCACAAAGGGCAAATATGTCATAATAAAACAAGTATTGATTGGATTAAAATAATAATGTATTAAGGGTTTTTAAAAATACAGAGAGCAAAAATACAGGTAGCATATGAGAGCTGGCAAGTTACATGGATTGAAAATGTTCAAAAGTCCTTGCGTTATCCAGAGAGTCATAAAAGTAACTGTATGTTAGACTTTAAAAAACAAAGCTCCATGTTTACATGCTGTAGTTATCATTCAAAAAATAATAAATGAATATAGCGAAAACCTTATAGAAGGAATATAGATAAATTTAAAAAATCAATCAATTTAAAGTGAAAAATAGACAGGTTAAAAATAAAAACAAAAACAATAAAGTGTGAGATAATCAAAAGAAAGAAATAATAAGATGTAATATTTAAACTCCACATATCAGGTTTTGTATTCAATGAGAATGGCTAAATACTCTAAGTAAAAAACAAAATTTTTCAGTCTTTAATGAATTCCTATAAATTCTCCTTAATGAAAATGTAATTTTAATTATAATGACAGTGTTTTAGTAAGTAAAATGAAGGAAAAAGAAACACCATGAAAATATATACAAAAGAAGTCTTTTGGAGGTTCAGTGATCTATCACGGAATTAGGAGGAATCTCAAGTACTGTGGTACTTTACATCTAAGATAAAAAATGTATTTTCCTGTAACAGAGTTTGCAAAAACTGCTAAAAGGAAAAAAAAAGTGTCAAAATAGCCATTGGATTTAGCAGTAAGAAGGTCATTAACGAGTTGAGGGATAGCAGCTTTGGCGCAGTATTGAATTGCAGTTCAAATTGGTGTGAGGCGTGGAGTAAGTAAGATGGAAGTAGGATGTAAGCGGAAGAGAAAGGCATGTGGAATTATGGATTTAAAAGAGCTATGCTTAGGATAAAGGGAAGGATATTGACTAGGTGAGTTTGATGATTTGTTTGTAGGATGGTGAGTGTATTCCTGGGTATGTTTTCATTTTTCTTTGAGAAAGATATGGCATAGTGAAATTCTTTATGTTGGGGTGTTAATGTCATCCAAATGAGAAGCACATCAATAAAATGTTAAATTTTAATATGCATTTAAACTAACTGTATATTACTCCTTGAAGTATTTATTTTCAAACTGTGCCTTTATATCTGCTTTTGTATGCATGATATAGATATTTTTATCCCAATTATTATATGTCTATAGGAGTGTCTACTGGCAAATTAAAATATACCACCCACTATCTTGTATTAGCGACCCAGAACTGGTTTCCCACTGGGCCCCAAGAAGGATGTTGATCTTAGTAGAGGTTAATGTGAAAGAGGTAACACGTGAAAAACACACTCAGACTGAAAATAAAAATGGGTTTGAGAAAGAAAGTAAAAGTCAACCAGTCTTTACTGGGAAAAAACGTAGCAAAATTAGAGATTCAAGGAGGATATATAATTTCTCCAATATTATTTTGAGAAGAGGAAACCTTAGATGATGGTGGCTACTATTAAAAAACATGTCAAATCCCTTCGTAGTCATTGCAGTATAGTTAACTGGGATGGCCTAATATTTGAAGCACACTCATAGGACCACACGTGTTAAAATATGGGGCAAACTTGGGCTTACTACATTATATTTAAAATGCACACACACATCTTAATATTCTTTGTCTTGGAGGACATAAGTATTTTAAGAAATTTCAAGAAAATGATGTAAAGATTAATAATGATACACCTGTGTATGCTATTTGTACACATATACACATACATGTTCATATATAAATATATCTATAAATAATATTTGTAGGTATATGTGTATATTATATGTGCCTATATGTATTATATGCATGAATATATTATATGTGTGTGTATATATATATATAAAATCTCCTAAAAACCTGAGAAAGCTTTCATGAAAGACCAAAAAGTAATATATTTAAATAATATTCATATATTTCCTGCAGGAACAATATTTTGAAGATAAAGTTATCATGCCAGGAAAATTAATGCAAATATTTTGATAAGATAATTCTCACCTATTTTCTCCATCTTTTAGTGTGAATGAAAGTATAAATACAGATCATTTAGCATATAGTTAAAAATGGAGAATATGATCATTTCTATTCTATATAGTACACGCAATTTTGTACAGAAAGCTCTTGATTTCACATTGCTTACTTCTTTTTGTCTTCAACCATAGGATTGTTAATCCACATTTTTTGTTGCTTTTAGCTTTGAATTATTACTTGGTAGAGTGTACCACTTATCCAAACTCAAGTGTGGAAAACCTGTATCTTATAGCTTTTCTATATTTAACTAATGTTTTTTTGAAATCTCTTCCAAATGTGTCGTTAATGCATTTAGCAAAATATGGTTGATCATCTTGACAGTTTATTTTGTTGTACTTGTGAAAAAGTTATTTTCTGAGAATTCCATCTTATAGTTGTATTTCTATTTTGTGATTTGATATATAGCATCTCTCTTTGACCCTTGGCTAAAACATACTTTTCCACTAGTTCTAAGTTGAGCTTTTAATATATCAAGTATTGGCCTTATTAGCTTAAGAGCTTATATTTCTCCAATCACAGAATCTAAGGCTAGGGCTTACATTAAAATATTTTTTTAAAGAAAGTGATCACTAGGAAAATGATTAAGGAACTGGGGGAAGTGAAAATGGATGAAACAAAAGCAAATCCTTTGTTGTACTGTTAATCTAGTTAACACTAGGGACAAGAGGACCTCAACACCCTTTAGGACTACCTGAGGAACCATGTTAAATGCATCTTGGAATTGTCTGTCTGATATACGGAAGAGAGTGTCACCAACTCCCTTCTCTCATTGATCAGCGGTTCCTCCCAGGATATTTACATGCGTGCATTTCCATGTTTGACAAAAACTCCTGTAAAGACTAATGCAAGTAATTCACTTAGTGGCAGTGGCAAACAACCTTCAAGACAGAAAGCTAGAGACAATCTGCTGCAATTGAAAAAAGGTGCTGCTATCCGGCTACATCTAATTGAAACCTACTACAAAAGCATGACTGAACCAAAACAGTGACTGAGAAAATGTGAAATAATTATTAATTACCCACAACCTAGTCCACTCATTTTGATCTTCAGTTATACCCATTTCCTATACCAAATCCAGTCTGTGTATATATACATATATAAAATATATACATACATGTATATATGCATGTGTGTGTATACGTGCATGTGTGTGTGTGTATAAAATACAAATAGTTTCCTGTTTTTTTGTCCATTGTAGCTCCTCTTTGCTATACATTTGGTCCTTAGTTCTGAGGTCTGTTATGTAGAATTCCATACAGTAAATTGAACATCGCAATAGTGGTGATGGCAGTGGTATTTTGTGCAGCAAAGGCAAAATAAATTCTGTAATTGATAACAATTCCCAGAAGGAGGAATCTCTGTCCTTTTCAGGACGGATGTGTTCTAATAGTTAACCTGACATTGAATGTTGGCTTGTTTTATTAAGGCATAACGCCATATGGGGTAGACTGAGTTGTTTAGCTGCTGATAACGGTCAATCAGTAGTGGCAGAAGGACAGCATCCAGTAAATTCTGTGTATAGCTTCTATTCCTATCACTGTGTCAACTCTGTTTTTGAGACTATTACACAGCTATTGGATTAGCCAAGGA
This sequence comes from Daubentonia madagascariensis, assembly GCA_023783475.1. Classification (NCBI taxonomy): domain Eukaryota; kingdom Metazoa; phylum Chordata; class Mammalia; order Primates; family Daubentoniidae; genus Daubentonia; species Daubentonia madagascariensis. The sequence continues at coordinate 21,281,412 of JAKFHU010000726.1, read as the reverse complement.
CAGGGAGTAGCTCACATACACAGGTCAGGTTTTCCTTTCTACCTGGTTGTTGAATGGTTCTTCTGTATTCATTATTTTCTTTTGGCATTGAAATAAGTTGTGTTTGTTTTCTGACAGTTAGGTCCCTCTGAGTGCCTCTTTTCCAAACATCTTTGTCTCTCATATGTAACCTTTATCCTTCCAGCTCTCAACAAATCAGCAATCCATTTGCCATTGCCCTCAAATCTACCTCTGTACTTCAGGCAAATTCTCTCCATACACAAAGTAAATTACTAAGAGCAGTACTTGCAGACCTATGGGAGGTTTTTACTTTGCTGCTCTCCTTCCAAATTAACCCTGAGTGTGCTTGCTGTGTGAGGTAGTTCATTTTTAGCAGCACAAACATATGGAGCCAACCAATCTGTGCATCAGGTCCAAGATCTTTCATCCTTTTTTGGCTGTTCATATGGAAATTTTCATAAGTAAGTAGATGTGAGCTGAGAAAGAAATGTTGAAGCAATAGAGATATGTGATTTGTGAGTCTGGAGTACATGTTAATGCAACTTACCCATTGGCCTCTGAACATTCTTGGGATTAACTATAGTTGTACCGTCTCCATTATATAAGAGATTTCTGCTAATCTTACCTGAATTTATGAGTGGGTAGTTCTGATAATAACTAGATATTTATGGACAACTTCAGGCACATAATTACTTAATACTTAATAAAGGTACTTGGTACCTATGTGGGCCCAGTAGCAAGCTGAGAAGTAATTTCTAATTAGTGAGTTGTTCTCTGTCACAAAGGACTCTTGCCTCAGACATGTACTAAGTATCTATAATTCTCTTTGGTAGGGATTTGCATAGATTTCACAGATTTTCCTTTGCAAACTAGAAATGGTTATAGCACTATTGGATCTACTTGGTCAAATAGCCCCACTGGCAGGTCTGCTTGCACCATAACTTGAATGTACTATAGAGACTTCTGCTTATCTGGACCCTATTCAAAACTGAAAACTTTAAAAATGGGTAAGAGAATCGTTTTTAAGTGAGGAATATTCTACTTCCAATATCCAAAAAGGCCAACTATGCAATGTATCTATTATTTGGTAGTTATAAGGTGAGAGGTGTAATGACTTGTCCTTTACTACAGAATGTATATCCGAGCATTACCAGCTCATTAGACCCATAAAATTTTACCAAAGTGTCATTATCTTTCACTCTGGCCTACATTGGTCTTAGGCATCCAGAGAAGATGCCACTTTCTGCTCACTAAGTTCACTAAGCTTAATATCAACAAAATAATGATATTCTGCAGAATTTCAAAATGATTAAGTTATCTTTGGATAGTATGAAGTAGAGAAAGATAATTAATAAAGCCCAGGAGCAAAACAGTTAATGTGCCCTTCTAAGAACACAAACTGGTTTAGATTTTCCATATTGATAGGGATTAAGAAACTATTTACTAGTAAATGCTCATTTATCGAGTACCAAAGACAAAGCTGATTTGTTTCAGTAAAGATGCCACATTAGGGACATGTGTTTCAATTTTGGCTAAAATTTAGTGAAGATTGTGGTAGCCTATTAATCCACCATGATCTGCCTAGTTATTGAAAGAGATAAAGCTGAGTTGAATAATTATATAATAGAAACTCATTTCTAAATTTTTTATTGTTTCACTATTTTTTTGATGTGTCACTGCTTTCAGACACTCTATATAGGAAGAAATATTTCTTCTATTTTAATGTAAGGACTATGAAGTGGGTGGATTAATTTTCAGTTGAATGCTTTTATTAGGATTATTTTTATCTATAGGTCAGGCATAAATGTGAGGAATCTGACAGCAACCTAGTACAAATATCCAATTTTGAATTTGATGATTTGAGTATAATCATACATCCAGGTCCTCAGATCTAGACATTGAACCTGCTGTGAGATGGCCTTCAGTCAAGATTCCTTTAATCACTTCAGACATAATGGTACTTAATGCCCCCTGGTTTATTTGTGTTGAATCATATCCTGTATTCCACAGCTATTAAGAATTCAGATATTGCTTTCTCTTAGCATATATGTTATCAATAGGTGCAAGTCACTTTAAGTAACGTTTTGAGGAAATGTTTATTTTTATCTTTATGTTTAGTATTATTTCTCAAGGAAACACAACTTCTACTTTAAGCAGCATACTCTGGATCTGATAATTGGCTTAGGAATAAATGATGGATTTCATTTTTTTTTTTTTTTTGAGACAGAGTCCCACTCTGTCACCTGGGCTAGAGTGCCATGGCATCAGCCCAGCTCACAGCAACCTCAAACTCCTGGGCTCAAGTGATCCTCCTGCCTCAGCTTCCTGAGTAGCTGGGATTACAGGTGTGTACCATGATACCCAGCTAATTTTTTTCTATTTTTAGTAGAGATGGGGTCTCACTCTTGCTCAGGCTGGTCTCAAACTTCTGACCTTAAATGATCCTCCCGCTTCAGCCTCCCAGAGTGCTAGGAATTACAGGTGTAAGCCACTGCACCCAGCTTCATTTTTTGATTTGAGATCTTATTCAGTCTTCTACTCCCTGTCCCTCATCACATATGCATTAATGTGGTTACACATGTCAAATAAACCTCTAGTAAGCTGGCCATCTATCTGTGCCCTAGAAATAACATGGTCCCTTAATTATCCCTCTGCTAATGAACGTGTGATACACTAATATCAGCAGCATCATATGGGAACTTGTTGGAAATGTAGACTCTCAGGCCCCAAACAGACATCTTGAATCAGTTAATATTTTTCAAAATATCCTTATGTAATTCATATGCTTTTTAAAATTTTAGAATAACTATAATAGCCAATGTCACAGATTTCCATAGTTGAGGGCACCTGGGCTGCTATTTCAATATTGCTGTCCATTAGAATAACTACCCCCACTTACCTCAAAGGGTCAGTTCTGCTACTTAGTAATCCACTAATATGGAATTCTATCATTTAGCTCCCTGTTCCAAAGAAGCTAAGTTACATGGTATCTGTCCATTGTTAACCTTGGCCTAAAGAAAAGAGCCACCCCAGAGCTTTTCAACAAAATGGTTCTAGTCTGACATTATAAATCTGTTCTATTATTTTTACATCTGTGACTCTTCTGGCTGCTTTCTCATCACTTAGGCAAGATAATTCCAGCATTTACTAGAGGACATCACCATGGGCCACATTCCAAGGAATCATTCCCAGGGTGTTTTCCAATGAATAACAGGTGTTCTCGTCAGATTTTTAAGCCCTGACTTAAAATAAATAACCTCCCATGCCCTTATTAATATTGTACTAGATGCTCTAGCCAGTAAAATAAAGGGGTTAAAAGATAGAATATTCAGATTAAAAAAAAATAAAACTTATTATATGCAGACACCATAATTGTCAACATGAAAATCAAATGGGATTTATAAAAGTGATCCAACAACTAACACATAAGTTTAACAAATTTTTAGTGTAAAATAACAATAAAATTGATTTTGTTTCTATAAATTAACAACATTTATTGGAGGTTAGATTTAGAAACAACACTATTGACAACAGCATCAAAAAATACATAGGCACAAATCTGACAAAAATTATGGACAGAACTAAAGAATATGTAATTAAATCAAGAGATATACAATTAAGGTATATATACACCTTAAATGTAAATGAATTAAACTTTTGAATTTAAAGGCAGATATTGGTAGATAAATTTTAAAAATATCCTTTCAAATTTTATCTTATATATAAAAATATGTTTATATATAAAATATATATGAACCCACTAAATACTGTCTACAAAAGACTCATTTTAGGTCCAGTAGATTAAAATTAAAAGAATGAGAAAATATATTCAATGCAAATGTTAACCAAATAAGAGCTAGGGTAGTTAAATTAATATGATAAAAAAAAGACTTTAAGTTAAAATTTGGTACCGGAAACAAAAAAATTATGTATTGATAAAATGCAAATTCATCTTGAAACTGTAACAATTATGAACATATGTGCTTCAAACAATAGAACCTCAAAATATATGAAACTGATCATTGGGAGAAATGGGAGAAATACTTCCAAAATTATAGCTGGGAACTTCAATATCTCACTTTCAATAATGATAAACAACTAAACAGAATAATAATAAGGAAATAGAAGATTTGAGCAACACTAAAAAACAACTAAGCCTAAAGGACATATGCACAGTTCCATACCAAATAGAAGAATATAAATTTTTTTTCAAATGCACATAGAATATTCTCCAGAAAAGGTCATATATTAGGCTACCAAACATTTCTCAACAAATTTTAAAGTTTGAAATCTTATAAAGTATCTCAGTTGACTACAATGGAATAAAACTAGGTATCAATAACAGAAGGAAAATTGGAAAACTCACAAATAGGTAGATTTTAAACAAAATACTCAAACAACCAATGGATCAAAGAAGAAATCACAGGGAAATTTAAAAAAATAGATTACAATGAATAAAAATGAAAACACAGCATACCAAAATTTATGTGATGTAGTGAAAGCAATGATAAGAAAGACATGTATGGCTATAAAGACAAAAAATAAGGAAAATATTAAATCAACACCTAGCTTTACATCTTAAAGAAGTAGACAAAGAAAAAACTAAATACAAAACTATTTGAAGGAAGAAAATAATAAAAATCAGTGCTGAGTTATGTAAAATAAGAAAAACAATAGAGTGTATCAAAGGAACTTAAAATTGATTCTTTGAAAAAAATCAAGAAAGTTGACAAAACTTTAGGTGGATTGACTAAAGAAAGAAAGAAGAAAAAAATTATTAAAATCATAGACAAAAATGAGGATATAACTAAGACTTTATAGAAATAAATACAAAGACTGTAAGATAATGCTATAAACAATTCTACAGTAGTAAATGAGATAACATAGGTGAAATGGATAAATCTTTAGAACATACAAAAAAACTCTAGACGAAATAGAAAACCTGGACAGACCTATAACTAAAGAGATTGAACCAATCATCAAAAGCATCCCAAAAGATAAAGGACAAGGAATAGAAGTTTTCACTCATGAATTTTATGGATAATTTTAAAAATAATAAAAGAAATCCTTCTAAAATTTTCCCAAAAAGTAGATGAGGGGATACTTACTATCTGATTCTATGAGACTAACATTATCTGATATAAAAAAGACAGACAAAGGCAATTCAAAAAGAAAATGACAGGCCTATATATCTTATGAGTATAAAGTCATAAATCCTCAACAAAATATTAGCAAACAAAATGTGGCAACATATTAAAATAATTAGACAGCATGACAAAGTGGGATTTGTCCAAAATGTTCAGCGCAAGACTTTTTTTTGTTGAGTCTTCCAACTTTGTCAATTGTGCTTTTGATGTCATATCTAGGAATTCATTGCAAAATCACAAAAGCACCAATGACAAATTTGGAGGGTTCAACATACAAAAATTAATCAATGTAATATACCACATTAATAGAATGAATGATAAAAACCACATGATTATCTCAATTGTTGCAGAAATAGCATTTGACAAAACCAACACCCTATCATGATTAAAAAAAAAAATACTTAAGAAACTAAGAATAGAAGGTAACTTCCTAAACCTGATAAATGCATTTAGGAAAAACCCACAGCTAATATCATACTCAATGTTGAAAGACCAAAACTCTTCTCCCTAAAATCTGAATGCCCAAATGCAAGATAAGGATGCCTGATTTTACTACTTCTATTCAACATTGTATTGGTAGTTCTAACTAGAGCAATTAGACAAGAAAAGGAAATAAAAGGCTCACACTTCCCAATTTTCAATATTACAACAAAGCTTCACTGAAGAAAACAGTATGATACTGGCATTAGGATAGATACTTATAGAACAATGGAAGAGAACTGAGATTCCAGTCTTAATCCCACTCCATTATGGCAACTGATTTTTGACAAGGGTGACAATACCATTCAAATGGGAAAGAATATTCTCTTCAACAAATGATGTCAGAACAACTGCATAATAGTATGCAAAAGTATGAAGTTGAATCTCTACTTCACACCATACACAAACATTAACTTAAAATGGATTTTTAAAACTAAATTTTAAGAGCTAAAACTATTAATCTGTTGAAAACCTATGGGTAAATCTTTATGACCTTGCATTTGACAATATATTCATAGATAGTGTATGCAAGAGCACAAACAAAAAAATAAAAAATGTGACTTCATCAAAATTAAAAATTTTGTGTATCAAAGGACATTTTTGAGAAAGTAAAAAGGCAATCTATGAAATTGGAAAAATTTGATAAACATGTATTTTGTAAGGGTCTAGAATCCAGATTATATAAAGAACTCCCACATTTCAACAACAAAAAGACAACAAAAAAATTAAAAGTTAAGGGAATTCAGTACACATTTCTTCAAAGACGGTATCAAGTGACCAGTAAACGCATGAAAAAATTATCAACATTATCAGTTATAAGGGAAATGCCACAAAAACACACAATGAAATACCAATTTACACCCACTAGGAACATTATAATTAAAATAAAATGGAATAAAAGTCTTGATAGTGGAATACTTGTACTTTTTTGTTGGAAATGTAACATTGTGTTAATACGACCACTGTGGAAAACACTTTGGTGACTCTTCAAAAAGTTAAACCTAGATTTACGATACAATCCAACAACTTCACTTATAAGTTTATACCAAAAAGAATTGAAAACAGGTACTCAAATAAACACTTGAACAGTGATGTTTCTAGCAGCACTACTCACAATATCCAAAAACTAGAAGAAAACCATATTCATCAATGGAAGAATGGATACAAACTTTGTAATATATACATGCAATGGGTTACTAAGAAAACAAAGTACTCATAAATACTAAAACATGGGTGTGCCTCAAATATACTGTACTTAGTGAAAAAAACCAGACACAAAATTTTATGTATTCTATGATTTCCCTTATAAGAAATATTCAAAATAGGTCAATTTACAGAGACAGAAATCAGATTAGTTGCTTCCAGAGCTTGTGGAGCAGAAGGAATGGGGAATGACTGCTTAATGGGTGTAGAGTTTTCTTTTGATGTCATAAAAACATTTTGGAACTTGAATATAGTTGGTAGTTGCACAACATTGTGTATGTATTAAATACCATTGAAGCGAATGCTTTAAGATACATTTTATGTTATGTAAATTTTACCTCCATTTTATGAAAAGAATAAATAAATGAAGAAGGATACAACATACTAATTCTGCTCAAAATACAGCTGGATTAACTATATTAATTTTAGATAAAGCAGACTTCATAATTGGAAAGACTGCCAGATATAAAGAAGGGCATTACATAATGATAAAGGTGTTAATTCTCCCTAAACATTTACGCATCTCACAAGAGAGCATAATATTAATATACATGACACATACATTGTTAGTACAGTGAGTCAAAATATTCATATTCATCGATAATTGAAGATTTTGTCATCCCTCTGGTGGTAATTGATAGATAATGATATAGGTAATCTAGACAGCATTATTAATCAACTTGACTTATTGATATTTTAGGCTATTTCATCCCATATCAGCAGAATAAAGTTTTTTTTTCAGTTTATATGGAACATTCACCAAGATAGATCATATTCTGAGCCATCAGAGGAATCTTCATAAATTTAAAAGAATTAGAAACAAGGCAAAGTATGTTCTCAGACCACAAAGGAAATAAAGTAGAAATTAATAGTAGATAGATGGAAAATTACAAAATACTTGGAGATTAAACAACATATTTCTAAATGACATATGGGTCAAAGAAAACATTTCAAGGTAAATTTAAAAACATTTTAAACTAAATAAAAATGTATTTAAAACTTACCAAAATGAATGCAGCATAAGCAGTGCTTAGATGAAAATTTATATAATTGAATGCATACGTTTAAAGAGAAGCAAGACTAATACTCTAAGATGCCAATTTAGAAAACTAGAGAATAAAATCAATTTAAGAAGCAGGGAAACAGAAAAGCAATAATTAAAATTAGAGCAGAAATCAATAAAATTAACATCAGGAAAACAAACTACTGATTCTATGGATATTGAAAAGAAAACAATAGACTATTACAAACAACTTTATGAACCCAAATTTGATAACTTAAATAAAACAGGCTAATTCCTTAAAAGACACGAGCTACCAAAACTTACACAAGGAGAAGTAGGTAGCCTGAATAACACCAAAACTATGTTTTTAATTGAATCAATAATTTATATTCTACCAAAAAAGAGAAATCATCAGTCTCAGATGGATTCATTGTTTAATTCTACCACACATTTAAGGGATAAATTAAACCTATCTCTACAATCCCTTCCAGAAAACTGAAGCAGAAAGACCACTTTTTAATTCATTCAATTAGGTCAACAGTGCCCGAATATCCAAACCAGATAAAGACATTACAAGCAATGAAACATATAGATCAATATCTTATGCACATAAGCACAAAAATCCTTAATAAAATACTATCAAATTGAATCAACAATTTATAAAATGGAAAGGCGATGCAGACTGGGGCAACTTCAGCCCATTTAATTCATAACTGAAGGTTTGTGATTGTTGTTATGTAACTCATTCTTAAGTCCTTTGACTTAATTTACATAAACACTGTTGACCTGGGGAGACAAAATTTCATATTCAGTGCAATGCTGGCAATATGAAAAGACTACAAATTTACTAAACGCATTCTTAACACTTCCTTATGTAGGCATATCAAGGGAAAACATAAAAAATTGCATTATAGAACTACAGAATTATAATCTTTGTAGAACCATAAAAGAAAAGTGTTTATATTATAAATTGGTTCCATCTTTTTAAGCCTTAAGAACTGTTTTAAAGTGCCCTATTCACAAATATTTCAAATTTGTATTCTTAAACTTCTAGGAATTCAGTGGATAGAAAGGGCATTACATTTAGATTCTAGTGTTGTTTGTAACATCCTATTTTGTACTTTCTAAATATATCAACATTAATTATCTCTGCTTGCATATTGATATAATCATTTTAAATAATATTTACTTCTGAAAGGTAATGTTAAATATGTCTATGCACAACTAGACACTGATTGCAATAAAGTACCCAGTCAGAATAAAATATTTTATTTTTTTTTCTCCATTGAGAAAAACCCAAAATAGAAAGTCCCCAGGGATGTAATTCAAATATTTCAAAACCCAATTCCAATTTCCAGTGGAATATCTCTTTATCGTAGGCAAATCAGTTTCAACTAGTCTAAGAAAATCTTATTTCCATTCCTCTGGCAGAATCAGTAATTTGCCCTCTATATTTAGTCATACTTATATGCCATCTTATTTTCAAATAAAACTATTAGTTTATTGCACTCCACATCACAGAAACATTTATTTAACTTATCATCTCACCTAAATTCCCTTAAGAAATTTCTAGGTGAAGCACTTCTAATATGCTCACCTCCTATCATCTTCTACAATCAGCACTTTCATAAGTTTATGCACACAATGTCTCATTAATCTTGATGATAAATGACGAGAATAAAATTTTAATGCCATTTTTGTTTATGATACTATACTTTTTTCAAATTTGAAGGTTCTTAAAAATTTGATCATTAAAGTATAGTGTTTCTAGATAATTAATAATTATGTCAATAATCTTCAAACTTTCTCATTCTTTTCTCCCCACCATATCTAATCCATTAGTGTGTTCCAGGGTTGGGGAAAATTTTCATGTTGGAAGGCTACATTAATTTAGATGTAATCAAATAAGGCCGCATTCAAGAAATGTCAATTAGATTTACTTTAAATGTACATTATTTTGTAAAAATCTAACTACCATACACTTAATAATTTCAAAAAATGAAAACTATTTGTTAATCTTAAAGCTAACTAACCCTTTAATGACTTTGTTGTGTCTGCTTTTTGTTGGAAAGCATTTGAATATTTGTTTGCAGCATGGAGGTCCATAGTTTCAGTTGATCCTCTAAATGACTATCAGTCATTTGTGACCTTAAATGCATCTTGATTTGGGTTGGTAGGAGAATGTAGATTCTCAGCAATACGTGGTTGAAAAGCAAGAAAGCATTTTTCGAGCATGTTGCCGAAGGCATGGACATTCTATTGCATTTTTCCATATATCAACTGGATCTTTCTTAGCGTCAAACAATGACTTTAAAATGTCATCTACTCAGAGCTCAATCAATTCCATCTGTACTTCTTTACATGCCTTGGTGATATCAACTATGTGAGACTGAAAATGCTAAGTTGAGTATGATGTCATGATTCTCAAAGTCAGTGAACCTTTTGTTGCATTCTCCAATTAATAGGTCTATAATAGCTGCATATTCTTCAAATGATTCCCATATATCACCCTGCTCATTAGTGACCTTTGCTAACTGGGGAAAATGTTCATCCAAAATTTCCTTTTGAAGAAGAAGTATTTTGACTAAACATAGCCTTTTTTGAAATGCCTGGATCTTTTTGCCACATATCTCATATAGACTTAGTTTTATCTTGCAAAAAAAAAAATCCAGTTGTTTTGTTTTACATAGTACACAGAAGTGCTGCATTCCTATAGAAATCTTCTTTCAATAATTCACATTGCTGATTCTGTTCTTCATAAAATTTAGCTATTTATTCTCTCAGAGATAAAATTTTGGCAAACACCTGTCCCTGCAATAGCCAGCACACTTTATAATGATAAGGCAAATCCACACTGAATATCTCATCATTCAACTTTAGCATGTTACAAAACTGATGATGTTATGTTGCATTTTCATGAATACAGTTAACAATACTTATAACTTGTTGTGAAGTGTCACATAAATTAATAGCTTTAGCACAGAGATTTTGCTGATGCAAGATACAATGAAAAGAAATGAGAGCATCTGGATCTCTTAATATATTTTTATCTGTGCAATAAACCCTTCATGCTTTCCTATCATGCAAGGTGCACCATCTGTAAATACACTCACAAAATTTACCAAATTCAGTCCAATCTCACAACATTTATCTTGAAAGTTGTTGAAGAAATCTATGCCCCGTGTTCTGTTCACAAGAGTGCCCAAAGTGAGTAACTCCTTGTAGCAAAGAAAATCTTCTGTTATGATCCGAATGAGGTATAAAACCTGTGCTGAGTCAGTAGTATCAGTTGATTCATCCAAAGCAATTGAATAATATATATTTTCCTTTTGAAGGATTGCATGAAGTTGTTCTGTTAAGTTGAAGGCTAATTCATGCTGTTGATCAGTTATGGTTCTCCTTGAAAGAGGCAGTTGTTTGTATTTTGAAATGTTATGGGATCTAAGCATCCTACATCTTTGACAACGCATTCTTTCATAATTTCTACATCACTGAATGGCTTCCTTTTTTTCCTGAGTATATAGCTACTTTTTAAGTTGCTTCAGTGGCATTATTTCCAGATCTTATTGCTGCTTGAAAGAATTGTCTTTGTTTTTGCTTTTCACCTTTTAATTTGTGCAATACAACCTTTTGTGCCTGTCCCTCTAATTCAAAATATTCATGGTACTTACGAGTGTTATAATGCTGATGAGCATTGAATTTCTTTAATGTTGATATTGCAGTATCACAAAGCAAGCAAATCATCTTATCTTTAGCAGAAACAAGATCATATTGCAATTCCCAATCCTCATGAAAAAATCTGTTTTCTTCCTTCAGCGTTCTCTTGGTCTTCTTTGACATGATGGGCTGTCAAGCAGACAGAATTAAAAAATACTGTTGAGCTGTGCACCTATTCACAAATTCCACTTCAAACAGAAACACAGTGCACCGTTGTCAAAAGCTGATAACAGACTGGTGTACTCGATCCCCATAAACTCTCGCCAACCAGCCTTGTGCAGTAGTGCCAGTCAGGCGGGGGAAGTTGAAACTAAATCATAAGCGTAGCAGCTGTCAATTTAGCACTTACGGCTTACAAATGTTCTAATTGTGCCAGTCAATCTGGGAGGATTATTTCATTGAAACTTATTTTATTCTCTGGTATTTTAAATATATTAATTTTGAAAATAAAATAAAAATATAAAAGATGAACAAAAATGTATTAATAAAAATAAAAGGATTTGTTCTGTAAAATTTGGTTTCAGTCAAAAGGCCACACTTAAGGACCTAGAAGGCCACAGGTACTCCACCCCTAGTGCTGTTGGCACTTCATTCAACATATGTGAAAAAATTAACTTATGTCTTTTCACCACATGTATTGTTATGCCCTGACCTAAACCACCACCGATTCTCAGCAAAATTACTGCAGTAGTCTCCCTACAAGAATAAAACAACAGAATTTAGCCAACAAATGAGACAAAAAATAAACTTAAAGTATAAAGATGAAAAAAAGCAAAAATTAAAATAGTTTTTATTTAAGATTTTATCTGGTGAATGAGGCAAGGAAAATAAACTAAAAGTATAAAGATGAAAAAAACAACCAGAAAGTAAAATAGTTTTTATTTAAGATGATGTGCTCATTTTGTATTAAATCTTCAGAAATCTACCAAACCTCTTTCCCCCCCAAAAAAAACCCAAAAACCTAGAGCTATTAATAATAAACCAGGTTAGTAGGGCTACAGATAAACTATTCATGTGCACAATTGTATTACTATATCCTCACAATAAACAACCCATAACTTAAGAAGGTAATTCAATCTACTATGACATCAAAAATTACAAAACGATTTGAAATAAATTGAAGAAAATGAAGAACTGTAACACTCAAAGTATAACACATTGCTGAGAGATGTTTAAACAGAAAAAAATATATGGAGAAATATGCTATGTTCATGAATTGGAAGTCTTAATAAGTTTAAGATGGCAGTTGCTCCTAAATTGATGTGTAGATTTAGTGCAATTCATATAAAAATTCCAGTAGCCCTTTTATAGAAATCAACATGCTGATTTAAAACATTATAAAGAAAGGCAAAGAATTTAGACTAACCTAAAAAGAAAAAAAAAATCTTGAAAAGAACTTACACTTTCTAGTTTCAAAAATTTCAATAAACTTAAATAATCAAGATGCTGTGATATTGCCTTTTGATAGACATATAAAACAAAGGAACAGACTAGACAGCATAAAAATAAATGTGACATAAGCCCATTAAAAGATGCTCAACATCATTAGTCATTAGGGACATGAAAACACACACATCCACACAATCAGATAAACTTACACACTCACTATAATGGCTATTAAAATAATGATAAAATAAGGTATTGGAGAGGATGTGTAGAAACTAGGACCCTCATAAAGTCCTGGTGGATACATAAAATAATACAAATGGTGTGGCGAATTCTATCCCCATGATAAGAAAAAAAAAAATAACTTATGGGAAGGATAGTAGAACACCAATTCACACTTACTCTCTTGCCCAAGGAATATGCTAACTTTTCAAGTCTTTCATCTTACAGTCTGTAGGAACCTTTAACATGTTGATAAACCACAGAGCATCACATAGATTTACTATATCAATTATAGCCTACTAATCAGAACTGGTTAACCAGAAGTGACAATTACGGTGGATGTTCTTCTAGTGAGACCCATGTTCTCAAGAGGTGATAAATAAACTCTGCAAAAAGGGGTCTTCCCTATTTATGAAGATTTCAGGAGTTCAAAGATTTGATTCATATTGAAACTTATCTTCTAAGATTTCTTTTAAAAGTATTGTTTTATATCCCCTTACCACTAAGATAGACACCTAGTGTTATTTGTGTTTTCCAGTTAAAGTGTCATTTTTCCCATCCCCTGTCTCTTAGTTTAGGTCTAATTGACATATATTGATGTTATATTTCTTCTCTAAACCACTATTCATTTCTTACTAAAAATGATAATTACATAAAATAATTTTTTTCATCTTTTCCTCTCAAAAAGATCACAAAAACCTTGAGAAAAAATACGGTAAACTGTAATACATACTTCTCAAATTTCACAATCTCAGAAGGGTTACTTTAAATTCGAAACAATAATAGAAATGTAACTAATAGCCACCATAATAACTAACATTATATATAGTTATTAATAGCTAACTTATTATAATATACTCCTTACTGGGTTTCTACAGTTCACCATACTTTCATCTTTTCCATGAATAGAATTATAAGCATCACATCATTTTATTTAAGTAGTTATACCATACAGTTTCAAAATACATAACTTTCTAAAATGTGATACTCTTATTTTCCTCTTTTAAGATATTTTAAAACATTGCATAACATACAATTTTAAGTTTTCACATAAACTTTCCAAATTTTCTTTTCTCCATTATGGGCCTTGCAAAATCTGGGTTTCTCAAAATTGATGTCCCTTTGAATTTATGCATTTTGAATATGTGTGTCCCTAGAATACACAACTATAGGACCATTTTTCCAGGATTATCAAATTTTTTGAAAGTTTAGGATAATATTTTATTTGAATATTTAAATATCCAGATGTATTATTTAAGGTAGTTATATTAATGTTAAAATAAAATCAGTATTTAAATACATTTACATTTATTAATATTACATTTAGCTGAAGCCCCAGATACCAGAGAAACAAGTTCACTCTTCTCACTACACATCTAAAATCAAAGCTTCTAAAGTAAATTTTGGATGACTAAGTCCATAGCAAGAAGGAAAATTCAGTACTTCATATGTGATTTCTCCTTCTGAGGAAAAAAAAGGATTATGGTGTGAATTCAAGAGCTTATGACTTCTGCTCATTACCTAGATATCTGTACCATATCCAATTTGTACCACATTAACTACTATGTGAGTTGTATTTAACTCTCGCTAGTTTTGAGCCTAGGGCCTCGTGAAGTATATGTAACTCACGTGTCTCTTCATCTTGGGAGCCGTGTGAACTGTTTTTCAAGTTGCATATAACTTGAGCACAACAAACAATAAAAAATAACAAATTTTTCATTAAATTAGAAAGGATCATTTTGTTTACATAGTTTTTATTCTCTTTTTGTAATAAAATGCCATGGCCCCAAGGAAAAAAAATTTTTTTCTAGTGTGTCAGTCAATGTGTTAAAAAGTAAATATCCATAAAGTTATATGTACATATAAATTATTATGAAATAAGCAATGGATGGTCATAGTGGTAGTAATAAAAGCTGTAAAAAGTTTCTATGCATTTCATACAAAGGTGAGCCAGAATACACAGACTTCTGTCTGACAACGTTGATACATTTGCACTGGTACATCTCTTTGGTAATTTTTAACCATTTTCCTTTCTTTGTTATATAAATCTTCTCTTTCCAAAGGAATCAATTGGGATTAGAGGTTTATCCTACTGCTAAAATACAAAGCAAAAAGGCCAAGAGGAGAGTGATCTTACCTTTTCAGAGAAATAACTTAAGCAGCAACAGCAGGTGCCTCTCTTTTGTGAGCTTCCCTTCACCTGAATGTGGTTCTGGTACTTAAAGGTACAGTATTTATTTTTGACATAACATTGCCCTAATGCAAGCCAACTGTGTACTCTGTGCAATATTTACGAAGAAATATTAATACATTTTCCTGTTGAAGGAAAAGTTACTATTTTAGACTTACTGAGAAATGATTTGTGAATTTCTAGCTGATGCCTTCCTGAGGGATTTAAAACATGATTTTTTGCTATAAAAAATGGTAGAACAATACTGTTTTTAAAACAGAATCTTTAGGTACTGGCTCAAATAATTTATCACTTAGCAACATTATCAGTTTTCTTCTTTAATATAATGACTCTTACATATATAGTTATTTTATTTTTTTAAATAATTTGATAAACATAAGGATACTTTTTGAATTCAAATTGAATGATTTGGGTAGAAATTTACTTATACAGTAATTGAACAGAAATCTTAGATTTTCAATGTGAGCTTTCAGTGGTTACGTGTTAGTTTTATCATGAGCTTGTCATAAATGGTCCTTGTAGTACTATAGTACTTTAATTCACAGACTCTAACAAGTTTGTAACCCAGTAAGAAAGTAAACCCTCTTTTAAATGTATGTTAATATGCCTTAAAAACATATATTATCCTTTAATAATGTCAAAGTTTAACAAAATATTTTATTAAAATTCACATTAAAAGATTTTCAATTATTTAACAGTCTACTTTGATTCTGATGTGAAAAACTCGAAATTGTGACAATCCTAGGGAAAATATATATTAAGCTACATCTTTACTGATTAAATTTTAATGTAATTCCCTCTAACCTAAGTTTTCTTAGAACCTAAGACTTACCATAACATACGCCACAATATTACTCTAGATATACTATTTCTGAAATATGTTGAAGGCTTTATTTCTATCATTCCTACCATCATTTTTTACATTTGTTCTGAATCTGTTCAGGTTCCTGTAATTGCTAATGCTGGCATGTGCTTGCTAACTAATAATACAGGATGATGTATTAACTTAATTCAAATTAATGTAACTTTACTATAGAAGAATCTTCTGTCCTCTGAAAAGTTAATGCATTTTCATAAATAACTTTAAAAAGTAAAGAAATTCTCTTTTCCCAAGTAGCACTATTGATTTTTTTTATCACCCTGCATCTCACAATACAGTTTCACATACATAATAATTTCTAATTCTACAGCAACTCTCTGAGCTAGGCAGAGACAGTAACATCCTATTTTTGTAAATGAGTGCAGAGAGCTTTATTGACTTGCTAAGATTTCTATATCTAGTGGGTGAAAAATCTAGAATTCACATATGGGTTTCCTGATTCAACACCCAGTGTGCCTTTCACTGTACCATGCAATCTTTCAAATGAAATAACAGTATATGGTTAAATATTTAAAATTAAGTATGTATGAGAAATAAAAACTAGCATGTGGAATGTGAATGATAGCTTAAAAATACCTAAAATATTTTTTTGTTTCTAATAAACTGAAGATGGAATACTATATATGTGACTTTAGTAATGATACTTAATATTTATAAAATTTATCCTGTCTATATATTTTGTATAAATCAGATGTAAAACTTACTTGGAACAAAACTTAAACTTAGAATTGCAACCTAATAGAAAATTTGCATGTTTCATATTGCTCTTGAAGACAGTGTTAACTTTGCTATCTAAAACCTTTCCCAACACCTTTTTTTTTCTAGCTTTCTCCTACCATGCAAGTTAGAAAACGGAAAGGTCACTCTCTCAGTTTTCCTTGACTTGCATGGAAACCAATCAATGAGCAGTGAACAAAAGTTGATCAAATTAAAAAGCTTCTGCACAGTCAAGGTAACTATCATTAGAGCGAACAGACAACCTACAGAACGGGAGAAAATATTTCCATGCTACGCATCCAATAAAGGGCTGATAACCAGCATCTATATAGAACTTAGGAAAATCAACAAGAAAAAATCAAACCAACACATTAAAAAGTGGGCAAAGGACATGAACAAAACTTTTCAAAAGAAGACGGACCAATGGCCGACAAATATATATAAAATTGCTCAACATCTCTAATCATCAAGGAAATGCAAATCAAAACCACAATGAGATATCCCTTAACTCTAGTGAGATTGGTTCATATCAAAAAGTCCCAAAACAACAAATGTTGGCATGGATGCGGAGAAATAGGAACACTCACACTGCTGGTGGGACTGCAAATTAGTACAACCTCTATGGAAAGTAATATGGAGATACCTCAAAGAATTAAAAGTAGAACTACCGTTTGATCCAGCAATCCCACTACTGGATATTTACCCAAAGGAAAAAAATACATTCTATAATGAAGACATCTGCACTCGAATGTTTATAGCAGCACAATTCACAATTGCAAAGATGTGGAAACAACCCAGGTGCCTGTTAATACACGAGTTGATTAATAAAATGTGGTATATGTACACCATGGAATACTACTCAGCTATAAAAAACAATGGTGAATTAACACATCTGGTATTATCCTGGATGGAGCTGAAGCCCATTCTTTGAAGTGAAGTATCACAAGAATGGAAAAATAAGCACCACATGTACTCACCATTAAATTGGTACTAATGGATCAACGCTTATGTGCACATATAGAAGTTAAATTCATCGGGTGTTGGGAAGGTGGGAGGAGGGTGGTGGGCTTGGGTAATTTCACACCTAAGGGGTCTGATGCACTGTCTGGGGGATGGGCATGCTTGTAGCTCTGACTTGGATGGTACAAAGGCAATATATGTAACCAAAGTGTTTGTACCCCTGTGATATTCTGAAATTAACAAATAAATTTAATAAAAAGTTGGCTAAGGATAATTCAAAAAAAATTAATATCTTTATAAAAGGAGACAAAGATGACTGGAGCAGCTTTTCCCAGTTCTCCCATGTTTCTTTCTTCAAGATGAATGAATGGCTAGAGCTGCAGTAACCATCCTGTAACCCAATTTATGTCACCAAAGCGTTTGTACTTCCGTAATATTCTGAGATAAAAAAAAATAAACATGTGAGAACAAAAACAAACAAACAAAAAGAACCATAGACATCTGCTTAACTATTATGGAACCCTGAAACCAACATAAGCAGTACCATCTATTATTAGACTTCTTTTTAAATCAGAAAAACAAAATCCTATATGTATAATATACCTGTTAGGTTTCATTTTCTTACCAGAGAAAATATTCTTAACCATTTCAATTGTTCTTAAAACTTATACTTGAACACTAGTAGATGTAATATATCCTCTTTAAAAGAAAAGTAAATATCATGTATGAGCTTTCATGCCATTATCAATTGTGAAGATAAATATAACTAAAGTCAATATTTTGGTAAATGCTTTGTTTTAAATTTGAATGGGGACGTAGATGTCATCTAATCTAATTCTCCCTCTCGTTGTAAGTTTATTGACTGAAGGACCGAATAGCTGGCAAATGTACTTTGATATAAGCAAATATAACTCGGATGGTAACTGGAAGAAATTTACATCTCATTATGACACTTTTAGCAAACAGATGCGTTAGCAAACTGTAAGCTTCTCCACTGCAATTGCAATGGTGAAAATACAGGAATTAT
Source organism: Daubentonia madagascariensis (assembly GCA_023783475.1). Taxonomy (NCBI): domain Eukaryota; kingdom Metazoa; phylum Chordata; class Mammalia; order Primates; family Daubentoniidae; genus Daubentonia; species Daubentonia madagascariensis. The sequence goes on along the minus strand of JAKFHU010000726.1, from coordinate 21,262,479 downwards.
TTTGTTGTTAAAACGAGAGTATTAACAGCAAAGTCTAATTAAAATACATATAGGTACTTGTTCTTAGAGGAAACAAATTATGATATAGAAATATATTTCCTAAAGCTTTTTCTATTTTTTCCAAATTACTCTTTCCCTGGACATTATCGGATATGCCCATGACTTGGCCTCAACTATTCACTTTATGCTGGAGACTCAAATAGGTAGATCACTGGTTCTAAATCAAATACCTAACAATTTCCCACTCATCTTAACTTCTCTCAAAAACATTTGATTATCATGCACAACAAATTGTTTGTTCTTCTCTATTTTCTACCATATTCTAAAGCACTTTTACCTCCACAGTGGTCACCATTTAATCCAGCTTCAGTCTTTTCATTATATTACATTATATTTTAGTGTCACTTAACATATGACCTCCTGTTCATTTTCATTTTCATTTTAGTTCTTGATTATCTTACATGGACTACTAAAATAGTAGTAGAAGAGCATGTTTTCCTACTTGCAATCGTTCCATTTTCTATACTGCCTCTTGCCTTAATCATGTGCCTTTTTTGTTAAATACCCTTCAATAGCTTCACAGTGGCAAGCAAACTTATTATAGCAAACAAGGCCATTCACAATCTGGCTCTGTCTATATACAGCCTTGCATCCTGTTCTTTCCCTAACCAATACCACACTTTGCACAGAGAAAACCACATGATAGTCAATGAACACACAATTATTTTTTCTGCCTCTTTCATTTTGCTCATATTTAAGCGCCCTTCCACCTGCTTCCCCCTGTTGAAGCCCCATTTGTCATGTAAGACATAGGCCAAAGCATGACATCTACTGATTGAACTTCCTGATTTGATAAAACACAAATTGCTCTGTAAAACTGCCATAATGCCATCAGAAGAAATGCCTGCATGAACGCTTGCTACACAGAACAGAAGCCAAGAGCTGTTCTATTATATCTCAGTGCATATTGTGAGATTTCACAGTAGTGATTTCCTCTGCCCTCATAAAAATCTGAGCACATTGGTAACATGCTATTTTACATATAGCATTTTAATTATCATCAATTATGTTGTCATCTCTGAGAGCCTCTGAAGAAAAGGACAGCTTCATATACTTTTTATTTAAATATTTACTCCACTAATGGTCTGACAAAATGTAGATCCATACAGTCAATGTATTCGAATACCATAAAAGGTCAATGAGACTAAAATTGAGATAGTATGGTTGATATTATGGTTATTTACTTCACTAAGCAATTCTTATTCTTTTAACTTTATTGTGATAAGACAGGTAGGTATAAAACAAATATCATAAAAATCATTTCAAGAGATTATTTTTGATATTTCAAAGCTCATCCATCATGGTTCTTTTCTCTCAATTGATTATGATAAATATCATTTTTTGCACAAAAAAATTGAAAAATATGTACTGGAGTACCACTTGGCACTAAAGTTTGTAATATGGGGAATATGGCAATGAAAAAGCTAAATTCCCTGATATCATTTGTACTTCTACAAATACACACTCAATAGAGCTTTACTGACAGTATTTTCCCCAAATTAATTTTTCTATAAGTTCTAAAACATTTTATTTGAAAAACATGAAAACATGAGTTTGGGAAAAGGTGGTTTTGAGAAATGGGAAGAAATGATATATGCCTTCTGGTGTCTGAAAAATGAGAACCGGAACATTTGCTTGGTCCAAGATATGAAAACCACATGGTGAGAGTGACAGAACACTCTATTGCTAAATTTAAAAAACTTTGGTCAAAATATGTCTTTCTAAAACTGTTAATATGGATTGCTCTCTTGTCTTCTAAATTTAGTGGTACACATAACAATTCTGGATCTATTATGAGTTTGGTTTCGTTGAAGGTAGTTTTTGTTTTCTTTATTTTTTGTTTTGTTTTGTTTACTGATTGTTGTTTGGTTGGTTTTGGCTGTATACTTGTAAGATTTTTTTTTCCCCTTATCCTACTTATTCTAAACCTTTACCTGTGGTCATTAGACTCTTTTCATGAACTTAACATATATTTTCCTGGTAATTGAGTTCTTCTCATGAACTTACATATTGTTCTGGATGCTTATCCTCTGTAAAAGCATTTTCAAATCTCACCATCTCTTGTTTTGATGACCAGTATTTATATGAGAATATAATAGAATTTATGTAAAAAAAAATTCTGTGGTCAAATACATTTGAGGAATCTTGGGTTACAAAAATAAATGAATTTTTTAGTATGAAGTATCTGTAAATATGTAAGAGACCTATGTTCTTAAATTTTCAAAAGGGTATAGTATGAACAAATTATAACATTATGTGAATATCACTTTCTTTTTCTTTCTCATTGACTATCTTCTCAGATTTTTATATATATTTGGAAATGGGAACCTATGGGTATATATACTTTTTATTCATTTTAATTTTATTATTTATAGTGACCAAAATTTTTTTTCATTTTTTAAATTTTTCCAGCTTTGGTCTTCAGGAGCTCTTTGACTTGGCTCCTGTGTCACTTGGACACATGTCCATCATTGTGTGTCATTTGCACACTTTCTTGCTTTCTCACGAGGCATTCCAGGCCCATCTTGACTACTTGCTACCTTAGTCCTAAAATCAGCTTTTTCTTCAAGGTGCCCTGTTTGCTGTTAGGGGAGAATGGTATTTAAAACCAAGATCTGAACACCAGGTGTGCTTCTTACTACTGGAATGTCCTTGTTCCTAGGCCCTCTCAGCTGTCAAAGCAAAGACATATATGTGTGTATATACCAACCCATATTTGATACATACCTATGAAATTTTTATGTGTAACCATTGTATCATTATTGAGCTAAACATGAGTTGATACTGATGTTGCTAACTGCAATCTGTTACCACAGGGATGATCCCAGCCTCCTCCCTTTGCTTATCTGTTACCTCACATTCCAACTGTGAGAAACCTGGCTCCTGTCATCTGCCATCCATTTACTTAATTGTTCATTTCTTGTGTATGTGTATATTGGTTTCAGAATTGTTAATTCATTCCCCCCATAAGAAACAACTTTATCAACTAGAGCTGCGGTCCCCAACCCCGGGCTGCAGACTGGTACTGGTCGGTGGCCTGTTAGGAACCAGGTCACAAAGCAGGAGGCGAGCGGCAAGCATGCAAAGCTTCATCTGTATTTACAGCCACTCCCCACAGCTCGCATCACTGCATAAGCTCCACCTCCTGTCAGATCAGCACAGTGTTAGATTCTCATAGGAGCACCAGCCCTACTGTAAACTGCACACATGCGGGATCTATGTTGCATGCTCCTTATAAGAATCTAATGCCTGATGATCTGAGTTGGAGCTGAGGCAGTGATGCTAGTGCTGGCGAGTGGCTGCAAATACAGATTATCATTAGCAAAGAGGTTTGATTGCACATAAATGTAATAAGCTTGAATCATCCCGAAACCATCTCTCCACCCTGTCACCCCCCCGGTCCCTGGTGCCAAAAAGGTTGGGAATCACTGAACTGGAGTATAACGATTATGAACAGTTCCTTTTGCCTTTATTCTTTCATATGCCACTCACCAAAGTTACTTAGGTTAGCATCCCACACCTCCCCCCACCACACTCTTCAGATAGGTTTTTTCCTACATTTGTAAAACAGTTAAATTATTTTGTCACATTTTACATTCCTTCCTGGTGTGCCCCAACCTCCTAATTTTTAAAAAAAAATATTCATATATTTGATTCCACTGTTTTTGCTGTAATTCATATTGTGTCATAAATTTCTATTGATATTGAAAAAGACAGTCATTTTTCAGTATTACAGCATCATAAAGAATAGTTTCATGAGCCTATACTACTTCCTGTGCTTTCTTTATTCAAATTCCCTCCCTCTGAAACTCTAGCAATAATTGATTTCTTACTGTCTCTATAGTTTTCCTTTTCCAGAATGTCATATAAATGACATATTATAGAATATATCTTTTTTGGAGGTTTTTTCACCTCCAAGATGCATTTAGGATTCATCCATGTCTTTGTGTGGGTTAATAACCCATTCCTTTCTATCCTTGGATAGTACCCCATTGTGTAGATGTACCAGTGTTTTTATATGCATTCACTTATTGCCAGATTATCTTCCAAAGTGGCTGTACTGTGAATGACATTTCCCTGTTGCTCTTTATTCTTGCCAGCATTTAGTATTGCCAGTTTGCTGGATTTTAATCATTGTAATAATTGTGCAATGGTACCTCATTTTTGTTTTAATTTGCATTTTCTTAGTGACATATGATGTTGAGCATCCTTTCATAGGTGTATTTGCCATATGTAAATTTTCTCTGGTGAGGTGCTTGGTCAGATATTAGCCCATTTTTAAATTGGTTTGTTTGTCATTTCATTATTGAGTTTAAAGTATTTTCATGTATTTTGGATGAAAGTTTTTTTATCAAATATATGTTTTGCAAATGTTTTCACCCAATGTCTCGTTTGTTTTTCTTTTCATTTTCTTAATGGTATTTCTCACTGAACAGAAGCATAAATTTTAATGAAATCTACCTTATCATTTTTTCCTTTCATGTGTCATGCTTTTAGTATTGTAAGCCAAAATTTATTACCAGACCCAAGGTACAAAGGTATTTTCCTATGTTTTATTCTAGAAGTTTATAGTTTTGCATTTTATGTTTAGATCAATGTTCTATTTTGAGTTTCTTTGTTTTTTTTTTTTTTTTTGTAAGTGGTAAAGTCTGTGTAGTAGGAAATTTTGCATAGGGGTGTCTGATTATTTCAGCACCTTTTTTTGAAAACACTATCATTTCTCCAATGAATTGCCTTTTTTCATATTTTTAAAACAGTTGACTTATTTGTGTATGTCTATTTCTGAACTCCTTATAATACTTTATATATATATATTCATTGATTTGTGTGTCTATTCTTTTATAGGTATCATGCTATATTGTGTAATGTGGCTCTGGTAAATCTTGAAATCAGGTAGTGGAAGATCTACAACATTGTTTTCTTCTTCAAATTTTAGGAGTGAAACTTGAGGAAAAATGACTGCAATGCATAAGATAGGTTGCAAAAAATTATGCCATTCCATTTAGAGGAAATAATGTCATCAAAGGAGTAAAATAATAATATGATGTATTTCCCAGAAAATTGTTGGTAAGTTAGATTCTATCTGTTAATTTTAAATTGTCAGTTATCAATGTGCTCTCATGTAGCTTGTGCTTATTCAAATCATGCTGCAGAATATAAATTTAAAAATAATGCCTCAGTTTGAGTTAGACTCCCTGTGCTAAAAAGCCTAACTTCAATTTTCTAACTTTGGGAAAAAAAATAAGTACATCTCTTCCATTCAGTCTATTCTCTTTGTATAATTTCAAATGAGGTATAAAAACCAGCATGTTACCAAAGTCTTATTCTTATTTGAAACTTTGAGGCTGGCTTCTTTCATTTTTACCCAGATTTCATGCTCCCTTCAATGTTTACCACCCTCTTCTATAATTAGGAAATTGTCAAAACTGGCAGGTCTTTCTCCTCTACCCCTCTGCTATTATTTCATCTACAATAAGATCAGTAGAAAATGTGCATCTACCTCACTTTCTAAACCTTTTATCCTCAATTATTTCTCTAACTGAAAACAGATTCTGCATGCTAGTTGATTTTTTTAAAGCTCAGTTTTTATATTCAGATTTCCTACCACTCCTTCATTAACTTGCTTTATTTGAATACTGCCCCTCCTTCACCAGTTTTTTCCATTTTACAAGGCTTCTTTTATTTTTTTAAATATTACTTGTGATTCATCCTTCTTATCCTTTCACAGATGGAAAGAGTGCTCAATAACTATTTTTTAAAAATAAATTTTCCTAATAAATAAAATAACTACTTTGATAATTTTTATAATATAAATTCGGCTGAAACTAAAGTTATGATTCTATAAAATTAGAATCAAATCTATATGTAAATAGACTTAGTGTCCAGCATTAATAGAGTGAATTGATCTTCACATATTAATAATTTTCCTGGACTATTTTTTGTTTATCAAAAGAAGCTTAAATATTTCTTAGGACAAACTATATCATGAATCAGAAAGTCTAATTGGTCTGATTAATTCTATAAATTTCAGGTAGTCTTTCAATCTGACACATGAAGAACACTATTTTTCCTAAAAATAATTCTAAAGTGAAGTCTATCATTTTGAAGTGGTATAATGCCATTGTAAGCTTGCAAACTGAATCCATGAAAAAATCTACTTAAAATTTTTCTGTCGTCTTTTCATATTCTTAAAACAGTCAACACCAGTTATAATTTTCTGTTAGTTGATGGTCTTTGAGATCATTTTAAAGATGTTAAATTGGGACATTTAATACAACCCTATGAATATTTGCTATAATTCAAATAAATTTCAATTTATCAAGTCCATAGAAATCATGGTCTATTTCTTTTATTCAAGAAAAGAAACATGTAGATAAAAGATCATAAATATATCATCTATAAATTATATAATCATTTGTTTAAAGTATTCAATATTGCTGAATCCTTTGTTATATTCAAGTGCTAGATAACAAGAGAGAAAGAAAGAAAATATGTGATCATTATTTTTTAAAATGTATATTCTAGAGAAGATAAAAATAATTGTGAAAAGGGAGCTTAATGAAGCTGTCATGAAAGCAGTAAAGAAAGGTAAGCAGGGAAGATGTCTTGAGAATTAATCACTTGAGTTGAGAATTAAAATATGAATTGTACTTTTCCTGGAGGCCAAGAAAGAGAAAATAATTGCAGACAGACACATTGCTATATGCAAATCAATAAAGATTTAAACACATGCTAAGAAATACAGTAATTAAGAAACTCTGCTGTTCCAGAATCTTGTGATTTGTTTACTTTTTGTTGGGGGAGGAGGGTTGTTGTGTAATATGGGGAAATATTAGGAGTGAGAATAAAAAAAATGACACAGATCTTCTTTTGTGATGCAAAGTGATTTAAAATTTATCCTGTAAGATGTGCCTGGTCTCTAAAAATATAAGCCAAATGTGCATATCTGTTTGCTATAAAGATCACTCTGGTGGGGATGTTGATGATGAACTAGAGAGGAGTTAGCACAAAAGCACAAACTTCCTGGTAGTCTATTATATAGATCTGGGAACTGTTAAACCAGTTTTGGCAAGGGATGATGAAAATTTAAAATACGCCAGCATAAATGGGATTGGAGAAAAAGAGACATATATGGAAGATGATTAGAGGATAGATAAATATAATGGCTGATTAGATGTGTATTGTAAGTGAAGCTGGGGGAAGATTTCAAGGTAATTGTCAATATCTGGCTCTTAGGTGTTAAGAAATAACTCAATATAATCCCTGATGAACAATGTGCACATAAAGTGGTGGAGAAGGGTCCAAATGACAGTTTATTTTGCCTTCTCAAACCACCACAGCAAACCTTCTTAGAAAGTTATATAAATCAGTGTGAGTTTAAAAAAACAAACACTTCTGAATACAATTTTCCACATATAAATATTTTCAAACTTTAGGCCTTTTCATAAACCTGGGATGTAGGTATACGTCTTCTCATTGTAGAATTGGAGAGGTAGTATATCAGTTAGCTATTGAGTTATAACAAATGATTCCCAAATTCAGACTACTATTACAAAAATAATACAACATTATATAATTATAGCTCATGTGTTACAAGGATGAAATCCAACTTAACTAACCTAGGCTGTTTTGCCTGAGACGACTAGGACAACAGAGCTCAGTGCCACATGTCTCTCATCTTCCTTTGGGATAAGCAGGTTAGACTGGGGCATGACCTTCTCTTGGAGAGGGAAGCACAAGCCCCGATATATAATTACTTTGCATAACTCTACTCATGTCATGTTTGCTACCCTGGCCCCCACATTGGCCAAAAGAGATCACAGATCAATCTGAGTTGCAGAGAATTATACCTCATCTACAAAAGGGTGTAAATACAAGGAGGAGTGAAACCTTGTGGCCATTCGTGTAACCATTCTTACACAGATAGGGCACTCCTTTGTTAAGACTGTGAGCTCTGCAGGTAGAATGCCTAGGTCAGTATCCTGGCCCTACTATGAGCTCTGTGATCTTGAACAAATTGCTAACACATCTAAGCCTGGTTCCTCATTTTAATAAATGAAAATGGTAAGACTATTTATCTCACATCATTAATTATGCACATTTGTGAGCCCTATACCTAACACAAAATATATGTATTTAATATATTTTATTATTAATTGTGTTATTCCAGAAGTATGGACATTGAGGTCCACACAGGTTGACATGTTTAAAAACAAAATTTAACATCAGTAATATGTATTGAAATTAGTGCTTGAATGCAGAAACACAGATTACCTGACTTTGGATTTCTGGCTCTTTACACAATATCCTGCTATCACAATATAAAAACCATTAAGCACGATCACTACAGAAAAAGTAAATATACTTCATACATCATTATATACTTAAAATGATATTATTCAGGTAGCATTATAAAAATTTCAGGTTAGAGAATTAACTGATGGTTACTTTTGATTTTTTACTTTGCATTGAAATATAAAGTATTTACTTTTTTCTATTTATAAAAAATGATGTGAAATGAATGACACATTAGCATTATTATTAAGTGCAACAAATGGCTGAAAATAAATCAGACACATTACATGTAGACTGATATGGATTACGGAGTAAATGTAATAATTATATTTTTAAATTCAAGCTCTCTAATCCAGAATGTAAAACTAGGACACTTATGAAGGTGGCATCATGGTATCCAGTTTATCTTAATGACATTATACTACTTTAATTTAAGGAATACTGTGTAAAACATGAAGTCAATATTTTTAAGATGCCCATGTATGCACTGGAAATTGACCATTATGTTAAATTTTGGCTACAGATATTTAAGATTCTTTTAAGGAATGCACACAGAAAACTAACTCTTCTTACCAGAAAAGCATTTTTATAGAAATATACCAGTCTCATTTTTCTTTAATGTCTGACACCATTCCATATGTTCAGAGCTCATATTTCTGAAAGAAAATTGACGAATCCTTTGCTGTGCATAGATTTGTTCTGACTTTTGAATATAAACCAATTTCTCCACATGTGGCAGGTGGGTGACTTAGTATTCAAATTGTCAGGATTCTGGCCCTTGCTGCTTGAGCTATTTATCCTTCAGAGATAAATAAACTATCTCTCTTCCATGGATATTTGTGCTCTAATATTTTCTCTTAAAATAAAAAGAGCAAAACAATCTATTTTACTTTTACTCCTCATGAAAATAAATATCTTCATCATTATCATCACACAAGAATAAAGTTACTTATTTGCTTCTCTATCGAGTGACTATTTAATAGCAACTTTCTGGATTTCTGAAGTCTTCAATGCCAACTATCCAATTAATCTGAAAGAACTTTAGATTTTCGTAATTTCTAACATTGGTTTGATAGCACGAACAATAGTCTAGATTAATTTGGCAAATTGCCATCTTGTGTTGATTTGACCGCAAATTACATTTATAGAAAGAATGAAAGGCACGATTAAAAATTTGACAAAAATGACATAATCGAATATCAGCCACGAAGTCTTGCTACATGTTTATATGAAAGGGAAAGACAGAGACAGAGGCAGAGAGGAAGAAATAGAAGGAAAGAGAGCAAGAACGTGGAGGTAATAACTACCACCCACACAGGACTGAATATGTGCTAGTCGTTGTTCTAAATCAGTTAAGACTTACACTAATCCTATAGGGTAGGGATCAGCATTATCCCTATTTGCCAAACAAGGAAACTAGTAACACAAGGTTAAGCTACTTGATCAAGTTCACACAGGTAGTTAATGTCAGTTAGGCAATCTGCCTCCAGAAGCTGGTTAACTACAGTGTTATGTTCAATGTTCTAAGGCAGGCTAAGGGGGAGATAAAGAGCACAGCATAGTAGCCCACAAACAAAATACAATTAATGGTCCAGTTATTTAACATGCACAATTATACTAGTAAGTATCCATCTTCACTTACAACATATTAGCCTATCTAATCTCTGACAATACGCTTATTGACCTACTGCAAACAAATTTATAGGAATTCACCAGGCAACAGGGCTACCTGGAGACAATATGAGACAGTAAAAGAGCAGACTTATGTCAGCAACCTGACTCTTGTTAGCTATGTTATTTTTCCAAAGTAAAAACATATATATGTGTGTATGTTTGTGTATATGTGTATACATATGTGTGTGTGTATATATATACACATATATAGATAGAGTTAGGATTACATGAGTTAAGGAACATAAAACCACTACATCATTCACAAAGGAAGAGTTCAATTAAAGTTTGATTTAGATGGAAAATGCATGTTCCATTCCACTAAGAAACTTAGTTGATATAAATGAGAGCGAGATAGTACATACCAGTGACTGCAGTGTAGACAGGAGAATCAATTCTGCAAATACCATATGGCCTCAGCTACTCCTAAATCCTAAACTGGTTTTTGTTATTACAAAGACACTATATCTCCATCTCCTTGCCTTCCCTTCTTACCCCTTACCTAAGAAGGAAAACATAAACTTATTTTCTTCAATCATAAGTTTGTTCCATAAAGAGAAATCCAGTGAATAATCTGGAAGCTGGGAAGATTTGGGTGTGAGTACCAAAAATCCATGCGATTGTGAGCAAGACACAGTGTGGCTTTGAACATCAAATACTTCATATGTAAAATGAGGAAATTGCAACTATTTATATCTGGAGTAACTTACATCTTCAATTTTCAATAATTCTGGGAGTTCATAAAAATAACAATTACATAAAAAACAATATTTAGATTTACTTATGAATATATAAAAATTGTTATTGAATTTACTGTCTGAGGACAAAATGTATCAATATATTAGAACTAATTTGTGATTCTTCTTATATAATTACTTTCTGGTTATGATTGTGTCTTTTGAGTGGCATATAAATATGAAAGATAAAATATTTTTAGCTGGGGAAAAAATTAAGCCTTTAGTCAATAGATGACTTCACACAAGATGCTTATCCAATATGCATAAGGGAATAGCTAAGGTAGGAATTAAAACAAGAAAGAACTACAAAGGGGCAGCAAGGGCTTAATTCAAAAACAGGAACATTTTAATGAACGAGACTATAAAATAAGGTGAAATAGGGAAAGAAGAGAAAAATGGACAAGTGAGAAAATAAGCATAGTGAAAATTAATTAGATAAGAGTATTCGAAAGTGCAGATAGATTCAAGGAGTCTGGACTTATTTCCAATAAGTCTTTTAACAAAGCAGCATGGTATCTTCAGAAGGAACATTTCCAGGAAACTTACATTTGATATCATTGTGTCATTGAGCACACTAACAAATTCCACATTTTATTACAAGATTTTATTTGCAAAAGAACTTGATGTAATTTCATTTTTCTTTGAATGCTGGCTCAACATTTCTTTCTAGGTCATTCTTCAGTAATTTGATTTGTTTTAAAAATCTGGTTACCTTAGTTTTCCTTTGCCGGTGATATTTAAATACTTTCCAAAATGCTGTAAGGTCAATATGAAGATGTGAGCCCAACTTATCAGGACAGGCTTAAAAAAATAGTTCACTTATAGCTCTTATTAAGAGGACTTATGATTAAAATTTATAATATAAATACATAGGTCTTAGATTCCAACTTAATATTTTTATAATTAATTATGCTCACACTCCTCTAAGAATTCTTCTCATTGTGTGACTTTTCAGCACCTCTTCCTGCAGTCTGTTTTCACTCTGGTTTCTCTCAATGCTTTTCCTCTTCCAGGCCATTCAGATTTCCTCCAGGAATTCTTTTCTTCCACAAATATTCATTTCCGGTATTTGAAGCTCTTCACCAGTGTTCACTTTACTTTATATTTGCTAAGCATATTTTTCTACTTGTAAAACTTTCCATTTAGTTTCAGATGAAATTCGACCCTAATCCTTGCACTTGGTATGGTGCTGCTATATGCCCAGTATTACTTGCTATCTGTTTTCCAATTTCTGATTGCTATGAATCATTTCTGTTTATGGGTTGCAATTCAAAAGAAGTGCTCTCCATATTTTCATACCTGGTGACTCCAGATGGGATACTGGAGTTCACATTTTCATGAGCACAACTCTCTTTCTTAAGAGATGTATCGGAAAAACGTTTCTGTTTCTGTATAGGGAAATAGAAGTTTATATGGAAAGAGGCTTACTTGAAAGAATTTTGCATTGCAATGCAAAAAGGAGCTGAAATTTGAAATATTAGTTATCCCTAGTTTTGAATCCTCACGTTCTTGGCCACCCTCAATCACTGAAGTTTGTTATTAGGTGACTTTCTTTATAGTATTTCATCATCCAATATTTAGTGCTCATGCTAGTCCAACTCCTAGAACTTTTGTTAACTTTATATGAAAAATATGAACAAATACATGTCTTTTTGTTAATTTTATATGAACAAATACATATTTCTGTTCACAGATCTGAAGTCACAGCTAAAGCACAATAAATAGAATCAGTTCCCTCACTTAGAGGAACTCTTCTACCAAATATTTAGAATTTTTGAAGCCTTCTGATTTTTTCTTACACTTTACTCTTATTTCAGTAAGTACTAATCATGTAAGCAACTACAGTACCACTGTGCAAGCATGATGTGCTCAACTGGTACTCAGCACTTTGGTTGCTAGGCTATACTTTTTACAAAAGCACATATCTTTTACAAGTACATACTTTTTACTTACATAAATCATTAAAGTCAGTTGTATAAGTCCACTCAAATTCATTTAGAGAAATTAATTCACTTTATGCTAAAATTCAAATGTATAGGAACGTGACTGCTGTGTTTGAGATTGATATCTCAGACTTAGCATGATATTTTTCTAATTGACCTTTAATAGTATGGCAATTATTTTATCCTCAAACCCATGCTACTTAATTAATACCAAAATATATTAAAATGAATAACCTGACAGTAATTATTAGAAAGATAGTAACTTAAACACATCTATCTTGTCTTTTTTTCTCTAAGTCTTTTGTAGGACAATATAGCAACTAAATTAACCATCATAAAATTTTGGAGTCTGAAGATTCTCACTAAATCTAAGAATATGAGTTCTCAGATTAAAAAAAAATGCAAGTGTAGGTGTTTAATATTTTTGGCATTGGGGAAATTACTAAGACCCTGTGCCTTAGAAAGAGACATGAGATAAAGTCGAATCAATCCCTTGACTTTCTGAGCAGGTCAGAATGACTAATATTGATTGGTAGGGCCCTAGCTGCTTGTAACTGTAAGAAGGTTAAGATGTTCATATTAGTTGCTTTAGCACTGAAGGAGAATATTTTTTAACTTGAAGGTAACCTTTTACATTCTATACTTGAAAAGTAAGAAGTCTTTCAAAATAGGTTGCCCCCCAGCAACAGTAACAAAAAAAGAAGAGTACTATATATCCACCTGTCAACATTAGTCTATTGAAGAAAATACTCAGACATTATCTTTTACTGTCTATTTACTCTGAAAAGGCAAAACAGATGTTGAGAGATACATTACCCAATGGCTGGAGTATTATAATTCACACAGTAAGAAGAAGGAAAGAGATCAATATGAATGCAAGAGTAGATTGTTATAAAGGAGAACTTGATGAAAGCAAAGAAGAAAACTATAAAAGAAAAAGGATTTCAGAAAAATATTAAAGTATAGAAAAAAATTGGAAATTATGAAACAAATTTGAATTTAAAGAAGTCATCTTTTTCAGAAAGAGATGGAAATGAATTTTACATTTTGGAGTGCAAAATATAAAAAATATGGCACACACCACAGAACAAAATTAGAAAGATCTGGAAAACAGATATGAGAAAGAGTTCCAGGAAGGAGCCAATATTTTAAAAATATGTTATAACATAAATATATATAAACAGTTGTAGGAATAATAACAAGGACATAAATGAATAAAGAAAACTTGCTAGACCAAAGAAAGAAATGTTTTTCAGTTGAAAAGGCTTACACAAATCCTAAGAAGTAATACTGAAAAATAACAAACAACATATGCTGGCAAAATTTCTGAAATTCAGCGAAGAATAGAAATTTTGAAAAGGTCCTAGATAGAATGAAAAAGAAAGCAAAGTGACATCACATTTTACATTTATACCACTTGACATTAATACCTCGATTAAGATTTCTACAATGATTAAGTAAAAGAATGCTGTTGGAGAGAAATATTTATAGTATGAGCCCAAGATTAAAATTATCCAATGTATAGATAAATATATGGAATGATACACACCAACATATTAATTTTAATTTCCCCAGAGAATGCAAAATGAGAAGGGGTGCAAAACATTTTTAGAAGTAGAGGAATTCTGATTCTGTCCATGTTGGAGTAATTTGTACTAGAATCACTTTACTGCTGTAAATAACTAAAAAAACTAGGCAAAGCATATTCATTTATTATTTTCAGAGACTGGAAAGATTAAGCACAGGACTAGAATTCCCAAGTTATGGGAAGCAGACAAGATAAAACCTACAATCTCAGAACTCACAGAGGGATAAGAAATGCCCATATTAGAATTTACAAATGTAGAGAGATTATGTAAAACACTCAGGTCGTTCAGCGAAAACTCCAGAGTTGTAATGTTTCCCTGGTAAGGCTAAATTAGTCCAAGTCAGCAGGAACTAAAACACTTTAAGAAAACTTAAAAATATTCAATCAATTCACAAATAAGTTAGCCACCAATCAAAGCAAAGAAAACTACCCTTTCAAGGAAGAAAAAAGTAATCACACATTTAAAAATATATATCAGTTACAATATTGAACATCCACTCAAACTTTTCAATCATACAAAGATGCAGGCAATTGTGAACCAAAATAAAGAGAAATTCAGTTAATAGAGATAGACCCAGAAATGACAAAGATAAGGAATAAAAAAATGAAGATAATGTCAAGAAACATGAAGAAGAACTCCAGGAGAAAAAATAATCAAGTAATAGAATTTATAAGATAAGTAAATATAAACAAGTAGAGGAGAAACAGCAAGGAGAGTAATGACAGAAGATGATGAGGAACTATAGAGTTTATGAAACAAGCAGTCAAGGACTTTACAGCAGCTAATTCAAATATCCTCAAAGATTTATGGTAAAACACGAATATAATGATGATAAAAATGGAGAAGAGTAAAATGGAAAATATAAATGTTGACCTAATCAATCTATTGGGGATGCAAAATACAATAACTGAAATGAAAATTGTACAGAATGAAATTAAAAGCATTTTAAACACTGCAGAAGAAAAAATATCAATGTGCTTAAAGACTTAGCAATAGAAACAATCTAAACTAATGTAAAGACAGAAAAGAAAAACCTGAAAAAAATAGAGCCTCACTGACCTGGGACAATATAGGACAGTCTGACATATACGTTATTGAAGACCCAAAATGTGAAATAGAGGGATCAGGCATGTATTTTATGAAAAAATGGATAAAATACTCAAAACTTGATAAAACATTACATTCAAAAATACAAAAAACAAGTTTTTCTAATCAGAATAAGTAGAGATGAAACCACAATAAGGCACAACATAAGGACATTTTCGAAAACCAGTTATAAGGAGAACATCTTAAAAGAGGGCTGAGAAAAAGACACATTACATACAAAAGAATACATATTAGAATCATTGACAACTTCTTGAGAGAAACAATGAAGACAGATCCCAGCACAGAGCAGTGGATTACCATAGTCACAATCAAGCACTAGCTCCAATTTTTATTCTGTGTCATTTTAATATCAATTGCAGAAGCAGATTAATATGGCTTCAAGCTTATGCTCTGCAGCCATAAATCTGGCAAATGTGTCTTTTCCAGTCCTATAAGGAAGGAAGAAGAGGAGCAGTTCACATTCACCTAGTGGGGATAATCGTGTAACCTTAAAATTTGTCTTAAGTCTATGTTGCCTCTCTAATTCAGTGTCATAGTCTAAAAGGACCTGGACAGTCTGAACATTTCTCAAAACATAGCACTGGTCCACCATCTTGCTGACATCAGACTAAACTGATTGGAAGAGCAAGATGTAGCAGGAACTTTGAATTTATTTATAGGAAATAAATCCTATAAACTTTCAGGGACCTTCCACATCAGGACTCTGGGTAATTCAAGGACATTTTGTCCAAAAGAAAAATTATAGTATTTTATACTTCCCACCAAGAAAGGATGATCCCTGGTGTGCTTTATCATGTTCCGGAGGATGCCCTGTCAAATGGGCCATACAAACTAGCAGACTCTATACTGCTTACTTATGCCCTTATTTATACTTAATTATAATATATGATTTTTGAGTTATCTTAAGTGAGAAAATAACCCACCAAGAGTTTCTAGCAATTCCCAGAATGGCCTGGCAAAAGCTATGACACTTGCAGCAGAAAATTAGGCATGTTTCCATAAACAATAATTATCATGCTAGTAACAAACTGGTAACAATGGAGTATCTGATCATGACATATCAAGCAGAATTGCCTACCATAAGTTGGGTTTTATTATATCCTAAAACATATAAGATTCAGTGAGAACAAAGTGGTTCATTTAAAATCAAGCGAGAGCAGGGCCAGAGAGCTTAAGTAAACTACATGAGCAGTGACCCAGATTCCCAAATAATCCACCACATTGCAACTCTTTCCAAGCCCATATCTGTGGCCATGTGGAGGCTTTCTTATAATCAGCTGTTGGAGGAGAAAAATGCCAAACTTGGTTCTGTTATGAGTCATATCAGTATTTGGATACATGCTAAAAATGAAACACTGCCACACCAAAGTCACAATGAAGTAAGGACTAGAAAAATAGTCCTCAGTAGAAAATACTCTAACTAGGAAAAACTTCAAAGAGTACAGCTGGTCATCTAATTTGTGGCAAAACATATGGATTCTGAGATAGGAACATTGCAGATTCACGGGTATTGGTGAATAGTTTAGGTAGTTGTTCAAGGCACTTGGAATGAAATGATTGGAAAATTGGGAAGAAGTGGTGCTCCATACAGATACTGCTTTCAAAACTAAGAAGTTTAATCCTTCAACATCCAGAAGTGTGGGCTGCAGATGAATCACAGCTCCTGTGGTGAAGCTTACATCCCTCTTCAGGGAGGATGCTGGGCTTCAGAGGCCTAATCCCCTTTCCTCAATATGGGACATATGTGAAGGGCCCTTCCAGCTTTAGAGCTCCCTGTGGTAGCGGCTTGAGGTGTCAGCCTCAATTTGTTACACTGACTCCCTTAAAGGTGTTATTATCTTTAGCATGTTTCATTTAAACACTTGAATATAAAGTCAGTTTTCCTGGAAACCCGGCCAATGACCAGTTGTTTCAAGAAATTTACATTACTCATTAATTTAAAAATAATAATAATGTATAATTAAGGAAATCCAATAAAGCCACTTCAGGCTCACTTACATGGGAATGAAGACTTTTTCATGAAATCCTTTTATTGTGCCAGGCATGGTATTAGATGCTGGAAATACCAAGGTGTGTAGCCATGGCATTCCTTTCCATGAAAAGTACTTCCATTTTACGTTTATTTGCCTAGTTTTGCATAATTATAAACTGTGATTAGATAACATCTATATTATTCAATATGTGTTAATAATTCAATTGTTAACAGGAGAATTGAAGGAGTAATACGTGGCACACTTGCAAAACAGAAGTCTGTCATGTACACAAGTGTTGAGACTGGCTTTTTTTTTCTTGGAGGATTCAATACTTAGTGACAAATTTTATTCTTCAGAAACTTGGCTTATAATGGTTAGTTCATTACACATCTTGTCAAATTAAAATTGTAATAGCCAATACATAAAATGCTCATAAAGATGCTGATTTGTTTCAAAATAGATATTTGAAGGTTTTATGGTTTTTGTTCCTAGCAGTTCATTTTTGCCTGGTGATTATTTTTGTTGCTGATTGATTTGTCATCACAGAAAACTCTTATATTCATGCTAATGTAGTAATTTTCTTTAACTGTTTAGTGTTTAACTTTCCAATGTTTCTAATTTTGTTAAATTATTTTGTTATAGAGCTGTACTTTGCTTTGTAATTACTTAGTTATATTTTGTAAGAGGAAAAATGGAGAGATCTATAAAAATAAGCAGAGACAAATTATAAGGGATAATTAGAAACTGGAAAACAGTGAGCCCAGAAGTGCTATATATATTGTAGGTATTATTTTTTTTAAAAAAAACTTCCAATCAGTTTGCCTATGAAGAATAAACTAATGTATATTAGTTTTATCTATGACTAACACATGGATGACTGTAATCAAATGTACACCAACTAGTAGCATTGAAGAAATTGTATTTGGATTTACTGGGAACGCTTCTGATTTAGTCAATTACCTTAGGCTAAGTCTAAGTCTTAGTCTTAGTCTTAGTCTTAGAACAATGATAAATAGAGACATTTTCTTCATTCTCAGAACTGACCCACTGGGGGTAACGCGTGATGCAGTGATACCATGTTTAGCCAATTAATTTGTTCTTCCGTATAGTTCCCCTTAACTCCTTTATCCCAACTGGTTTTGTAAAAATTTAGCCATATTTACTGCTTTGGGAGCCCTCTGAAACCAGGGACCAGTTTCTGAGACATACTAAGTGCTCAGTGAGATTATTGATTTGAAGTAAAATTTACTGGGAGACCATCATGCTTACACAGTGCTACCACCTACTCTTTGAACCTTAATTTTATAAATTAAGACATTTCATAGAAATTACTTTGCTCTTTGTCATACAATTAGTAAGTGGTAGTGCCTGGATTATTTATTTATTTTATACATTCATTTATTTGTGAAATATTGAGTACCAACTACACACATACTGAAATTAAAAAGATGAGTAACACATAATATGGTATTCAGTAAATTTATCATTCTAATATTAGTGGTAATATAATTTGAATTAAAGCTTCTGATTCTTTATTTAGCACTCTTATCACCATACACATAGCTTCTCTTCAAATTAACACAAAAACATATAAAAATTCATCCAAAATGACAATTTTATATGTGCATAATTTGAAAAATAAATATGTGCATTTGGTTTATTAAATCAGATGTTCACATATATTAGTATCCATTATATACTTGGGGCATTATGTTCTAGGTGCTGGAGAAAGAACTTTAAACTAAATTAATTATTTCTTTCATGGATCTGACATTCTACTTCAAGGAAGCTGACAAGCACATAAACAAATAAATCAATAGTATGTGAAAGGTAAGATGTGAGAAAAATAAACATCAAAGTGGCCTTTCATAAACTAACATTTGAACAGAGACCTGTATGAAACATGGAAGAAAGCCATATGTGTTTGTGCAGAAAGATGTTCTAAGAAGAGCAGACAGTGAGTACAAACTTCTAAAATGCAAGTGTATGCTCAATGTATTAAATGATAAAAATAGCACAGGTAAAGCTCTTGAGATAGATGAATATTTCAAGTTTCTATTCATTTCCCCACTAGGTCAAAACTGACTTATTTCATACATAAATTTTTAATCAGGAATCTCTCATTTGGTGACATGACAGAAACCTCACACAATCTACTTTAGGCCAAAAGGGAAATCTATTGATTCATGCAACCTAGGTGTAGAAGTAAAACAAAATGACTGTCATTGGGATTCAAATAATGCCATTAGGAACTTATATCTGCATTATTTAAGGTTCTCAATCACCAACATCAGAAATCAACTCATGCTAATTCAAGCAGAGAATATTAGGTAGCTCACAAAATTTGCAAGAATTCTAGAGAACCAAACTCAAAACTTAAGCAAGTAACAAGAAATCTTGCTAGCATGGAACATAGCCAGAATCGAGGGCAACATTTCTCACCAGTGATAGTAATGCCTTTTAGAAACTTTAGAAATATCTTGGACACTTGTGGTTTGAGAATTTATTATTGGAATTTAATATGTGGGACCAGAGATTTTAAATGTTCTGCAACACACTGGGTCGTTCTAGACCAAGAAAGATGTATTAAATAGGGGATCTGCACAAAACAGGATATTCACTGCTATATGTCTTGACGCTGAATTCACCATTCTAAATAAACTTTATTTATTTAAGTCTTATCCCTCTATTATTGCATAATTCCTTCAGCATTAAGCTTTCCAAACGAGATCATTCATTTTGTTGGGTTTTGGGGTCTGAAATGTCAGTTCTTGGTGCGCTCATGGAGCAAAGAATGACCAGATGCATCAAAGTAAGGCAAGCACGAAAATAAGGTTTATTGAGGAAAGAAAGATAGGATTATAGAGCAAGAGCAAGATATAGGTTTACAGAGCAAGGTACATATGCCACAGATGATGACCAGACCCACTGTCATAGCCAAAGAGGGCAAAAAGGTGGCTTGGTTATGGTGTCAGTCTTATTTTATAGTGTCCAGATAGGTACCTCCCTCATGGCTCAGATGTCACCATGGAACCACTTTGATTGGACAGCTGGTAGTTATGTGACCTGAGTCTTACTATGCATGTGGATCTCCCATAAGCCTCTCTGAAAGCTGGTTGTTCTAGGTCACTTTCCAGACTCAATCGTACCTATGCTGCTTGGCCCATAGGCTATAGAGTCCTCTGCATTCTTTTGCTGTTGGCGTGCTAAGTTCTGACTGGTAGATTCGTAGGGTGTTCCCTCCTCCCCCAGGTATGGCAGCGGCTCAGGACAGGATTAAGGTGGGGCAGGACCAAGTCAGGGGCCTGGGGCCCACCCTTTTCCTTCTTCCCAGGTGGGGCAATTGCACCAAGGCAAGGCACCCACTTTCATCCCTCAGAGACCCAGAATCCTTCACTAACTACCTAACAATTTGGCCATGTGTACTACACATTTTATTTTCTTGCTTCTCTGAATAGTGGAGAGAACATACCTATTTTCTTTTTCTTCCACAGTAAGATTCCCTCAAAGAGGAGGCATTTTCAAATATTAGGTGAAAATTACAAATCTCCACCACAATCTTTCATCACTGCTTGCTTCTGCTTAATTTTATTCTCTCAGAGACTAAATGAGCAAGATGTCTGCAGGAAACCTCAAGACCATTTGGGCTCTCTCTCCTATATCCCAAAGCACACATCTGGACTTTGGACCTGCCCATGTCAGATACTCAATCCTGAACTAAATATTATCTCACTGTGAACAGTTGCACACAGCCTGTGGCCAAGAGTCAAGCTCATTCCTATTTGAATTCTATGGATAGCTTCCTCATGAGATATAGGAGTTTTATAATATTTACAGAATAAGGGAAAGAGATGCTTGAAAATGAAAAGAACAGATATATAGTCCTGTCAGTACTTGAAATTTATTATTTTCTGATTTGTAGAAAGGAGTGTAAATTTAGTTACTCAGTAATATAGTTTACAGAAACTTTGAAATTTTAAGTACTCTTTCTAAAAAAAAAACCTTTGTGTATACATATGAAAAGAAAAATATCCTTAATGTGATAAATATAGTATCTAAACAGTTCCTTCCACATAAAGGCCTTTAAAAATAAAGTCTATTGCTTGTTTAACACCAGATAAACTTATATTTTATGGCTGATATATACAACTATGTCTTTATCACTGTCTTTGGCTAAACTTATATATTTGAATTTTTAAGTCAACTAGGCTAGAAAAAAAGGTGTTCTTTATCCCTTATTTTAATTATTAATGAAATAAATACTGAGTGTAGAGGAGCTAGATTTAAGAGCATTGTTTGAAATGTCAACTAATTTCAACACAATTCAGTAAAAGCATGGAGCAATAATACATCAGTATAATATGGAAAGTTCTAGTAAAAATAGCTTACTTTAAAATACACCAATAACATATTATTTCTTTAACTTTTCCCCTAAATTATTCTACATAAGATGTTATGTTGGTCTCCATCATAAGTAGAAATGCTACATATTGTCCCTCCTAAACATATTTTCATTTTGTATTATTCACATTTATGGTAAAAGGGAACATGAACTTGAGAAAATTCACTTTCAACAAAAGCAGTAAATAATGTAAGTTCAAATCATATTCTTTGTTGTAGATAGAAAATTCTGAAGCAAGGTATAGCTAAATTTTGACAATATTGTAAGTGTGAATACCTCTGTGATTTTATGTAACATTTAAATTCTCTAAGCATATATTTTCTCATCCTTAAGGTAAAAAATAAGTATGCGTCATAGAATTCACTATTTCAACAACTATTTAAAATATTAATCAGTATGTTTAATGTTATAAAAATAAGAGCAAATAAAGGTTATTTAAGTGTTATCTCTCTTCAGGACTCTTGAGGATTGTAGGCGATGTAGACTAGTAAAATGCCAGTAGACAGTAATAAGTACTAGAGTAGCATTAATACAAGATACTGACAAGAACACATAACAGGAGTACCTAACATAGTTTAAAGAAGGAAGATTTTCACAGCAACACATTTGAAGAGTAACATTTAAGCAAATGAAAAGGAAAGTGAAAAACATTTCAATAGAAACTATGGTATTTGTAAAGTCCTAGAAATGAAAGAAAGCCTGGACATTTGAAGAAGAAAAAAAGTACAGAATGGTCATAGCATAGAATAATAGTCCATTGTCTAGAAGCGAATCAGTTTATTTATCCATTCACCTCCTAAGAACATCTCGGTGGCATCCATGTTATGGCAATTATGAATAAAGCTACTATAAACGTACGTGTGCAGGGTTTCATTTAGACATAAATTTGTAGGGGTAGACACCACGGAGCACAAATGCTGGATTGTGTGTTAAGAGTATATTTAGCTTTTGGATAAATACCCAGTAGTGGGATTGCTGGGTCAAATGGTAATTCTACTTTTAATTCTTTGAGATATCTCCATATTCTTTTCCATAGAGGTTGTACTAATTTGCAGTCCCACCAGCAGTGTATGAGTGTTCCTACCTGTCAAACTGGTACTAACTGATGAACACTTACATCACACAGGGCAATAACATTCATCAGAGGGCAGGCGGGCGGGAGGGGGGTGGAAGGGATGGGAAAAACCCTCACTGAATGGATGTGGGGAGCACAGTTTGGGAGACGACCACGATTGTGGCTCTGACACGGGCAGAACAGGGGCAATGTGTATGGCCAAAATGTTGTACCCCCATGATATTCTGAAATTAAAAAAATAAATTAAAAAAAAAAAAGTTAAAAAAAAAAAAAAAAGAGTATATTTAGCTTTGTAAGAAGCCACCAAACATCTTTAAAGTGGCTGTACCTGCAGCAACAAAAATAAATACATGGGACCTGATCAAATTGAAAAGCTTCTGCACAGCCAAGGAAACTATCACTAGAGTGAACAGACAACCTACAGAATGGGAGAAAACATTTGCATGCTACACCTCTGATAAAGGGCTGATAACCAGAATCTATACAGAATTTAGGAAAATCAACAAGAAAAAATCAAACAACCCTATTAAAAAATGGGCAAAGGACATGAACAGAAACTTTTCCAAAGAAGACAGAATAATGGCCAGCAAACATATAAAAAAGTGCTCAACTTCTCTAATCATCAGGGAAATGCAAATCAAAACCACAATGAGATATCACTTAACTCCAGTGAGATTGGCTCATATCAAAAAATCCCCAAATAACAAATGTTGGCGGGGATGTGGACAGATAGGAACACTCATACACTGCTGGTGGGACTGCAAATTAGTACAACCTCTATGGAAAAGAATATGGAGATACCTCAAAGAATTAAAAGTAGAATTACCATTTGACCCAGCAATCCCACTACTGGGTATTTATCCAAAAGAAAAAAAGACATTTTATAATAAAGACATCTGCTCTCGAATGTTCATAGCAGCACAATTCACAATTGCAAAGTTGTGGAAACAACCAAGGTGCCCATCAATACGCGAGTGGATCAATAAAATGTGGTATATGTATACCATGGAGTATTACTCAGAAATAAGGAACAATAGTGAATTAACACATCTGGTATTATCCTGGTCGGAGCTAGAACCCATTCTTTGAAGCGAAGTGTCGCAGGATTGGAAAAACAAGCACCACTGGTACTCACCATCAAACTGGCACTAACTGATGAACACTTACATCACACAGGGCAAGAACATTCATCTGAGGGTGGGCGGGCGGGACGGGGGTGGAAGGGATGGGAAAAACTCTCACTGAATGGATGCGGGGAGCACAGTTTGGGGGATGACCACGATTGTGGCTCTGACACGGGCAGAACAGGGGCAATGTGTATGGCCAAAGTGTTGTACCCCTAAGATATTCTGAAATTAAAAAAATAAATTAAAAGAAAAAAAAAAAGAGATCACTCAGGTCTAATAGATGGAGAAGATGTGGAAGGGGAATAGGTTGAAAGGACAGACAGGATGGGATTGTGTCATAAAAAAATAAAATAAAATAAAATAAAGTGGCTGTACCACTTTATATTCTCACTGGCAATGAGTTAGAGATCCTGTTGTTCCACATACTTGGTAGCATTTGGTGTTGTCTGTGCTCTAGATTTTTGTCATTTTAATAGGCCTATAGTAGTATCTCATTGTTGTTTTAATTTTTTTTTCCCTTTATTATGACATATGAAGTGGAGAATCTTTTCTTATGTTTATTTATCATCTGTATGTATTCTTTGATGAAGTCAAGGCTCATTTTTTGATCTTACATTGTGTTTTTTTGTTGAGTTTTAAGAGTTCTTTGTATATTTTAGATAGTAATCCTTTATCAGATTTGCCTTTTACAAATATTTTCCCAATCTATAGCTTTTATTCTCTTCTCTTTCCATTGTCTTTCAAATGTAGAGGGATATTAAGTAGCAGAAATTTTTAATTTTAATGAGGTCCAGCTTATCAACTATTTCTTTCTCGAATCATACCTTTAGTGTAGTATCTAAAAGTCATCATCACACCCAAGGTAATTGGGTTTTCTCCCTTTTTATCTTCTGAGAATTTTACAGTTTTACATTTTACATTTAGAAGTATGATCCATTTTGAATTAATTTTTGTGAAGGGCATGAGATCTGTGTCTAGATGAATTTCTTTGCCTGTGGATGTTCAATTTTTACAACAGCAGACGCTAATGTTATAAAACATATTCTCATAGGTTATACATTTTTTTAACCCAATATATTTCTTTAGCAGACACAACTTAACCCCAGCATAAAAATAGATTGTAAAAGCCAGCCATGAAACTATTTTCCTACCTTTATCTTCTAATGCTCTACTTGAATTATTTTGCTACTTAAAATCCCTGGCCTTATCCCTAATCAATTTGAATGAAGAAGCATATCAAAGCCAAGTTTTATTAAGAACTTGAAGCCCTTATCTACATAGTCCGATGTTGACTGAAGTCTCATAGTCTTATATCTCCTTTATAGTAAACTACCTTCTAAAGAAAACATATCAATATATGAATCTATCTATTTAGTTAATTCAAAATAAATTAGAAATACATGCATATATTATATGGATCAAACATACAATTTGACAAATCAATACACATTTCACCAAGTAACTCTCAGTAGGATTATTCATCAAATATAAATTATCTGAACAAAAGAACCATGTCATTTGATTCTTCTGTCAGAAACTTGACAATAACTAGCAGCTAGTAAAGTGGCAGTTACTTGAAAGCATTTAACAATACTTGTTAAAAGTTATTTAAAAGTTAACTGATTTGGAGTATATGGGAAAAAAACAAATACAAATGAGTAAAAAGAATAAAAACTACTCTCTAAATCAGTATTGTGCAATATAGCTGTGACTATGAAAATGTTTCATAGTGACATTTGTATTAGATAGTACAAATCTAGAGTTTATAAACTAAAATTGTCCATATCACTAATATAACTGCAGGGCAATTTTAATACATTTAAACTCATTCTGTTTGAAGTTGTTTCGTGTTTGAAATATTCTACATATTGTGTTCATAGCCATATAATTAATAATTAAAAAGAAGAGGAAAATCATGTCATTATTAAATTTTATTGTTTTTTCTATAATATAAATTAGAATGATCCATAAGTTTTCTAGACTCAGCAATTACTATCACTGTGAGCCTACCTTTAGAAATTGAGTGTAAATAATAATTCAGAAAGTAATGGTAGCATCCATCATTTGCAATCATAGGTACACAAATGATAAGCCTTTACAATTCTATGAGTATAGCCAAGTGGTTTTAAAATGGACTCCAGGGGTAGCCTTTCTTTTATACCCCAGTTTAAGTATACTTTCTATTTAAACTGTATTTTAAAATGTGCTTTCTACATATTTTAAACAAAATAACAATCTGGTTATAAATTACATTAATATGTTTTATCATTTAAATGACCTTACCAACAAGGTTAACTTCCTCTTTATTTGGAAAAAATCCTCCATGTGAATTTTACAAGAAATTGTTCCTTGTGCCCATCAAAGATGGTCTACAGAAGAGTGTCCTTTGTGCAAAGATTGTGAAGTTCATGAGCTATGATTCATAGCAGCAATTCCTAAGTTGTGATTTGTACATCCTATGGAATTTATAAGTGTATCCATTGGTATAAAAAACAGAAATTTGGGGAATTTTATGTATTTTTTAATTGCATGCTCCGTATTTTCTATTTTTATGTTTAAGTGCAAATAATGAATTTTTAAATGCATATTATGGAATTTACAAATAAATAACAACATATATATTGGATACAAACTGCACAAATATTTATCATGTGAAATGATGTCAAATTTGAAATCATCAACCAATATCACCCTATTGCAATAATATAAGCATTCTAGTTTCTTTGGTTTGGTAATAAAAAACATTTATTTATTTTTCTTCCAAATTCACCAAGGAATCTTCTGATCTGTCTTCCCACATAAAATTGTAGCAGACAAATAAATATTCCCCCCTCAGTGGCAGCTATATTTTTTTTTTGTAAACAACTTGATTTAGTTTTTATCTTTACATAGGAAAGAGTCTCCTGATTTTTGCTCAGTCTATTTGGGGATTTTTTAATCTATTTTTTCCCAGTGTTTTGTGTTTCAGTATTTTACACCAGAAAGATAAAAGAGATGATATTAGAAATTTAGATAAAGACACTTGCAAGCCAGAGGCCAGGCCATAAGCCAACAATAGAATTTCTCAGGTCATATACTCTCTGGAGTGTCATTCAAAGTGTCCATTATACAGTGGACACTTCTGCAATTTGAGGCATGATTCTATATATTCTTAAAGCGCTTCCCCAAATTTAACTCTTTAATTTAGTTTCCCCCATCACACATGTTCTTTATATTTTGAAATTCTATTTTATCCTCCAAGGATGAGCTTACTTTCTACTTTTCTTTAAAAAAAGCTATTTTTATGCCTCCTAACTTAGGTCATGATATTAAATATTTCTAACTAAGCATATAAAACAAAATAGCTTTGTGTGGAAAAAAAAATTTTTGGAAGAAATAACACCATATTTCACTTTCACTTTCACCACTTTTTCTGTGATATTTGGCAATTCAGTTAATATGAGTCTCAAAATTATAGTTGTTTATTTTCTTTAGTTATTATATACCAGGATTTCTATATTTTACCATATTTTCAAGATCACAATAAAATAACCACATTATTCAGTCTTTGCAATATATCAGCAGCATGGATCCAATTATAATCAACCACTGGAAGGTCATATGCCTGTCATAACTTTGAACTATTACCATGTTTTAAATTCACTGCTGAAAGGAGATTAATCTGGACTAAGAATTTTGACAGCATAGCTGCAGTCTCCTGAGACGCTCTGTCAGAAAATGCTAATTTAGTTTATTGCAATCAAAAATGAAGTATTTCATCTCTAAGTTTGTCTTCCAAATGACCATGAGGAGAAGCAGAATTGTTTCTAGAAACACTAGGAACTGAAGCTCCAAAAAAGCGAAAGTTGGTATGCTGTAGGAAAAAGAGTTTCAACGGTTTAATTAACTCCCAAACCTTAAGATTATTATGTAGGAAAATAAATACGACTGTATGCAAACATAAATATGACCATAACTTCGTAGCTAAAAACTAGGAATGTCCAAAGCAAATAAATTATCTAACTAGTTCAATTAATCAAGATTCCTTTCATAAGTGTATTGCTAATTTTAACAATATCAGAAATAAACATTTTCTGGTGTGTCATCACAATAAAAATATCTTAAAAACAAAATCAGGATTTCATAGATATGTTTATTTTCACATACCTTGTAATTTTCATAAAATCCCCAATATTTTCATACTTTTATCAAGCCATTACTCATGATTTTTATTCTCCTACAAAAAGCACTAATTATTATTATAGGTTGTAGGAACACTGTTTTAAAATGTGATGCCTAGTCATAGGAAAAATAAACAACTATGAAACAAAATATGAAAGTTCATGACTAAGTTAGGAGTAAAGCAAAATGTACTACCTGGGTTCTTTGGATCCATGCTAAATCCCTGGAATTTAAAATTTTGAAATGCAGATGTGAATTCAAAAAAATTGTTAACAATTTTAGAAATGTATAGCTGATTCCCATAAAATGAAATGCATTTTCTAAGAGGAGTGATAATTTGTTAGAGACGTAGAACAGAGTTATTTATTAAGTAAAGGAAATAGGTGAACAGTGCTGCAAGATCATGGAAAAGCAGATATCTCTTAGACATGCTGATCTCATTTGCTTTGGCTTTAAACCCAGGAGTGGATTGCTGGACCATGTGTTATAATAGTTCTATTTTAAATTTTTTGAGGAACTCCCAACCATTTTCTATAATGATTGTACTAATTTACATTCCCTGTAACAGTCCCTTTTTTTGGAGAAAAGTTTTCCCTTTTTTCCACATCCTCTACAAACTTGTTATCATTCATCTTTTTGATAACAGCCATTTTAACAGATGCGAGGTGATAGCTCATTGTGGTTTTAATTTGTATTTCCTTGATTATTAATGATGCTGGGTATTTTTTCATATACCTCTTGGCCTTTTGTATGTCTTCCTTTGAAAAATGTCTATTCAGGTTCTTTGCCCAATTTTTAATCAGATTATTTGTTTTCTCACTGTTGAAGTGTTTCAGTTCCTTATATATTTTGGATATTAACCCCTTGTCAGATGTGCGGTTTGCAAATTTTTTCCCAAAAGATTTATTTATTAAGTAAAGGAAATATCTAGCTGTCCTCCAAACTATCATCTAACTGTGACTTACTATGTTGCTATAATTCTTTTTCATTTTTAATCTTATTTTATAGTTTATTTTGCTAATTTTACTATTTTTCAAATTGTAGCATTCTTTCCTCAGAAGACATAATCATTAAACAGAACAAAAAAGTTAAGAAGTGTTATAAATTTTTATACAATTAAAGAAATAGATTTGAAATAAGTCTAACAATAAATGATAGAAATATAAAGGAAAAAGAAAAAGTGTGAATAGATATGGTTGTAAAAAATTTAAATTGGTTGATTGTGATGTATAAATTATACATAATAAATGAAGCTAAAAATAGAAATTACATTTTAAAATATGAGGGGATAGTTGCATTACTGGGTTCTAAAACATATTTCAGAACTGGAGTAAATTAAATGCATGGTTATAATGCAATAATACAAAAATAGAAAAAGGAAAATAAAATCATTTTTGTGTCCTTTAAAATCTATACGGAATGAATAGATTGCTTATATTCTATAGGGAATTAAATTAAAATTATTCTTATATATTCAGAAAAAAACTTGTTCAATGTTAAGTATTAAATGGTGCTTGAACTATCAATGGCAAATCTAGACCATTCGATATTATAGAAAAGGTTAAAATAATGAAGTATGCTTTTGTGTTTCAACCTAGAATGTCTTCAAAATATGATGTTAACTGAACAAAAGAAGAAAGAGAACACAAAATGTAATTTGATTTCAAACAAATAATAAAGTAACAAATGAAAAATATTTTGATTTATATGATCATGTGCCTATAAAAACATTAAAACAATTCTAATAAATAATCATCAGAATTTCAAGTGTTAGAGTGAGGAGGGTAGTTGAAGGATGATTTTAAATTTTACACCATAGAATTTTAAGTTGTTTGAATTTTCAAAAAAGAGTCTATTTATGTATTACTTCTTTTTTATAAAGGGCAAAATGTTGAAGTAAATTTTTCACAATTCTAAAATATCCAGATTACATTATTTGTTATTGGTATTGACTGTAATTTTATTTCCAAGCATTTTGGCATTTTAATATCTTTTACTGAACTTTAATTCATTTTATTTCCTTATACATGCTAAGAAAAATTATACTAGACAAATTAAACAGGCAAGGAAGACTTCATTGAAGACTATTGCAATAGGGGAGAGAGATTGAATTCAATTCCACCAGAACAAAGGAGACTTTAAGTGCCGTGGTGAGCCACTGGAAAAGTACTGGAGTACCTTAGGAAGGAGGTTAGCAAAGGTGGTTAGGCCACCTGTGTTTGCTAGTTGGTGCTTGTCTAAGTTAGGCTCCTGTACTCCCTCATAGACTAGGCAGACTGGATGATAGCTTGCTTGCTTGCTTGCTTGCTTGCTTGCTTCAGCTTTATTGAGATCTAGTTGATTTACAAAAACTTTCACATATTTAATGAATACAACTTGATGAGTGTGGCTATATGCACATTCCTGGGAAACAATTAACACAATCAAGGTAATAAATACATCCATCACCTCCAACTTTCCCCATGCCCTTTGTTGTGTGTGTGGGTTTTGTTGTTGTTTTTGCTTTTGTCGTGGGTGTGTGGTATGAACACTTAACCCAAGATCTACCCTCATAACAAAATTTTTAAGTGTACAATGCACAAGATTGTACAGCAGATCTATAGAACTCATTCATCTTGCATAACTGAAACTTCATATCCATTGAAAAACAAGCCCAACTTTCCCCCTTCCTCTCGACCCTAGCAACCACCATTCTGCTCTCTGCTTCTATGGGTTTGACTATGTTATACAAGAATATGTGTCCTGTACATACACTGGAATATTATTTAACCTTATAAAAGAAGTAAATTCTGCATATATGACAAATGGATGAACCTGGAGGACATTATGGTAAGTGAAATAAGCCAGTCACAAAGGACAAATATGACCCTATATTCCTTGAGAAAGAGATTTATGGGTTGTAAAACTAGTCAGAGGCTGGAAGACACTTTGCATCTCAAAGGGGCGGAGAAAGTATTTACAATTGGAAGCTTTCTGCAAATATATGTTTGGGAGGTCAGGGACTTATAGTCAGGAAAAAAACTGTCTAAAGTTTAGTCAAGCTGAAAGAAACAATGCTAAGCCATTCTTGATCAATACTATCCATGTAACCATTCCAAAGAGAGGTTTTTATTTAAAAATAAGCAGACTTTTCTATGGGTATCTTTTATAGTCCTTTTCTCCCTCGTGCCTCTTCTCTGTCTTTTCTCTCTCTGTAATGGCTAAAAACATCACAAAGTTAATCTACTACTATTTTATAGGAAAGTCAATTTAAAATATAATCTAGAAAAAGAATAAAAATATAATATTAGTTAAGTTTCTCCAGGTTAATAAATGTCTCTACCTAAGTTATTAAATCAGCAATTTTCAAGCTTGAGTCTATTACTATATTAAATTGCAGAGCAAATTATTGCAAACTCTCCTGTCTTTTCTCTTATTACTTACTATATACACTCTATTATTTGTATTTAGGAAGTGAAAATAACATATTGATTTAATTTGTTATTGTAAGTAAACTTTGAGTTGATAACCTACACTGATAATTAGTGAGTAAGAATGCTCTGACTTACATTCCCTTTTCAGAAGTATACAAGTCATGTACTACGCTTTTCATTTCTGCATCCCAATGAATTAATTCAATGCCTCACAGACAGAACCCCATAAGAAATGGCTAAATTCACAAATGAATGAATGACAATCTGGATGTTTGGTCTGACGTTAGTTATAAGAAGAAAGTCATTAGCTTTCATAGTATTAATTAGAAGCCCTGTTGTTTTTATGAAAAAATTAAATCTCTTGATTTAACAATGTAAAGGGTTAGAAAATCCTTTTTAGTACTAGTTTGAAAAGCTCATTTGTACAAACATGGACTTGACATTTATTAGTGTGGGATTCAATTTAATGGGGAATATATGTGATAATGATGTTATATTCTTTTTCTCTATTATTATGTTGGATATTTAAATTCCTCTTCAGATTACTAAGTGACCATTTGAAATTGAAAATCCTCTGACAATGTCTGAAGTTGCTTTCAATTTTCTTTTGGTAACAATTTTGAAAGGGCCTTTTTTGGAAAATGCAAATAGCTCCCACACTTTTGAAACAACTTTTGACAAACACATTATGAGTAACAATAATATGGTTGCAAGTGTAGTGCATACATGATTTTTTCATATGTAATATCTGATAAGTTATCAAATATACCAGTCCCTGACAGAGAGATACCTTACTATATGTTGTCACATTCTATTCTTATAATTAACGTTGTCTGCATCTTAATACAGGGAAACTTAGTTCAAAGGTACCATTTTGCTGAACCCAAATTACAAAGCTATTATGTTTTAAAGCTAAGATTTGAATCCAAAACACTTTGCTCTAAGGCTGAGCCATTCCTTCAATTAACCTGTCTGTACTCTTTGTCTTGTGCATTAAATTACTTTGAGAAAACAGTGCAAATACTCAGGTTTCCTTTCTGGTAGTCATCATTAAGAAACAAGTGATTATTAAATCTATATGATTTCCAAACACTTGAGGAAGAGAGAAATTATATAAAATCTCTCTGAATCCTGTCCTTAAGAGGCTTATGATATGGTCAGAGAAATAAGACAAAAACAAATGTATAAAGCTCATAAATATTTTGAAAATAAAACCAGAAATTGTTAATGTTTTACATACTCAAAAATTAAAAATTAGAACAACAAGTTTGGGAAGGGGATCCAAAATGAAAAACACACAGAAACAAATGAACCTAACTGTACTACAAATGAATATCCAATTGCACACTGAAGAGAGAGGAGGAAGTGATGAAAATAACTAACTTAAGTAACTTCGGAAAACAGCATTTTGTCTGTATAATATAACACTGAAAGTAAGAACTATAAACAAATGTTTATTTTATCTGATGTGAGAATAGCTACTCTAAATCATCAATGGTAAAAAAAAAAAAAAGAAAAAAATTGTCATTATGTAATGATAAAGGGATTGATTCAAAAAGAAAATATAACAATCCTAAGTATATATGCATCTAACACTGGAGCTCCCAGATTCATAATACAAATTCTACTAGATCTAAGGAAAGAAATACAAGTGACATCATAATAGCTGAAGACTTCAACACTTCACTGACAGAACTAGACACATCACCAACAAAGAAACACTGGTCTTAATCGGGACTATGGAACAAATAGACCTGACAGACATTTACAGAACACTCTACCCAAAAACTGCAGAATATACATTCTTCTCATTGGCACATGGGGTATTTTCCAAGAGAGATCATATATTAGGCCACAATACAAGTCTCACCGAATTAAGAAAAATCAAAATCATACCATGTATCTTCTCAGACCAAAATGGAATAAAACTAGAATTCAATTCAAACAGGAACTCTCAAAACTACACAAATAAGTGAAAATTAAACAGCCTACTGCCGAATGATCCTTGGGTCAAAGATAAAATAAACATGGAAATTTAAAAAATTTAATTGAATGACAAAGGCAATACAGCTTCCAAAATCTCTGGGATACAGCAAAGGCAGTGCTAAGAGGGAACTTAAGCCTTGAATGCCTACGTGAAAAAGACAGAAATTTCACAAATTAACAACCTAATGTCCCACTACAAGGAATGAGAAGAAGAACAAACCAAACCCAAAGCTATCAGAAGGAAAGAAATAGCAAAGCTGAGAGCAAAACTAAATGAAATGGAAACCAAACACAAAAAAATGCAAATGACTAGTGAAAGAAAAAGCCTGTTCCTTGGAAAGATAAACCAAATCTATAGACCACTAGCTAGATTAAACAGAAATAAAAGAGAAAGGACTCAAATAAGCTCAATCAGAACTGAAAAAGGAGACTTTACAACTTATATTGCAGAAATAGAAAATATTATCCATGACTACTATCCAAACCTCTACCTATACAAGTAAAAAATCTAGAGTAATTGGATAAATTTTTGGAAATACACAACCTCCCAAGCTTGAATCAGGAAGAAATAGAAATCCTGAACAGACCAATAAAGAGTAGAGAGATTGAAACAGTAATAAAAAATCCCCCAAAAATAAAAAGTCCAGGACCAGATGGAATTACAGAAAAATTATACTGGATCTACAAAGAAGACCTGGCACCTATACTACTGAAACTGTTCCATAAAATCAGGAAAGAGGGAATCCTCCCTAATTCTTTATGAAGCCAGTATCACCCTAATATCAAATCCAGGAAAGGACACAACAGAAAAAGAAAACTACAAACCAATATCCCTTATGAAAATAAATACAAAAATCCTCAACAAAATGCTAGCAAACAGGATCAAACAGCACATTGAAAAGACAATTCATCAAGATCAAGTGGGTTTCATACCATGGATGCAAGGATGGTTCAACATAGACAAATCTATAAATGTGACCCACCACATAAACAAAACTAAAAATAAAAACCATATGATCATCTCAATAGATGCAGGAAAACATTCAATAAAATCCAGCACCCATCCTTTTTTATTTCAGAATATTATGGGGGGTACAAACACTTTGGTTTCATATATTGCCTATTCACTGCCCAAGTCAGAGCTGCAATTGTGAGTATGCCTCAGACAGTGCACCCCGTAGGCAAAGGACATGAACAGAAACTTTTCAAAAGAAGACAGAATAATAGCCAGCACCCTTCTTTGATAAAAACCCTCAACAAACTAGGCATAAAGGGAACATGCCTCATAATAATAAAAGCTGTATATGCAAACACACATCATACAGAATGGGAAAAAGTTGAAAGCATTTCCCCTAATAACTGGAATAAGTCAAGGATGCCTACTGTCACCACACTGTACTGGAAGTCCTAGCCACAGAAATCAGACAAGAGAAAGAAATAAAGGACATCTAAATTGGAAAATAAGAGGTCAAAATATCCCTCCTTGCCAATGATATGATCTTATATCTAGAAAACCCTAAAGCCTCTATCAAAAGGCTCCTAGAATTGATAAATGAATTCAGTAAAATCTCAAGTTACAAAATTAATGTGCACAGATTAGTACCATTTCTATACATTAATAACAGTCTGAGAGTCAAATCGAGAACTCAATACCATTTACAATAGCTGCCAAGAAAATAAAATACCTAGGAATATACTTAACCAAGGATGTGAAATAGCTGTACAAGGAGAACTACAAAACACTGATGAAAGAAATCATAGATGACACAAATGGAAAAACATCCCACACTCATGGTTTAGAAAAATCAACATTGTTAAAATGGTCATACTTCCCAAACTGATTTACAGCTCCAATTCAATTCCTATCAAAATATCAACATCATTTTGTACAGACCTAGAAAAAAACAACCTTGACCTTCATAAGGAACCAAAAAAGAACCCAAATAGCCAAAGTAGTCCTAAGCAAAAAGAACACATCTGGAAGCATCTCATTGCCTGATATCAAATTATACTATTAATACAAGGCTATAGTAACCAAGACAGCATGGTACTGGAACAAAGGTAGAAACATAGACCAATTGAACAGAATATAGTATTCAGAAATGAAGCCATATAGCTACAACCAACTGGTTTTCAACAAAGCAGACAAAAACATACACTTAGTAAAGGACTCCCTATTCAATAAATGGTGCTGGGAAAATTGGATAGCCACATGCAGAAGACTGAAACTAGATTCCAATCTCTTGCTGTATGCAAAAATTAACTCAAAATGGATTAATGACTTAAATGTAACACTTGAAACCATAAAAATTCTAGAAGAAAATCTAGGAAAAACTCTTCTGGTCATTGGCCTAGGCAAAGAATTTATGAGTAAAAACCCAAAAGCAAATACAACAACAACAAAAATAAGTGAATGAGACTTAATTAAACTAAAAAGTTTTTGCATAGCAAAGGAAATAATCAACAGAGTAAATACACAACCTATAGAATGGGAAAAAATATTTATAAACTATACATTTGGCAAGAGACAAAGATCCAGAATCTACAAAGAACTCAAACAAATCAGTTAGAATACAACAAATAAATCCATCAAAAAATAGGCAAAAGACAAGATCAGATATTTTTCAAAAGAAGATAGATAAATGGCCAAAAAATATAGGCAAATATGCTCATCGTCACTAATAATCATGGAAATTAAAATTAAAACCACAATGAGATACCACGTTACCCCTGTCAGGATGATTATTAAAAAATAATAATCAGTAGATGTTGGCAGTGATGCAATGAAAAGGAAAAACTTATACACTGTTGGTAGGATTGTAAACTAGTACAACTGTTATGGAAAACTGTAGGGAGATTCCTTGAGGAACTGAAAGTAGATCTACTATTTGAACCAGCAATCCCACTACTGGGTATCTACTCAAAGAAAGAAGTCATTTCACAAAAAACACACCTGTACCTGAATGTTTATCACAACATAGTTCACAATTGCAAAGACAGGGAATCAATCTAAGTGCCCATCCACTGAGGAGTGGGATAAAGAAAATGTGGTATGTATGTGTGTGTGTGTGTGTGTGTGTGTGTATATACACCATGGAGTACTACTCAGCTATAAAAAGGAATGAAATAATGTATTTTGCAGCAAATTGGATAAAACCAGAGATCATTATCCTAAGTGAAGTTTCTCAGGAATAGAATAACAAATACTGCATGTTCTCACTTATACGTGGGAACTAAACGAGGGGTATATGTGGTCATAAAGTGGCATAATGGACTTTGAAAACTAAATAATGGGTAAATAATGGTATAATGGACATTAGAAACTAATAAGGGAGGAAGAAGGGAGGGGGTTGAGAGATAAAAATCTAACTATCGGGTACAATGTACACCATTCTGGTGACCGGTACACTAAAAACCTAGGCTTCAGCATTATACAATTCATACACGTAAAAAAAAATTACTTGTACCCCCTAAATCTACTGAACTAACATAAAAACAATTTTGAAATGTTTTGTTCTAGTAAGTAAGTAGTTTGCTTTGTAGAGGTATGGATTAGCAATTCCAAAACTATTTCATCTATATTCTAGATTCCAGCAAACAAGTAACTATTTTGTGAATGAGAGACCAATTTCTCACTGTCAGATAAAAAAAAAAATTAAGAATATGGAAAAGAAGGCTAAAATAAATCTCATGTACCAAAATTACAGTTGTCAATGTGAATTCAAAGAGAGAGAGAGAAGCCAGTGTGTGTGTGTGTGTGTTGTGTTTGTGTTGTGTATTTACCTCAGTCTGCTGAGAAGACCTATAGGTAGTGACATTCCAATAACAATAAGCACAGCTAAGACCTGGATTGTAGTTTCTGAATTTCATTCTCCAGAATAAGAAACCAGGCTCCTTGAAGAAATGAATAATTCCAGGGCTAGGGCACAAATGTTCAAAATGAGACTGGAACAAAAATGAGAATAATCCCAGAAGGTATGGAAGTGCTCAAAGCATGATGGAGATGTGTAATAGATAAAGATCCAATTTAAAAGGTGCCCAATGGTCAAACATGAGCCAATCTTAGCAGCAAAACATAATGGTCCATATTAGATTATTACACAAAAAGATTAAATCAGAATCCCTGAATCAACACTGATATATATGAAAAGACAATTCATAAACAATAACAAAGGAAGAAAGGAAACTTCTTTATTATAACAGAATTACAACTAATAAATGTAAAAAGTAATGTAAATAAAATACTACCATTTGGCAAATATAGGTGTAACAAGTATATTTTTAAAATGTATACTAAAAATCATCAAAAGTATGGTATAAAAGACTCAAAGAATCTCAGCAAAATATATTTTTAGTTAAAAGAGATGAAATGTCAAGTGTATAGTGGATAAAATAGAAAAGAACACCATAACTAAGTAACAAAGTTAAAATAACTAGTAATGGCACCACTTGATGCTTTGTGTCTGCTAATATGATTTTTTTTTCATTTATTTTAAAATTTCAGAATATTACAGAGGTACAAACACTTTGGTTACATATATTGTCTTTGTACCACCTGAGTCAGAGCTACAAGCTTGCCCATCCCCCAGAGAGTGAGCACCACACACATTAGGTGTGAATTTACCCATCCCCTCCACCCCTTTCCCACCTGCTCAAGACCCAATGAATGTTACTTCCATATGTGCACATAAGTGTTGATCAATTAGTAGCAATTTAATGGTGAGTACATGTGGTACTTGTTTTTCCATTCTTATGATACTTCACTTCGGAGAATGGGCTCCAGCTCCATCAAGGATAATATAAGAGATATTAACTTACTATTGTTTTTTATGGCTGAGTAGTACTCCATTGTGTACATATACCACATTTGATTAATCCACTTATGCATTGATGGGACCTGGGTTGTTTCCACATCTTTACAATTGTGAATTGTGCTTCCATAAACATTCAAGTGCAGATGTCTTTATTATAGAATGTCTTTTTTTCCTTTGGGTAAGTACCCAGTAGTGGGATTGCTGGATCGAAAGGTAGTTCTACTTTTAATTCTTTGAGGTATCTCCATATTACTTTCCATAGAGGTTGTACTGATTTGCAGTCCCACCAGCAGTGTATGAGTGTTCCTATCTCTCTGCATCCATGCCAACATTTGTTGTTTTGGGAATTTTTGATAAAAGCCAGTCTCACTGGAATTAAGTGATACCTCATTATGATTTTGATTTCCATTTCCCTGATGATTAGAGATGTTGAGCAATTTTTCATATGTTTGCTGGTCATGATTCCTTGAGAAAGATACAATGTCACATCTGTGGCATTCTGGCCAAATTTGCATAACATGAATTTAATTATGAGAAACAGACAAATCCAAATTCAACAAGATAGCTGGCCAATACTTTTCAAAAGTGTTAAAATCATAAAATTAAAAAACACCAATAAACTGTATAAAAATAAAGGAGACTAAAACAACACAACTGGATTTTATCCTAGACAAGAAAAGTTACCCTAGTAGGACAATTGTTAAAATTTGAATTTAATCTATAGGTAATAGTATTATATAAATGTTAATTTTATGTCTTTCAAATTTGTACTATGGTTTTGTAATAAGTTTTTAAACATGTAGTAGAAAAGTAACCAGAATTCTTTCCATTTATTTTGAAATATTTTTGTTCATCTGAAATTCTTTGAAAATAAAAACTTAAGAAAAATATCTGAAATAATAATATATGCTGAGTCATATTTTGTGTGCTATATGTTCAGAAAATAGAAATAAATGCATAGGAGCCATTAGGAAAAGCTTTCATAATGGAAGTAAGACTTATAGAGTACCTTAAATAGAGATAATACAGAATTTTATATATATATATGTATATTTGGAATCAAGTAAGTGGAGGTAGAAATACATACAGAATTTTTGTTTTGATGAGAAGATAGTGAGTATATGAATGTTATACAATAGGTAAGTTATATTGATAAAGATAAAGAAGGCAACAACTGACTGACCACCTAAAACATTTTTTAGTTTAATAGGCGCTTATAATGCTTGTTATATCAAAAATGAACATGAGTACTTTGTTATAAAACATGTTTTCAAAAATAATTAATATTTCACATACTCAAAAAATAAATAAAGAACATAAGGAAGAGATGGAGCCCAACATGGAAAACAAATATATTGCAAATGAATGATATAAGTGCACTGAAAAATGAATGGAGAAAAGTATTAATCTAAGCAACTTTTGATACCATTTTAATTTTGAGTTATCTTCTGAAAAATAAATAATATCTGTAGTCATCGCTAGGCAGACATAGTTAGGCACGTAACATTAGCTGTAGCATTTTCCTTAGGGTGTAAGTAGTGAAGGTGAACATAATCTGAATTAGTGGTTTGAAGAACAGAATCAATGCTATGGCACTGGAAAATTTTCTTTTTTTTAATTTCAGAATATTATGGGGGTACAAACACTTTGGTTATATATATTGCGTATGCACTGCCCAAGTCAGACATACAATCGTGAACATCCCACAAGCAGTGCATCCTGCACCCGTTTTTGATAGATCTGAGTTTTTGTTTTCTTTTTTTTTAAATGAGAGCTGTGTGGTGAAGTAATAATAACACTGACTTTGTAAATAAAAGCAACTTAATATACAGTTTTTGCATGTTTCTTACAAGTTGTTTAAACTCAAACTTTTTTTCCTAAGTCTCAGTGACTATGTTTTTAAATGAGGACGATATAAGCCATTCTCACTGGAGTTAGGTGGTATCTCATTGTGGTTTTGATTTTCATTTTCCTGATGATTAGAGATGTTGAGGATTTTTTCATATGTTTCTTAGCCATTAGTCTATCTTCTTTTGAAAAGTCTCTGTTCATGTCCTTTCCCCATTTTTTAATAGGGTTGTTTGATTTTTTCTTACTGATTTTCCTGAGTTCTATATAGATTCTAATTATTAGTCCTTTGTCAAATGTATAGCATGCAAAAATTTTCTCCCATTCTGTAGGTTGTCTATTGGCTCTAGTAATAGTTTCTTTGGCTGTGCAGAAGCTTCTTAATTTGATCAGGTCCCATTTGTTTATTTTTGTTGTTGCTGTGATTGCTTTTGGGGTCTTCATAATTTCTTGGCCTAGGCTGATATCTATAAGAGTTTTTCCAACACTTCCAGAATTCTTATGGTTTCATGCCTTAGGTTTAAATCTATTATCCATCGTGAGTTGATTTTTGTGAGAAGTGAGAGGTGAGGATCCTGTTTCAGTCTTGTACATGTGGCCATCCAACTTTTCCAGCACAATTTATTGAATAGGGATTCTTTTCCTGAGTTTAGGTGTTTTTTTAATGATTTGTCAAAAATCAGATGGCTATGTGAGGATGGTTTTATGTCTGGGTTCTCAGTCGTGTTCCATTGGTCTATGTCTCTATTAACTCCAGTGAGAATGGCTTATATCAAAAAGTCACAAAACAACAATTGTTGGCGTGGATGCAGAGAGATAGGAACACTTACAAATTGGTGGTCAGACTGCAAAATAGTACAACCTCTATGGAAAGTAATATGGACATACCTCAAAGAACTAAAAGTAGATCTACCATTTGATCCAGTAATCCCACTACTGGGTTTTTATCCAAAGGAAAAAAAGACATTCTATGATAAAGACATCTGCACTCGAATGTTTATAGCAGCAAAATTCACAATTGCAAAGATATGGAAACAACCTAAGTGCCCATCAATACATAAGTGGATTAATAAAATGTGGTATATGTATACAATGGAGTACTCCTCAGCCACAAAAAACAATGGTGAACTAACACCTCTTGTATTATCCTGGATGTAACTGGCGTCCATTCTTCTAAGCAAAATATCTCAAGAATGGAAAAGCAAGCACCACCTGTACTCACCATCAAATTGATACTAGTTGATCAACACTTATGAGCACATATAGAAGTAACATTCATTGGATGTTGGGCAGGTGGGAGGGGGAAGGAGGGGATGGGTAAATCCACACCTAAGGGGTGCAGTGCTCACTATCTGGGGGATGGGCATGCTTGTAGCTCTGACTTAGGCAGAGCAAAGGCAATACAGGTAACCTAAACATCTGTACCCGCATAATACTCTGAAAAAAAAGACCACAATGAGATATCACTTCACATCCACTAGGATGGCTATAATTTAAAAAATGAAGGAAAATAACAAGTGTTGGCAAGGATGTGAAGAAGCGGGAACCCCTTGCTGATAGGAATGTAAAATGGTGCAGCTGCTATAGAAAACAGTTTGGCAGTTTCTCAAAAGGTTAAACGTAGAACTACCATATAACCTATTAATTCTACTCCTAGGTATATATCCAAAAGAATTGAAAGGAGGGGCTTGAATAGATATTTGTACACTAACGCACATAGCATCATTATTCACAGTAGTCAAAAGGAAGAAACAACCCAAGCGCCCATCAACAGATGAATGCATAAACAAAATGTGGTGTATACACACGATGGAATTTTATTCAGCCTTAAAAAGGAAGGACCTTCTGACACATGGTACAACATAGGTAAACTTTGAAAACATGACGTTTAGTGAAATAAGGTAGATACAAAAGGATAAATATCATACAATTCTAGTTATATGATGTACTTAGGACAGGTAAATTCATAAAGACATAAATTAGAATGCTGGTTACAGGGGGATGAGAAGAGGATTGAATGGAAAATTGTTTACTGGGTATAAAGTTTTTGGTGGAGATGAAAAATTTTGGGTATAGATAATAGTAATGATTACACAACATTGTGAATGTAATTAATTTACATTTATGGATGGTTAAAATATGTGTTATGTATATTTTGCCACAATAAAAAAAATCAATGAGATCCTCGTTCAAATTTGTGTAAGAT
This sequence comes from Daubentonia madagascariensis, assembly GCA_023783475.1. Taxonomy (NCBI): domain Eukaryota; kingdom Metazoa; phylum Chordata; class Mammalia; order Primates; family Daubentoniidae; genus Daubentonia; species Daubentonia madagascariensis. The sequence continues at coordinate 21,220,072 of JAKFHU010000726.1, read as the reverse complement.
TATTTAATAATGTATAAAGTTATATGCAAACATACATTTATGGCACCAGTTACTTTTCAAAAATAAGTTTCCTGATGGCAGAAAGCATCTTGTATTTTTTCTTAACTCCAGTACTGATCATAGTGCCTAGAGTGTAGAATGATTCAAGTAATCATTGAACTTCCAGTATATATTAGAAAATGAATTTGTGTATTTCAAAATATAGATATAATGTAATACTGCATGAAATGCACACCCTTTTTTGCTTTAGTGAATGGATTACACTTTTGAAAATTCTCATTAATATTTTATGATCATTTTGCTATTCAAAAAATTCTTATGGTCTTCATCATAGCAGCAAGACACTGTGTACACTTAAATCAGTAAATGCTGGTGCATGATAACACGGAAATAACATGGCTTTTTTACTGGTTCCATTATACTCTTTGGATGTAGAGCTTTTTGTGCCATTATCCTATTTTTAATTGTTAAATTCACTCGAATTTTCAAACGCAGATTATATGGTTAGGAATTTTTAAAAAGTGTTTGTGTGAATTTTCTGAAATTTGGTGTGCACAAATATCGAGTTATTAAGCTTCCATATAAATGTCTCTTTTTTTGGCAATTCTCAAGGCAAATACAGTATGTGACACATGTAAGCTATAAATTGCCTTAGTTTTAGCAGAAAAGTATAATATTGATTTGGGTGATTCATTTTACTTATAAAATAGTTGCACAAACTGGGGAGATAGAAAGTATAGCTTTTTTAAGTGTGTTTGTGTGATTGTGACAGTGTGATTTAATATAAGTTAGGCTTTTTTTCTGGGCTGGCCCATATTGAGAAACATTGTATATGAATTACTCATCGATATGTTTTTCTTTTTTTCTTCTTTCTTTTATTTTTTAAGAGACAGGTGTTGCTTTGTCACCAAGACTGGAGTGCAGTAGCACTATCATAGCTCCTTGCAGGCTCAAAGTCTTGAAATCCTGGGCTAAAGTAATCCTCCTGCCTCAGCCTCCGAAGTAGCTGGGATTACAGGCATAAGGCACTGTTCCAGCTTCAAAGATATGTTTTCAATAGTGTTCTTACTACACATGATGAACAAATTTTACTTCTTGCAACAAATAATAACTAGGGTCAATATGCTTTCATAGTAGAGTTTAGATACAGTTCCAACAAGTAAAAGTCTCCAACTTCTGTTTGAATAATCAAATATTGCTAATAGAAATTATGTCTCTGAAATGGAAGTAATAAAATTATTTAATATAATTGAGGTGATTTACTGATGTGGTATTCTTAATTTTCTCCAACCTAATAACATCTGTGAAAAAGTGAAATGGCAGCTGTCAGGTCTCAGTAATAGATGGATTCATGATGTTATTAAATATGTCTTAAAACAAACATGCCATTATTTGATCTGAACAGTTGTTTTAGTGTGTTATTTGGGATTAGTGGCAAATAAATTGTTATTAAAGGATAGGACTCACAAACATTGACAATATATGTAAAATTCATGTATGCAAACTTGCAATTTTCTAGATATTTGGAAAGGATTTGATCATTCATTTTAAATGATTCAAATTTACTGCCTCCAGATTCACCAAGTGCACAAAATAATTCTCTCCAGGATGTTAAGTAAATTTCTTGGTTAGCATTGAAGCCTTCACACTATTCTAGAAAGTCTGCACATTCTGATGGTCTTGAGTTGAGCTTATTAGAAATATATATTTATATAGCTTGTTAATTGAAAAATATATCTGGTGCCAAAATATCTTGCCTTATTTTTATAAGAAAATAAAGAGTGATATGAACCTTAGTGCATAATACATGAAGAAATCATGCATTCTATTCTTATAGGAAATGACTAACTTTGCTTTCTTTTTTTAAGCAAAATATGTACATGTACGTTATTAAACTAATCAAATAATAATTACAAAACCAGATATGAATAATGAGAAAAGATAGTTATAGGCCAATTTTACTTGGAAAAGTTTGTGAAAAGTCTTAATAAAATATTAACTATTTGAAAGCAGTAGTCTCTTAAAAATTACAGCACCATAACTGTATTACTAGTGGTACTGCAGATAAGGTGTTAGAAGAAAGAGATTCTAAATTGCAGAGGCTTATCCAACGAAGGTATTTATATCTGTCAGACAAAGTAGGAAAAAAAATGAATGTTCAAATGATGCTGTGGTTCTACCATCCTTAACATGTGTATCCCCAAGACGCTCCAATTATGGGAGGACATTAAGTCTGGAACAAGGAAATTACCCAGATGTTTGCTCACATCATTTCCAATCACGTGCCTTCAACGTGAACTAAGCCACATAGCAAAAATGAACTGTAAAGGAAATAAAAAAGTACAACCTTCCCATGAGCATCTATGGGCCCTCCAACCACACACACACAAATACACACACATAAGCACAAAGAGAGAGAGAAAGGCAGAGACAGAGAGAGGAGGGAGATCAAGAACCCTGGGACATAGGTCAGTAATTGCTATGGTGACCTCTGCCACCTCCCATCTTAGTGTACCCGTTACACCCTTCTCTCCACACAAAGAACATACAAATCCTTTCCAAGGAAGAAAATCAACAATGCTGTCAGTTATGACATCTGGCTGAAAGTGAAGGAGCTCTGGGTAATTAAAAGTCTACTCTACTCTGCCTCGCCGTGGCTCCATATGGTATGATGTCTTACTAACTGAAAGAAAAGTTATTGCCTCATCACTTCTCCCAGCATAAACCTATTACATACTGTGAAACTGAAGGAAGAAAATTGCACTTAAATATCCTACTCAAAACACAGAAGAATGAGAAGAAAACCAGTCGGTTGTCCCAATGTACCACAGGGAAAGGCTTGCAAAGTCTCTTTGCCCTGGTAATGGAATGAATTTTTTTGTTTTACTGATTAGCTTGTATGACATCCCATTATTCCCTTCTCTTGGTAGAATAGTTAGCAATTGTTTTGTTGTTTTTTTACATGGTCCCTACCATTAATGTTGGGAGGTTTTTGTTTGTTTGTTTCCTGGTTTTTTGAGAAAGGGGGAAAGGTTGGTGATATTTTCATAAACATTTCAAAATATTCTATACAAAATACTTGGTTTTCCTGAAGAAAGTAAATATCACTGTTTCCTGTGTGCATATGTAGAAAATCTCAGGACCCTGAAGATAAATAAATTTTAAACAAGTGGGCTTGAAAATATCAATAGCAAAATAGGAATAAGCTAAGTAGTGATGCAAGAATTAGATGGCTCAGCGTTAGAGTAATGATATATAACCTTTTCATGTTATAAGACACTAAAATCCTGATCAGAAAATAGATGAAAATCCCACTAGGATTTCACAACTCATGGAAAGCGCTACTTTCTTAATTCTTAATAAAGCAAACATATTTCTTACATTTCTCAACATCACAAACTTTTATTGAGTTATGATATGTACTAAAGGCTGATAAAAACAGCATTGTTATATTTGATGGTATTCTAAATTTTTGTTGCCATTTCTAAAATTGTTTTCAGAGGAAATTATGCTCATATTCTGTATAAACAGAGATTGTAAAATAGTACATAAACACACTAATTTGAGCAAACTTAAGTAAGGCTCCATTAAAAGTGAAGCAGGAAATAGTATAGAATATACTTTTATTCAATCTTTTAAAATAAATCTTTCACAAATATGCTGCTGTTAAGCTTCAGCAGCAGGGAAATTAACCTGGAAGATGGCACTCAGGTAGATTTAAGTGAGCTCATTTTGAAAAAAATTTCTATTTCAGCAGAGACTATTTACTGTAAAAACAGTAGAAACATGAATCTCACTAATGCTAGCACAAAGCACTAATTAGAAGCCAGTCTGTAGGGATTGTTCTAGAAAAAGAAAACCATAAATCACAAATATTTTTATTAGGAATTATAAGAAAGTGCAATGAAGGTGATAGGAATGTTATGTTTCAGTACAATGGACAGTAAATTATAAACTGGATGTATTCACTGACACAAAAGACAAAATTATTTGTAATGATTGCCTATTTTTTCTCTATATTTAAAGTTTGAGTTCCATGTCTGATGACCTTTTGTGATTTTTCTTATACACATGTGGCATTGTGAAGTTACTTTATGTAGTATTACTAAATTTCTATGATAAAAGTTAAGTCAGAGATGAATTTTAAAAGCCTTTAAGAAATAAACCAGACTTGTAAGTAAGAGGCATGAAACATAAATTTGATGTGGGCTTTTGTTTTGTTTGTTTTCTTTTAGTTTTTGCTTGATGATGGAAAAGCTGGATTTGTCAGAAGTTTAGAATAATTGCAAGAAACATGGTCTATTTAGCAACAATTTGGCTGTAACAGTTAGCAACAAATATATTCAATACCAGCAAGAAATTTTCTTCCATAGAAAATTAACTTTCCATTTCTATTGCAAGGGGAGAGAAAAAAGCTTGTATGGCACATATCGCCAAACTATATTTAATTATTTCATACCTATGGGTCCTTTGTTACCACAACATAGGTGATTGTCACAGTGCGGTGGTGGCACCTATTGACATGTGGTATATGTGACATTAAATTGCCTGAATATTCCCCAAGTTTTCTCTTCCTAGAGCATATCAGGCTTAGATTCTAAGAAGGCCTGGCTAAAATCAGTATTTTCTATTTGATATGAACAAGTTCTAAGCCAACACTTAAAGCAATGTGTAGAGTGGCATTAGTCAAGGAGGTTTTTTGACTAGGAGACATTAAAAAAACTAAGAAGTAAAAAGAAAGTCAACATTTATTTCACAAGAATTATACTTTTGCCACGGTACCTTAAATTTATCAGAGATGGTATACTAAAATTTAACAACGATATATGAAAGTAAAGAGAAGATTATAATCCTAGTAACTCTATAATCTGGTGATAAAGTTATACATTAAATAAAGAATTACACAAATGTAAATTTACTCAATTTAACAATGAATTAAGACAAATAATTGTATGAAGAAAAATAATTCAGAAAGGTAGTATAGGGATAGTGGAGATCTATTGGAGAATATGGCATTCCTTTATATAAACAATATTCCAAATTAAATTAGCATTCTTCTATTTCTTTGATTTTGTGTCAGAAATGGCTATTTGATCCATTTATTTTAAAAAATGTTCTACCTAAAAATTTAAACCAGCATATTACTGAACTTTCCAGTTAGTACACTGAATTACAGCAGAGCTGCTTTATTGTGGTTACACTGATATACTTTTTCTCACAGACAGAAAGTTTTGGCCTCTTATTCATACAGAAGGATAGCTTTGCTTCATCTGCAAAAATAAAATTCTGCAATATACAAAATTCTGCAATTTATAAAATTATTTGCAGTATTTTTATAGGTTGGAGACTTAGAGAAGTGGAACCTGGAGCATTCTGCTTGGATATAAATAATCATAAAGTTCTATAAGCAATTGCTTAATTTTCCTTCAATCTGAGTAAACACTACCTACTTCAAGACTGATAAAGCAGAATGTGAAAAAGAAAGCTCTATGCTGTCACATGAAAGATGAAAAAGATCCCTATTCGATTATTGTTAAAAGCTGCTATGAAGGAAAGAGGGTATAAAATTTTTAATGGCTTTTAAGTGACTCAGAAGATTTTGGCAATGTTCATCAAAATTATGGAAGCTCCTTGATAACACAGAGTGTGCACAAACAATTCAGAATATGTTGGACTTAATTCATCAAGTATTTCAAGAACAAAAGATCTTACTGTACCCATTGTTCCTTTTAATTTTTGGAAACTATATTGCATTCCCTTTGAAGCTAAGAGATATTTGAAATATTTTAGGTGAGGAAGCTTATCCTAAGGATTTGGAGACAGTTGAAATATTTTAAGCAAGGAAGCTTATCCTAAGGATATTAATGAGGATGTTAAAGGGTTTGATGATTGGAAAAAAATCACCAGTCAATGCCCAAGAAGAGCCATGATAAACTTAACCTTTTCATTTCCTGATTCTGCTTTCAGGTTCAACATGACATTTTCAATTTAATAAATATTTTATTTATAAGCTAACTAAAAATGATCAATGATTCATATCCTGAACATTGTAAAACATACATTTGAATATTTATAGTAGCTAACATAAAATTATAAGCTTTTTGTATATAACAATGGACAATTTTAAAACTATGGGAATGGATACATAATCAGAATTTAAAATTAGTAATTAAAATAATCATATCTAATAATTATGTATAGATAGAAAAGTGATTCATATAATGTATTTGTATATTCATGATGATGGATCAGTTTTCTCTATACCACCCCTGAGCATAAAACTTGGAGAAATCAGCTATGCAAGAACTCAGGGAGGTGTATAAAATAATGATATTGATTTCTTCTATGTAATTTTTGTTCTTGGGTCCTGGGTATGTATATAATATAATATTTATGATATGCAATATATGATACATAATATTTAATATGCAATATATAATGCATAAAATATGATATTTATTTTTGGCACATGATCTTACATTCTTGAAACAGGGATCAATCTGTTTATATATTATTCATGCTTTTAATCTCTTGAGGGGGGTTCATGAATATTAATGTATGGCATAAGAAAAGGAAAGATTATCACCCACAAAATGTATATTCCTTTGCTCAATAAATACTTATATGGTACTATTATGTTGCCTATTAAAGAATATGCAGTATTGGATATAAAATACAAAAACACCATTCTCACGGAGCTTACACTGTACTAGGGGAAATATATATTATAATAATGATGATGATAATGATAACAAAATGAAAGGAAGAAAAGCGAGGAGATCAAGAACAAGGATGAAAACAATAAAAAAGAGAAATACAAGATGGTTTAAGTTATATGGAGACCAAAAAAAGGAAGGGGAGTAAGTAGGATGCATTGCAGAGGGTGCACAAGGTTAAATAGGTGATTTATGTAGGGCTCACAGATATGATGACATTCAAGCCAAACCTGTATTAGTGAGGGACTTAATCAATGCTGAATTAATTCCTTTAGTGTTAAAGCAATACTGAAATTTCTTTTTTTTTTTTATTTCAGAATATTATGGGGTACAACACTTTGGCTATATATATTGCCCATGCACTGCCCGTGTCAGAGCTACAATCGTGGTCATCCCCCAAACTGTGCTCCCCACATCCATTCAGTGAGAGTTTTCCTATCCCCTCCACCCCCTCCTGCCTCCCCGCCCCCTGATGAATATTACTGCCCTGTGTGATGTAAGTGTTGATTAGTTAGTACCAATTTGATGGTGAGTACCAGTGGTGCTTGTTTTTCCATTCCTGTGACAACTTGCTTCGAAGAATGGGTTCTAGCTCCAACCAGGATCATACCAGATGTGTTAATTCACTATTGTTATTTATTGCTGAGTAATACTCCACGGTATACATATACCACATTTTATTAATGCACTCGTGTATTGACAGGCACCTGGGTTGTTTCCACATCTTTGTAATTGTGAATTGTGCTGCTATAAACATTCGTGAGCAGATGTCTTTATTATAAAATGTCTTTTTCTCCTTTGGATAAATACCCAGTAGTGGGATTGCTGGGTCAAATGGTAATTCTACTTTTAATTCTTTGAGATATCTCCATACTATTTTCCATAGAGGTTGTACTAATTTGCAGTCCCACCAGCAGTATATGAGTGTTCCTATCTGTTCACATCCGCACCAACATTTGTTATTTGGGGATTTTTTGATATGAACCAATCTCACTGGAGTTAAGTGATATCTCATTGTGGTTTTGATTTGCATTTCCCTGATGATTAGAGAAGTTGAGCAATTTTTTATATGTTTGCTAGCCATTACTCTGTCTTCTTTGGAAAAGTTTCTCTTCATGTCCTTTGCCCATATTTTAATGGGGTTGTTTGATTTTTTCTTGTTGATTTTCCTAAGTTCTGTATAGATTCTGGTTATCAGCCCTTTATCAGAGGTGTAGCATGCAAATGTTTTCTCCCATTCTGTAGGTTGTCTGTTCACTCTAGTGATAGTTTCCTTGGCTGTGCAGAAGCTTTTTAATTTGATCAGGTCCCATGTATTTATTTTGGTTGCTGCTGTGATTGCTTTGGGGGTCTTCTTCATAAATTCTTTGCCTAGGCCAATGTCTATCAGAGTTTTTCCAATGTTTTCTTTGAGAATTCTTATGGTTTCATGTCTTAGGTTTAGATCTGTTATCCATTGTGAGTTGATTTTTGTGAGAGGTGAGAGGTGTGGGTCCAGTTTCAGTCTTCTACATATGGCCATCCAGTTTTCCCAGCACCATTTGTTGAATAGGGCATCTTTTCCCCAATGTACTTTTTTCTGCAATTTGTCAAAGATCAGATGACTGTATGAGGTTGGTTTTATATTTCTGTTCTCAGTCCTGTTCCATTGGTCTACGTCTCTGTTCTTGTGCCAATACCATGCAGTTTTGGTTACTATAGCCTTGTAGTATAGTTTGAAGTCTGGTAGACAGATGCCTCCCAATTTGTTCTTTTTGCTTAAGATTGCTTTGGCTAGACGGGGTCCTCTCTGGTTCCACATGAAGTGTAGAATTGTTTTTTCTAGATCCGCAAAAACTGATGTTCGTATTTTGATAGGGACTGCATTGATTCTGTAAATCAATTTAGGTAGCAAAGCCATTTTTACTATGTTGACTCTGCCAATCCAAGAGCATGGTAGGGTTTTCCATCTATTTACATCCTCTGCAATTTCTTTTCTCAGTGTTTCATAATTCTCTCTATATAGGTCTTTGACCTCCTTCGTTAGATATGTTCTTAAATATTTAATTTTCTTAGGTGCTATTGTGAAAGATATTGCATTTTTAATTTGTTTCTCGGCTTGATTGTTATTACCATATATGAAGGCTATGGATTTGTGTGTATTAATTTTGTATCCTGAGACTTTGCTGAATTCATTTATCAATTCCAGTAATCTCTTGGTTGAATCTTTGGGGTTTTCTATGTATAATATCATATTGTCTGTGAATAGTGAAAGTTTGACCTCTTCTGCCTTCATCTGGACGCCCCTGATTCCTCTGTCTTGTCTGATTGCTGTGGACAGTACTTCCAGCACTATGTTGAAAAGAAGTGGAGATAGTGGGCACCCTTATCTAGTTCGTGTTTGAAGGGGGAATGCTTTCAATTTTTCCCCATTCAGTATGATATTGACTGTGTGTTTATCATATATGGCTTTAATAGTTTCGAGGTATGAGCCATCGATGCCTATATTGTTAAGAGTTCTTATCATAAAAGGATGCTGGAATTTGTCAAAAGCCTTTTCTGCATCTATTGAAGGATCATATAATCTTTGTTCTTGCTTTTATTTATATGGTGATTTACATTTATAGATTTGCATATGTTGAACCGTCCCTGCATCTCGGGAATGAAGCCCACCTGATCGTGATGAATTACTTTTTTTGATGTACATTTGAATTCGGTTTGCAAGGATTTTATGGAGAATTTTTGCATCTATATTCATAAGGGATAATGGTCTGTAGTTTTCTTTTCTTGTTGTGTCCTTTCCTGGCTTTGGTATCAAGGTGATATTGGCTTCGTAGAATGAGTTTGGGAGGATTCCATCCTTCTGGATATTTTCAAATAATTTCTGCAGTAGAGGCACCAGTTCTTCTTTGTAGGCTTGGTAGAATTCAGTTGTGAACCCATCTGGTCCAGGACTTTTTTTTGTGGGAAGATTTTTTATTACTGCTTCAATTTCGGTGCTTGATATTGGTCTGTTTAGAAATTCTGTTTCTTCCTGGTTGAGCCTAGGGAGGTAGTGTGTTTCTAAGAATTTGTCCATTTCCTCCATGTTTTCGTGTTTGTGGGCATAGAGATTTTTGTAGTATTCAAAGATGATGTTTTGTATTTCGATGGTATCAGTTGTGACTTCTCCTTTTTCATTTCTAATTGAGCTTATTGGAGTCCTTTCCCTTCTGCTTCTGGTCAACCTAGCAAGTGACCTGTTTATTTTGTTTATCTTTTCAAAGAACGAACTTTTCATGTTATTAATCTTCTGTATTGTTCTTTTGTTCTCGATTTCATTTAATTCTGCTCTGTTCTTGGTTATTTCTTTTCTTCTGCTGGCTTTAGGGTTGCTTTGCTCTTCCTTTTCCATTTCCTTCAGATGATTCATTAGTTTACTGATTGGTGACCTTTCTGTCTTTTGGATGTGGGCATTTAAGGCAAAAAGTTTTCCTCTCAGGACTGCTTTTGCTGTATCTCACAGATTTTGATAACTTGTGTCCCCATTATCATTTAGTTTGAAGATTTCCATTTGAATCTCCTCCTTGACCCAATAGTCATTCAGCAACAGATTGTTTAGTTGCCAAGTTTTTGGATGAAGATGTGAGTTTCTGTTGGAATTGATTTCTAATTTTATTCCACTGTGGTCTGTAACAATAAACGGTATGATTTCTATTTTTTTGAATTTCTTTAGATCTGTTTTGTGGCCTAGGATGTGGTCAATTTTAGAGAAAGTTCCATGAGCTGATGAGCAGAATGTATATTCAGCGTTATTTGGGTGGAGTGTTCTGTAGATATATGTTAGGCCCAAATGTTCTAGAGTACTGTTTAGGTCCTTTGTTTCTTTGTTTATTTTCTGTTTGGAGGATCTGTCCAGTTCCGTCAGTGGGGTGTTGAAGTCCCCTGCTATTATGGCATTCCTGTTTATTATGTTGTCTAGATCTAGCAGTATTTGCTTTATGTACCTGGGCATTCCTGTGTTGGGTGCATAAATGTCTAGGATTGTTAAATCCTCTTGTAAGATTTTTCCCTTCACCACTATATAGTGTCCATTTTTGTCCTTCTTTACTTTTGTGGCTTTAAAGTTTATATCATCTGAAATAAGGATGGCTACTCCAGATTTCTTTTGGTTTCCATTAGCCTGGAAAATTGTATTCCATCCTTTCTCCTTGAGTCTGAATGCATCTTTGTGTGTAAGGTGTGTTTCCTGAAGACAACAGATACTTGGCTTGTATTTTTTAATCCATTCAGCCAGCCTATGTCTCTTCAATGGGCAATTCAAGCCATTTGCATTTATTGAGAGAATTGATATTTGGGGTAAATTTCTGATTATTCTATTGGGTGGTGTCTTTTGTTTTACCTCTTGCGTCATTGTTGAATCTGGTTTTTGGGGTTTTACCTTTTGCATAGTTTTACATAGGTGGGTGTCTGTTGTGCTGATTAGTGTACAGTGCAAGTCTAAGCACTTCTTGCAAGGTTGGTCTGGATTTCGCAAATTCTATCAGTGATTGCTTGTCTGGAAAGGTCTTTATTTCCCCCTCATATAAGAAGCTTAGTTTGGCAGGATACAGAATTCTGGGTTGGCCTTTGTTTTGTTTTAGGAGATTGATGATGTCTCTCCATTCCCTTCTGGCTTGTAAGGTTTCAGCTGAGAATTCTGCAGTTAATCTGATCAGTTTCCATTTATAGGTTACCTGCTCTTTTTGTCTTACAGCTCTGAGGAGTGCCTCTTTTGTGTTTACTTTGGTCAGTCTAATAATTATGTGGTGTGGTGAATGCCTTTTCATGTTGAGTCTCCCAGGAGTCCTGTTTGCTTCTTGTACTTGGATATCGAGATTTCTGGCTAAGCCATGGAAATTTTCCTCTATTATTCCTTCAAATAGATTTTCCAGTCCACGCGAATTTTCTTCCTCTCCCTCAGGGATGCCTATGATCCTTATGTTTGGCCTCTTTACATAATCCCACATTTCTTGTATGCTTTTTTCTTGCCTCTTGTTTTTGTGTTCTTTCTCTTTGACTGATTTATTTAGAGCATAAGAGTTGTCTTCTAGCTCTGAAATTCTTTCCTCTGCATGGTCCAGCCTATTCTTAAGGCTTTCCACTGTGTTTTGTAGATCCTTGATGCTTCTTTCATTTCTAGGATTTCTATTTGATTTTTCCATAATATTTCTATTTATTTGGAGAATTTTTCATTCATTTCTTGCATTTTTCTTTTGGTTTCTTTGTGCTGTGGTTCAATTTTCTCTTGAATTTCATTGAGCTTTCTTATAATCTGTAAACGAAATTCCTCTTCTGTCATTCTACCCTTTTCATTTGAGTTGGTATCCATTGCTGAGGAACTGATGGTTTCTTTTGGGGGTGACTTTTCACTCTGATTTTTCATGTTCCCTGAGTTCTTTCCCTGGTTTTTTCCCATCTGGCCTCTTGGTTGAGAGCTGGGGGTATTAGGGCTAGTTTATGGCCCTGTCTCCAAGCCCCCAAAGTTCATTCTTTGGCAGAGCCAGGGAGAGGAGTACTGGTCTGTATTGCCTTAGGTGTATTTTAGCACATTTGGTGGATCTCTTGGGTTACATCTGACCTGTTGTCTTCTCCTCTTCCTGGTGGAGTGTAGTAAGATTGTCCTCACAGCTTGAGCTCCAAGCTGGTGGATTGTAATTGAGGGTATGAATCCACAGCTCCCTAATAGCTGGGTATTTTTGTTGTGTCTGTGGCAGACCCTGATCCCCCAATTGGGGTATGCAAAAGCCCCGTGCTTTGGGAGGGGCCTTGTAGCTCCTAGGGGTTAACTTTGACCCTGCTCCTCCTGAGGTGCAGGTAGAAACACAATTTCTTTTGGCTGCAGTGTGAGAGCTGAATTGGGAAAATTCTACACTGCTCAGAGGTTGCTTATCTAGCCACGTGTGTCTGCCCTTCTGATGTGCGTCTCCGCGTGATACTGGTTGATAGGGGGATCTCCAATTGTGCACCCCTTTTCCACCACTAGACCCCAAGGTAAGGCAGGTGGCCATCTCTATACCTAGCAGTCTCCACCGGGGGGATGTTCCCATGGGGAGTGCAGAATAGTGGCCACTGGAAGCGCTCTTCAATGGAGCGAAATTCCCTAATGAAGTGGGCAGGGTTATGGGGAGCTGCTCTGGTTCAGCCTGTGGCTCTTGAGGTATTTGGTTGTCATGAGAACCAGCAGTTATACCAAATAAGTCACTATAGCCAGCAACCTTCAAAATGACCGATCTCTGGGGTACAGGAGGGTGGAACTGAAGGGCGGGCACTAGGATCAGCACATATCGGACTTGTCAGAGGCCAGAGCTGGGGTAGCAGAACCAGATGGATGAGCTGAAAACTGTTTCCAATACACAAAGGTCCTGCCGCTACAGTTCCGGGATCTTGTCCCACCTGGAACCCACGGATGCAGCTGTCCCTGGCCAGCAAAGGCAAAGCCTGTCTCACCCCAGTGGAAGAACCCCGGGCTGGGGCGGGGCGGAGCTAGAGACGCGGCTCACGGCTCCGGGCAGGCGGCTTTAAAGATGGCGGCCGCCGCCAGCCTGGCGCACAGCAGGGCTCTGATCGTGCCCCAGGAGCGCAGCTTTTCTCCACTGGCGGCGGCAGTTGCTAGCAACCTCTAAGGGCGTGTCCCACTCTCCGTTAAACTCCTGGGCCCAGTCCCCCTGACTTTTAGTGGCGCAGTGCCGGCCTGCGGGTTCCCGCGCACTGTCCTGGGAAGCTGTATCTCCACTAGGTCCCTGCCCAGTCCCTCCCCAGCCCTGAGCGTTCTCTGTATATTGCAACTGAGAGTTGTGTTTGGCTCTCGCAATTGCCTCCTCTCCACAGGGTCTGCTGCCTCGTACAACCTCTTTGCCCCAACTCTGGGCTTGTCCCTGACTGAGTGGATGGGGAGGTGCATAACAGCTTGGGGGTCAGGTCGCGTCGCGCTGATCTGGTGAGCGCGTCCTTCCCGCACTCTGGGCTCTATTGTGCTCTGTGCGCCCTCCGATCTTTGTGAAAATTTTGTACCTGTTTTCTTGGGCTGGCATTCCGCGTTGTTTCTCTGTAATTCACAATGCTGTTTTTGGAGTGAGCGGTCCGCGCTCACAGGCAGCCGATGGCGTTTTTCACCCCCTTCCCTGGGAGCGGTGCAGTGGGAGGATTCTATCAGACCGCCATTTTTCCGCCCTTTGCAATAGTGAAATTTCTAAAGAAAGACCTATAGTTTGGTCGCTTTTGTGAAAAAAGAAAAAGAAAGATTTGGCTTTGAGGTAGTAATTTAGAAGTCACCAAAATACTGATGGTATTTATTCACAAAAGATTAGATGAAATCACTTAGAGGATAAATGTTTACAAGAAAAGAAGTGCAAGAATTGAATCCTGAAGCACTCCAGCATTTGTGAGGTTGGGGAAAACAGAAAGAACTAGAATCAGTGACTTAAAAGGAGAGAAAGTGGTTGTAGGAAGAAACACAGAAGAATGTGTTATCTTCTGCAAAGAGGAAGAAGAAATGATAATTTCTGCTAGTCATTGTTAATGGACCAAATACGAGAAATACGCTTACTATTGTTTATCAATATATGTACATCATTGGTGACCTAGAGAAGAGTAGTTTGGTGAGTGCTGGCAGCAGAGGCCAGATTTAGCATATTCAAGAGCAAAGGGGAAGACATGAATAGGTAATAGAGGTACAAGAGTATAGAACTTTTTGGAGGATATTTGCTCTACAGTGCCACAATGAAAATTGAGAAAACATTTGTGTTTATTTATAATCAGTTGTACAAATTTGTGCAGATTTAAGTCTGTTTCTATTCACACAATGTCTAAATTACAATATAATAAGTGAACTTTTATAGGGGCAGTTCAACTTGGTCATATCATGAGGTAGCCATCATAATAACAACTATTGCTAAGTGAACAGTCAGTACACAATAAACACTCTTCTAAGTGTTTTATGTACATTGTCATAATCAATCCTCACAAAAAAGTAGATAATACCATTATCTCATTTTTGGAGAAGGAAACCAAGCCATAGAAAATTAAGAAGGGCTTGCCAAAGTTTCCAAAGGTACATAGAGAACAAAAGCCCAAACAATATATTCTTAACAAAATGCATACCCTTTCCACTATGCAAAACTCTTTCTTCTTTGGGAGTAGGAGAACAAGCAAAAGATTGTGCTTGAGCATATTGGAGAGGACTTAGAATTCCTTGGAAAGTGTTTTTAAAGAGAATGTGTGAAGTACTGAAGCTAATTAATGTGGCTGTGGCTTAGAAAGTGACGATGATACCTCAGAAGGATTTACACATATGAAGAGGATATTGATGGTGAAATGACCAGAATGCAGACTATCACAAGAGTTCATGAGGGAAAAATACTATAAGATTTTATCCTTTGTATTATTACAAGCATAGAGAAAGGGGAATGAATTCTAGAAAATGAATCATCTATTCTGAGACATGATAGCATGGGGAGAAAGAAAAAAGTCTAATATTCATTTCCAAGTTATAAAACTTAGTGGTTTAGGGAATATGTTATCAAGAATAAAAACAGAGCCAGTTTTGTTAAAATATGGTGGGATTGTCTTTGAATATAGCTCATAATATGGACAAATAAATATTTGAAATTTGAAAATGGAACACAGGAAAGGAATTCTAGTGATAATTGCAGCTTTGGATGACATCTGCATCGCATTAACATCCATTAATTAATTAACTCAAGAATATTTGATTGCCTACTGAGCTAGGTGTTGCAAATATAGGAGTGAAATAGAGACCTCATCTGCTTTCAGCAATTTTACTGAAAAATGGACAATATAGATAAATAAACAGGTAATTAAAATACATTGTGGTGACTGCTTAAATGTCAACACAAATATTACATTAGCATTTGTAAGCACTTCTAATCTATTTGGAAATGGGTGATAAAGAAGGCTTTCCAAGTAGATGAAATTTTCATTAAAGCAAAGAGAAAATATGCAAAAATCTCAATATTTGGAAAACGCATAAAAATAAGGGTGAGAGAGTCAAAGAAGGAACAACTTTCTAGTAGAAGATGAAGCAATTTGTAGATTTTTCTGCAAAGCAATGTGAAATAGAGATTTTAAAAGGAAACCTTCAATAAATACCACCTAAAGCTTTTAGATGTAAAATTAGAAGAGTATATATGAGTAGCTTCCTCTCAGACAGAGGTAAGGCAACACTCTGAACTTGTTAAATTAAAGAATAAGTGTCTGGATAGGAAGCAGAGGCAGGAAATAAGGGCTAAAGCTTTCAAAAAGAAGAAAGGTAAGAACAATAGTGAGAGAAAAATGTGAAGGCATTGCCATGAAGGCAGAGAAATACCATACACAGATCAGAATCCAAGAACAGAGCAACATAAAGTCAGTCTCTAGGCCCTGAACACTGCCCCAAACTGAACACAAAGAAGGCTTCATGAACAGCAAGCATCAAACATTAAAAGAAATTTCAAATGTGTGTGATCTGTTTTTTTTCTGATGGCTTTTAAATTGCTTAATTTTCCATTAGGTTGGACAAAGATTGCTGGCCCTTTCTGATGGACTTAGGAGTCACCTAAGTAAGTGATGTGTGGTTCAAAAAATTTCAACTTATCTCCCTTTCCCCACGCCCATGCACATAGCTTCTCAAACTCAAACAAATGCTCATTTATGCTGTCAACAGTCTGCTCGTAGTCATAGACCGTATGAGAGAACAGCATACTCTCAAGTAGACAGAGTGAAAATCTTGGTCAATCAATCCATTAGAGATCTCAAACCTGCTTTCAAGTGTCATTTTGTTTATACATGGAAGGCTTTAAGGTAGCCTAACTGAACACAGCCTTATTTCATGCTGGACAGCTACCTACAGTCTACACTATCCTAGTACATTATAGAATAGCACCTTATTCAAAGATGGATACTAAAGCTAGCAGAAAAGACAAATATCACATAATTAAAATTACTCTTGGAAAGACTTTGGAAAGACATGATGCAGATGAATTGTTCCTGAGCAGTTATTATGATAAGGCACGTTCCACTTATTGGTTTATTTTTATTTGACAAATAATCATGATACATATTTATGGAGTACAGTGTGATGTTTCTATATATGTATACATTATGGGATGATTAAATCAAGTTAATTAACATATCCATCACCTCACGTATTTATTTTTTGTGTATGTGTTGAGAACATTTAAAATCTACTGTTAGTAATTTTGAAATATACATTACTTTATTAACTAACTATAGTCACCATGCTGTGCAATAGACCTCAAAAACTTATTCCTCCCGTCTAAGTGAAACTTTGTACCCTTTGAAAAACATCTCCCCATTCTGCCACCACCACCCAGCTCCTGATAACCACCATTCTACTCTCCTATGAGTTTGACTTTTAGATTCCACATGTAAGTCAGATCATGCAGTATTTATCTTTCTGTTCCTGGCTTATTTCACTTGGAATAATGTACTTCAGGTTAATTTAATCTTCATTAGCATATTGTCTAATCTAATTATTATAAGCCTAATAATTTCTTCATTCATAAAATATAGCCAGTAACTCTGAACTTTGTGTTGGTCAGTGATATTTCAATTACAAGTGCCAAAACCCTAATCCAGAATATTGTAAGGGAAAAAAAGATGTCAGGTTTTGTAACTGGGAAGTGCAAGCAGAGAAGCTATTAATAGTTTCATGCATAGCAGGATTCATCACTTCAAAAGTCACTAGCTCTCTTTCTCTCTTCAGTTGATCAGTGTTATTTTTTTTATTCTTAAGTAGGCTTTCTCCAGGTAACAGCAAATGTTGACCCTGGGAATTCCAAACTTACTTAAATAATCTTTAAAATTTATTATTTATACATATCAAAGTAGGAAGGGGAGAGAGAGAGAAAGAGAGGGTGTAGTGTTTGGATCAAATCTAGAAAAACATAAAAATACAATGGTTCTTTGGTTACATGTTAAATGAATGTATAAATCTTCTGTAACACAACACAATGCATTCAGTGGGAAATATATGTGAGCCCTATAGTTGTAATAGAGAAACTGAAAAAGAAGATAAACTTTATTTGTGTGTATATTTCCTTTTCAACTAAGAATAAAATCAATTTTAAAAAAATTCAGTGTCTCTTTAACATTCTTAGACATGAAGGCTCTCCTTTTAAAAGACATACTTTTAGGATTTTCACATTTCTTTCTGTAGTGCTGAATAAATAAAAATAATATTGTTTTGGTTACTTAGTAACCAAAGTTTGAATACCCAAACTGTTTGACCTACGAATATATCTTTCTAATTTTTGAAACTTCCAAAAATTGAATCATTGGTTACAGTATTAGCAGTTTTATACATTAATATATTTGTATGATATTTCTGTAGCCTAATCATTCAAACATTGAATTGGTCTTATGATGGTAATTTTAAAATAACAGCATAAATATTCTCCTGGATGATGATTAGAATTGAATAAATCCAAATAAACTATGTGTAGCATCATTATAAAACAGCACATTATTTAAAATTTGCTTTATTTTAGCTGTTCTTTTTTCCTAATAATTTAATCCCTGAGAACAAGGCTCAGGAGGCTATTCCGAATCACACAGCAGTGTTACATCTTTTAGAACATTCAGTTACTGGTTTTTTAACATGAATAAGTTTCAAGGTATATTCTACTCACTATTCTCAGAAATACTATGTACTCTCTTTTGTTGGTACCGATTCAAGACTCTAGTCACAAAATTTATGCCCACAATTACATATGTAAGCACTTTGTACAATTTCGCTATAAATTGGCTTATATGATTTTTAGCTAAAAGATATTGCTAAGATAGCAATATCTTTATTAATTACTTCAATATGCCACTTAAGAAACTTTTTAGTATTTTGGTTAAGTTGCATTTTTGTTAGAAATAGCATCATAATTATCAATAAAAATCAGTTTTACTGCTTTAATATTTTAAAAATATTTTTGCAAAGTATCAAATGGTGTAATTGTTGCATAATTCAATATATTTTGTTTTATCTGTGGACTAATAAATTTAAATTTACTATACAAAATAAAAACTTTACATCTTGAAAATTTTATATAGGTTATATATTTTCTTTTTGTCTCTTCTAAATAAAAGCAAAACAATTTATAAAAATCATGATGCTGAAAGCTGTAAATTGAGAACCATCCAAGTCTTTATTTTGTTTTTAAAACTTTATAATGGAAGACAGAAAGTTTTCATAAGCTGACGTTTCTTATTTAGTAAGGATTTGTTGTCCATGCCCTATTACACTTGCGAAAAATTTCTGCTGTCAGTTTTTATAAAAAAAAAATGATGTTAACAGTCTCTACGAAGAGAGTGTACATTCTATAATTCTGGATGAAATGACCAAGGGAGTTTTACAATGCCTAAGTTTAAAAGTATAGAATGAAAACTAAGAGCATCATTTATGTTAGCTGCAACATATTGTCACTGAGTTTTGTGTAATTAATTCTTAAGAAGGAGTAAGTTATTAAGCCAATGAAAACTATTTTACGTGGCTATCCAAATGGCCACAAGAAAAAGAAAGTGACTTGAAAAAAATAAAGTATCAAAATACAATTAAAACCCTCCTGAGTCTCTCATATTCATCCCCATATACATCCACATTAATAATCTTCTTATCTTCCCTCTTTGCATATAAATACTGTCTTGAATTTGGTACATTTTTTACAGCTCCCCTTCTTCCTTCCTCCTCCTCCTCTTCCTCCTCCTTCTTCTTCTTCTTCGTCCTTCTCTCTCTTCCTTCCCACCTCTCCAAAGAATTATAATGCTTCCATGATGAATCTAGAAGGTTAACTCTTTATAAATTTTTAAGTGCAAATACTTTGTCCATACTTATTTATTTGTTTAAATTTTTTTATGGGCTGGAATGCAAACTAAGCTTATTGTTTCTCAGTGCTAGAACAAAGATTGAACTTTTACCCATAAGATAGGGAGCACCATGAATTGAGTCTTTTATGATTTTGTCCCTGTCTATTCATGCCCTCTCTGCTGAACGTTATTGCCCTTGCCCAACTGAACTTTTCTCTAATACTTTCATGCATGAATTTTGTAAGCACTAATTAATTTTCAATAAAGGGATATTAATACTCCCCTTGCCCTGTTAATGATTAAATGTTAAGGTATTTGGCCCTGCAACTAACAAATAACATATAATAAGTAAAAGTAACTCCAAAGATATATATATACACACACACATGCACACACAGAGTATATATATTCACTGCTACAGAATATTTAAAATATTTAAGATTCACAAAGATAAAGCACTATATGATAAGACATCATTCACTTTTTATAGTTCTCTATTTACTTTATATTCCTCTATTTACTTTAAACTTTTATTAATACTATACTAATGGTTGAGGAAGTTGAATTGCTGCAAGGTGGAATGTGTTAGTAGCTGGATGGCTAAACTATCACATATGCTTTAAGAATTTTACTGGACCAGAAGATACTAAAAGAAAAAATTGGCATACTGATTGTGATTATCTCACCCTTTCTGTTGGATTTCCTTTTTTTTTCTTCAGGAGATTATTTCTATTTTATTTCTTTAACTTGTCATCTATCAGCTCAGTAAAGAAACTGCTATCATTTTTTTTTGTGAAAGTCCAATATCATTAATAATTTATTTCTTTCAAGAAATATGTTTACCTATCTCTGAGGTACAAATTTGGATATGGCATCCTTTGTATCCCTGAAATCTTAAGGTAGCAACCGTTTTGATTTGGAGTTTATAAAAATGTGGATATGGATCTCAGCTGTCATTTACTGATTGTAAAATGTTTGAAAATTACCTACTCTTAATTTATTCAATGTTAAAAATGGGAAAGATAATACATACCAAGTATATTTACTTCAAAAGTCCCACATAACCTATATACAAATCTTGGCAAAGCAAGTTTTCAGAAAAAGATAACTTATTCTTGTGATATGTCTATTATTGCTCACAAAAATAATCTTTCCTTTGTCATTTTAGAGTGTTAGGCAGATGTTGGCAAAAGGAAGAATTTATAGTCTATTTTATTTATTTAATATTCATTTTCCACTGTAGCAACACAAGAAGGATTGTTTGATAATTTACTCTCAGAGCATATTCCAGGTTGCCTGGCAACTAGCCTGCTGGCATATGGTACCCTCTTCCACATAACAAAGAGCCTATGCTCTCAACTTCTCCCAGGTTTCAATGTTAGGCAGTTGCTGTTCCCAGTAATGCTCATAAACTACTGGCATCAAAACTCAAATGCCTTTGAGCACAAATATGGGCTGCTTTTCCCCATTTGTAAAGCCACACTCATGATCTCTCTATTAAATACCATCTCACAGTGTACACAGTGGCATCCAGCTGAAGTCCATCTTTCCTTGGAATGCTGAGTGTAAGTGAATCCATGAACTTGCTGACATTTCCTGACAAATGAGGTCCAATCTGGGCCAAGTAATGCAGTTGAATTTCCCCTGTGCCATTTACATGACACTTTCTTTCTTTCTTAATTCTTCCAATTTTTTTTAATTTCTTCTGCAAAAACTGCTAGATGCCAGTGATTCTGACTGTATTCTAACTGTGTCCTCTCTAATCTCCCCCCAAATTTAGAAAATAACAATTTATCAGGCTAATGAATAACTAAATAAATGTCAAGTGAATGTAACCTACTACTGAGTAGTCTTCACACAACTCAAATGGCTCACAATCACTGCTCCATATACTTCCATGATATGAAAAACATGAAAAATGACAAAGCAAAAAAATTTATGCTAGAGGATCATTCAAATATTGAAGCAGGATCCTGAGTTTGAAAGATGTGAGTAGAATAAAGGAGAATGAAATTCCTCAGTTATTCTCTGTCCAGTTGTGAAAATTCTTAAGATGTTAAATTATATATATACAGTTTTCTGTGTGTGAGTATATTTTACATACATATATATACACATATAAAATATTTTATTAAAACAATATAAAATGGAGTCACTAGGACTCAAGTGTGGGAGATTTTATATTTAACATGTATGCATATGAATTTATAAAACTGGTTATGTTATTAGGCTCTAATTTAGAATATATTCAATTATTATTGAAATATAAGCTTTTTCATATTAAATGTTCTTGGTATATTGTATTATAATACTTGAAGTTTGATTTTAGATTCTCCCATTGCAATTTTGTTGCTGGACTAATCTGGTATATTGATTACAAAAGTAGCCCTAATCCTTTATTCTAAACTTTTGGATTATGACTTGCGCCCTCCTACTATCAAGAGGTGGAATCTATTTTCTCACTCCTTAATCCTTTTGAGTTACATCAATATGATATGCATTAGCAAATAAAATGAGGTGAAAATGATATTTTTCCAGGACCCACCTAAGCATAAAAGGCCTGGAATGTATTTTACACTCTTCCTGGTCCTCTGTCATTACCATGAAAACAGGTTTGAGCTATCCTGACAGAAGATTAGACATAAGGAGCAGAGATAAGTCACGAAATTTTTCACAGCTGACACCCGAAAAGTGTGAAAGTCCAGCCAAAATCATCAACACCTGCTGTCCAACCTGAAGCAGTGCATGTATGCATGACTGACCGCTCAGTGACTACTTATGATCAGGAGACTCACTCTGCAAACCCAGAATTTATGAGTAACATTGTTTTATACATTATGTTTTGTGGTGGATCGTTATATAGCAGTAGCTAATAAATACAGTTTCCAGCTTTTCCTTCTTGCTGCTATTAGTGTTCTTCTTGCTCTAGAATGAGATCATACAAACACATGTATATATACATACATATATGTGTTTATATTTATATGTGTATGTCTTATAAGTGAACATTTAGTATATATATAATTTTTTCTCTCTCACATGTATTATTTTATTTTCTAAAAGCTGTAGGACTGGGTCAGAATCAGAATTATAGGCACAGACAATATTTTAGAAGGGATATCTAAATTTTGAAGGAGGAGAACAATTTTTTGAGTAAACAATAATGATCCAAGAACTCAAGTAAACTATATGTTTCATCTAATGTGAAACTTATAATAGTATGATGCAATATTAATAGTTGCATTTTACAGAGGAGTTTCATTAAAATTATAAAATTTGCCAAATATATATCAAATAATAAGTGGTTAAGCAGAAAGGCAAACTCAATTTTATCTGATCTAAATACAGGCATACCTTATTTTATTATGTTTCTCTTTAATTGTGCTTTTTACAAGTTGAAGGTATGTGGCAGCCCTACATCAAGCAAGTCTATTAGTACCCTTTTTCCAATGGGAGGTGCTCACTTTGTGTCTCTATGTCATATTTTGGAAATTCTCACAATATTTCAAACTTTTCATTGTTACTATATCTGTTATGGTTATCTGTGATCAGTGATCTTTGATGTTTCTACTGTAATTATTTTAGGGCACCATGAACCATGCCCATATAAGATGGCAAACTTGGTCAATAAAGGTTGTGTGTGTTCTGACTGCTCCACTGACCAGCCATTCTCCTATCTATCTTCCCCTCCTCAGGCCTCTCTACTCCCCAAAACACAAAAATGTAAAATTAGACCAATTAATAACCCCACAGTGGCCTCTAAGTGTTCAAGTGAAGGGAAGAGTCTTGTCTCTCACTTTAAATCAAAAGCTAGAAATAATTAAGCTTAGTGATAAAAGCATGCCAAAAACTGAGATCGGTGAAAAGCCAGGCCTCTTGCACCAAACAATTAGCCAAATTGCGAATACAAATGAAAAGTTCTTGGAGGAAATTAAAAGTGCTACTCCAGTGAACACAAGAATGATAAAAATGTAAATAAAACCTTATTACTGAATTGGAGAAAGTTAGTGGTCTGGATAGAAGATCAAACTAGCCACAACATTCCCTGAAGCCTAAGCCTAATTCAGGGAAAGGCCCTAACTCTCTCCAATTCTGTGAAGTCTGAGAGGTGAGAAAGCTGAAGAAGAAAAATTTGAATCTGGCAGAGTTTGGTTCATGAGGTTTAGGGAAAGAAGCCATCTTCATAATGTTAAAATGCAAGGTGAAGCAGCAAGTGCTAATGTAGAAGCTGCAGTAAGTTATTCAGAATGTCTAGCTAAAACAATGGATGAGGATGGCTATACTCAAAAACAGATTTTCAATGTAGATGAAAAGACGAAACAGCCTTATATTGGAAGAAGATGTTATCTAGGACTCATATAGCTAGAGAGAAGTCAATGTCTACCCTCTAAGCTTCAAAATATGCTGACTCTCTTGGTATGGGCAAATGCAGCTGGTGCCTTTAGGTTGAAGCCAATGCACATTTACCATTCCAAATATACTAGGGCCCTTCGGAATTATGCTAAATCTATAAATGGAAAAGCAAAGCCTGGATGACAGCATATCTGTTTACATCATGGTTTACTGAAGATTTTTATTCCACTGTTAAGACCTACTGCTCAGAAAAAAATATTTCTTTCAAAAATATTAGTGTTCATTGACAATATACCTAGTCACTCAAGAGCTCTGATGGAGATCGAAGTTATTTTCATGCCTGCTAACACAACGTCCATTTCTCAGTCCATGAATCAAGGAGTAAATTCTATTTTCAAATCTAATTATTTAAGAAATTCCTTTTGTAAGGTCATAGCTACCATAGATAGTGATTCCTCTGATGGATATGGGATAAGTAAATTCAAACCTTCTGAAAAGGATTCACAATTCTAGATGTCATTAAGAACATTTGTTATTCATGAGAGGAGATCAAAATATCAACATTAATAGGAGTTTGGAGAAAGTTTATTTCAACCCTGATGGATTACTTTGAGGGGTTCAAGATTTCACTGGATTTCGCTACAGGTGTGAAAATAGCAAGAGAAATAGAGTTAGAAGTGGTGCCTTAAGATGTGACTGAATTGCTGCAGTATCGTGATAAAACTTGAACAAATGAAGAGTATCTTGTTATGGATGAGCAAAGAAAGTAGTTTCTTGAGATAAAATTTGCTTCTGGTGAAGAAGCTATGCACATTGTTGAAATGACAAAACAGGATTTAGAATAATACATAAACTTAATTGATGAGGCATTAACTCCAATTTTGAAAGAATTTTTACTCTGAGAAAAATGCTATCCAACAACATTACATGCTATGGAGAAATCTTTTGTGAAAGAAAGGAATCAATTGATGAAGTAAATTTCATTGTTGTCTTACTTTAAGAAATTGCCAGAGTGACTCCAACCTTCAGCAAACACCATCCTGACTACTCAGCAGCCATCCACACTGAAGCAAGACACTTCACCAGCAGAAATATTATGACTAACTGAAGGCTCATATGATTGGTTGCATTTTTTATCCATAAAGTATTTTTTAATTAGGGTATGTACATTGTTTTTTTAGACATAATGCTAGTGCACACTTAGACTACACTATAGTATAAACATAACTTTTATATGCACTGGGAAACCAAGAAATTGGTTTGACTTGTTTAGTGGTGATACCTGCTTTATTGTGGTGGTCTGGAACTGAACCTGCAATATCCCAGAAGTATGCCTGTACCTTTACCTAGAGGTATTCTAGACACACACACACACAACAGGCACAAATCCATTTTATATATCAGGATAGTGATGCAAAAAATTTTTTAATGGCTATGCAAAAAAGGCATAACTATATGTGATCTATTGGGAATATAGAATATGCAATCTGACCCCTTGTCCAGTGATGATCTGTCTTTTCTACCAAGCTATCAACTTATGGAATTATAAAACAAATGAACTAAGGTATAATATTTAGATGAGGCAATATTAATGAAATGCAATTTCAATTTACTAATTGAAATTCTCAGATATAGAGAGAAATATTTAATTTTCTTACTAATGTATTACTTATAATTTTGTATTATAAATATTTTAGGGTTAAATATTTAGTGTTTTGTATGTGAGGGTCAAATCAAATGTAAGTGTAAGTTGTTCTGAAGATGGATTTTCATTGTTTCATTTTTTATGTTTATTATGAGTTCTATAACAGTATTATACTGGTGTTAATTTAAAATAAATGATATATGTAAGACACATCAGCTTTTTGATAAATTTTTCAAAATAAGGCTTTCTAGCCATTTAGGATCTCTGAGAATATTTTACTAAGTCATACATCATTTTTAAAATGAACTAAGAAAGGAAAAGTTTGTGAGGAGGATATATTAGTTACCTGAGCACAAGTAGGCAGGTAGGTGTACTTAGCTAATTTTGACTCGTATTTGTGACTGGCAAAGATTTGTGGAACAGCGTGATGAAAATAGAAGAGCATAAAATTGGTGACACTCAATTCTTATATTAGGGAACTTGATATTTTGTGTACTCAATGTATACCTTGTTGTCGCCCCATATTTTGTGGTGACACCTCTAACTACCCTTTTAGTTAAGAGTTTTATTGTCCTTGGGGTATTTTTCATTTTTCCAATTTAGTTTAGAAAATTTCCGACTTATTTCTACTCAAATCTAAAAAAACTTGGAAGGGTTTGCTGATTTTTACTTTGCATTTGGGAATTCAGTACAACTACAGTTTCAAGCAAAATGTAAGAATTGCAAATTTATCCAAACTGAAACAATATCACAATAGTTCAAAAGCACTGAATGACTCTGGGACATAAAAATGATGAATTTTGTCCATCCTTGCACAAGCTAAAAACTGACAAGTAATATAAGAACAAAGAAATTCCTCTAGGCTTTCTATGATAGAATTTTAAATTATATAATAAATGGCATCATAGTGGCTACACTGTTAGTCTATAGTGAAATATATTTTAGAAATGTCAATAAGTGGAATGCAAGCATAATTATCCATCCCTTTTGGTACTATTTAACTATAATAGACCTCATGTCCTTTAACCTCTCAGATTAAAATATGTTATCTCAGTGATCCAAAATACAGTGAAATAAAATTGACTAATTTTTTGATAATGTAATAATTATGATTTGTAGAATTTTTGATGATTTTTCAGATTATATAATTAAATGCTATCAATTTATTCAGAAATTAATTACTAAATTGCATAGACTTAAAAATATATAACTATGCTTAGAATAATTATGAAAAGTATTACTCTAGGCTTAGAGTAAATATACAACTTTCACCTTGGGTTGGGGACAGAAAGGGAACAAAGCTTTATAGTCTCAGCAATTTGATGCACACGAATGACATTATTTTTCAGATTTGGCCTTCAATAATGACAAAGAGCTTT
The DNA here is from genome assembly GCA_023783475.1 of Daubentonia madagascariensis. Lineage (NCBI taxonomy): Eukaryota > Metazoa > Chordata > Mammalia > Primates > Daubentoniidae > Daubentonia > Daubentonia madagascariensis. The sequence goes on along the minus strand of JAKFHU010000726.1, from coordinate 21,193,166 downwards.
GTGATTCTTTTCCATATAATTGTGTGACACATGAACTGGGTCAATTTTTAAATAATAGAGTTACACACAACCCTATCTTTCTGTCCTGAAAGAATAACTAGTTAAAAATGCAGCAGAAGTATTACAGGCCCATGTCTTTTTGGATTGTGACTATAGAAATGTAAAGTGATAATACTGAACTCATGATGATCAATTGGTAAAGACTGTTTAGTGAAGGATAGAGGGCTACAACTGGATTTTGTGCTTAATCTATTGCTATCAAATGGATGTTTCTTGGACAAATAAACACCCGAACACTCTAAACGTATTGGACACTGAAAATGATTAGCATCAGGCCAAGCTTTGAATAGTCCTGTAAAGCAGGGCTTCTTGAACTTGAATGTGCCCACTCATCTATAAAACTTGTTCAGATGCATATTCTAACTCAGTAGGTCTGGCATGGGGTCTGATAGTCTGCATTTCTAATGATCTCTGAAATGATGTTAAGGCTACTGGGCCTTACACCATATTTTGAGTAGTAAGTCTTTAATGGAATTTCTCCATATAAATTGACTTTAGATTTTTTTTTCTAGTCCCCATAATATTAACTGTAAGTCTATTTAGAATTGATCTGAAATCTAGAGATGCAAATCATGGAGAAATATTCAATAATCAAAACAATCTCTAGGTCTCATTTTGAATAGAATGGAGGAAAATTGATTCTGTCCCTAAGCCTCAAAGATACGTATCTTTCCAATAAGGTTTAAGAGAGAAAGAATCTCATGTTAAAACAATCTGTTAGGTAGATAGGGAGGGATTCCAGGTCTCCTGAGGACAAAAGTGGGTGCTGTTGAAGTTTACCCCCCACCACCGTAGGCTTTCAGACAGGCTCATGGGAGATCCGCATGTGTAATAAGACTCAGGTCATGTGACTCCCAACTGTCCAATCAAAGTGGTTCCATAGTGACATCTGAGCCATGAGGGAGGTCCCAATCCGGACACCATAAAACAAGACCCAGACCATAACCAAGCCCTCTTGCTCTCTCTCTTTTGCTGTGACAATGGTCTGGTCATCGTCTGTGGTATATGTATCTCATTCTGTAAACCTATATCTTGCTCTTGCTCTGTAATCCTGTCTTTGTTTCCTCAATAAACCTTATTTTCGTGCTTGCCTTAGTTTGGTGCATCTGGTCTTTCTTTAGCCATGAGAGTGTCAAAAACCAACATTTCAGACTGCAACACAACGTATTTGGTACTGTGACTCAGATGTTTCTGTGTAGGGAAGTCAGCTCACCTTTCTCCACAATGACACTCCTTGCTTTAGGTTTTCCTGCCTTCCAGCCAGCGCTGGGTGGGGGGGCGCTGGTGTTTGCTTTCATTTTTCCACCCTCACCATTTCTCACTGTAGGGTTGAGTTCTTGGCTAAACCCAGGTGTGTGATAAGGAGTTTGGGAATGCGTCCCTCATGGTAGGGGAGAAGTCTTTCATTTTGTTTCTCTTTAGAGAAGAGGGCTTTGTGCTGTAACTTTTGCATTTCTGGGCTTCGAGTTGGTTTTGATAATGGACTGTTCTTTCAGATCTGATGGAGTGCTTATGACCCCTTCCAGTTTTAAGGCTAAACCTGTCCTCCCCCTGGTTTTATTGGCACTAAGCCACCTAGTGCCTGGCTCCCTTGTCTGGAGTGAACGTGTGTGCCTGGTAATAAGCAAGGCAGGACTTAGTCAGTGCCGTTTAGGACCTGAGGGTTTATACAGCCTGCGGACATGCCTGTCTGTGCTGTAACTTTTGCATTTCCTGGCTTTGCTTTGGTTTTGGCAATGGACTTTTCTTTCCCATCTGATGGGGTGCTTATGGCCCCTTCCCGTGTTAAGGCTAACATGTTGCCTCCTCTGGTTTTGCCGACACTAAGCCATCTAGTGCCTGGCTCACTCACTCAGGGTGAACTTATAAACCTGGTAATGAGCAAAGCAGGACTCAGTCCTGCCTACTTTATTAAGGTCCTTTTAGGACCTGAGGGTTTATACAGCCCATGGACATGCCTGTACATGACCTGAGTTACTTTAAGGCATCACTTCTGTATATATCCCCACCATGTCTCTCCCACATGGGGCACAGTTAAATACCTACACCCCTGGTTTTCTTAGGCCCTTCTCCTTCACCTTCAAGCTGCTTTCACTCCATCTCAGGAAGTGCCTTCCTTATTGTGGCTGGCCACCCAATCACTGGTGCTTTTACAAATGAACCAGGTCATTATACCAACAGATATCTTTGTTCTGGTGCTTAACAATGACAGACTCCTAGGTTTGAGGGGTCCTATGTAGCTCCTCTTCCTATGAATTGGAAAAGAGACATCTGGACTGGTATTTTGGCCACATGGCCTGGGCTGTTACCTGGGGATGCCCAGCTCTAACAGACCCTAGTGGGTATAGCCTCCCCCTTTCCCCCCTTTGTCCATCAGCCACATGGTCCAGGTCATTACCTGTGAGACCCAGCTCTGACTGACCCCGGTTGCTCCCCTTTCCCTTCCCCCACCTTTTTCCTTCAAATTGGGACAAGTTTGATCCAGACACTCTGGGGAAAAAAATGCTTAGTCTTCTGCACAACTGCCTGGCCACAGTACAAGCTGGACAGCAGAGAACAGTGGCCACCACACAGGACTCTAAGTCACCCCACCATGTTACAATCGGACCTCTTTTGCAAAAGGGAAGGAAAATGGGCTGAAATACCATATGTATAAGCTTTCTTTTATTTACAGGAAAATCCTCGGTGGTGCAAGGCATGTATAGAGCCAAGTAAGACTATGGTATTAAGAACTCCTCCTCAGGTTCCTACCTGTTCTGAGCTGTCCCCATACTCAGGGGGGCCTGAAAGGGGCCCTACAAAGGGAAGGTGGTGCTGTCTCTACTTCTGCCAGGAGGAAATGCAACTCCACTCCTAACCTTAGTGGAAACAGTGCAGGAAGAGAGTTGCCAGGTGTGCATGGTATTGAACTAGGTGGTGAGTCCTGTGGCCTGTGGCACTGTTGCAGACTAGTAGCAAGCTGTAGTGACTAAATATCCTGCCTGGCTACCATAGTCAGAATGGGACAGTGAGCCCCACTAGGTCTGGAACATGAAAGGAAAGTAGCTTTCCTCTTACATGGTAGGCTGTGGCACTGGGACCACCCCTCCTTCTGCATGCTGAGACCCTGGCACAACAGCAATTGCTTTTTACCTAGACATTTTTCCAGGAGCCTGAGAATTGCTGTGCCACCTACATCAAGGTCAATGGTTGCACCTACCATTAGGGGGCCTGAGTGCAAGATTGCCCAGTCCAGTTCTGCCTAGCTTCAAACCACCTCTCTGAGAAAGATCATGGGATCCATGCCTTTGAACATTTATTTGGTCCATGTCCCTGGACCAAACAATTGCCAGGAACACCCAGCACTTCTCCCAGTTAACAGAGGGCACACATAAACCCTACTGCTACTACCAAACTGACTTGACTATTATCTGCAATTGCCACCTGCTCGTCTGAAGATTTGCCTACATAGCCCATTACAACATCTGCTGACCCAAGAACACAGCATTAGGGAACAAGAAAAGCTTCTTGTGACCACTGCTATCACCATCATCCACACCACCATGACTACTTAAGAGGTCTGGAGCCCACTCATCAGCCCAGTACACTGCTACCACAATTGGCTTTTGAGAAAGCCACCACAAAGGCTGTTTATGCAAAGTAAATCATACAGAGTCTTTCCCACTGTACACACACATAAGCAAAGCCAACTGGTCCTATCCAAAATATACCATAGTCACATCTTCAACAAAAAAAAGTCCACCATCAATGAAAGTAGGTTCAAAAATTAAAAAGAGCTACTGTTTATCAAGATGCACAGAAATGAGAAAACATAAAGGAAACATGAAAAATCAAGGTATTGTGACACCTCAAAGGAATGTAACAATTCTCTAGCAGTGGATCCTAACCAAAAAGAAATCCTGAACACCAGATAAAAATTCAAAATATTGATTTTTAAAGGAGCTCACTGAGATGCAAGACATATCCAAAACCCAATAAAAAGAAACCAAAAAGTCAATTCCAGATATGAACAAGAAATTTACCAAGGAGATAAATATCTTAAAAAATAACCAAATAAAAATTATGGAAATCAAAATTTTATTGAAGGAATTACAAAACATTCAAAAGCTTCAATAATAGACTAGACCAAGCAGAAAAAAGAGTCCCAGAACTAGAGGACAGGTCTTTACAATAATCCAGTCAGACAAAAGTAAGGCAAAAAGAATAAAAAAGAATGAACAAATTCTTTGAGACATATGGGAATATAGCATTCCATCAAACTTATGAATTATCAGCATACCAGAGGGGGCAGAAAAATAAAAAAGTTTAGAAAATCTATTTAAGGAAATAATTGACAAAAGTTTCCCATGTCCAGTAAAAAATTTAGACATCCAGACATTGGAAGCCTAGGAATCCCCAGGCAAATACCTGGTAAATGGGACCTCACAAAGTGATATTGTCATCAGATTGTCTAAAGTCAATGTGAAGGAAAGTATTTTAAAAACAGCAAGAGAAAAATATCTAGTCACTTGTAAAGGAAACCCTATCAGACTAAAAGCAGATTTTTCACCTTACAAGCCAAAAGAGAGTGGGATGGCATTTTCAAAGTACTGAAAGAGAAAAAAACTGCCAACCATGAATTTTTCTATTCAGGTAGATTAAGGTTCATAAATGAAAGAGAAATAAAGTCTTTCACAGACAAGCAAACACTAAGGGAATTAGTCACCACTAGACTGGCCCTACAAGAAATGCACAAATGAATCCTAAGCATGAAAACAAAAGGGTCATGTAAAACAGTCACAAAAGGAAGAAGAGAAAGGAATCAAATGGCAACGTGACAAAATTCCACAAAATCACAAAGACAACAGACAGAGAAAAGGAAAGAAACAAAGAATTTGTAAATGACTAGATAACAATTAATAACATGACAGGAACAAATTCTCATATTATCAATATTAACCTTAAACATAAATGAATTAAATGTTCCACTTAAAAGATATAGTTGGTGAAATGGATGAAATATATATACGTGTGTGTGTGTGTGTGTGTATATATATATATATATAATCCAACTATATACTGCTTAGAATAAACTTATGTTATCTGTAAAGAAAAATATAAACTGAAAGTAAAGGGGTGGTAAAAGATATTCCACAGAAATGAAAACCAAAAGCACACAGGAATAGCTATCCTGATACAAGATAAAATAGACTTTAAATCAAAACCAGTAAAACAAAAGACAAAGAAGGTCATTATATAATGATAAAGGATCAATTCAGCAAGAGGATATAACAATCCTAAATATATATATGCATCCAACAATAGAGAAACCGGATTCACAAAACAAATATTACTAGACCTAAAGAAAGAGATAGGCAGCAATACAACAGCAACCCACTCACAGAACTAGACAGATCATTGAGACTGAAAGTCAACAAAGAAACATGGAACTTAAATTGGATTATAAAACAAATAGACTTAAATGACATTTACAGAACATTCTACCCAACAATTGCAAAATGTACTTTCTTCCATGTATTTAGTTTAGGAATATTTATTTAGTCACTGTAGTTTGCTTCTAGTCTGGCCAGTTGGCACATGGAATATTCTCCGAGATAGACCATATGTAAGGCCATATATAAATTCTCAGCATATTTTTAAAAATTGAAATCATATAAAATATCTTCTTAGACTACAGCAGAAAAACATTAGAAATCAATATCAAGAGGAACTTTGGAAACTATACAATTACATGAAAATGAAACAATTTCCTCCAAAACAATCATTGGGTCAATGAAGAAATTCAGACAGAAATTTTAAAAAATAATAATAAAACAAATGAAATTGGAAAAACAACATACCAAAACCTGTGGGAAACAGCAAAAGGAGTGCTAAGAGGGATGTTTATAGCATTAAATGCCCACATCAAAAAAGTGGAAAGATCACAAATTAACAACATAATGTCACATGACAAGGAACCAGAAACACAAGAACAAATTAATTACAAAGGTAGTAGAAGAAAAGAAATAACAAAGATAAAAGCAAAATTAAATAAAATAGAGACCAAAAAAAATACAAAAGATCTGCAAAATGAAAAGTTAGTTCTACAAAAAGATAAACAAAATTGATAAACTTCTGACTAGACCAAAATAGAAAAGAATTTAGATTATCCAAATAAACAAAATTAGAAATAAAAAAGACATTACAACTGATATCACAGAAATAAAAAGATCAGAGACTATTATGAACACCTATATACTGATAAACTGGAAAACCTAGAGGAAATGGATAAATTCCTGGAAACACATAACCTCCCAAAATTGAACTAGGAAGAAATAGAAATCCTGAACAGACCAATAACCAGTAGTGGGATTGAATTAGTAATAAAAAGTCTCTCAAGCAAGGAAAAAAAGACCTGGACCACAGGCATTCACAGCTGAATTTTACCAAACATAAAAAGAACTAATACCAATCCTACTGAAACTGTTCCAAAAATATCAAGAAGGAGAGGGTTCTCTCTAACTCATTCTATGAGGCCAGTGTCACCCTGATACCAAAACCAGACAATGACACAACAAATATAAAATCTATAGACCAATATCCCTGATGAACATAGACACAAAAATAAACAAAAAAACCTAGCAAACCAAATCCATAAGCACATCAAAAAGATAATGAGAGCTTTCTTTTAACCAGAGATACAAGGGGGTTCAAAATATGGAAATCAACAAAAGTAATACATCACATAAACAGAATTAAAGACAAAAAAATCATGTTAATAGATGCAGAAAAAAGAATTTGATAAAATTCAGCATCCCTTCATAATAAAAATCCTCAACAAACTAGACATAGAAGGAATATAAGTCAAAATAATAAAGGCCATATATGACAAACCCACAGCCAGCATAACACTGAAAAGGGAAAAGTTAAATCATTAACTCTAAGGACTGGAATAAGACAAGGATGCCCACTTTCACTACTTTTATTCAACATAGGTGTGGAAGTCCTAGCCAAAGCAACTAGGCAAGAGAAATAAATAAAAGGCATCCAAATGGGAAAGGAGGAATTCAAATTATTTCTGTTGGAAGAAAATGTGATCTTATACCTAGAAAATCTTAAATACTCCACAAAAAAAAAAAAAAACCTTCGATTTGATAAATGAATTAAGTAAAATTTTAGGATACAAAATCAACATATACAAATTAATAGCATTTCTGTACACCAATAATGATCAAGGTGAGAACCAAATCAAGAAGGCAATCCTATTTATATAATAGCTACAAGAAAAATAAAATACCTAGGAATATATTTAACTAAAGAGGTGAAAGGTCTCTACAAGGAATACTATAAAACACAGATGAAAGAAATTTAGATGACACAAGCAAATGGAAAAACAACCCATGTTCATGAATCAGAAGAGTTAATATCATTAAAATGATTATACTGCCCTAACAATCTACAGATTCAATTCATTCCCTGTCAAAATATCAACATTATTTTTCACAGAACTAGAACAGAAAATTTCTAAAATTCATATGGAACCAAAAATGAGCCTAGTAGTCAAAGCAATCCTAAGCAAAAAGCTGAAGGCATCACATTATCTGACTTCAAATTATACTATAAAGCTATAGTAAGCAAAACAGCATGGTACTGCTATAAAAATAGATATATAAATCAGAGGCACGGAATATAGAACCCAGAAATAAAGCGACACACTTAACAGCAAACTGATCTTTGACAAATTGACAAGGACATACACTGGGGTAAGGAAACCCTTTTCAAGGAATGGTGGTAGGAATATTGGATGCCATATGCAGAAGATTGAAACTGTACCCCTATCTCTCACCCTATAAAAGAAAGACCAATCTCTACACTATAGTTTCATGATTCCCTATAGTGTTTGAAATGTGGCCATTTGTCCACAGGTAAGAAAATTTTTTAAAAAACTATAGAGTGATTTTCATTATTGAAAATTCTTTGGGGAACATTAAGGTAATTATAATCAGAAAATTTATGCTTTAGAGATAAATAAAAAATTTGTTACCGGTTATGACATTTCTTTTCATAATTTTGTTCTTAGTTTGAGGATGTTATTTTCTTCCCCATATGCTTTGCTGAATATTTCCATAACATGATTTAAGCAATTAACTGTATTTCATTTTTTTATTTTCCTGTAATTTATAACTATATAACTATTCAATGTAATTTAAAAAATATCATACTTCCATAGGTTTAACATGGTTACTTTTCTATAATAAAATAATAATTTAAAAAGTAGAAATTATAATACTATGTGTATTAATATTTAATGTATACTATTCTAATTAAGTTTCAGTAAACTTAAATATTTATGCTTCAAGAAGGTTCTCTTTGCTATTTTCTCATTAAAATCAGTAAAATAATCAAATGAAAGAATAATTTACGTTTTCCTGAATTATGGCTGGCTGATATCAATACCTGGAAGATCCTGGATCGCTACCATTCACCAAGTCCTATGAATAGCACATAGGAACAAAATAAGATGTATAGTGGTCAGCAGTTCCATAAATAGATGCTTAACATATGATTTTAGTGATAATTGTGTGATATACAATTATGTCTACAGTATGATTAAAATAAATTAATATGCATGAATATAATAATATGGGAAGAAAGAAACCAAAAAGGTAATCATAGTGAAATGGTAGAAATTTAAGAACTAAATAGTTGGTCCTAGTGGATTATATTTTATCAAATATAATACATTTGAAGAGTTCCTAATTTTCCTGGAAGATAGAATACTTGGACAAGATGTGTAAAAATATTAGTAAAAATGAAACTACTTTTCTTGTTTTTCAAATGACAAAATATCTACAGCCATACCACCCTGAATGTGCCCAATCTCGTCAAAGGACAGAATATAATATAACCAAGAATGAATGAGTGAGAGGTATTAGATCTTGTACAAATCCCAACAGTTGAAGTCACATAAAACCAAACATTTTAGTAAATGATTGCAATTGTTGGTCCATATTCTGAGTAAAGTTCAAGCTCATCAATTACACAAAGTGGTCCTTGCCTTGCCAAAGTATAGACAAACATAATGGTAGAAAACTACCAAACAACATGGGAGTGAAGGGGGTATCTAGATGCAGTCTTCCTGATAGCAAAACATACAAAGCCACTGATTTTACTTTGGTAAGATGAAGCCATTTTCTTCAATGAGAGTATTGTGCTATCTCAGAATCCCAAAGGACAAAGCAAAGTGAACGAGCTCTGCTTTACCCTCAGTTTCTCTAATTTATCTCTACTCTCTGAAACTTTAGGACAGGTACAAGACAGTACACAAGGTTACAAGGTCTCATAGCCTGTTTTTCATACTTTCTTCAAAATATTCTTAACAATCTGCATAGTAATAGACGTCACATTTTTCTATTCCCTTCTTACTTTGGAATATTTCCTTCTGTTATCCCCTTTTTCTTCTTGAGGCTTTAAGTTCATAATAAATGTCTGAGGGAAATTATGGAGCAGATCAGGAATAAACATCCATCAACAAAATAATCCCAACTTATTATTTCCATCATATGAAGTCTGGCTTTACACACACTGATGATAACAAGAATAACTGAGGGTCTTTGGAATAGGTATGGAAGGAAAATTGCTGTATTATTCTTCAACAACGTCAATAAAATATTTGAAGATTGGTTGTAAAACAAGTTCTTTTTTTCTGGAAAATGAAACCAATATATAATCTTTCATTGTAATGCCTTCAGCAACACAGAATAGGCCACATCTATTAAAGCCCAAGTTATTATAAAGATACAGCTGGAAAAATAATTAGGTCAATCTAAAACAAGAACGCCAACTCTTGTATACAACTCACAAAGCACCTAAATTTTGTTTTTCTATGTTTTAGACAGGAAACATAAGTTTATTCATAGCTACTCAAGGATCCACTGACGTTTTGGGAGACATCAACAGAATAGCAGTATTAATGATATTGATTCCTATATGTTTATACACTACAACCATGAAAAAATAAATATGACTAACTTGCAGATCTATTTCTACTGCCCAATATATATGAATTAATTCATTCTAGGCAAAAGTGAAAAAATAATGAGATTATTAAGCATAAAGTAGACATTATTACTTCAATCTTATGCCAATTTACACTGTCTGGTGGAATAATGAACTCTAAAATCGCCAACGCAAACTGCATACCAGGTAAAAATGTCAGCATGGATAACAGGTAAAGCAACATAGATTCACAAATACTTGGTTTGCTGGCATCAGCTGTGAGTAAAATGACAGGATAGCAAAATGCACATGGTTCACTCAGATATTCTCTTGAGTTGGCTAGTATATTTTGTTCCTTTAATGCAAAAGTTTATTTCCTCTCTCAAGATCTCAAAATGCTCACCCTAACCTTCTTGTTCTACAGGGTGGAGGGAACAGACTTAGGTAGAAAAGGCAAAAAGTGACATCCCTCTCTATTCCTGTTAATGATCTTAGTTAAATGAAGGCCTTTCATACATCTAGTCTTTTATATAGGCCGTTGGTTCTCAAAATGTTTTCCCAGGACCAGCTGAAGCAGAATTTGGAAACTTGTAAATGGCAAATCCTGGAGATCTTCTCAAAATCAACTAAATCAGAAATTCTAGGGTTGAGCTCAGCAACAATCTATGATTCAACATGTTACCCAGATTCTGATATGTGTTACGACTTGAGAACCAGACATGTAGGCTATTTGGGTGATGATTTCTCAGCCAGTTATGTTTTCTTTAGTAGCACCTGCATCTACGTGTATAGAATCTCTCTTTAGGATGCAGGCCATTCATCACATTTTATTCTCAGCTTTGTTGCTGAAGCCAAAATTATTCATAGAAAACACCCACTCAGTATTTTATTGCATACATTTGGGGCCATATTTCTTTTACACTGAGTAAGAAAGATTATACTTACGTTTCCTTTTACTAATTTGATCCTCTGCACCAAATAAATCGTAATACTCTGAAATAAATAAATACATTTTAAAAAACAACTTTTGTGTTGTTTTCTCAAGTATCAGATGTATTTTGGAAAAATACAATATCTTGAATACAGTACAATTTAAAATTATTTTCTTTAATAAAAAGAGTAATGAATAAATGTAAAAGGGTGACAAGGGAAGTTAAATGTTGTCTTCCTTTTCTGTAGATTAATGTTCTTGTAGCATAAAAAATATTAAATGGAGTTTATTTAATATTCTTTAAATATCAGCCACTATAACATCTACGCATTTAAGAGTATTCTAAGTGATTACTAATATAAATCCCTAACACTACTGAGCACATACTTTGTGCAAATGCAGACCTTGGGAATTTATTTAACTCTGTGTTAAGTTTCTTCATTTGGAAATATGATCTAACTTGTAGGATTGTTATAATTATATAGCTAATAAAACATATAAAGGGCTCTTGTCTGACACTATATGAGTATTGGCTAACTATTCCCCTGATGTGGAAACTTAGACTTAAATGTTAAATAGATTATCTCACATACTGTAAACACAGATGTAGATGATTCTATAAACTGGTATTAATTTATTATTAAAAATATACAGGGCGACCTTATGGGGGGAAAATGTCAAAATGTGATGATTTGGTAATAAAAGTGAGAAGGGCTCAGTCTCATTACTTTGCTTGATGAGAGTGGGGGATATTTTTCATGTTGAATATTTGTACCTTAGCCTTAAACATTTTAAAGCAATTTGAAAAGTCCCATGTTTCTTTTTTTAAGGTTATCTCTTCACCATATGAATGATGAGTCCCTGCTGTAGAAAATATAAAATGAGTGATGATAGCCTTTGAAAATGAACTATCAACATTAAGTAACTAAATATTGCAAAGGCAAAGTAGTTAAATGAAAAGTATTGAAAAATAAGGATGACATATTTATTATGAAGACCTTTCACATGGCAAGTTTCTTCCTACTTTCAATTTAGAGTAGGGGCAAATAGTAAATATATTTTTGTGCTCCTTTACACTTTTCTTCATACTCACCAAGTATTCTCATTTATATCTGTCTTTACATTTCTTCTTTTTTCTAAAAGAAAAATAAATCTGCTTTCCAGATAGTTTCAAAATAAAACGAATGCTTTTCCTCAAGCCACACACTCAACAGAGATCCATTCTACCAAATTTATTCTATCAAATTCATTGATACAATTGCACCTCATGCCATATTTGAATTATTTATATATACAGACACCCTTCCTTCCTTGCCTTTTTCTTCCTTCCCTTCCTCCCTCCCTCCCTTACTTCCTTTTTCTCTTTCTCTCTTTCTCATTTTTCTTGATGCAGGAAAGAACATCAGTTCAATTATCTTGTTAATTCAGTCTGATACCTGGAAGGAAATTTTACCTTGGTCTTCTTTCTTCCTCCCTCCTTCTCTCCCTCCCTCTCTCCTTTCCTTCCTTCCTGCCTTCCCTCACCCTCTTGGATTCCCTTAACAAATTTATTGCTACATACTTTTAGAAAACTGAAGTGGACAAAAATAGGTGAAAAAATATAATAGCTCCTAGAAATTTTATGCAATACTTCTATGAGATACCATGGAAGAATCAACATTGAAGATGTTTAATATATAGATGATCTCTTTCATTTTGAGTACTCTGTAATCAACAAGATTAGAAAATATGGCTTAATATGCTTTTTTATCACCCACTCAATAAATCTATTTTGCCTCTGTTTAGTCTTTTTTATTGGTTTATTTTTATTTTTAATTTTCATATTCTCGAGTGTCTTGATGTTGGATTAGTACAAACTTCCAGATTGTTTTTCCAGATTGCTGCTGTTTTACCTTATATCCTTATTTTTAAAAACTCCTAAGTATTTTATTTGCAGCTAGTTTTTTAATCTAATGGTTCCATTTTTCAAAACGGGTAGGTTTCATTCTCTTTGTCTCAAAAGTATCTCTCAAATTGACAATTTTGATAAAATCATAATCTGCAAGTCATTTAAAACCTCTTTGCTCCATGGATATTTAGGGAAACTTACATTGAATATACTATTTCCATGATTTGCTTTTTTATGATACTTCTATCTCAGGACCTTTTAATTTCACTTCAAACTGTCCAATCATACCATAGTGGTTTTTAAAATTTTTATTTGTTATTTTCAAAAAATAAGTGTCATATGGGGATAAGGAGATACTATAGAGTAGAAGGTCATCCATATGGATAATACATGTTGGGTCAGTCACATTTTACATGGAGCACAGAAAGCTATGAGTGGGGTCAATGAAAGAAACTTGGTACAGCCATAGGAAAAACTGGAGCTAGGGACATAGGTGCTATTAGCATAATCTGGTTTAGGAGGAGATAGCACTTGTGACTATGTCTTATGATTTCAGAGCCACTTCTGACTCTCCTCTAAGGCTCCCCATCCATGATCTTTACTTCCCCTCCAAGAATTCTTTCTAATAAAGTGTTTCACATCAGAGATTTTTGTCTTTAAGATAAAGCTTTGAAAATAGCTTGAAAGAGGGGCACTTTAAGATTCATCCTAGCACTGATTAAGACATAGAATTGAATAAAGATTCAATGTAAAATCCTTGCCCTGAATATTGAACAGGTTTATTTTAAAATTAGATGTCTGTTTTAATTACAGAACAGAATTTAAGTAGAATGGAAGTGAAAATTGTATAATCAGCTATCTGAATAATACTAATGGTAACAGCAGCCTAAAAATGGTATTTATATTCTTCCTTACTACTTAGCTTTTGGTCCTCGTGTTCTGGCATAAGAACATCAAAATAATATTTTGATGAAAACTTAATGTTAGTGTTCACAGAGCATGAATTTTCTCACTTTATTCTCTTCATGCAGAATTGGAAGTAAAACAAAAAATGGAGATGACTTTGTTGATTGAATCATACTCAAAATGAGGACATGAATATTAGCTGTAACTGAGACATAAAACATAAAAGAAACAGCATCCTTTTGAAAATCAATGTAATATCAATATTAATATGTTAATGAATTATTAACTTTTAATATTTTAACTTAAAATGAATCAATTATATTGAAATGTACTTATAATATTGAATCTCAAATACTTTTTAAAAGATCTGAATATTTTACTTAAGAAATGCATGTAATAGTAAGGAAGGTTTTGCATTCCACTGAATTTCATATTGATAAACAGAATGCCCATTTATTTCTATATCTGAGAAATAAATTTTCAAAATTTTCTGGCTCTGTAACTTATTCTAAAGTTTAAAATATACTTCAGGTATGAATGAAAAGATCTGTGAAAATACTACTCAGTGGATTAAATTCACTAAGCTCATATATCTTTGGTTTCCACAGGGTGAAGTGTTGTTCAAGGATGTGGAAAAATCTATTATTTTTTTTTTTAAGTTTCAGAAAAGGCTTCATGGTACATAAAAGTTACATCTGATAAATGTTACATAACTCTTAACACAGTCACATAAAAGTCTTATTGAATTTATTTTTAAAACAATACTGTTAAGTTGATTTATGCAGATAATGCAATTACACATAGTTCTTATTCTTTTATTTGCTTTATGCTGCTTAAATTATACACATCAATTTGTTCCATTCTGCCAAGTAAAACTTACCCTGGAGTTGCAAGGCACACTAGAAATAGCTTTGCACTGGGAGTCAGAAATCACTGGATATTGGAGACCATAGTGCAGTTTTAACTCTGCCAGCCTTATCCCACCATTGGAGTTATCCATACCAACCACAAAGAGGTCAAGAATAGCAAGGACTGGTCTAGGGTTGGAAATTGACACAGGTTATTTTAGGAAAGAATGGGACAATAAATCTAGGACCAAGAAGTTAACTTTAAACTTTGGAAGTGGCACATTATTATTGAAAATTATAAAAATGTATGTAAGATTCGATGTGAGTAAACATATCTCCCTGTTCCTCTCAATCTCTCTAACTTCACTTGAGGTTTTTGAACTTCTTTGAAGCTCTGTGTTCAAAGCTGTCTTTAAAAATAAGAAACTTTCACTCCAAGAATCCAGAGCCATAATTTATTTCATTTTGTACTGGTCAGTTGGAAACAGAATCCGTATTCTACTCAATTACTCAATATTTAGCCATCACATAAGTGTTTGTTTTTTTGTTGTCTTGCAATAATAAACTCCTGTTTTCTGATTCTCCCATTGTTATACTGCATAAAGGAATCCTGGTCATAACTTTCTGCATAATTTGTAAAGTGAGTTACATTAATATATTTAGTTGTGATTTTATAGTTGACTCATAGCTTGACTATACTATGAATTCAGATGTCAGCACTTAGTATACTCTGCTAATAAAAAAAAATCTAACTTTATTCATATGTAATAGGTTTTTCATCAGATAAGGAAAAAAGGACTTCTTTCAACTAAATGATTGCTAGTTGGATACTGTGGAAATAAACAAAGATCACCTAAATAAGACAAGCAGAATATATTTATTCAAACCTTGCTATGGCAAGGGAGTCAACCACCATCACTTGTGTTTAGCAGAGACTCAATCGCAGGCAGGGGAGTTTGAAAACTTTATCGTGGAAAAAGACTTCAGGTATGCTTTGATCGGAAATTGTTGGCATGAAGAAGTTGAAGACAGGGTAAATAGAAGTGGAGCATTTCATGAGATTGGTTAAAAAGTATATTTGGCTTTCTCTGGTTGGTCTAGTCCCTTTGACAAGGGAAAAAATTAGGAAAGCAAAGAGTTCTTGACCAGCTCCTGGTCCTTTTGGGCTCATTGTTTTAGAAGCAGTGGTTTGGCTTCCAGGGCATTTGCTGCAGAGGTTGTGGGTTAGAATTGTATTTTGTATTTATATAATTTATATATATATACACACACATATATATATATATTCTGGCCATTGTACATTTGTAGATTTAGTCTCTTAGTCCTCCCTTTTTATTATTTTCTCAATGGTGAGAAGTTGAACAATTCAGGGAAGCCTAGAGATCAAGATCTTCACTGTTGAGAGATTGTTCAGTCATCTCCATAGTGACTGTATTGCCAGATTTTCTTGAAGTTTTTGCTATTGTATCATGACGGCAATCATCTGCTGAGGAAACAAATGCAGAAAAACACGTAAGATTTTGGATAGAATACAATGGACTAGCATTATAAATACTATAATAAAAAAACCCAAAAATAATAAATAGTCCCTGTAAGAAGCTTCAGAATCCCAGTTGGCCAACCCAGGTCAAAAGAGTAAGTCCCATAGGTCATGGGGATGAATCTTAGAGAGATAATAAAAATCTTTCATCTTAAGGTGATTATAACCTTTCCACCTTACCTTTTTATTAATCCAGGTATAGCAAGAAGTATTATCAATGGCACAGATGACACCAGGACTAGCCAATGAGAAATCTAGAGCACTGTGAGTTTCCTTCACTACTTGTCCAATGAATTGAAACTGATCTGTATTACATCTAGGGCAAAGGTGATATCATTAATAACTTCTGCCATTTAGTGATACGTTTCTTACAGTCTTTTCTATTTGTAGGATTCCCACCAATGGGAACACTAGTTTGATTTTTTTAAATAAACAATGAGTCAGTAATACAGGTAGTGTGCCTGAATAATCAAGGGTGGCCTCATTTTGGAGTTCACATCTGAATCAGAATTTCCAGGCTTTGTTTCTTATATAATTAGAGTTGCTCAGTACAGAAAAGTCTAAGAATACTATTTTTTAGTGCAGGATGAGTTAGTCTGAGGCAAATAGGACCAATTCTCTTGATCACAAGGATGTATTTGTCCAGTAGGGATACAAAGAGATCCAGGAAAAAACAAACAAACAAAAAAGAGCTGTTCACAGCATGGGGTCAGACATTACCTGGGTTACATATTTGAATCTATTTGTCTCTTCCAGGTGGTAAGTATTTTGCCCATCCGCCTAAAAGATTGTTGAATTTAAGCTACAACTCTTAAAGTCTCTAAAAAGCTGCTTGATTTTGTGTTTTCATCATGACACATACAGATTTTTATATCAAGTAATCAAGGTACACACCTTATGAGAGCCATTATAAAAGAACTCTGTACTCAAAAAATTACACTGCTGACCTCCATAAATTAAAATTAGAAAAACTCCCAGAAACTCTTAAGGTCCCTTGGCTGTAAGTACTTCCACTAGCTCTTATGGTCCACTCCTTCGGGGACATATCCATTTTCCCCGTATGAACTAGTAACAGAAAGCCCCATATGTTTAAATATTTCACCACCAATACTAAAAGTTCTCCAAACCATCCTTAAAATCACATATTCAAATTTTCTAGGGAGGGTAGAAGTATAAAATTCAACTGAAGGTATTACAAGGGCCCTTGGGGTTTGGTTCCTGGCCATGCCCCACCTTTACAGTTTTTTAAGGATTATGTTATTAACAGGTAATATATGACCTGAAAATAACCTCAGCTGTAATTTCACAGGTTTTCCACTAATTTTGATTTAAAATAGTAACCATTTTTTTATGCTGTGAGGAGTAGTTACATGGAGAAATTTAGCTAAAATCCATTTGAAATCATCTGATGCCACTAAGCAGCTGTCTTGAGTGCCAAAGATGACCTGAGTAAAGGTTACTATCAGATTTTTCTCCAATTCTTTTTCAAAATCAGGGGCTAAATGTGGAAGTTTTACCATAGCCTCTTTGAATTCCTTCAGGGAATTATCCTTTGAAGATTTTGAGAGGATCTTAATCTTGACTAAGGCTGACTTATTTTGGTATAATGATCTGCTAGAATATTTCCTTTAGCCTCCATATTATCTCTTTTTTACACGGTTCTCAACTGTTATAATAGTCACCTCTCTAGGTAGTGGGAGTGCATCTAAGAGTTCCTTAACTTGCTGTCTATTTTTAATGTAGGTTCCAGCAGAGGTTAGACACCTATTGTTTCCAAAGCATCCCAAAGTCATGTATTATTCCAAAAGTGTACCTGCTCTCTGTATATATGTTTAATCTCTGGTCTCTGGCTAGTTGACAAGATCTAGAGTAAATGCAATCAGTTCAGCCATCTGGGCTGATTTTACCTCAGGTAGAAAACTACCATATTCTAACAGTAAGCTTAAATTAGTGATAGTATATCCTACTTAATAACCTCCAGTTTCAGTTTTGAGGTCAGATTGACCAATAAATAGTACTAGATCATGATTATCAATGGGAGTCTCTAGTAGATCCAGTCAATGTACAGAACATTCCCTAACTGAGGTAATAAGAACTGATGTTCTTATTATTCTAGTAGAGGCAGGAGAGTGGCAGTGTTTAGAGTGTTGCAGCAGTGAATGATAATGTGAGAGGGTGAAAATAATAGAGTCTTATTGTGAGAGGGAGAGAGTAAGAGAGTCTTAAAAGTGGTTAATTGGCTGAAAAGTGTTGCACGTTCTCTATCAGAAGTAATATCTATACTTCATAAGGATGCACAGGGCAAGCAGGGGACTTAGGACTAGTTCATCAGAAGCACAGCATCAACAAGTTTTATAGGGACAGCTATTGCCCTAAAACAAGTGAAATAAACCTTTGCAACTAGGCCAAGGGGAAGCTATAGTAAACAATGGGTGTTTTTATGTTTTCTATGAAGTTGAATTAAAACCCCAAGGACTTGCCCAGATCTCTCATGCACAAGTGGACAAAATGGCTTTTTATAGTTAGTGATGCCTAGGGAAGGAGGCTGTTAAAAACCTTCTTAATGTTAGAGAGGCCTTCACATCTTTGGCCTCCCACAGTAAAGAGTGTGTTACTGAGGACTTGGTTCATGATGAAGTCTCAGAAAAAAATTGGCACACGTTATATGCAATATCCAGTTAAACCTGGAAATCTTCTACTGTCTTTTTTTTGGGGGGTGTAGGATAAGATTAAACAGACTTCGGTCTATCAAGAGAGAATATTCTGTTTATTTTTTTCTGACAAGATATGTCATGATCTAAATAACGAACACTGTCTTTGGAAAATTGTGATTTATCTTTTGAAAGTTTATGCTCCTTCTCTGCTAGGGCTAACAGCAAAAAAAAAAGTGTAATCACTTTAAAAGACTTTCTTGCTTTCTGAACAAAGTAGGAGATTGTTACATCCCATAACTGAATCACAAAAGAAATTTAAATCCTTGAAGTCTTGATTTAGGGCTTAGGAAAACAAGGAAGGGTATTTGATGAATCCCTACAGCATGACTGTCCACGTGTATTGTGTTCCTTCCAGGAGAAGGCAAAAAAGTGTTGATTTTCCTGTTCTAGAGGCACACTGAAAAAGTTAGAGCAAAGATAAATTATAGTGAATCAAGTTTGTTTTGATGACAGGATAATCTTTGTGTTAGTTATTACCAGGAAAAGAGGGATAACAAATTTGTTGATAGTCCTGAGATCCTGAACAAATTGATATCTTCAACGATTTGATTTCTTTCCTGGTAGAAAGGGAGTGTTACAAGGGTATGAGCAGATCTTTGGATATAAGTCTTTCAACTATAGGTTTAGATCCTTCATTTGCTTCTGTCTTTCAGGGATATTGGGGATATTGGGAAAGTTTGGTTAGCAGTTTGGTAGACTCTATCTGAATTTTAATAGTTTCTTTTATAAATCTATTACCCATGTCATTGGAAAGTCCAATGCAACCTGACAGGGGCTGTCTCCCAATGAAAACCTGAAAATCTGATCTTCTCTGGCAGTTGGAAATAGTGATCTCTCTGTTTGGATCACTGAAAAGTTCTCAGAACAACAACAAAATCAAGACAGAATAACTTCATTCAGTTTTATTGATGACCTACAATAAAGTTTGTCCAAATGGAGAGAGGTCCAGGGAGAACTACAAACTCAACGTACTGTGAAGCTGGTTCAAAACACAGGTTTATAGGCCTGTGCCTGTGTTCTATCCTATGATTCATTTTTTAAAGACAAACAACACTTTTAGACAGCACAACACAAAATAGTGCCACAGAAGCCTGCAAAAAGAAATTTTAAAAAATGGCCTGATTCCACCGACGATGCCAAACAGATAGGAACCAATAATTAAAAACAAAACATAACTGAGAATAAATAGAAGACAGCAGAGTTCAGACCAGGTACTGACTTACCACAAGGTACAAGGAGCCTTTGTGAGTACTGCATGCACCTGGCTGAAGGCTGGGGTCCATGATGACAGGTAATGCAGACTATGTCTTGGAACCTCCAGAAAAACTGTGAAAACCAATGAAGATAACCCAAATGAGAACAAACAAAAGATATTTATTCAGAGGTTCCAATAGAAAGGAAGTCAGCCACTAGCACTTGCATTATAGAGACTCAAAAGCAGGCAGGAAAGTGTGATAATTTTATGGTGGAAAAAAAATTGCCCTAATTGCAGGCTGTTGGCATGGGGAAGCTGTGTGCTAGCTATTATAAAGCAGGGATGTGTATGTGATCAGTTTGAGATACATATTTTGCACTCTATGGTTGCTCCTAAGTTGAAAGCAGAGGCAAAAATTAGGGAAGCAAGCTGGCAGTTATTGACCAACTACTGGCTGTATTGGATTGACTGCTCTACGAGTTGTAGTTTGGCTTCTTGGGCTGGTTGCAGTAGAGGTTGGGGGTCTAGATATAAACATGTAAGGTAGGAAAATTAGGATATAGATCTCTTGTACTTTGCCTATTTCTATATTCAGCCTCTCAAGACCTTTGTGGATGACTAAAATGTATTTTGTAATGTTGTTGTTGTTGTTGCATAGCCTTTTGTTCATAATAGATTATGAGAGACAAAGTATAAAATGGAACAATGTTTTTCCTGGTCTTTGTATAGTATTCTAACTTTCAAAGAAGGTGAAACCCAGTGACATAGTCCCCCAAGTTTTGTGGGACTATCCTTTTGCTCATTGGAATCATTGTCAAGGCAAAAATGGAGGTTTACATGTTTTCTCCAGAGTATGAGAGGACTGGGAAACAAAATCCCCTAAAATATTGTGTGAGTTGGGTCTCAGCATTTAGTTTGCCCTCTTTTGGGAACTAAAATTAAAAACAAAAACAAAAAGCTGCTGAAAGTAAACAGAAAGAGTAATAACAGAATGCCCATACAGGGTGCACTAAAAATTGTTGTAGGATCAGAGAGAGCAAGTTCCTGAATGGGGAAAAGGAGTAGAGAGAAAAGAAGATGATAGGATGGTTATCTTGATATTCAGGAGAGAATGTGGTTTCTAATTGTTGTCTGGTGGTGGTGCTTAGATGCAATAGAAAAGAAAATCCATCTTTTAAATTAGTATTAATATATTTGAGGATAAAGAAAACCATTCCCTGAGATCTGTCTCCAGAAGAGAAACAAATATGGTGCCTGAACTTTAGAGTATATTAATTTGAAGTGCATTGCACAAACTAAATGCACCATGTATTAATTTAGCACGATGACTATTCTGGTTAGAGAAATAATAAATTGAAACTAGATAGTAGCTCAAGTAAACAATAATAGAATTTTTTTTACTGTTCTTTGTGTTGATTCCATTTTACTAATTTTAACTGCATTCTAGTAGTATATCTAGTCAAATGTTGGATATATTTTATGAATGTACAAAGTTTATTAATATTATAAAGAGAATATTTCATAAAATATGAAGTTTATTTAACATTCCATATTTAATAGCTTTATAATAAAATTTTCCTTATTTTATTTTATTTTAATTTTTTAAACTTTCCTCTGTAGCAAAATTCCTGGAATTGTTTTAAAGAAGGTAAACATTTTCTATTCCCGTTGATTATGATCACACTCCTCCTGAACACATTCTGTTTTCTTTAGCTTCCTGTTTAGATTCCATTACAGAAAATCCATTTAACTTTATCCCACATAAATATTATCATAATACTTTTAATGTATTTTTATGTTACTGCTCTTAGTTAATTGTGTAATTTAGAACACTCTAAATGATTTTAAGAAGCTTTAAATATTGCTCTTCATTGCATGAAGAAAACTGTCTAGCATTTCTAAAAGCAATTTTTGTATGCAAGATTCCTCAGATTCAAAGAGAAAAAATAGTTTAGATAATTATAACACCATATTTAAGCTCAGTTACACTGTCTACCATAAAATTCATTTTATTATTTGAAAAATGACTCCTATCTTCAGTAAAAGCTGTGACCAACATATGTATGGAGCCATGGAAAAATGTATTATTTTATATTCACACATATAACTTTTGCTTGATATGAACCATGGCAAATCCTGAACTCTAGAGGGCAGCATCAAATATACACTGAAAAGTGGTGGACTATTGGAACACACACAAGGAAGAGTTTCCAGTTTTGCCTTACTTACCATTGCTGACGGTTAGGTATTCTATTCTACATTTTGAGGGGATTAGGTTTCTGTTTCTATTATTGCTAAGTCATGTTTTAATAGAACTATACCATTGTGAATACATTCACAAATAATGTAATCAAAACATGTGGCAAATGCACTTTTTAAAGTGTGCAGTAATAACTAAAACAACAAATACTTCAGCAGCAAGAAACAGCAAATTTAAAGGATATGTACAAGCTCCATGAAATAGAGATGGTCAATTCCCAATCTTCTCTAAAGACCTAACACCAAAGCATATTATTTTTTGAGAGATAGCTGAGCTTATGTTAATAAGCAAAATATAGGAAGTTATTTCATTATCTTACTACATTAATTAGGAAGGATTAACTAGAGTATGTACCAAAAGCACTTTTTTATCAATAAGTATGTTGAATTAACTATCTAGATATAAACAAAGCTGGTATTCCATGTAGGGTAGGAAAATTAGAATATAGATCAGTTGGACTTTAGGAGTAAAAAGGCTCTTTTACAAGTTGGATTTGCACCCAAAGTATTTGCAAATGCCTTCTTGTAAAATAACTGGTGAAATGATAGCTCATCACAGAGGTGGAAGGAGTCAGGGATAGTTGGGTTGCTGAGAAAAAATCCTTTGAAATTATACCACATTTCATTGTAGCATTACTCACAATTGCCAAGATATGCAATCAACCTAAATGTCCATCAGTGGATGAATGGATCAAGAAATTGGATCAATGTATTTTGTTATGTATACAAAATATAATATAATTCAGCCCTACAAAGCAAATCCTGTTATTTGAAACAATATTGATGAACCTGGAGGGCATTATATTAAGTGAAATAAACTAGGCACAGATAGGCAAATACAGAATGATCTCCCTTACAAGTGAAATAAAAAAGTTGAACTCAGAAGAGTAGAATGATGGTTACCAGGAGCTTGAGAGGGTGGTGGTTGAGAAGATGCTGTTCAAAGGCCACGAAATTTCTCTCAGATAAGAGGAATAAGTTCGAGATAACTATTGTACAATATAATGAGCATAGTTACTAACAATGTAATGTATTCTTGAAAATTGCTAACAGAGTAGATTTTAAGAATTCTCACCACAAAAAAATAAAAAAATATGTGAGGTAATACATATGCTAATAGCTAAATTTAGGCATTCCACAATGTATACATATTTCAAAACATCATGTTGTACATGGTTAATAAATATAATTTTTATTTGTAAATTAAAAGGAATAAATAAATGAAAGAAATGATACCACATGAGGACACCATTAACTTTGCCACTTAATACTAAGTTATTTTTATGAGTTTAGTTTTTTTTCTTTGGAAGCTTCATTCTCTACACTGGAAAATGGGAGCTAATGATACTCTCCACCTCATAGGGCTTATTTTAAGGAATTTTTTTGGTATTTTATATTTTTCAATTTTAATGTACAATAGAGTAAATATCAATGCATGCAACCCACTTAATACAAACGGTTTTAGAAAAATATGGAACACTTCACGAATTTGCTTGTCATCCTTGCACAGGGGCCATTCTAATCTCCTCTGTATCATCCCAATTTTAGTATATGTGCTGCCAAAGCGAGCACAGAGGAAAATTTATTAACAATATTATCTCAGCGTCAGCACCCAAGTATTTAGATTACTGATCCTACTCCTATGACATATTTTATTAAAATCATATTTTTGGGAACTAAAAATATGGAACCGAATAAGTTAAAAATAATGTAATCATATTTGTATATATTCATATATGTATAATATTTTTGAAATTATATATGTATATATACCTAACACTGAACATAATCTCCTTTCTGCCTTTCTATGCCTAAATTTCAATACTAGTACTGGGTATTTACCCAAAGGAAAGAAAGATATTTTATAATAAAGAAATCTGCTCGCGAATGTTTATAGCAGCACAATTCACAATTGAAACAACCCAGGTGCCCATCAATACACGAGTGGATTAATAAGATGTGGTATGTGTATACCATGGAGTATTACTCAGCAATAAAAAGCAATGGTGAATTAACACATCTGGTATTATCCTGGTTGGAGCTAGAACCCATTCTTCGAAGCGAAGTGTCACAGGAATGGAAAAACAAGCACCACTGGTACTCACCATCAAATTGGTACTAACTGATCAACACTTACATCACACAGGGCAATAATATTCACCAGGGGGTGGGCAGGCGGGAGCGGGGTGGAGGGGATGGGAAAAACTCTCACTGAATGGATGCGGGGAGCACAGCTTGACCACGATTGTAGCTCTGACACGGGCAGTACATGGACAATATATATAGCCAAAGTGTTGCACCCCCATAATATTCTGAAATAAAATAAATAAATAAGTAAATAAATAAATTTCAATAATAGGAAATTTATTAAGTATTAGTTCATCTGTTAGTTTCCTGTAGCTGCCATAACAATGTTCTACAACCTGGGTAGCTGTGGCTTACACAAGAGAAACTTACTGTCTTATGGTTCCGGAGGCTGGAAGTCTGAAATCAAAGTGTCAGCAGGGATTGATTTCTTCTGAGGAATCTGCCAGGGAGAGTCCTCGCCTCTCTCCTAGTTTCTGGAAACCTTAAGGTGTTTCCTTCACTTATAGATATCATTCTCCCTGTTTCTTCACATCACGCTCCCACTGTCCTCGTCAGTCTCTTGTCCAAATGTCCTCTTTAACGACACCAGTCATATTGGATTAGGGCCCATTCTCATAAGTTCATCTTAACTTGAACATCTGCAAAGACCTTATTTCTAAATAAGCTCACATTCACAGCTACAGGGTGTTAGTATAGTATCTTTTGTGGTGACACAATTCAACTCATAACACTTCATCAATATTAGCATTTTAGCAATTATATACGTGATGAAGATATAAGAATTTGGTTATATTTACATTTAAAAATTATTTCTTCCTCTACATCTGCATTTAAATTTGAATGATTCATGCAGTTACATTTAGATGAAAAGAAAAATGAGTAGACATATATAGTAATACATATGCTTATTTAATTTTTTAGCACTAAATTAAAGTTCTCTAATGTTCTTAATTATTTTTAACTTAGTTAACAAACGCCAAATGTAGCAAAGTATATGTCTTTGTCCATTACTGTAGCAACTGTTCACATTTCTATCCCCTGTATTTTCCTACCATAGCTATAAATTCAAGAGAAAATGCCTGAAGTCTACTTCAAGATATAAAGTTCATGACAGCTGAGTTGCAAGTAGTACAAACGAAAATAAAGTCAGTTAGGTTGAAGGTTGTAATAAGATTCAGGAGATCATGTTATTACTGAAAGCAAAGACCTGAAGGAGCAGCAGAGGCTATGAATTCCATGGACCATAAATAAAATATCCTATAAAGTTAGGTATCTATCTTTCTTAAGATCACATTTTTTTCTTTAGTTTTGAGAAAAAAATCAAGGTCCTGAATAATTTGATTTTATCAGTGTCCTGATCCAAAATAATTACAAAATGAAAGAAGACTCTGAGAATTCAGAGACAAGAAAGTTACACATCTCCAGTGAAGCCTGAGGCATATCTTTGAAAGTCGTACAAATAAACTACGTGTACTTTTTTGGGAAATAAGGGAAACACATTTTCTTCAAAACTGTATATGTATTTCACATGTGAGAGTAATAAAGAAATGGCAATAGGAAAAAATTTTATCTAAAGAGGTAAATTTTATAAAACTTCTGTATGAAGACAAAATGGAAAAAGAACAGTGGTTACCTATGTGTGCTGTTATTTTTATGTTAGCGAACTTCAAATAAAGAACATATTGTATATTTTTAAATTGCTGAGAGTAAATTTCAAATATCTCATCACAAAAAACTGATGAGTAAGTAGGGTGCTGGATATGTTAATGAGCTGGATTTAATCATTCCATACTGTGTATATATATCAAAACACCACATTGTATCTCATAAATATATATAATCATGATTTGTCAATTAAAACTAATTTTAATGAAAAGAAGCTTGGGCTCACAAGCTCATCTTGTGGATTTATTAGTAATAAAACACCTACTTTGTGCCAGCCATGGAGTTAAAAAAAACAAAACAAAACTCAATCGCCAACTAGACCAAAGTAATCAACAATAACATTTCATGTACTTCAGTGTATCATTTTTTTCTATACAATCTCATCTTCAAAACACTTCTGCAAATAACTTTTTACAATGCCTTACATAGTATGGTCAGAAATATCTACTTTTTGATGGTTAATCTGGCAAGCCTGAAATGTAGAGTGCAGAGGTATAATTTCAGAAATAGGGCAGTTCTGAGCTGTGAGGAATGTAAGGTATGGCTGTGTGTACTGGTGCTTGCAGCAAACCGAAGATGCAGACCATTGAAATTTATTGTTTGCTCTCTCTCTCCATATATATATTTTTAATATATATTACTTGCAGTATATATATATACACATATATAGTACAAATAATAAATTTCAATATATTGAATAATCCTATATATTATATAATATAATTAATAATTATCAATGCAATATATAGCATATACACACATATATATGTTTTAAATTACTCAACTCAATATAACAGATAGTGATATCAATATCAGGAACATGGCAGATTTTAGTATGTGAAATATATAGCTTAGATATTTCTATGTTATCTAATGAAGTGTGCTTTACTGGAAGTTCTGTGGTTGCTTTTAAACTAGAGCAGAAGTAGGCAATATTTTTTTCTTCAAGAGTCAAATTGTCATGATTTAGGATCTATGGGACAAATAGCAAAATCCACACTATTATATTAGGTTCTTATAAAATTATTTAAAATGTCACCATTTACAAATCTAAAAAAAAATCAAGTCATAGCTATAGAAAACAGGTAGCAAGTTAAATGTAGTTAGCTGTCCATAGTTTTCCAATCCTTAATCTAAACCACAAAAAGTTGTCTTTTTCAATAAAAATTATTCATATTGAATATATGTGCATTTCCTCAATCATATAAATCTCAGTTAATTTTTGTTTCACTATGCTTTCATCAAAGATTTTCTACCTTTGTATGTTAAAAACAAAGTAGATATTTTCCTCCATATAATTGAAGTGGCAATATAACCTAGTTTTTCAGGATCACTATCAGTCTCTGACTGTTATGTTTCATTTATTATTCTCAATAGTAAGCATCACTTACTCTCAAATGTGACCAGTTTTGGATGATGGATTATATATAACTTATTTAAAATAAGTATCATTTTGTTTCAGTTATTTCTTCTATACACCTCATGTATGTTTTGCTTTGATGTTTCATTTTCTCCATCCAAAATCATTATAGATGTCATAATAGATATAATTTAAGAAATTTCAACCCACTAATTCATAATGTCATATGCGACATAGTCAGCTTGACCTGTTAAATGACCTACTCTTGTGTGCTGTCTGCCCTCTTTTGACCCTCGTCAAACCCACCAGCCACACTGCACATGCTATTTTCACTCTCTAGGTTGTAGACAATTATCCCACCTCTCCGAATTTTCCACACAGATTATGGTGATCCCTCCCCTACTATCTTAAAGTCCTCTGCACCTAGCCAATAGATGACTAAGGAAAGCATGGAGAATCCCCACTTACACCATTTAAAGATGACCCTGAGAAAAGAACATGAGTACAATTACTTCATTAGGGAAGTGAACTCAGCGAGTACTGTGAGGGAGTAAAAAAGCAGGGAAGAGAAGGTGGGCAAGCTAATAAAAAGTATGTATCCATAAAAACCAAAATTTAATAAAAAAGAGAAATTTTTTTTTTAAAAAGGAGATAATGAAAGGGTTGTCCCTATGGGTAAATTTGGCTCAATGCCACCAAAGACCTTCTGAGAAACTCTGTGAAACATATCTCTGACTTGTACCCCTCAGGAGTGAAGAAGATAGGGAAAATTATTTACCAACTCGTTTCTCTCATTGATTAACACCTACAACGTTAATTATCTTGCACTCTCAGCCTGCCCTACCTGTAGGCTGAGTAGCTTCCCCAGCTGGAAAACCCCCATAGGAACACAGGAGCCATGTGGCATATAAGGAAAGCATCTGAAAATGACACCCGGAGGGGATGTGGGCAGTCAATTGACACAGTGTATGATAGGATGGGAGTTATCTGTTAATTACCATAGGGGCTTAAAAATTAAATCACCTGGACATAAATTTTAACTTTATATTTTTCTAACAGCATTTGAAATATCATTTTATTATAGAAATTTTGAAAACTTAGAATATAGAATATGGTATACAAAATATCAAAATAACATAAATTTCATCACCTAGAAATACCTAATACTATATGTCTATACAAACACATATTAAAATAAACATGCATGTTTTCACTCACACAATTCTATTTTGCAATAATAATTTTTGCCATTTTACTTTATTTTAGTTTCCTATTATGCAAAGTCATATGCAACCACATACAATTATTTTGTGTTTAAGACAGTGTTTTAATAAACCCATACCTAATGTTTTTAAGGATTAGATAGAAATGTTTGTCAGAATATTTTTATAAGTTCTACCTACTTTATTCACCCTGTATTATGAAAGTTACCAATCACTTGGAAAAAATTAAAATTATTTGAACAGAGAGGTTTCTAACTTTGGGAAAAATTGTATATGTAATGTAAGTTCATTGTAGCAGTTTTGAAAGACTCAGAATATATGAAATATCAAAATCATACAAAACTCAACCACTTATACTACATACATGCAATTGTATAGAGGGTACAAAAATAACTCTTATTGTTTTATTTTACTCTACTATTATACAAATATCCACATGTACATTCTTATTTTAATTTTTAAAGTGATTTTTTAAAAAATCCCACATTCAGTGTTTTATATTTTTAATAATCATGTTTTTCAGAAAAATTTTATAAGTCCTATTTACATTAATCACACAGCCTTCAGAGTCCATAAATTACATGCACTCACACGCATACATATACACACCACTATCATCACCACTGCCAAAAAAATACATGGGTTTATCTTTTTTCTTCCAATTTTATTTAGAACTTATTATTGGCACTATTATATATTTTGTTTCATATATTTCCTTTCAAAATGTCAAGGTTATTTTTTAGAATATATGCCATACATTTTGATATACTTACTATCAAGAGACTGATTAAAATTTTTGCAATGAGAATTTGAACAGGCACAATATTACAATTTGCCTTCATGGAAATTTACACATACATGTATTCATACACATGTAAAACTTACCTAAAATCAAGTAAAGTTTTCTTGACAAAGTAATAGATTACAGCTTTAGAATAGAAAAAAGAACTCTATTCAACAATTTTGCTTTAAATATTGTAGAATAAAAAAGGAATTAACTTAAAAGTTGTCAAATCAAAAATCTATATTCAAGCCACACTAAATGTCAACTTTAGCCCAATCTAATAGACTCACAGTTTTATAAACTGCACATGTGAGTATGCATACACACATACAGAATCATTAATCCCCAACTTTCCCACATACTCCAGCCCACCAGCCACAGAATGACTCAACTTTATTGTTCGACAGTCAGATTTCTATCAAAAATCTTTGTCCTTACTTGTTTGGGGAGGTAATTTAATTTTAAGAATCATCATTTTAAAAATGTTTCCTATTATTTATGACCTCTTTTTACCTTAACAAATGTATTATTTGTGAACTGTATAATTTCACATTTGAAACACTAATGGAAAATTTCAAAGCCAATGCAAATATTTTCAGAGCATTTGGAAGTGAACCAAAAAAAGGAGGATTAAAATAACAAAATATACTTTTTGTTGATAAAATGGATATATTTTCAGGCTACTGCCAGCTATGTTACTGGCTGAGGGCTACATGACATATTTTCCCACAGTGAGAAGATTTACTTTAGTGAAGGAGAGGAAGAGAAGAACCTCCAGGCATAGTCACCGTTTACATAAGACTAATAGGTTTATGAGTACCATCAGTAATTTCCTACTCTAAATAGTCTTTAAAGAGAGAACTGACTTCCAGAATATATACATACCAAAAGCAAATCTGAAAAGAAAAGATTTCCCTAAAACTTATAAACTCAATGGTATTCTAAAAATTAAATGAAATGACAAAAGATTTTTTTTAGGAAAACCGACATCACTCTAGAAATAAAAGTTAAATAGAATCCTAAGAAAGAAAAGAAAGCTTGGCACATTTGGGGATCTGGAAGCCATTTGATCTAGAGGATGATAGGAAAATGGCAGCGCTGAGATTGAAAGCAAAGGATAAGGAACTGCGGTGGATGATACTGTGAAATGGACAAGGGACTGGGAGATTTTAGAAATAACCTACATGATCAACATGATATGAAGAACATTTTATTAAGTGTGGTGAAGGCATTTGGATGAAATGGGGAGCCAATGGACAAAATCAATAAGGAAACCATTGCAGTGATAGAGGGAAGAATAATCATGCCACAGTTAAGACGGTAGCAGTAGAAAAAGAAATGAATGAATGGATTAATGATACATAACGTATTAATAGAATAGTCAGGAGTTTCTGAATGGCTTTGAGTCGGGTAGAGGAAAGAGAAGCTAAGGATGTTTTTCTTTTCTTCTGCCTTATCCAATTGCTTTTATTTGGGCCTATGGATGGATTTATTTATACTCTCAATCATTCACACATTTATTCACTTAGGCAATTTTTTAAATTGAATACATCTTATATACCAAGTACTGTGCAAGGTACTAGTTAGAATCTCTATTTCATTATATTACCAAATCTATTTTTTTCTAAATTTCTTAATTAGTTCTGATAAAAGTGGAAAGTATATCAAAATTTGTGATTTCTGAGATGATTATGACATGATTTATGACTGATAGTGACATTCTCTTTTTACATATTGTGGCCCATCCACCTGCTATTTCTTTGGAGTCAACCCCTGCAGTTTCATTTATATAAATCCTATTGTTATGAGTATATCTCTGGTATTCTTTCTCTTTCTATCTGTTATGAGTTATAATGAGCAATGATCATGTCTTGAATTTGTATCTGAAACTGTGGATTTTATGGAGAGCTTGAGTGAGTTGATAAGTAGGAAAATATCTAATGGGAATAATTGATTATAATAACAATTTGGTACTTTAATACATTAAGCAATGAAATTGTATATAGTATGTTTTATTTGCACTACAAAATACTCATTTCAGTAAAAAAGATAGTTTCTTATTTTATAGAAGAAGAAATAAATGGTCAAAATATGTAAGTGATTTTTCCAAAATCACCACGGATAGACAATGATGGCTAAATCTGGAACTTAAACATAATTCTTGTAACTCCATGCTAAAGACTGTTTCACACACATCATACTCTTTCCTTAAAAAGCACATGCTCTCAGGGGCATATGAAAAACATTGCCATAGCTTTTTAAAAAAATGAAACAAACTAAACTTGATTTGTGAAATGAGGTATATTGAGTTTAAAACTTTGATCTTCATAGGCAATGAGTTAAAGGAGAACTATCTCTGTTTCTATAATTTGGGTTTACAATTGGATTTGGAGAGATTTTGCTCAGTTACCTCTAAGACAAGTGAATAAAAAAATTAGAAGTGGTATAAGGATAAGGAAAGGAATATAAAATGTACAATTTTTAAAATTCATTTTATTTTTTCTTGTAGCTAACTAAATATAAACCTTTGCAAAGTTTTCATTGTTTATTCAGTTAGTAAATTATAAACATTTAAAAAACATTTTTCTTAAATTTCCTCAATTTCTTACATTAATAAAGGGAATGTATGTATGCACATTATCATTTGCGCATAATACTAGATTAGTGTTATAAGTAAGAAAATTTTTTGGAAATCTCCAATAAGCCACTCCTTCTCCATGTTTGTCAGTGGGAATTCAAACTGTGGCTTCAAGTAGACCCACTTTTATATTTTCCCTAATAAGGTCAAACTTGATTCATACACACTACAGGTTCTATTTTAAAACATACCACCTGTGACAATTGTGTTTTAAACATCAGCATTATGCTGACACTGCATTACTAAAATGAATGATTCTTGACACAAGGAGAAGTCCTAGGCTACTAACCTAGAAAAAGCTGGCTCTTTTCCAGTCTGTTTGGTTCCTCTCAGCTGCTGAGAAAAAACACAAAATCAGATGCACTTAATAGCTGAATTCTAAATCGACTCTGTCATTGTGATATCTATTTAAACCTCCCAAGTCTCTCAGACATTAACGGAAGCCATTGAGCAGAGCTCTACTGCTCAGTACTGTATTGAAAGTGTTTGGTTTCTTTGTCAAAACCATCAATGAAATAAAGAATTTTGACAATAAAAAGTAATAAGTGTATGTTATTAATTTAATACATATATATATAAACTGTGATGATAGCAATTCCAAGTAAGATAGCACAACTGAATATAGTTTCTCAAATTATGAACATCAAGAAAAGTATGGCTTACATGTAATTAAAGATAATTTAGCTCCCTAAACTGTACATTTTAACCATTTGACCCCCCATAATCAAATTAAAACACTTCCATATACAAAATATTATTTAAAATAGTGAAATGAAATAAACTCTGATACTCATTTGTATGTTTTTATTGTTTAATAATGATGCTATCTTACAATTTAAAACTTTTGTAGAGAAATTTATATATATATATATACATATTCTATTTATTTTAATTTTGTTCAGGTTTTTATAATAATTAGTGTGTTTCTCATTTGGTACTAGATAAAATAATACAGTAAGCCATGATTGGTGTATGGAAATAAACTCAGATTTAATCTTAAATGCTCTCTTTAATATAAAAGGTTTGCTAGTGCTTTGATGTACTGAGTAGCATAAAATCTCTCATATATTAAAACAAATAAAAAGAATGGAATAATAGTCACATAGAAGGTTACAATTATTAAGTATAGATACTATATTTTAAATAGGGAAGTTATAGGAAAAATTTATATCCATAGCACTTGTGTAGTTAGTGCTCTTAAGCATAAGACAATGAATTTAAAATATATATCCCTGTGCACATTTAAAACAATTAAATAAACATGACTTTTCAAACTCTACATGCAAACCTCACAAGAATTAAAATATTCTAAAATTTTAGGTTGTATCAGTGAATATTTAAGTATCACATGCATTAAATCAAGTCAGTATATACCTATTCGTTAAGAATCCATTTTATGTACAAACACTGGCTAAATGATAAAGAGAAACTGAAGCAGTAAAAATAAATAAGTAAACAAGTAAACAAACAAATAAATACACAATAAAAATGTTTTGCATCATCAGGAGCCACATAATATTGCTGGAAAATGAAGTTGTACACATAAAAAGAGTAAATATATGTGAGGTTATAAAGCACTTCTGTGGAAGCAACATAAATATTTCAAACTATTGCAAATATCCTAAAATATGTCTTAAGAATTGCCATAATCAAGAAGGGTTAAAGGCACATTCATATTTAAAAACTTGAGATTACGTCTCCTGGATTTAATTGATTATGCTATGCCCATGACTTCCATATGATGCTTGACATTTCCTTCTTTCATTCCCAATTTGAGCTCTTAGCTGAACCACAAAGAATGAACACACTAGCAGCCCTTGTCAGGAGCTAAGTTCAATGACACAGCAGAGAATCCAATTTCCTGTTGAGGTTTAGAGGCCAAGGGCATGATCAGTTTATTTCCAAGAGGTCAACATCGAATGGGTGTCCTTTGAATGACTTGGCCAGAAAGCAGGAATTTCTTATCAGATTTCTCAGTCTAACATACTCAAAGAAAATGGAAGAGAAAGTATCTCTCACACTTGCTACCTAGGTTGACTTTTTTCAAAATACTCTAGGCATCTCACATTCACTGTATTTATATTGTGTTCTTTAATAGGTGGCTATAGTATTTTAACCACGCTCAGATGCCAATTCTTCAGCACCGTTCTATTTTATTATGCTAACTTTTCAAATCAAGCACTACTTAGAAAGACTAGTCATAAACTAAGATAAATTAGTTGGGTGAGGAGGAGATACATTAATGTGTCACCAATAATAATGAAACATATTCACAGAACAGGGAGATAATGATGGCTAAAGTGTCAAAGGTTTGGAGAAGACCAAGCAAACTTGATTATTTTCTTCATATCTTTTTTATTTGGAAAATGATACAATATAGATGATCTTAACAAGAAGGCTTTCAATGGATTTCTTTTGCTGAAAGCCAAATTGCACAGAACTGAACAGTGAGTGTGATGTGAGAAGTAGTGACAGTGGATAAACGTACTATTAAAAATTTTAGATTCGAAGGTGATGATACATGCTAAGCAATTGTTTGATAACAACTTAGGGTCAAAAGACAATTTTTTATTTTACTTATTATTCTAACGCCAGCTAGAGTCTATGTTTATAGTGTAGAGTGAGCCTGTGGAAGGCAAAACGATGAAGAGAAAAGGATAGTGTTTATGAAATTAAGTCTTCAAGTTTATGGAGCGAGATTAGAGAGAGAAATTAAGAGATTGACTATGAAAAGGTGGAGAAAAATTTTATGTATATATCCGTATGTATATTTACACACCATAAAACACGGGAACGTAGGGGGAGTTAAGGTAATTGATAACTAATACTAATGTACTGTTTATTTAACAATGAAGATAGCAAGATAATCTTTGAATTAAGTAGCAAATGTCTACAGACATTGGTTCAGGGTTAAAAATAATGCTGAGAAGAAAGGGAAACTAACTTTGAAAATGCAGAATTTCTAATGACAATTTTCTGCAGAATTGTGTACATTTTTCTACAAATAATTTTTGAGGGCCCAGTATACCTGAGAAAAGAAATCAGGGAGTTTTCGGGACTGATCTTAGGGTGACTATTTGAGGACAGGATACATAATGTAACAAGAGTGTAATGGCACAAAGACAGCCAGTAAGAGGGAAATTATATGGTTGACTATAAAATACAAATTCAATAAAAGAGAAAATTTAATCAGTAGATATCAGATAAAGTGACTCTAACTGAACAGTAAACACAAAAAAATGCTTTGATGAGAAAGCAAAGTGGCCCTTAAAAGATAGATATGGACACATAGCTCTGAATGAAGACACAGATATTATGATTTATTTTTCTGAGGGTGATTAAAAGGGCTGCTTTTGGCAAAGCAATTGAGAAGTTAAGTTTGAGAGCAGGTGGGGTCATTTAATTTGAAGAGACAAAAATTGATTTTATTGTTTTTATTAATCTATTTATATGGATACGGAAAGCTCACACAATGCCAAGAAATGAAAGGTAGAGGAAGAATATGAGCTTAGTGCCAAAGTCTTCAATGAATGTGGGAGGTGACCAAGAACTAGGTCTACACTGGGACATGGAGCGGAGAAGATTTTACAACCTCTACTTCCCAGTGAAGCCAACATGTTATAATTATTTTGCTTTAAACATATATATTTCACTGTATGATTTATAACTTTTTAAAAACAAGAGATATAATTGTCAACACTGATAACCTCAATTTCTTCTCTCTTCTACTTATTACCATATGACTTCTGCTCATGCCATTTAATTGAAAATGTTTTAACCCACTCACATTATTTACAACCATATGAGTCCTAACTGAAAATATGCCTATGCTGGTAAAATGCAACTGGCATAAAACGAGCAGATTAATTCTCCTCCCTGTCAAAGGTAATTATTTTAAATTTTACTAAGAATTAAAAGAATGGATTTAACAGAGAGCTGTTGCTAGGATATTTAAATTTCTGAGAAATTTCTATGTACCAACTTCATAATGATCAATAGCTTTGGTTACTAGCCTCTCAAACGGTAATTAACTAAGAAGGACTTCAGGCAAATTAATTAAACTTGTTTTTACTGGAGCTTCCTCATTAAAAATAATTTTTACATCAATCATATTGAACAGGGCCTGCCACAAAGCAAGCACTTAATATGTGTTAGTTAATAAGACTTTTAGCAACTAATACAATGCTATTTTAATATTATTATATTTAACATAGAGTGATGAGAGATCTGAATATAAAGACAGCTTTAACTCAAACTTGAGGAAAACAAACCTTTATTTTTTACTCCGAGAAAGAGAGAGAAAAACAAGGAGCAAGGAGAGGAAAAAGGAGACTATTTTTTATTTCCAAAACAAAGGTGTTTCTATATTATCTTTTGTTAAAATTTCTGAAAAAATTAAGAAAATGCCTAACATAGCTCATTAGTCAGAAAAAGTTTTCTAGAAAGATAAGTGAATATTCCTGTGTACTTAATGCCTGTTTAATTATTAACGAGTTTTGTCTGAAAGGATAATTTGAATGTGAATTCTGATACATGGACTAAGTTGGATCCAAACAACAAAGAAAACTACATTTTGAAAGAGTTATACTTCAAAAGTTATAACAGCCTTGATTGAAAGAGAGTGAGACAATTTAATATGAAAAATTATGCACCCTCACTTTTTATATTCAGAAAGCAAACTGATAAAGTAGCTGAGCCAAAAAGAAAGGCATATTCTACAATTCCTTCTGCAGGAGTGGCCAAGGAGCAGAACAGGAAAGGGTGTACCTTTTAGAGGAATAAGGCAAGAGCTTTGGAAAACAGTGTATTGGTGAGCAAATCCCAGGGAGCAGAACTGAGGTATAATCAGAGAATAATCCGAGTCAACATGGAAGGAGTACCTGACACCATTCCCCAGTAGGATTTCCTAATTATAATCCAGTAACTGCTAACTTATTTGTAACTTTAATTTTCCCCTTTTGCAAATGGGAGTGTTTATTGCAGTCATCCTGTCCCTGTTCCATTATTGGGTGTGTTTGGCAAATAACTTGTCTTTTCATAAATCTTCAGATCACAAAGGGCTGCATTCAGTCCCAATGTAGAACACGGTGTATTGGACTTCAAGGCTAATAACAGAAGTAGATGAGATTTTAGAGTAAGTACATTTTCCATATGAGAGGGGTATGAGTAATTGTAACCAAGGAGGCAAATGCAATAGATTGAATTATTGGCTTCTGTTTTATACTCCTTTCCATATCCACAGTCTTTGCCATGCAATTTTGTATTACTTCCCACTAGAGGAACAGAGTAATTCTTCCCCAAAGTGGAATTTGATTTCAGCCGTGAGATTATTTTTCATTAAAAAGAAACTGGTGAAGGTGATATTTATCAGTTTAAACCCTAGGCCTTAAGAAAAATTACATGTTTATTCTTGCTCATCTGTCCTTCTACCAATGCCATTAGAAAAGTTTTCAGTGGGTATCTGCTGTTTTTTCAGCCCGGGATTTGAAATAAATAGTCATGGAGTGTGTGTGTGTGTGTGTGAGTGTTTGTGTGTGAGTGTGTGTGTGTTTGTACGTATGACTTTAAATACATAAATGATAGAGCCTCATATGGCAATGAGGAGCCACACCCTAAAGTCCTGCACCAGGAGGTAGAACAGCCCAGCTGATCCCAACAAAGATCACACGATCTGTAGTAGACCTGGATATCCATCAGGGTGAAATTAAATGTCTATTTTTCTAGGCCATTATGTGTTGGGGCATGATTTGTTATGGAGACTTAAAATATTGTTAAATCAGCCTCATTCATTGTAATTCCCCAGTGCCCAAAAGACTGCATAGCCCATAATATACATTTGTATTTGAATTGCTCTTTGATCTTTGAACAACAAAGGCTCTGTTTTAATGATTTTTTTCCTAAACTGCTATACCTAATCATTAATTGTATTGAACATTCTTTATCCTATCCATATAGAGAACATTTTATAAATGAATTTGTGTGTTTACAATATTTCCATTGTTTATTTACCTAAAACTCTACCTATTTAATCTATATATTTATTGTTTCCATCATTTATCCAAATATACATATGTATGACTTCTATCATTTGCCTTTGTAAAGCCCTAAATGTGTCTGTATGTATAATAATTGTAATAATTCTGTCATTTACTTATTTAAAGTTACACACGCAAACACACATATGTGTGTGTTTGTCTCATGATAGAATTTCAGAACTTTGCATAGGGAAGAATAGAGAGTAAAATATGAACTTCATAAAACTTCCCTAAAGGGGGAATTTATTTTTATTTAAAATATTAGCATTGCAATAAAGAAAAGTTCCAGGAAATTAATAGTTTTGCTTCCCTTTTAGATTGAGATAAATTTTGGTTATTTGCACATGAGAAAAAAATAAGGAGATATATGGCTATTGAAAGGAAACTAACTAACAGAGCAAGGTAGCCAAATAGAAACCTCCAGTTATTGTCCCTCTGCACAAACACCAAATTCAACAACTATCCACACAAGCAAGCACCTTCAGAAGAACCAAATGCCAGGTGAGCAAAAATACTACCTGGTTTTAACATTGTATCAAGGAAAGAGGCATTGAAGAGGGCAGAAAAGGCAATCCGGCATTGTCTACACCACTCCTCCCTCATCCCCTAGCAGTGCCATGCCAGCACACTGAGTGGAGAGAAAATCTGTGTGCTACGTGCCCTGGGGAGGGAGAGTGAAGTGATTGTGAGAATTTGCATTGAAACTAAGGGCCTCCCTGGCACAGGGCACAATTCCGCCAGTGCCTGCAGAAGGAGCATTTAGATCAGCCCAGCCACAGGGAAATCCTCTGCTCCCAAACCTGAGTTGCAGCTAGCCCCGCCACTGGCTGACAAAAAGCAACCTGGGGCCTGGACTAAATTCATAAGGCAATTGAGCCACAAAGGCTTCAGTCCTTGGGAAAATTCCTGCAGCTGTACTGTCTTGGAGCTAGTGGACTTGGAGTGCAAGTGACCCAGTGAGACACAAGCAGCAGAGGCCAAGTCAGCGCCTGTGTCACCCCTTCCCCAACTACATGAAGTGTGGCTCAGGGACAGTCTCCTACTTGGGGAATGGAAAGGGAAAAGTTCAGATGACTTTGTTTTGCAACTTGAGTACCAGCTCAGCCACAGTAAAATAAAGTACAAAGGAGGCTTCTGAAGCACCTGAGTCTAGGCCTTAGTTCTTGAATGGCATTTCTGCACTTACCCTGGCTCAGAAGGAAACATGCAGCCCTGAAGGGAAAGACTCAGTGCTGGGAGGATTCAACAACTGCTGACTAAAGAGCCCTTAGGCTTTGAATAAATATCAGTGCTGGCCAGGCAACAGTCACCACAGGCTTTGGGTGAGACTGGGTTGGCATCAAGTGTGACCCGGCACTGGTATCCAGGAGGGAGTGCCCGCATCACTTCTCCCACAACTCCAGCACAGAGAGTGAGGGAAAAGAGTGAAAGAATTTGCATGGTAATCCAGGGAATTCTCCTGTGTTTTACCAAAGTCCACCAAGGTGGTACCACCAGTAGTCTGCAAGAGTGACCTCATTACTGAGCTTGGGCCACCATCAATGCTGATATAGCTGCAGTGACAAAGACTTAGATCACAATACTCAATTCCCTATGAATATCTGGAAAGTCTTCTCAAGAAGGACAGGTCCAAACAAGACCAGACTGTGAAGATTAAAATAAATACCTAACTCTTCAATGCCCAGACAGTGATGAACATCCACAAGCATCAAGAACATCCAGGAAAATATGACCTCACCAAACAAACTAAATAAGGTACCAGTGACCAATCCCAGAGTGATGGAGATATCTGACCTTTCAGATGAAGAATTCAAAACAGCTGTTCTGAAAAACCTTAATGAACTTCGAGACAACACAGAGAAGTAATTCAGAAGCCTATCAGAGATATTTAAAAAAGAGGTGGAAATAATTTTTAAAATTAAGCAGAAGTTCTGGAGCTGAAGAATTCAACTGACAAACTGAAAAATCCATCAGAGGCTCTCAATAGAAGAGTTGACCAAGCAGAAGAAAGAATTAGTAAGATTAAAGACAGGCTGGTTGAAAATACACAGTTAGAAGGAGAAAAAGGAAAAAAAATTAAAAGAATCAAGCATGCCTATAAGATATAGAAAATTGCCTCAAGAGGGCAAATCAGAGTTAATGGTCTTAAAGAAGAGGTACAGAGAGAAATTGGGATGGAAAGATTATTTAAAGAAATAATAACAGAGAACTTTCTAAACCTAGAGAAAGATATAAATATTCAGGTACAAAAAGGTCATGGAATACCAAGCAGGTTTAACCCAAACAAGACTACCTCAAGGTATTAATAATCAAGCTCCCAAAGGTCACAGATAAAGAAAAGGTCCTAAGGGAAGCAAGAAAAAAGAAAAAAAATAATAATCACGTGTAAAGGAGCTCCAACATGTCTGGCAGCAGACTTCTCGGTGGAAACCTTGCAGGCCAGGAGAGAGTGGCATGACATATTCAAAATGCTGAAGGAAAAAAAAAATTAACACTAGAATATTATATCCTGGAAAAGTATCCTTAAAACATAAAAGAGAATAAAGACTTTCCAAAACAAACAAAAGCTGAAGGATTTCATCAATCCCAGGCCTGTCCTACAAAAAATGCTAAAAGGAGTTCTTCAATCTGAAAGAAAAGAATTTTAATGAAAAATAAGAAATCATCTGATTATATACATCTCACTGGTAAAAGTACACAAATACAGAATGCTCTATTTCTGT
This sequence comes from Daubentonia madagascariensis, assembly GCA_023783475.1. NCBI lineage: Eukaryota > Metazoa > Chordata > Mammalia > Primates > Daubentoniidae > Daubentonia > Daubentonia madagascariensis. The sequence continues at coordinate 21,152,331 of JAKFHU010000726.1, read as the reverse complement.
AATTCAGTGTATAAACCACTTATATATTGAGTAGAAAGACTAAAACAAACCTATCAAAAATAACTACAACTTTTTGAGAGATAGATAGTATAAAAAGATATGGATAAAGACAACAAAAATTTAAAAAGCAGGTGGGGTTGTATTAAAACATAGAATTTCTGTCAGATTTATCTTTGCTTATTTGTTGGTTTTTAAGCACAGTTGTGATATATCTAAAACAATGGCTTATAAAATGTTTTTTGCAAGCCTCATGGTAACCTGAAATCAAAAAACCTACAAGAGCTACAAAAAATAAATAAATAGAAAGCAAAAAAAAACCCAAAAAACAAGAAAACAAAACAAAACAAAACAAAACAAAACACCATACAAATGGAACCAACAAAGAGCAGTAGTAGCTATATTTTATTCAGATAAAATAGATTTCAGGAAAGAAACTGTAAAAAGAGACAAAGAAGGTCATTATGTAACAATAAAGGGGTCAATTCAGCAAGAGGATATAAAAATTCTAAATAAATATGTACCCAACAATGGAGCACCCAGATTTATAAGGCAAATATTATGAGAGCTAAAGAGAGAGATAGACCCCAATAGAGTAATCGCTGGAGATCTCAATATTCCCCTTTCGGTATTGGACAGATCATCTAGACAGAAAATCAACAACAGCAACCAAATTGGACTTAGTCTGCACTATAGACCAAATGGACCTAATAGATATTTATAGAATATTTGATCCAACAGCTGCAGAATACATGGTCTTGTCTACAGCTCATGGATCATTTTCAAGGATAGCTCATATGTTAGGCCACAAAACTCGTCTAAAAAAATTCCAAAAAACCCTAAAATCATACCAAGTAATTTCTCTGATCACAATGGAATAAAACTGGAAATCAATAACAAAAGCAACATTGGAAAATATAAAAACACATGGAAATTAAACAATATGCCACTGAATGATGAGTGGGTCAATGAAGAGATTCAGAACAAAAATTGAAAATTTCTCAAAACAAATGAGAATGAAAACACAATATATCAAAACCTATGGGATACAGAAAAAGCAGTACCAAGAGGAAAGTTTATAGCAATAAGTGCCTACATCAAAAAACTAGAAAAACTCCAAGCAAATAACCTAATGATACATCTCAAAAAAACTAGAAAAACAAAAGCAAACTAAACCCAAAATTAGTAGAAGAAAAGAAATAATAACAATCACATCAGAAATAAATGAAATTGAAACCATAAAAAAATACAAAGATCAATGAAACAAAAATTGTTTTGTATGAAAAAATAAACAAAATTGACATACCTTTAGCAAGACTAACCAAGAAAAAAAGAGGAGAACCACATAAATAAAATCAGAGATGAGAAAGGAGACATTACAGCTGATACTGCAGAAATCCAAAGGATCATTAGAGACGACTATGAGCCACTCTATGCCAATAAATTGGAAAACCTAGAAGAAATGGATACATTCCTGGACACCTAGACACATACAACCTACCAAGATTGAACCAGGAAGAAATCCAAAACCTGAATAAACCAATAACAAGTACTGAGATAGAAGCAGCAATAAAAAGTCTCCCATCAAAGTAAGGTCCAGGAACCCATGGCTTCACAGGTGAATTCTACCAAGCATTCAAAGAACTAATATCAATCCTGATTAAATTAGTCCAAAAAATCGAGAAGAATGGAATACTCCCAAACTCGTACTGCCAGGCCTGTATCACCCTTATACCAAAACCAGCAACACAGCAGAAAAAGAAAATAACATAGGCCAATAGCTCTGATGAACACTGATGCAAAAATTCTCAACAAAATACCAGCAAACCAAATTTAACAACAAATTATTCATCATGATCAAGCAAGATTTATCCCAGGTATGAAAGGATGGTTCATAAGCAAATCAATCAATGTGATACATCACATCAACAGAAAGAAGGACAAAAGTCATATAATCACTTCAATTCATGCTGATAAAGCCTCAGTAAAATTCAACATCTTTTCATGATAAAAATTCTCAAAAAAAAAAAAAAACTGGGTATAGAGGGAACTTACCTCAACACAACAAAGGCCATATATGACAGGCCCATACCTAGCATCATACTGAATGGGGAAAAATTGAATTCCTTTCCTCTATGTTCTAGAACAAGACAAGGATGCCCACTTTCACCACTGCTATTTAACATAGTACTGGAAGTTCTAGCTACAGCAATCAGACAAGAGAAAGAAATAAAAGGGATCCAAACTAGAAAGGAGGAGGTCAATTTTAACTTGTTTGCAGTTGATATGATCTTATATCTTGAGAAACCTAAAGACTCTACCCAAAAGCTATTAGAACTGATAAACAAATTCCACAAAGTTGCAGGATATAAAATCAACATGCAAAAATCAATAGCATTTCTATATGCCAACAGTAAACAATCTGAAAAAGAAACCAAGAAAGTAATCCCATTTGTAATAGCTACACATAAAATAAAATACCTAGGAATAAACTTCACCAAAGAAGTGAAAGATCTCTATAAGAAAAACTATAAAATATTTAGGAAAAAAGTTGAAAATGACATAAAAATGGAAAGATATTTCATGCTCATGTTTTGGATGAATTAAAATTGGTAGAATGTCCATACTACCCAGAGCAATCTACAGAGTCAATGCATCCTCATCAAAATACCAATAACATTCTTCACAGAAATAGAAAAAATAATTCTAAAATTTACATGGAACCACAAAAGACTCAGAATAGCTAAAGCCATCATGAGCAAAAAGAACAAAACCAGAATTATTACATTATCTGACTTCAAATTATACTACAGAGCTATAGTAACCAAAGCATCATGGTACTGGCATAAAAACAGACACACAGACCAATGGAACAGAATAGAGGACCCAGAAATAAATCCACACATCTGTAGTGAATTTATCTTTGACAAAGATGCCAAGAACATACAAAGGGGAGGGGACAGTCTCTTCAATAAATGGTGCTGGGAAAATTGGATATCCATATGCAGAAGAATGAAATTAGTCCCTTATCTCTAAACATATACAAAAATTAAATAAAAATGGATTAAAGACTTAAATCTAACACCTTAAAACATTTAACTACTAAAAGAAAACATTGGGGAAATGCTCAGGGCATTGGTCTGGGCAAAGATTTCTTGAGTAATACACTTAAAACACAGACAACTAAAGCAAAATTGGACAAATGGGATCACATCAAGCTAAAAAGCTTCTGCACAGCAAAGAAAACAATAAACAAAGGAAAGAGACAACTCACAAATTGGGAGAAAATGTTTGTGAACTGCCCGTCTGACAAGGGCTTAATAACTATAATATCTAAGGCGTTCCAACAGCTCAATAGGAAAAAAATCAAATAATCTGATTAAAAATGGCAAAGGGTCTGAATAGACATTTCTCAAAAGAAGACATACAAATGGCTAACAGGTATATGAAAAAATGCTCACCTTTATTAGTCAGAGAAATGCATATCAAAACTACTATGAGGCATCATCTCATCCCAGTTAAAATGGCTTTCATCAAGAAGACAGGCAATAACAAATGCTGACGAGGATGTGGAGAAAGGGGAACTTCCACACACATTGGTAGGAATGTAAATTAGTGCAACCACTATGGAGAACAGTATGCAGGTACCTCAAATAACTAAAAATAAAACTACCATATGGTCCAAGAATCCCACTGCTGGGTATATATTCAAAGAAGGGGAATTCACTATATCAAAAAGATATCTGCAATCCCATGTTTATTGCAGCACTGTTCACAATAGCCAAGATTTGGAATCAACCTAAGTGTCCATCAAAGGATGAATAGATAATTAATATACACAATGGAGTATTATATAGGCACAAAAAGAAGGAAATCCTGCCATTTGCAACAACATGGATGAAACTAGAGAACATTATGTTAAGTGAAATAAACCAAGCACAGAAAGACAAATCTCATGTGTTCTCACTCACATGTGGGAGCTAAATATTAAAAACTATCGATCTCATGGAGACAGAGAGCAGATTGATGGTTACCAGATGCTGGGGAGGGTAGTGTGGAGTGGGTGATAAAGTGGAGATGGGTAATGAGTACAGAAATATTGTTCAATTGTTAGATAGAATGAACAATATTTGATAGCACAACAAAGTGACTATAACCCACAATAAGGGTATACTTTAACATAACTAAAAGTGTGGACTTGGGATGTTCCTAACATAAAGAAATGATAAATTCCTGAGGTGATGGATACCCTAATTACCCTGATTTGATTACTTTACACTGTATGCCTGTATCAAAACATCACACGTACCCTACAAAGATATACAACTATTATGTACCCATAGTAATTACAAATTGTTTTAAGTAAAAATTATATCTCAGTAAAATAGACCTTTCAGTAAAAGGGCAGATGACAAAGACAAGAATAGGTGGACATAAAAACCATGGTTTGAAATGAAGGGAACGGAAACGAAGGGATCTAGATTATTTGAAAGATGATTTTAGATAAATTTCCCAACTTCTCTACATTGGACCATCCTTCTAGAATTGGACATTGACATTTTCAGAAATTACCTCATCTGCTTCTAGCCAAAGAGAACTTAATCTACCAGGTAAAACATTTTTCACTGCCTTCAAAAAACACTTGTATCTTAGTCAGGAGTTCTGACAGTGAATATTCAAGGTGTGATGGAAGAGAGTTTAATAGAGAGGCAATTACAGATCTGGGGAACAGTCTTTCTCCTCTTCCACTTTTATTCCTGTCTGAGCCTGCTGCTGCTAAACACAACCAGACACCAGAGGATAAAAAAGTTCGATACAAAAACTTAGAAAGCAGTGCACAAAAAGACAGAGAATGAATTTGGAAGGTAAGGGGACAATACCTAGTGCAACAGAAACACTTTTTAAAATAATTTTGTAATTACAATTATAATTTAACATGAACCAGTAGAAGACTTACTTGCAAGTGATTAAACAAAAAATGTGAAAGAAACTTTTCTTAAGATAGTTGTTAAGTAGAAGACATAGGCAAAACTATACACATACACAATTGTCCTAAAAATATGGGTATATGCACACACATGCAGAGTAAATTCTGATGTACTTTTCAAAGGAGTGGAAAAAAAGAAAAGAAAAAGAAACACTAAAGAAAATTGGAATTGTTGAGATTTCCTGGTTCATAATGCCTCCAGTGGCTTATCAGTTTGTCGTTATATATAATAATAAACCCTACTTTCTGGATGAATTAGAGTTCGCGTAAACAAAGTGGACCAGAGAACCACACCTTTCTAAACACAGTGATTAGTCCAAATGACTGTGACTCATAGTTTTATTTCCCATAAATGAGATTCTTCAAATTGTTATAAAAAGTTCATTGTCTTTCTCTCTTTAGTCACAATATTCTATAGATATGTTCATAAAGCAGCCTATAGCAATTATTCCAAATTTGTACAGTAAGAGAAAAAAAACAAGTACTGGAATATAGTCAAAGACATAAGATATAGATTCCTGGAAGTATTAATGCAATGTTTCAGTTCATTGTTACCCAAACTTCTTTTTCTATCATGGCAATCAGTAGGTTTCAATGTTTTCTTAATCAAAATGGATTCTTATCACATGTTACTAAAGAAGTCTGGTTAATATGGAAATCAGCATCTGGTGGAAAAGTGTTGCAAGTGTTTGAACTTACTTGGGGCTGAACAGTTACTGTAATTTTAGGTCTCCTGTATCCCCATTAGGTAGTAAGCTATATAGCTGGCTTAAAAATTCTCTTTTGTAGTTTGGGGGCTCAAATCATATAGCCACTGAAACTGTAATGTTAGGAAACTTGCTAGAATAAAGTCAATATTTTAGCTACTTGGTTTGATAAGTAGTCACATAAAGTTTTAAATTCACAAAAAGGCACACACTATTACACCTATAAATAAACAGAGAGAGAGAGAAAGAGAGAGAGGGAGATGGTGGAACATCCAAACTACAATTGAAGTAGATTTAAACATAAACATACAAATGCTACAGAAAAGCACACCAAAATTGTAGATACTTCTATAAATAATAGCTCCAGCCCATTTTGTTCTTTTAAGGCATTAATGAGTAAATGAATGTTTTTTTAGCAAAGCTTTTGCAGGTGTGGACAAGAAAGGGTGGGAGGATCAGCTCAAATGTGTTGAGTAGTAAGGTCATTACTTTCTAATGAGACTTCTAGACTTTAGAGCACAGTTCTAACAAGAGGACGGGATCACTGGTTGAATCTGTTTGACAGGACAAACAGGTTTGTTCTGTGTTTATTGGCCTTGGGTTTATTTCTAATCACAGCCAGATGTCCAATTTAGGCTTTCAGATCAAATGGAAAAGAACGTGAATTAATCAAAGGAAATCTATTGTACTTACAAACAAAACCAACAAAAAAACCCCTCAAAGCTCATTTTGTGCAAATGATAAATTGATAGAAGCATATTTGTTTGTGTGGTTTGAAACACAAAGGTGCTAAAAGTGGAAACACACGGTAAGCAAAGCTTTGCAGGACCTTCATAAATATGAAACCATAATAAAATGAAAGAATCGACAAAATGTTTCATATCCCTTAGTTTAGTCACCGGTGAGGCCTCATTATTAATATTCTACTTAGTTCTCCTTTCTATTCTAAGGATACAATATATATGTAGCAAGATTTAATCCTTCCCTTTATATATAATTTTATTATTAATATATTTTATTTGTAAGAACTGTTGAAGGTTTAAAGAAAAGCTGAGTGGAAAATACTATATAACTATTCACAATTCCCACTGTTTCCCCTATTTATTAACTTGCTGTAGTGTGTTACATTTGTTACAATTGATGAACCCATATTGATATATTATTTTTACCTGAAGTCCACAGTTTATATTAGGGTTCACTATTTGTGTTGTGTTACAGTTCTATGGGTTTTGACAAATGTATAATGGCATGTATCAGCCATTATAGTATCATATAGGAAGACAGTTTCACTGCCATGAATATCCCTTGTGCTACATCTATTCATCCTTCCCACTGATCGCCTGACAATCAAGGATGTTTCTACTCTCTATATAGTTTTACCTTTCCAGAAATTCATATAGTTAAAATCGTATACTAAGTAGCCTTTTCAGATTAGCTTCTTTTACTTAAAAATATCCATTTAAGATTCTTCTGTGTCTTTTTGTGGCTTGATAGCTCATTTCTTTATATCACTGAATAATATTACATTGTATGGACGTACCACAGTTTATATACTCACCTATTGAACAACCTTTTGGTTGCTTCCAATTTTTAGCAATTATAAATAAAGCTGCTACAAACTATCATGTACAGGTTTTTGTGTGTACATAGTTTTTGACTCATTTGGGTAAAAAACCTAGGAGCATGAATGCAGGATCATATATGATTGTCAGCCATCTGCTTATCTTCTCCAGTAAGCTATCTAGTCAGATCTGTTGCCTACTTTTTAATCAGATTGTTTGGTTTCTCATTTTTGAGCATTAAGTGTTCTTTGTATACTTTGTATAACAGTCCTTTGTCAGATATATATTTTGCAAAGATTCTTTTCCCAGTTTGTGACTTGTCTTTTCGTTCTCTTAATAGCCTCTGTTACAGAGCAGAAGTTTTTCATTTTAACGATGCCCAACTTATTATTTGTTTTCTTTCATGGGTGGTGCTTTTTGTGTTGCATCTAAAAACTCATTGCCAAACTAAATGTCACCTCCAATTTCTATTCTGTTATATTATGGATGTTTTATAGCTTTATGTTTTACATTTAGGTCTACAATCTACTTTGAATTATTTTTTGTTAACGATGTAGGGTCAGTATCTAGATTAATTGTAATTTGTTTGCATATGAGTGCCTAGTTGTTCCATAAACGCTTGTTGAAATCTATCTCTTTTCCATTGAATCGTCTTTGCTTTTTTCTCAAAACTACCATAGATCAGTTGACAAATTGTATGGGTCTATTTCCGGGTTCTCTATTCTGTTCTATTGATGTATTTATCTGTTCTTTTACCAATATCATACTGTTTTGATTACTGTCACTTATAGTAACTCTTGATGGTAGGATAGTCTCACTCCTCTGACTGTTCTTCTTTATCAACATATTTTTGGTTATTCTGGTCTTTTGCCTTTCCATATAAATTTTATTATGAGTTTGTCAATATGCACAAAGTAACTATCTGGGATTTTTGGTTACAATTGTGTTTCCCTTTCTATTTTTAAGAAGATAATTTATTTTACTACTAATCAGTGTAATAAATTTCTGGTAATATTTTAAGGAACTTCTTATTATTTCAATTATTGATTCCTTTAAGATGCTCCTTTTTAACTCTAAATCACATATAGTTTCATGATATATAAAATATTATAGAACATATTGTGCTAGAAATTTTATATAAAATCAACTCTAGGAAATAGATCATGTTATATTTGCTCTATTTATGTACATATTGTAGGATAAGTGTATACTATAAAATTTATTCAGATATTTGGAAAATTATGCAGAAAATTATATAATGAGTTTGTTTACATTATTTTGCAATAAAATGTTAGATTATTTAACTGGAAAACACTTATTTGGAGTTTCATTGGGCCTAGAAAAAACAGATAAGATTATGTAATATGTGGAATGTCAAAACTTTCTGTAGACTTTTAAAAAGCTATATATTTTGAAATGATTATTCTCAGGTGCAAAGAAATGTACAGTGGGATCTGTGCACACTTCATTCAGCTACCTCCAACCAATATTAACATCTTACATAACTATAGTACAATATCAAAACCAGGAAATTAACATTGGTGCAATTCATAGGTCTTATTTAAATGTCACCAGTTATACATGCACTTATTTGTGTGTTTGTGTGTACACAATTATGCAATTTTATTACATGTGTAGCTTGGTATTAATATGACCACCATCAAGATTTTGATCTATACCATCACCACATATACTCCCTCATTCTATCCATTTATAGCCACACCCACCTCAGCAACTCTAATACTTAAAAACCACTAATCTGTTCTCCATCTCTGTATTTTGTTATTTCACAGATGTTATACAAATCATACACTGTGTATACTTTTGAGACTTTTTTTTCACTCTGTATCACTTCCTTGAAGCTCATCCAAGTTCTTAGTGCATCACCCAGTTCATTCTTTTATATGCTGAGAAGTATTTCATCATATATATGTTAGTTTAACCATTCAATCAGGGAAGGACATTTGGGTAGTTTAAAGTTTGGCTATTATGAATAAAACTGCTATCTTATCGTTTTGATGTCCATTGCCTAAATTCATGTGATAAACCTGTACTGCTTCTGATTTTATCCCTTGTGTAGAAGATGAGGAACAGTGCTGGGGCTAAATACTCCATCACCTAAGATACAGCTTTCAGAATGCACTACCCCTACTTTCCTATGAGAGGTATTGCTACTTCTATCATGTTTCTGAAAATGAGTTGAGCTCAGGTCACAGCCACTGGAAGAACTGCAATCTTCACTCCTTTCTCAGTCTGTGGAAATTTCCTTTCTCATTTCCCAACTTCAGGTTAATTTCTCCCTTCTTTCCGTCATACCTAACATCATCCCCAAAAGAAAAGCAGGCTGTTAAAAAGAAAAAAGAAACTAAAAGGCCAGAAGAAAACACAAGGTCTCTAAGCAACTTTGCTTTATGATTCATCATAGAATGTAAGAGAATTTGAATTTGAGTATATGAAGAAAGAAAAATATAGAGAGAATAAAATCTAAATTAATTTCTCTATAATTTTTTCTCTGGCACATATAAAATAAAAACAATTTCAAATTATACTGAAAAATACAAAATAATACAATACCACCCTTGGTTTTGTACCCTTCACAATTATGTTATTTATATATACTTTATCATAACATTGTTTTATACTAAAAAGAGCTCGGTAATGTATAAATATTGTTAATGTATTATTTTAAAGTAATAAAAATGACTACAACATTGTCCTTCTAAGTCAGTGTTTTCCCTCAAACTACTGTGTTTACTCTGGAAAATATACTCTTCTATATGATGCTTCCTATATGCAAAATTTTAACATTTAAATTTTATTACACATAGAATATTTTTAAAGTAAAACATGTAATAAAGGGGTAATTCTCAAACTGCCCTAGCCAAATCTACATTATAATACACACGATATTTCTCTTTTCCATATATCATATTTGGTAGATAAAACATAATTCAATTATTTTCTATAATTACTACAGTATCAATTTTTCATTGATAAGTGTATTCCTAATTGTAGCCCATAATTATTAGACTATTTTTTATTCACCAACTACAATTATTCCTTTTATAATAAAAATTATTTTTATTTTATTATATCAAATCACTTTTTCTAATTTTGATATTATGTCAACTGTAATGTAACTGGTTTGTGCACTTTGTTCACTTTTGAAAAATAAATTTTATTTACATCCCAACAGAAATGGATGAGAGATTTCAGTCACCAGAGGTGGTGTCATAATATTGTTTTGTTTTATTAAATAAATAAAGTAACATCTTTTTACATTATTGCTTTATTTGATTACTAGCAATTATACAGTTGAAAATATCCTTGGATCCACTGGTGTGATGGAAAGTGATGCTATCCAGGAAAAAATGTGGGGGGCAGGCTTTTAGTATTTATAAATTTCTATCATAAAATACCCCCACCATGATCAGTTTCAATTGCTGAATGGCAATTTGTGAATAGATATGTACACATTATTTTTATTGGCATGTGAATGCTGATGCCAGCTCACCATCACCTGGAAATCTTTCTGTGGGGTTTTCTTCAGAGACACTTCCATGTTCTTGCAGGGAGATCAGTTTTATTGCATTGTTGTTATATTTTCTGTGTGGCCCATAATATTATTAGCCAACTTCTTCCATTATACGTCAAAATTGTAGGGTGTCAAGAAGCTTGGGCAAAGTGTAATCATTAAACCTAATTTCACAAGGCCAATATTTACTATCATTCAGAAAATTTACAAAAATGCCATGCAAACATAAAAACAGTTTTAAAAAAAGAAATTTCAGAAATATGACTGAAAATCATTACATTTAACTGATTAAATTTTTCTAAGAAATCATATATCAGTGTAAAGAAGAAAGGAACCTTTACTATTCATAAATAGTAAAACTATTATTGAAAACTTAGAAAAATATTGAAAAAAGCAGTAACTTTAAATGTATGACAATTCCAAGTATTTGGCATTCTGGAAAAGGCAAAATTATAGAGGCAGTAAAATGGTCAGTGATTGCCAGTAGGGGGGTGAAAGGGTCAGGATTGAATACATAAGATGAAGCACAGGGCACATTTAAGACATTGAAACTCTTCTATACAATACTGTAATGATGGACACATAACATTATGCACTTGTCAAAACCTATAGAAGTTTACAGCACAAAGAATAAATCTTAATGTATGCAAATTTTAAAAAATAATTTAGAATGTCAGGATCCCCAGGAAGGAATGCAGACTTTGACAAGAAGATTCAAATATATTGAAAATGTGTGAAACAACCTCACCAAATGGGTGTAGAGGAAAGAAGGCTGACCTAACTATGGAAATGAGTAGTGTGTTCTATAACATTAAAGATAAAAGATACGGCACATAAGCACTGAACTCTAGTCGACAAAGTTGTTTCCCATGAGAACATGAGTTAATTATGATATTGCTATGCGTACAAACTGGAATCAAACAATTAAGTAAATGGATGACAAACGGTAAGACACAGGTTTCTCAATGATGTAGTGGAAATTTATAGATAAGCAAGGGGAGGAGCCTAAAATGATACATGTGCTAATGAATTCTAGTTGGATACAGCAGTATGAATCTATGTTCAGCTTAATACAGGTGCAGAAGGTTGCACATGGAAATAAGTACAGATGTATCTATATCTACAAGTTAGTACACCCACGTGTATTTCTTGGCTCTGTGATATGAGAGGGCCTAGAAGCAATGACATCTCAGTATCAATGAGTACACTTAACACCCAGATCTCGATTTCTAATACCAGTCCTCATAAAGCTAACCAGGGCTCCTTAAAGAAATGGCTGATTCTACTACTTGAGCAGGAATTATATAAGAAGAGCCTGGATCATTTTGTAGTCTCAGAAAGTAAGAAAGTGCTCAAAAACATGAAACAAAAAACCTACCTTGAGGATGTCTGTCAAAGGGACACAGTAACCACATAATCAAACAATACAAAACAGAAAACAAAGTGTTATACCTAATAAAGTAACAAAGAAGCTATAATGGAATTATGAAAATTATTTATTTAAACCCCCCAAAAAATCAGAAAAAGAGAATAAAGGACAAATGGGAATCAGAGAAATACATTGTAAGATGGTAGACTTCAAAGCACATACATTGGTAATCATTTCAATTTTATAGTATCTAAATACCCCAGGTCAAATCAGAGAATAATAGATTAGATAGAAAAGAGATCAAATCTCTACTGCCTATGATAAATCTACTTTAACTATAAAAATATAAATAGATTAAAATTAAAAGAATGTTTAATCCTAATGCTTAGATTAGAAAAGAGGAGAAATCTCAGTGCTGTAAGTTCCTACCTCAAAAACTAGAAAAAAGAACAAAGTAAACACAAACAAGCAGATGGAATGAAATGATTAAGGCAACAGAAATCAATGAAATTGAAAGTAAAATTAGAGAAATTTAGTGAAATAAAGTTTTTACTTGAAAGAATCAATAAAATGGATAAACCTCCAACTGACAAACATTTAAGTAAAAAGAGAGAGAGAAGACACAAGCCTCTGATATCAGGAGCAAAACACAGGAAATCACAACAAATCCTGATGTCATTAAATGGATAATAAGGAAATACTATAAAAAACTTTATCCTTACAAATTCAACAACTTAGAAGGAATGGATTGATTGCCTGAAAATTGCAAACTACCAAAATTTAGTCAAGATAAAATAGATAATCTAGTCTTCTAATTAATAGAAAAAAAATCAATTTGAAATTGAAATCAACTTGAAGTCATCATCTCCAGGCTCAGATGGTTTCACTGGAGAACTTTACTAAACATTTAAACAAGAATTACTACCAGTTTTATAAAATCTCTTCCAGAAAATGGAAATGATTACTTCCCTACTCCTTTTATTACTCCACTCTTACACTGATGTCAAAATTGGAAAAAGGGTACAAAACATAAAACTACAGACTATTTCTCATAAATTCATTTTAAAAATCCTCAACAAAATATAAGGACAACAAATCCAATAATGAATAAAAAGGGTAATACTCTGTGGCAAATTGAGGATTACTACACAGATACAAAACCAGACAAAGGCATTGCCAAACACGAAATAGTCAGAACAATACTCCTCAGGAACATGGATGAAATTTTTTTTTAAATTTAGCAAATTATATTAAAAATATACAAAAACCATAATACATTATGACCCAGTGGATTTTATTACAATAATTCAGTGTTAGTTTAATGTTTGAAATTCAATCAATATAATTTATCATACAATATAGTATGTTTGTCAGTACAATAATATACATCTAAATTGTAAATAAGTAAATCTGTCTTTATTTGCAGATAACATAATAGGTTATTTAGAAAATCCCATACAACTTATAAAAATCCCACTAGAACTAATAAATGAGTTTAGCAATATTGCAGAATATTAGATCAGTACACATGAAATTACTTGTATTTCTACATGCTAGCAAGGAAAAATTATAAATGGAAATAAAAAATGTATCACTTTCAATAGCATCAAAACTTATGAAATATTTAGTTATATAACTAACAAAATTTGTACAAACTGTATTTGAAATAATCTCAAATTTTGGGATACTTTTTTCAGAATATTTTCCTCCTTAATATTTTTCAATGCATTAGAAAGAACATTTTAACTGAATTGATAATTAAAATAAAATAAATCATTATTAATCTGTTCCTACTTTATAATTTCTAAATTAAGTTTCTAAGTTTAAATCTAAATACTAAAAACTAAAAAGTACATTGCTTCTGTATGTATCTCCTGTGTACTCTAGCTCAATCTTGTAATTCAACTCGAACATCTATATCTTTACTTTATACTTTCTAATTTTTGTAATTTTGCTTCTACTAAAAAATCTGGTTTTGCCCAATTAATGAAAGTTTTATATTTAGTTCTATAATGCCAATTTCTACTGATGCCAAGCTATGATTCTTTAGATAAAACGTTTTATTTGAAAACATAAATTGAATTAAATGGTAACATTGTTAATATTTCAATTTAACTGGAAATCTGTTGGCAGGGAAAATAATGTGTGACTAATGTCATAGATGTATACCAATTTCTTATCTTAACTATTTTAAATAAAGATGGAATTATGGAACTTAAATACTAAGGGTGTTAAATGAGCTCAGTTTCAGAAAGAGCAAAATACTAAGTTTGAAATGACTGTTATGTTTTGAAATGGTTAAATGAGCCATTTTTAAATGGTTGTTAGAAGATATATGAGAAGAATTCTAACAATAGAGAAGAGTACTTAAAACAGTAAGTGAAAATTAATTTACCAAGTGCTGTGTGATGCAGGAAAGTGGAGAGGGGGCTAATAATTTTGGCTATTAGCAATAAACTAGTAGGTTAATTTCTCATTCAATTTCAGAGTTGTCTCATTAATATCCTAATTAAATACATTGAACTTCATAAGAAGTTCGATGAGGCATGATCAGGTTTTGCAGCAAGATGTTTTTTATGCACAATTAGAAAAACTGAGAATGAAATGTTCATTTGAAGTACGATATAATAAAAATATTAAACCATTTGGGAACATGCAAATCAATCCTGGCCACATGAACAACGATATTTATTCTTTTCCTTGCTGATGTTTGATTATTTGAGACGTGGTAACTTTGACATGCTGTTTAAATATTATGTTATTGCCACATGGTAAGTTAGAAGACACAGACTTTGGAATCAGGAAAACTGGAATTAAAATTCTGGTTCTACCAATGATTGTGTAGCCTTGACCAAGTTATATACACTCCTTAGTCCTTTCTATGTTCTGAATATTCTTAACAACATCTTTTGCAGAATAGAAAATTTGAACTTCAACAAAGTCGATTTATTTCTCTTTTCATTGATCATGCTTTAGTTATATATCTAAAAACTCATCACCAAACCCAAAGTCACCTAAATTTTCTCCTATATTTTCTTCCAGAATTATATAGTTTTACATTTTATATGTAGGCCTATATCTATGAACAATTTTGAGTTGATTTTTGTGAAAGATGTAAGATCTGTGCCTAGATTCTCTCTTTTTTTTTTTTAACATATGGAAAACCAATTGTCCCAGCACCATTTTTTTTGGAAAGATTATCCTTTCTCCACGGAATTGCCTTTTTGCCTTTGTCAAAGATTAACTGACCAAATTTGTGTGGGTCTGTTTCTGGGTTCTCAATTCTATTCCACGGATCTTTGCTTCTAATCTGCTGCCATGCTGTCTTGATTACAGTAGCTTTAGATTAAGTCTTGAAATTAAGCTAAAATTTGCTTTTTGTCGTCAGTATTTTGTTGGCCTTTCTATATCTTTTGCCTTTCCATATAAACTGTAGAACAATTTTGTTAGTATCTGTAAAATACCACCTTCTGATTTTAATTGGAATTGTATTGAATCTATAGTTCAATCTAGGAATAATTTACATCATAATATTAAGTCTACCAATCCATCAGCATGGAATATCTGTTTATTTAGATTTTCTTTTATTTCTTTATTAGTGATTTGTAGTTTTCTTTACACAGATCCTGTTCAATTTCTTTTTAGATTTTCTGTACTTATGTGATATTTTAAATGGAATTTTTAAAATCTGAAATTCCAGTAGTTCATTGCTGGTATTAAAAAAAAAAGCAATTGGGCACACCCATAACTCTGACAGAAACAGTACAAAAGCAAATTATGTAACCAAAACATGTCTACCCCCATAATATTCTGAAATTTTAAAAAACTAATTGGCGTTTGTACAATGATCTTTTTATCCTATGACCTTGTTTATTAAGTTCTGGAGCTTTTTGGATATTCTTCAGGATTTTCTTCATAAAGCATCATATCATCTGCAAATAAAGATAATTTTCTTTCTTTCTTCCCAATCTGTATATATTTGATTTTTTTTTTTTTTGCTGTATTTTCCTTGGTATAAATGTCTGTACAATATTGAATAGGAAAAGACATCTTTGCTTTGTTAATAATCTCAGGAGGAAAGCGCTTAGTTTCTTACTATTAAGTTTGATGTGAGATTTAAGTTCTTATAAATGATCTTTATGAATTTGAAGAAAATCTCCTTTATTTGTAGTTTGCTGACAGTTTTTATTAATGGACATGTTTTGGATTTTGTGAAAATAATTTTCTGTGTATATTGATAAGACCATATGTTTTTTTTCCCTGTTTAGCCTGTTGATCATTGACTGATTTTCTAATGTTGAAAGAGCTTTGCATACTTGGAATAAACCTCACTTGGGCATGGTATATAACTATTTTTATAGATTGATAAATTATAATTGCTAATATTTTGTTGAGGATTTCTGCATCTGTGTTTTTGGGAGTAATCAGTCTTTAGTATTTTTCTCTTGTAATGTCTTTATCTAATTTCATTATTAGGCTAATACTTTCATCACAGAATAAGTTATGGAATACTCCCTCTACTTATATATACTGGAAAATATTGTGGAGAATGAACATCATTTCTTCCATAGATGTTTAGTAGAATTCAGCAGTGACATCATCTGGATCTGGTGCTTTCTTTTTTTGCATGGTTATTTAATATTGATTGTTTTTGATAGAAATAGAGCTATTCAGGAAATCTGTTTTTCCTTGTGTGGACTTTGGTAGTTTATGTCTTTCTAAGAATTGGTCTAGAATATCTAAGTTATCACATTTGTAGGCACACAGTTTTTTTGAGTATTCCTTGATTATCCTTTTAATGTCCCTGAGATTGGTGTTAATGACTAGTCTTCCATTTTTAATATCAGAAATTGATGTTTTTGTATAGTTTTTTCCCCTGGTTAACCTGGTTGGAATTTTATCAACTTTATTGATCTTTTCTTAAAACCAGCTTGTGGTATTTTTTATTGTCGTTATGATTTCTGCTCTAATTTTTATAAATTTAATTTCTCCTGATTTATTTTAAATTTAAATAACTGTTCTTTCTCTGGTTTTCTGTGGCAGAAGCTTAAGGTATTCCATGTCACCTTTTTAAGTCTGACAAAATCTGAAATTTCCAAATATAATTGCCGACAGATTTTAGATAAGGAATTCTGTACTAGTACATTAACAATTATTTTGAGTAAGACACAATTATTTTCATAAGTTTATTTTATTTTTGACACACATGCAACAGTGTCCTTGTACTTTGTTTCATCATTTATTTTGGTTATCCTTGATTAATTTATTTCAGAAAATAGTTTGCTAATATTTCCTCAAGAGTACACAGCTTTCCCTTCCCCTCGTCTAATTTGTCTTTCTTCTCTAGTTCTAATTCTCATTTGTCAGGTATTACTGTTTCTGGGACTATCTTCCAAGTCTCTCTATTTTTTATGATGTTTTATGTTTGAATTTTTTGCAAAAAACATCCATTGCTGTAATATGCCAGCTGACTAAGTTGTTGTGTCCAATCATGTACCTAAGGAATCTATTGAGTTTGGTGTTTCAAGTACTATATTTTACATTTCCAGATCTCTATCTCTTTATATCTTGCACTAGCCAGCTTATACATTATGGGAAAAAAACAAAAATTTTCCTTCTTATACTATGAGTTATGCTTATTATAAAGTCTACCCTATAACCTATTACCTCTGTTTAAGTATTAGAATTTTATCTGTTTATTACTTTTTGCTTCTCCTCCTCTGTGTCAGCGATTATTGAATCAATTGTAATTTTGGCTTACCTGTTCATAAAAGTAATCAAAAATCCTTATTTCCTCACAACGGAAATTGCTTACATTGGTCACAGTCTCCCTCTAGTAATTATGCAGGATAGTATGTGTTGTTAGGTGGGTTTACTAGTGCTTTATCTTCTTAGAGATGCCACCCTGCCTCTCTGATTCCCATGTCTCCACTGACTTACGTTACTGGCATGCAAACTCACTACAGATACAAGTAGTACACATGGAAAATGTGTAGAAGTTGTATAATCTGTGTGGTCATAATGAGTTTTCTACTAGTTTTTTCCTCTGGTGTTATCTTTGCAGAGTCACTACACCATCACAAATGAATGATGAATGCATTTATAAATTAATATGATTGATATGATTCGGGATTAGAGTGTGGACTTGCATACTTGTTTAATTATACCTGTACAAGGAAAAATGATATGGCTTAATTGCAAACAATAGATTAAATAGAAGCAAGCTTAATACTTAAGGAAAATAGCTGAAAAAATATTGGAATAACAAGGGCATAAATATATGATGGCTTATATTAGTTCCTGAACATTGAGAGAATACAATTCATGGTAGATTTAAAGGATGATTGTGTTAAGAAATGATAATGCTTGGGATGAGTCAAATATGGCCCTAAGATTTTAAGTGTTTCACAAAATAAAAAATAGTTTTCAATACAGGGAAACAATTCAAAAATTCCACATTGGATACATGCTATTTAGGGGCAAGCAAATCTTTAAAAATACTCCTACAGCAGAAACAGAAAAAAATTAACCATGGAAAGCATTGTATAAGACACCTACAATTTGTTTTTATATTTAAGTGAGCAAGCAGCATCAAGTGCCTGCCATGTTTTAAACACTTGGCTCTGAAATAATGATGGACAAAAGTATTAGATCCCATCTTTGCCCTTTAAAACATTATAGTGATGTGCTTGACACGGGTAAAAAAAAATCAATATTTAAAGCACAGTATGAAATTTGTCATAAAAAGATAAATATTAACATAAAGAATTATGGGATTATAAAAGTAGATCAACTAGGATGGGCAACTAACCAACCCCGGTGCTTAGGTGAAGAATGCAAAGTTCTAAGAACACATGCTGCTTGACATAAATCTGGAGAGAAAATGAGGAATTTACAAGCACTATTAATATATGCTCTCTCAGGAGGAAAGAGGTGGATTTCATGAAAAGCAAATAATTATTGAACAACTTTCAGGAAGGATATATATATATTTTAGGGATATATTAAGTTCGGTACTTCAATTATTATATTTTACCTGAAAACACACACACACACATATGTATGCTCAGGTATAGGAAGATATATATAATTTGAGACTCATAATACTTCTAAAACTATCTATCTCTATTTAGAATTTAGAATGTAAGGGTCTTTTAAAAATTGACAAATACTAAAATTTTAGAATGTTAAGACCTGAATGTGGTGACTGTAACTGAAGAATGATGAAAATCATCAGTCTTATCATTGAGAAGAATAAGTCATATCATTTCCTTCAATGAATTCAATTTCTTGAGGCAAACTTTTCTGCCATGTTGAGTTTTTTCTCCCTAAATTAAGGATGAATAAATATTTTTGTGATTTTGTTTACTTATTTTATTTTGTTTTCTTTTTCTTTTTGGCAGAGTTTCATGCATCTTTCTAGTTTCATGTTGTTAAGTAGTCATATCTGATTGCTTCAAACAAAACATTCTTCTGATTTTATTGGAAACCTAGATACATAATACTATAAGAGATAGCATACAGGATACAATTAAATAGACTTTGAAGAAGAAAATGAGGGCTCTTATATGAAGTAAAGGGCACAGGTTTCATTCACACTTACTATATTCCCTTTTTCTCACTTTTTATTTTTTTATTTTCATGGATATATAATATTTGTACATATTTATAGGGTACATGTGATATTTTGATACAAACCTGCATGTATAATGATCAAATCAGGGTAATTAGGATATCCATTACCTCAGTCATTTGTCATTTCTTTGTGTTGTGAACATTCCAAATCCACTCCTCTAGTTCTTTTGATATATACAGTAAATTATGGTTAACTATACCCTCCCTATTGTGCTATCGAATACTAGATCTTATTCCTTCCATCTAACTCTATTTTTGTACCCACTAGCCAACCATTCCTCATCTTCCTCCCTCCTCTCAACTACCCTTCTCAGAGTCTGGTAACCATCATTTTGCTCTCTACCTCCATGAGTTCAAATTTTTTAGCTCCCACATATGAGTGACAACATGCAATATTTGTGTTTCTGTGCCTGGCTTATTCAAAGATCATAATGTCTTCCTGTTCCATTCATGTTTTTCCATTTTTTCAAATGACAGGATATTATTCCTTTTTATAGACGAATAATATTCCATTTTGTATATGTACCATATTTTCTTTATCCATTCATCTGTTGATGGATGCTTAGGTTGACTTCATATCTGGGCTATTATGAATAGTGCCACAATAAACATGAGAATGCAAATATATCTTCGATATACTGATTTCCTTTCATTTTGATATAAAACTGCAGTGGGATTGCTGAACTGCATGGTAGCTCTATTTTTAGTTTTTTGAACAACTGCCATACTATTTTCCATAGTGGTTGTACTAATTTACATTCCCACCAACAGTGTACAAACATTCCCTTTCTCCGTATCTGCACCAGCATCTGTTATTATTTGTCTTTTTGATAAAAGTCATTTTAACTGGGATGAGATGATATCTAATTATGGTTTTGATTTGAATTTCTCTGATGATTAATGATGCTGAGCATTTTTTCATATATCTGTTGACCATTTGTATGTCACTTTTGAGAAATGTCTATTCAGATAATTTGCCCATTTTTAAATCAGATTATTTAATTTTTTGCTATTAAGTTGAATTCCTCATATATTCACATTGTTAATCCTTTGTCAATTGAATAGTTTGAAAATATTTTATAACGTTATGTAGGTTGTCTCTTCACTTTTTTGTTTCCTTTGCTGTGCAAAAGCTTTGTAGTTTGATGTGATCACATTGTTCAATATTCTTATGTTGCCTGCACTTTTGAGGTGTTACTCAAGAAACCTTTGCCAATATCAATGTACTGAAGCATGTCCGCAATGTTTTCTTCTTGTAGTTTCACAGTTTCAGCCCCTTCATTTAACTCTCTAATTCATTTTGATTTGATTTTTGTATATGATCAGAGATCAGGGTCTAGTTTTATTCTTCTATATATGGCTACCCAGTTTTTCCAGCACCATTTATTGAAGAGACTGTCCTTTCTCCAATTTATGTTCTTGTTACCTTTATCAAAAATGAGTTGACTTTAAATGCATGGATTTATTTCTGAGTTCTCTACTCTGTTCCATTGATCTATGTGTCTGTTTTTATGCCAGTGCCATGCTATTTTGGTTACTATAACTTTGCAGCATATTTTGAAGTCAGATAGTGTGATGCCTCCAGATTTCTTCTTTTTGCTCAGGATTGCATTGGATATTCAGGGTGTTTTGTAGTTCCATATAAATTTTAGGATTTTTTTTCTACTTCTGTGAAAAATATCATTGGTATTTTGATAGGCATTTCATTAATGCAATGTAGATCACTTTGGGTAGTATGAACATTTTATCAATATTGATTCTTCCAATCAATGAACATGGAATTTTTTAAATTTTTGTGTCCCCATCAATTTCTTTCATCAGTGTTTGATAGGTTTTATTGTAGAGATTTTTCACTACTTTGATTAAGTTTATTCCTAGGTATTTTCTATAGCTATTGTAAACAGGATTGTTTCCTTGGTTTCTTTTACATACTGTTTGCTGTGGCATATAGAAATGCTATTGATTTTTGTCTGTTGATTTTGTATTCTGCAATAATACTGAATTTGTTTATCAGTTCTAATAGGCTTTTGGTGGAGTCATGAGGTTTTTTATAAATATAAGATCATATTTTCTGCAAACAAGTAAATATGCCTTCTTCCTTTCCTATTTAGATGCCTTTTATTTCTTTCTCTTGTTTAATTTCTCAGGCTAGGACTTCCAGCACTATGTTGAATAAAAATAGTGAAAGTAGGTATTCTTGTCTTAATCCGGATCTTAGAGGAAAGTCTTTCAATTTTTCCCCATTTAATATGATACTAGCTGTGGTTTGTTGCATATGTCCTTTACTATGTTGAGGTATATTCCTTCCATAGCCAGTTTGTTGAGATTTTTTATCATAAAGGGATGTTGAATTTTATTGAATGCTAATTTGGCATCTATTGAAAGGATCATGTGGCTTATGCACTTTTTCTTTGTTGTCGCGTATCACGTTTATTGATTTGTGTATGTTGAACCATTCTTGCATCCTTGGAATGAATACCATTTGATCATGATGAATGATCACTTTAATGTGTTATGAAATTCAGATTACTGATATCTTGTTGAGGCTTTTTGCATCTATGTTCATCAGAGAAATTGGCCTGTAGATTTTGTTGTTGTTGTTGTTGTTGTTGTTGTTGTTGTGTCTTTGATTTTGATATCAGGGTAATGCTGGCCTAGTAGAATGAGTTTGGAAATATTCCCTCCTCCTCAAATTTTTAGAATAGTTTGAGTAGAATTGTTATTATTTATTCTTTAAATGTTTGGTGGAATTTAGAAGTGAAGCCATCGGGTCGTGGGCTTTTCTGGATGGCAGACTTTTTATTACAACTTCTATCTTGTTACTTGTTAATTGATGTATTCATGTTTTGTATTTCTTCATGTACCAATGTTGGTCAGTTGTATATGTCAAGAAATTTATCCATTTCTTCTAGGTTTTCCAATTTATTGACATATTTGCTCATAATGGTCTCTAATGATCTTTAGAATTTCTGTGGTATCAGTTGAAATGTCTCCTTTTCTTTAATCTCTGATTGTATTATTTGGTCCTTTCCTTTTTTTCTTAGCATGTCTAATTCTTTGTTGATTCTATCTTTTCAAAAAACGAACTTTTTGTTTAGTTTATCTTTAGTATTTTAATCTCAATTTTATTTATTTCTCTTTTGATCTTCATTATTTCTTTTCTTCTACTAATTTTGGGTTTGTTTTGCTATTGCTTTTCTAGTTATTTATGCTATATCATTGGGTTGTTTATTTGAAGTCTTTCTACTTATTTTTATATAGGTGTTTATTGCTGTACATTTCACTCTTGGTACTACTTTCCTATATCCCATAAGTTTTATGTGGTATTTCCATTTTCTCTTGTGTAAAGAAATATTTTAATTTCTTTCTTTATTTTTTCCTTGACCAAATGGGCATGCAAAAATATGTTGTTTAATTTCCATGTCTTTCTATAGTTCCCAGTGTTTCTCTTGTTACTGATTTCTAGTTTTATTCTATTGTGGTCTGAATAGACAGAGATAGGTTTTGACTTGTTTGAATTTTGGAGACTTTTTTTGTGTGCTAACATATAATCTATCCTTGACAGTGTTCCATGCACTGTGAAGAAAATGTGTTCTGCAGCTATTAGATGAAATGCCCTGTACATGTCTATTAGATCTATTTGTTTTATAGTACATATTATGTTCAATGTTTCTTGGTTGAGTTTTCTATATAGATAATCTTTCTAGTGCTGAAAGTGAGGTGTTGAAGTCCCCAACTATTATTGTATTGGGGTCTGTCTCTATCTTTAGCTCTAATATTATTTGCTTTATATATCTGGGAGCTCCAGCATTGGGTGACTATAAACTTACATTTGTTATATCCTCTTACTGAATTGACTTCTTTATAATTATATAATGATCTTCTTTGTCTCTTTTTACAGTTTTGTCAAAAATTTATTTTGTCTAAATATAACTACTCCTTCTATTTTTTGGTGTGCATTTACATGGAATATCTTTCCATTCCTTCATTTTCAGCCTATGCGTGTATTTATAGTGAAGTGAGTTTCTTGTAGACAGCATATAGCTGGATCACATTTTTTAAATCCATTCAGCAATTCTGTCTTTTAATTGAAGAATTTAGTTCATTTTATGTTCAATGTTCTTACTGATAAGTAAGGACTTAATACTGCCATTTTGTTATTTATTTTCTGGTTGTTTTGTTCATTGTCTCTTCCTTTCTTTATTTCTTCCTCTGGTAGCATGTTTTTAACGTCTTGCTATTTAATATTTGTGTATCTATTACAGGTTTTTGCTTCATGGTAACTATGAAGCTTGCAAAAAATGTATTATTACCAATCATTTTAAGCATATGGTAACTTAACCCTGATCACAGGGAAAGAGAAAAATAAAGAAGCAATGAGAAAACTAAAAAAACATACCTTTATCTTCATCCCTCCCCAAATTTTGGGCATTTTATTGTCTCTAATTACATCTTTTTGGTTGTCTATCTCTTAACAGATTGTTGTAGTTATTTTTTTTTGATAAGTTTGTCTTTTCATCTTCATACTAATGATATTAGTGGTTTACATACCACAACTACAGTATGAGAGTATTTTGTATTTTCATGTGTGCTTACTTTTACCAGTGAGTTTTATACTTTCAGATGATTCCTTTTTGCATGTTATCATTCCTTTTTTTCATATGTAAGAACTCCCTTTAGCATTACTTTCAATACAAATCTGGTGCTAATAATTTCTCTCAGCTTTTATTTGTCTGGGAAAGTCTATATTTGTACTTCCTCTTTGAAGGATAACTTTACTGGACAGTATTCTAGGTTGAAAGGGTGTTTTTTCCCTTCAGCACTCTGAATATGTCATCCCACTCCCTTCTGGCCTGTAAGGTCCCCACTGAGAAGTCTGCTGCCAGATGTGTCAGAACTTCTTTGTATGTCATTTGCTTTTGTTCTCTTGCTGCTTTTAAGATCCTTTGTCCTTGACTTTTGAGAGTTTGACTGTTATATGTCTTGAGGTAGTCTTATTTAAGTTGAATCTGTTTGGTGTTCTTTGACCTTCTTGCACCTGGATGTTCATATCTTTCTCTAAGTTTGGAAAGTTCTGTGGTATTATTTCATTGGATAAATATTCTACCCTGATGTCTTTCTCTACATCCTCTTTAAGTCCAATAACTCTTAGATCTACTCATTTAAGGCTATTTTTTTAGATTTTGGGGGTGTACTTCATTTTTTTTTTTTCTCCTCTGACTATACTTTCAAAAGGCTGTCTTGGAGTTCTTCCTTCTGTTTGCTCAATTACCATTGAAACACTCTGAGGCATTTTTCAGTTTGTCAATGGAATTTTTCAGCTTCAGGGTTTCTCATTTGTTTTTTATTTCAATCTGTTTGTTAAATTTCTCTGATAGAATTCTGAATTCCTTCTTTTGTATTATCTTGTTTGTTGATCTTCCTTAAGATAGCTATTTTGAATTCACTGTTTGAGATGTCGCATCTCTCCATTACTTCAGCGTCAGTCACTGGTGCCTTATTTAGTCCATTTGGTGAGGTCATGTATTCTTGGATGTTCTTGATGCTTGGGGAATGTTTGTCAATGTCTGGGCATTGAAGAGTTAGGTGTATATTCCATTCTTTTCAGTCTAGTCTTGTTTGTACCCACCCTTCTTAAGAGGGCTTTCCATGAATTTAAAAGAGATTGAATGTTAAATTACCTAAACCTGTAGTCACTGTAGCCTTTTGCAGCACTAGGGGGTTACCTAGACGAGATACAGTGCAATTCTTGCAGACTCAAGGAAGAATTTCACCAGTACCCACACAGGGAGAATTTAGACCTGCATTGAGGTAGTGGGGAATCCTCTTCCCCAGTGAAAGGAACCCAAGTCCTGGCCAACTTTACCACTGGCTGACTAATGTAGCCTGAGGCCCCCAATAAATTTGAGTGGCAGCCATGCCATGCCAACTGAAGTCTTTGGGAAAGCTCTGGTGCTGCACTGGTATCAGAGGCTGTGGACCTGAGGTGTGAACCAATATCATACCAGCTGTGGCACCATGGGGGTGCCTGCATCAAACCTCCCCAACTCCGGGCAGTGTAATGCTGATAAAGACTCCTTCTGCTTGGGGGAAGATGAGGAATTACAGGGAACTTTGTCTTACAACTGGGTACCAGCTTAGCCAAAGTAAAATAAAGCACTGGGTGGAATCCTGAAACCCCAGATTCCAGGCCTTTGCCCTCAGATGGCATTTATAGACCCACTCCTGGCCATAAGGAAATATGGTAGTCTGGTGGGATGGACTGAATCCCTGCAGGATTTACCACATGTTGACTGAAGTGGCCTTGGCCTCAGACCTTGAATAAACATCAGTGACAGCCAGGAAGTAGCAGCTACAGGTCTTGGGTGAGCCCAGATAGTGTGCTTGCTGGTCTGGGAGGTTATAGGCTTCAGTTGTGACCCAGTATCGTGGTAGCTGTGGTGGCTATTGTACTGCCCTGTCACCCACCCCCCAACTTCAGGCAGCCCAGAATGTAGAGAGACTCTTTCCACTCAAGGGAAAGAGAGAGAAAGAGGGGGAAGAGGGTGAGGGATTTTCCTGTCAACCCATGGAATTCTTCCTTATTTTCCCCAAGTCCACCAAGGTTGTGTGTCTAGGAAACACAATTCTTACTATTCTTGAGAAGTATCATGAATTTCTGCCATATAGAATAATGTTATCTATCTCTAAAATTACTTGATGCCTCTTTCTTTTTAATAGTCTTTTAACCTTTCCATTATATAAGATACACAGGGGTAAGAAAATAGCAATATTTATAGAAGATGAAACTGAAAAGGGATTTTGATGTCTTCTAGAAATTCTATGTGTTGGATTGAAAAATTAAATGAAATGGTAATAGAAGAAGTAATTAATTGCATAATTATAATGTGAGGGAAGGTGAGATCTATGTACAGGTACATAAAATAGAAAAGAATATTATCTCTGGATTTTATTGTTATTCTTATTATTCTTATTAGGTCAAACTATAATATCTTAAAGAAATTTTATCCCCAGAAACAAAAGTTTATTTTGTGATACAAAATTCTGCAATGTAATATAAAAAAGTTATGAAAGAGAATTATAAAACTGACTATAACGAAGAGTGATAGGGTATGTTGTACATAAACTTTAAAGGAAGTGTCATCCTGGGAATAGAAAAACAGAAAGCACAGATATAAATCTGAAAATGAGGTCAGCTATTTTGCTACTAGGATTAGGCTCCAGTAACAATGTTCTACAAAAATGGCTTATTCCTGACAACTCACATCTGCCTACAAAAGTCTGTGTTTACCTTTGTCTTCATAGTTTTGTCCCTGACCCATAACCTAAAGACTCTTCTATTTGGTAATTTTTAAAATATGGCTATGCTTTTGATTAGAAATATTGCTGAACTATGTGGATACATGTTATATATAAAAATAAATATTGCTACAAGGAATCTTTACAGATATGATGAGTGGCTCTCTCTTTTTCCTTAAACAATAGCAAGCACAGCTTTTAAAAATAATCTCATATCAAGGGCATACTAAAATTTATACAATATACACTGACTCATAGATCTAGGATAGCTTCAGGTATATTGTAACATTGGTGTTGAGAGAAGAAATCATTTGTGTTTTATAATTGAAAGGTATTTGTCAATTGCTTCATTACACCATAATTATCTATTTTCCTACCTCTTCTAAAACACTTTGAGCTAGATCACTTTGCAATCTATTAATCTGTTATTTCCTGACATAGCATTGTCTTACACTTAAATTGTTTTTCTTTCCAAGAGAGTATTCAAATAACTCAAATATATAAATGTTTTTATTGATTTAGGCAAATACAGATTTATGAGAAATTAATTGTATTAACTGAACATAAATGCACAAATGTGTATGAATTTTAGTATCCTAATAACACTCGTTACAACTTTAACCTAGTGTATGTATTAACACATTGAAATACACACATATATACACATATAATACATACATATATATGTATACACACATGCAAACATACACGTATATATATATAGACACACACACATATTTTTTGTTACATTTCTTAATAACAGAGGAGTTATGCACTGATTTCACAAATTTAAATAAAACTGATGCAAAGACAAATGGTAGTAAGAGACATTTTATCAACTTAAACTATGATAAGTGTGCTATAATAACATAATGCTATGAAATCCAGCTAGGAGAAAAAATTTTTTTTGGTTTGTGTCAGAGAAATCTTTACAAAAGAGATGTCATTTGAAAGATAAACAGGAATAATCCAAGCATTTGGTGAATGTGGCTGCTTATGTCTAAGGGGAGGTATATACATGGGGGTGTTAAATAAAGCAATGGCAAGCTAAGTAATTAGCATGTAATTTTAACTATTAGTTATTTTGACTCAAATCATTTCATAATTAATGAAAAGAGAACTTTTTTAAAGTTAAGCAAACTGATTCCATTAACTGATGTCAAAACATCTCTACTTTAAAAGGAGCATTTTTAATTTTAAAATGATCAAAATCAGATTATAATTTTAGTAGTCATTATTAATTAAAGTACATTAAAATTTTCTATCATATTAACTTGGCTCTATGATAATAATCATAGAATTGCAATGTCATCCTGCTGATATTATGCACAGATACAGGTATGTATATATAAAAAACATGATGTGATAATGAAAGTAGTGTAGATGGAAACAAGAAATGATTGATTATAACTTATTTGATTAAATTAAGTTTGTGAAGGTAAAATAGAGCTATAGTAAGAGGTGAGTGATAAATACCAATTATTTTTCCACCATATACCTTAATTATAGGGACAGAAAGAGAGATAGAGATAGTGATGGAGATAGACAAAAAAATATATAGTAGAATTTGCTTATCATACTAGAGTCCGAAGATATTTGATTACAAATTTATTTGAAAATAGTAATCATTTTAATATTTGTTAAGGCTTTATGAAAATATTAAACAACATACAAAATATATGTCATCTACATAATTACCTTATAACTATTTACATACAACAGCCTCTGATTTTTTAAAATATTTTATTTTATTTTTTCATTCAAAAATAATAACTGTACGTTTTTATGTGGTACATATGATGTTTTCATGAATATAATGTATGGTGATCAGAACAAGGTGATTAGTCTATCCAGCATCTCCAATACTTATCATTCCTGTATTGGGAACAGTCAATATCCTCCTTCTAGCTATTTGGAAATACACAATATATTACTGTTAACAAGACATCCTACAGTGTAGAAGACTAGAACTAATTCCTCCTATCTAGCTGTAATTTTGTACCCTTTAATAAATCTGTCTCTATCCCTCCCTTCTCCCTACCCTTCCCACCCTCTAGTATTCTCTGATCTACTTTACACTTTTATGAGATCAATATTTTTAGCTTTCACATATGAGTAAGAATATGCAGTGTTTAACTTTTTGTTTTTGGCTTATTTCACTTAACACATGTCCTCCAGTTCCATCCATGATGCCGTGAATGACAAGTTTCACTCTTTTTTGTGGCTGAATAGTATTCCATGATGTATATATACAACATTTTCTTTATCTATTAATTTGTTGTTAGGCACCAAAGTTGATTCCATATCTTGGCTATTGTGAATAGTGATGCAGTAAACATGAGGGTGCCGATGTCTCTCTGATATAATGATTTTCTTCCTTTGAATAAATTCCTAGTAGAGGGATTGCTGGATCATATGGTAGTTCTATTTGTAGTTTTTTGAAGGGCTGCCATACTGTTCTTCATAGTGGCTATGCTATTAATAGTTTTTATCCCCACAAAAATCTAGAAGAGTTCTTTTTCTCCACATCCTTGCCAGAATTTGATATTTTTGTCTTTTTGATAATATTCGTCCTAACTGGAGTGAAATGATACCTCATTGTAGTTTTGATTTGCATTTCCCTGATGGCGAGTGATGTTGAGAATTTTTTCACATATTTTTTGGCCATTTGTATGTCTTCCTTTGAGAATTGTCTGTTCAGATCATTTTGACTATTTTTTAATCAGATTGTTTTGTTATTTTACTGTTGAGATGTTTTCATTCCTTGTATATTCTGAATATTAATTCTCTGTCAGATAAGTAGTTTGCAAATATTTTTTCCCATTCTTCAGGTTGTCTTTTCCCTCTGTTAATTGTTTCCTTTGCTGTGCAAAAGCTTTTTAGTTTAATATAATCCAATTGTTTATTTTTGCTTTTGTTGCCTATGCTTTGGAAGTCTTATTCACAAAATCTTTTCCCATTCTAATGTCCTGAAGCATTTCCTCTATCTTTTTTTCTAGTAGTTTTATTTTTTCATGTCTTGCATTCAGGGCTTTGATCTATTTTCAGTTGATTTTTGTACAGGGTAAGAAATGGGTGTCTAGTTTCATTCTTCTGATTTTGTTTTCACAATCATTTTGATATCACATAGTACTATTTTAACTACCATTATATAGAGAGAAAAAATAACACTAAAAGAAGAAACCGGAGAGTGAAGGATTTACATTGTGCTTGGGCTGACACAGGTTTGCCTTGGAAAGCACTAAGGCTGCGTCCTTGCAGAACTGTTCTCTTAAAAACTACAGAATTAATTAAGATCCTTCATTACAGGGGTGTGGAGGTGAGGTTGGGGGGCACTATTGCTCTGTAAGGGTAGCTGAGGTTTGGCTTGCAGGCATTTGGTCTACACAATTACATGGTATAGAAGATTGTCATAACATTGATACTGGGAGTTTCTGTATCAAGGTCACTGGCCAAACTAAGTAAATGAAATATATCATATTTGTACAACCTGATGACCAACTCAGACCTGTAACCATAGGTGTGTTACCACATTGAGGCTTTAGATGTTGAAAAATAAAGGGATAAGGAGGCTGGGAAGTTGTGATGAGACTATGAAGCCTCAATGGCTGCTTTTCTACTCGTTTTACTGTCTACAAGGTCAGTGACAAATTACCAGTGATACATTTTACCAATGGAATACAGATGACAGATTTCTCCACTAGGGAATTGTTGAAATGGAAGGTCACGAAGAAATAAAACACAGAGGCAATTGGCTGATAAAATTATTTGATTTCTTCTAGAAATTTCCCTCATGAAACTGAAACCACTCAAAGGACAGGGAAATGACATAGGACAATTAAATAACCTAGTCTTTTATGGTGCTTGAGATAAAAACAGACCCACATATTAAACCAAAAACCATATTATAGACTTGGGAGGACACTATGCTTCCTCCTAATGTTATCCTTAAATGAATCATCCAGGGACAGATGTGATGGGAATATAAATCTGCAAAGCAGGTGCTATAATATAAAAATACTGGGTTGTTTTGCTAAAGAATACTAAAAGATGCCTGGAGAATTCCTCCTTTCTTGTATTCCCAGGTCAATTCTTAGGGTTATTACTTTATTTCTGGACACTTAAGAATGAAAAGGAATGTCAAGTATAAATATTAGTCCCTAACTTTCTGTAGTGTTTGATGTTTACCAATAACCAATAAGGTAATTGCCATGTCTATTTTTGGAGTGGGTAGTTAAGATTGGAGAGAGAAAATTCTGTGTTAAAAAAAGGAAATTTGCATTGTTCTCACTGGCTGTGAGAGGGAATACCCCCACAGAAACAGTAAAAATGACATCATCCCTGAACTGACTATTTGATAATGAGACCAGCTTCTCATAAAATATGCCTCTGATCCAAATGATGGCACTTACTAGGATTGAGACATGCCCTACATCATGTGCTGTATATGTGGCTCTCCTACTGACAGGACAGGAGAGTCTATGAAATGCCATGGCATATTTACTCTAGCATAGGTTTTACTGAAAGAAAGAAAATTCCACACTCTTCATAAAAGTAAAAAGCCAGGGAAATGATGATGCTTAGACAAAGAGAAGTAAGGAAACGAAGAAATCAGGTATAGCTGTTTGAGTGGCTATTAAGACAGATGAAGAAGAGGAAACTCTACAAGATTTTTATGAAAAATTAACTAGTAAATTATTACAGTTTCACTGGGAGAAAGGAAAACTGCTTTAGCTCCAGCAGCTATCTCTTCTAAGAAACCTTGTCAAGTTCACACTCTTTGCCTCAGGCTAGACAAATACAAATCCAGTCAAGTCAATAGTGAAGAAAAACAAGAACTCTATAACTGATACATGGTTGTTATCATCAGGTAACCTAATAATACATCCTTGCAACAGTTTATTCAATGTAATTGTATGTGGAAAGACAATTCACTCTCAAATATGTCTCAGTTTAGATGATTAATTGTATATTTTATTCTATAGATTTCTTATTTGGTGCAAGTGGAATTCTAAGCGGAGGCGTCTGACCACAGCAGTGGTTCTCAAGGTGTAGTGTAGCAGAATCACTAGATGCCTCTTTAAAACAGAAAGTGCTAGACCTCAATCTCAGAGTTTGTAATTCAGAAGGTCTGTGGTGGAGCCTGAAAATTCTCTTTCCAGCATTATCACAAGTAACGCTTGTTCTCTTAGCTTGGAGCTTAGATTTTGAGAACCAGCATTTGCTGTGTTTGAGGCAGTTTAAATCAAGGCTGTACCATGACAAAGGATGGTAAATATAGTTTGAACCCAGAGCATGCAATATTCTTGATTGTTCTCTACCTTACCTGAGGAAAACAGAGATGTTGAAACTGGTTATTGTAGAATTTATGGCTTCTAAAACCTAATCACAGTTTTGCAGTTTACATCACCAGTTCTTAAATCTCAAGGTAAAATTTGGAAAGAACTATACATTTATAGATCCACAATATGACTTCTGTTTTCTACATTCAAGTACTTAATTTACACACCTGTCATTTGTAAAATACTAAATTTAAAAATGTAATTCTCTTCAAATTAATGTGTTAATTAATGTCATAGGCCTTAATGACATCTTTCCTTGTTTTGAAACATAAAAAACATAAAAAAATTGTTCACTTTATTTTATTTGTGTGTATCCTTCTAAACAAAACTGAAGTGTTCTTGAGGAAAAAAGGATTGTGCCATTTTTATCTTTCTTATTTTTTACAGAACCAAATATTATGCCTTCTGTAGAGTGTGTATTCAATGAATCTTAGATACTAATTAACATACTAATTTAGAATTTTAAACTATCAAATGAAACAAAGAGAAAAAAATCATACTGTATTTATTACGTGTCAGGAATAAGATTAGGTATGTATGCTATTATTTCACTTACTTATCACAAGAATTTTGTGTAATATTATTATTAACTTGTTATACATCAATAAATCAAAGCTCAAAAAATAAAATAATATAACCTGAAACAGAATTCTAAAATTAGCTATTTTCCCATGATCGCTCCCTTGCTTGAAAACTATTGTTTCTACGTAAACATCACTCCAACAGAAAGGAGATAAAGCAGCCTCACATAAGGTGAAATTCTGATAAAAGGCACAGTGATATTATGTCTTCAAATATTTTGCTCCTGATTGTTTCTTACTCTCTACAGAAAATAATTTTACAAGTAATTTAAAGTAGATTTTTTTTTCCTACAGAGTGAGGGGCAAGGTATATGGAAATGCATGACATTTAATTAACATTTAATATGATCAAAAAATAAACATTTCATTTAATAACCAATGTTCTGCTTAAGGAGAGAAAAAATAGCACTCATCTGGGATAAATTAAGGTAGTATTAAATACATAAAATAATTATTAACCTTAGGAATCAAAGCAGGTTCTGGTTAGTATTTAGGAATCTACATCAAATATTACTACATATATAGATTGTTTATAATGTCTACCAGATTTCTTTTTGAGCTTTTTTGCAAAACAAGTAAAAAGGAATATTGAAAAATGAAAGCAAAACAAATTCTTCCATCTAAATAATCTATATTGGCTTCAGGTAAAAATTGCATTTATCATCTTATCATGTAATTCTCTCTTTAATCATGCCAGAAGGAAAGTTTTTTTGGAAGAAAGCTTTCAGCAGCATAGAAAAGACTAGCTTACCTAGAAGAACGGGTTTATAAATGAAACTAGGGGTCAAAAACATGTTTATGATGCCGGCAGCAAAATACATCTTAGAATTGGTTGTACAGAATTAGTTACCATTTTGTCAGGGATCTGCAGAGAAAGGTCCATTCTGAAAACTTCACCTCTGTTTGACTCTTGTTTCTATTTTCTGAAAATAATTTTAAGGAAAAACATTATTTATTTAACAGATATTGTGCTGACCTAGTAAAATCCACAGGAAGAAATACAGAGATTTATTTATTATATGTATAAACAAAAAATATATAACTCTTCACACACATTTAATTTTTTACAACAACCATTAGTTCAAAGAGTATTCATTTTTGTAATATATAAATATGAATTGACAACGCATGAATTAAATACAGGGATTGCTATATTACGTAAAGAGTTGAGTGTTTTAATTTCTGTATGCTGTAATGTGTGGGCATTGTAGTTGTGTATTTAAGGTAGTTTCCTATGGTAGGGTGAGACAAGGTTCATTTGTATAAATTCCTGTCTTTTTATAGTAGTGCACATTTGTTTTCCTCCTATGGAGCAAAGGAAAACCAGAGGAGTGTGTTTCCTTAAATATTCTCATCTTTCAACTAGCTTCTTAGCAGGATTATTTTGTTAAACATACATCATTCTTTGAATGGCCTACAGATAAAAGGAAATTAGCTAATGACTTTGACTGAAGCCCTTGGGAGGACTCATCAGGAAAAAAAAAAAAAAAAGAAGAAAAAGTCCAACAAGGATGAAGAAGAAGTAGTTCACATACGGGGGGTTTAATAAGCACATAATAACTCAGGAAAATAATGAACAAAAAAGTTTCAGGGAATGGGGTTCATTTTGATTCTGCTTCAAGTGACTTTCTGCTTTACCTATTTGTTTATTCTTATCTAGAATTGTTTTTCCCGCCTTTTTCAGGGTTCAGTCCTTACTCCAGTGATTCCCAAACTTTACTATGCAACAAAAACACATGGAGGGCTTGATAAACTGGATTGCTGGATCTAATCGCCTCGAGAACTTCTACTTCAGTAGGTCTGGAATGACCATGTTTCCAGATGCTGCTGCTGCTGGTCCCAAAACCATGCTATGAGAATGACCACCTTGGTAAATCTTCTCACATATGCACACTTTCCTTTAGTCTGTTTTCACTCAAAGTATTCCTATTTCTCAGGAAAGATATAAACATTGAAAGATCCCTATGCCCCACTCATTAAGGTATTTAATATAGTTGAGTCTCTACTGCTACAGGCATTGTGCTAGAGAGTGGGAAGTTCTGCCCCCGCCCCCAACTTTACCAACAGGAGTCCCTAGCCCAAGCTCATTTATATTCCTCCTGCTCTGGACCTTTTGCTCACCTGTCCCCAAGGGGTCAAGAAGCCAAAAAGAACATCCTTCACTGGAGCTGGAATCTACTTTTATAACCCATACTGTGACTTTTCAGTCCCAGTACACAGTTTTGAGTCTGTCTAGAGTCCCGGTGGTGGATTCCTTTAATAAGATCATCTTCTTGAGAACAGACAGTGGAACCATTGTGCAGACCCTTGTTCTGTAGTGTGAACGAGAAAAATATTTTGCTGGGGAGTACAGACAGAACTTAGACGTCTTGGCTGGTTTTTCATACACATGCACGTAAGCCCTTGTGGTGCAAGATCCAGCCAAAGATTGGGAAAGAATGGGGACAAACTGTGGCCCCTGAGCCAGCAATCCATATATCTGGTTAGGAATCCAAAGAGTCTGAGAATTCAACATTTTAATCTGGTCCTCCAGAGTATATGTACACGCTTGTCAAGACTGAAAATAAATCATATTTTATTTAATAGTTCTTTTAGCTATACTTATAATTCCTGAAAGAAAAAAATAGACACATGGTATATATGCTTCCACTTCTTCTTATGTTTCAGCCCCACAATTTTCAGGGGTGGACTTAGGTACAAGGAATCAAAGATGAGTGGATAGCAGCTACTTAAACTTTTAACAGAGTTTGCTAACTGAATAGATACAATTTTTACTGAATCTTTTCATTAATTGATTCCACAATTGGAGGTTATCTGAAAATTTCTAGAAAATATGAGATGGTGACTCAATTCTGTACTAAATTAATGCAGTGTGAATGGCCAATATTAGATTCTTCCCAGTGAATAAGCTTTATTTGGACTGAGAAAGTAGAAAAGTAGAGGATGAGGATGTTATTGTTTTTCTAGTGTTTTGTTCATTTTTGTAATTTATGTTTTCTAAACCAGAAATTTTGATTATTTTATGGACAAGTTAATGCTCACTTAGATTCACTTGCATTTTTTTTTCTTTTTCTTTCTCTTTTTTCTTTTGTCACTATTCTTTTTCACACACTCCTTTCCATTGTTTCATTTTCTCTTTTTACATAAGTTTATCATTAATTAAAGTAATAATATCTAAGTCTCTCAATATAATTTCCAGTTCATTTATTCTCTCTTTAGTTTCAAGTGATCAGTCATTTATCTCATTGTAGCAAATGCTACTTGTTTCAAATTCTTGGGCACATAGCTGTCCAGCTAGAGATGATATCCCCCTGCTCTTGTAGATAGATGTGCTCCTGTGACAAAGTTATCTTCAAGGGAATATGAACAGAAAGGTTTGTGCAAATGCCTCATTTGTGTATATAGAAATTGCTCGATATTTAGCAAATAGGCGTATGAAAAGATCCTCTACATCATATGATGTCAGGGAAATGCATATTAAAACAACAGTGAGATACCACTATGCACCTATTTGGATGGCCAAAATCTGGAACACTGACACCACCAAATGCTAGAGAAGATGTGGAGCAACAGGAACTGTCATCCACTGCTGGTGGAAAAGCAAGCTGACAGAGTCACTTTGAAAGACAGTTTGGTAGTTTCTTACAAAACTAAATGTACTCTTACTGTATGATCCAGCAATTGTCCCTTTTTATCTTCTCAGTCTTTCTCCAAGTGTGTTAAATTTATCATATTTTAAGAAAAATCTCTTTGAGTCTTTGATTTTCTCTATTTTCCTGCTTTCAGTTGCATTATACTCTTATTTTTATTGTTTCCTTCTTTCTGCTTGTTTTCCATATATTTCACTCTTTCTTTGCTAGGTTCTTGATGTGAAAGATTAGATTATTGATTTCTTATATTTCTTCTTTCTAATGTGCACATTTAAAGCTATAAATTTTCCTTTCAGTATTGCTCTTTAACTGAGTCAACAAATTTTGATATGTTGTATCTTGAATTTTATTCAGTTCAATAGTATTTGTTTACTTGTTTGTAGTTTATGCCTCTTGAGACTTTCTCTTTGACCTATGAGTTATTTAGAATTGCATTGTTAAGTTTTCAAGGTTTGAAGTTGTCTTTCTGTTATTCATTTTTAGTTTAATTTCATTGTGATGAGAGGATACGCTATGTATAATTACGATTCTTTTAAACTTATTGAGGCTTGTGTTTTTGGTCCAGGATGTGGTCTATCTTTATGTATTTTCTGTAGGACTGTGAAAAAAATATGTATTCAGCTATTGTTGGATGAATTATTCTACAAATTTCGGTTATTCTTTGGTTGATAGTGTTGATGTTGTTGACATCTTTGCTAATTTTCTGTCCAGTCATTCTATCAATGGTTGAGAGGGGGTACTGAAGTCACCAACTATAATCAGGGGTTGGTATATTTTTCCTTTTCATTCTATCAGCTTTTGTTTTACATAATCTGTAGCTCTATTGTTTGGCAAATACAAATTTTAAATAGCTATGTCTCCTTAGTAAACTGACCATTTTATTATTATGTAATATCCCTCTCTACCTCTGAAAACTTTCTTTTCTCTGAAGTATGTTTTATATAATATGCTGTATAGCCAGTCTTGCTTTCATTTGATTAATGTTTGCTTTATATATTTTTTTCCATACTTACCCTGTCAGCTTGCCTATATCATTATATTTAAAGTTATTTTTTTCTGGTAGAGAACATACACTGGATCAGATTTTTCAATCCAACCTTCTAGTCTATGTCTTATAATTTGTGTATTTAGATTATTTATATTTAATGTACTTATTGACATGCCAAAGCTTAGGTTTGCCATTTTAGTTTTGTTTTATGTTTGCCTTTGCTGTTTTTCATTTCTGCTTTCTTTTTCCTAACTTCCTTAGTTGTTTGAACAAATTTTAGACTTCCATCTATTTTGTGACTTAATTATTAAAGATAGTTCAGACTCTGATTCAGATCACAGTATGTGGAGGAAATACAACAGATAAAACAGAATTCAGTAGATAAAAGTACATTTTAGGTTCAGATAAAGCAGATTTTGAATCCAATTTTTTGACTCAAGGCAAGTTATCCCCCTAAACCATGCTCCTTTTATTGTTGTTGTAAAACAGAGGTAACAATAGTGCTTTTTTACAGGATTATTTTTATTGTTAAATGAAGTAGTAAATATGAAGACTTTAGCTTGATATATTATAGTTACTGTTTGTATTAGTATATTTTATTGCTGCATAACAAATTACTACAAACTTAGAGTCAAATCAACATTCATTTATTAGTTCACAGTTCTGAAGTTTAGAAGTCCAGGCATAAGATAGCTGTTTTGCTGTTCAGGTCTCAAAAGCCTGAAAAAAAATGATATTGGTTGGGTTGTGGTTCTGTCTGGAGACATCAGGGACATTTTCTCTTCCAAGCTCATTCAGCTTGTGGGCTGATTTCAGTTTCTTGTAGTAGTACTGTGGAGCTTGTTTCCTTGCTATTTGTCAGGCACTGTATACTCTCAGCTCCTGAAGGTTACCCGCCTGCCTTGTCAAATGATCACAGTGGAGAATGTCCCTCTCATACTTTGAATCCCTCTCACATTTTGGACCTCTGACTTCAAGAAGATTCTAGACCCTTTTAAGGGCTCAAATGATTAGGTCAGGCACACCCCAGATAATCTTCCTTTCTCAAAGCCAATTATGCCGGGTAACATAGCCTTATTGCAGGGGTAAAATCCATTTTATTCACTCTTCCTGGGAATTAAGCAGGGTATATATACAAAGGGGAGAGGATTTTGGTGGCCATGTTAGTATTCTGCTACCACATTGCTACATATGAATTAGTATTTAACTATAAAGATGACTGAGCTTAGTGTATTATATTATACAACTAGTGTACAAATGAATACACTTTAAATAGTATAAAGAACAATCATATTATCATATTGAAAATTCTGTACAAAAACATAATGAATCTACTTCAGAGGGCTACAAATTTTTATATGCAAAAATGTAACAATTCCATTTTAAAATGCTACAATAGCAATAAAGTCATAGAAGTAAGTTTCCCTATCTTTCAGTTTTTAAGTTGGGAGATGCTTCATTACATGACCTGAAATTTGAGTTAGCAGAGAGAAAATGTAAGGCCCTTGACACATACAGAAGTGGAAGGAAGAGGTGGAAATAAATAGACCAACAACGAGGAAACACAGACTTAATTCAGGACTCTGATGAATGGCTAAGTAGATACAGTCTACATTGGAATTAAGAGAAACAAAATATTTCAAAAGAGAGTGCATACATGTAATAATTCTCTTATGTTTATAACTGTTTAAAACATTTGGAGTACTTAATCTTAATTAAAGGGTAAACACTCTTTGCTGTTGTTACTTAAGTTTTAATTAAATGATCTCTTTTATACATTTTTCTTTGGTATGGAAATTCCAGAGATTGTGTGGTCTGCTTGACAACTCTGTTACTCTTTCTCAGTCAATAATGATAATGTGCATGATGCCTTGAAGTGGTTCTATATTCACAAAGTAGTGAACAATGATACAGGTGTTGAACATAATCTGCCTGGGTTATCATCTATCTTCACCATAATAAAATAATTTAATACATGATTCTGTCCCAATGCTCATTAGGCAACTGAAGAAATAAATCTATATCTCAAGATTCAGCTGAATTTTATCTGTCCAATATGCTTTGGTTCATTGCCATAAAGCTGTAACTTTTATCCTGTAAGTCAGATTTTCAAAATGACTCATTCATGATACTGCTTTCAGCAAGCCATTT
This sequence comes from Daubentonia madagascariensis, assembly GCA_023783475.1. Lineage (NCBI taxonomy): Eukaryota > Metazoa > Chordata > Mammalia > Primates > Daubentoniidae > Daubentonia > Daubentonia madagascariensis. Next base: position 21,112,528 of record JAKFHU010000726.1, on the reverse strand, counting down.
ATACTTTCAAAAACTGATAGGTCAGTGTTGCAAAGGGTCTTAAGAATATTTATTCAATTATGGAAGCTTTTAGTGTATTCAGTGTCAAGCTTCTGTGCATTGCTTCAATTTTTTCATTAAAAATATGAGGGTTGAGAAAATTATTGTGTGTAAAAATGCCATGCTTTATACAAAGGGCTTGAGGTAGTGATCTTTCATTTACCTCTTCAGCTAAACTGGCACAGGAAAATGATACACTAAGGGAGGTAGCCATCCACAGGGTCATGGCTCCAGCAGATCATACTAAAAAGCACCAAAGCATATGGATTTATTACACAAATCCATATATTCTAAAACAAGAAACTCCACGCATATTCCCAGACCTCTTACATTGCACTTTGTGATTTTTTTCTTCTTTAAATATGACCCACTTCCCATTTTAGATTAATTTTATCTATATAATGATGTTCCTAGTGAATGCAGAGAAGGGGTATGATTCAACAAAACACAATGATGCCTATTCAGGGTCTTAAAACCACTTCTCGTAAGAGGTGAGGGCTATGATTATTGATGAAAAGTTCTTACACATATATTCCTAGTATAGCCAAACTATAATGATGAGTCTAGTGTGAGAGAAGCAAGAAATCCCTTCATGATTTCTTTATTTTGGGTTGTATATATTTTTATGCAGTTTGGCTGGAATGAAAGATCACATAGTCAGTGTAAAGCTGCCAGTCTGACAGAGTTTTTAGTCACTGTTTTCTAGAGGGATATATCAACCTGATTAATCTTTGAAAATGAAGGTAAAATATGAGGTTGGTATAGCAGATTTACACTTCAAGTATAAACAAAATCAGACAGGGTTTGATATGCTTGGCAAACTAAAGGGGCAGGTCACCAAATCTAATTTACATCAGGGTTAATAAGTTTACTGAGATTCAGGTACACCATATGACCTAGTGAAAAATTTTTGGTTCTTAGAGGGGGAAAGAAGATGCTGAGTTCAGTATGGTGCTCTTTATCCAGACTGTAACTGTAACTGGTTCCATTCCACCGGACTCATGCTTTATAGGAGTCCCTTGTGGTAAGTATTTGTGAAAACAATACGTAGAAATAAGCAGACCAACAATGGAGAGGCACAGACTGAATGTGATCTATGGTTAAACAGATATCAACTGCAGAATCAAGAAGAATAAAATATTTCAAATCAGAATGCATGCAAGTAGCATTTAAAAATATTTATAACTGTTTAACATATTTTGAGTGTTTATTCTTCATTACAGGTTAACATTTGCTGCTGATGTTTCTTAAATTTTAGTTAAATAATCCCTTTTAAGAATTTTTGGTATGGAAATTCCTGAACTTGTGTGGACTGGGGCATGGAAGGAAAAGAGGAAAAAAACTGAATTTATAAAGAGTTATTTTGTAAACAATCTGTAAAGTATAGATATTCTAAAACATCATCCTGTTATAACAACTAAAGAAAAAGGAAAGGGAAGGGAAGCAAAGGAAAGAGCTTTAGTATGCTGAAAACTCTAGTGCTTGAGCAGAAGATGAGATGCGTGCTGGATAAGATTGCCCTCAGCTTCTGCTTTTAGGAGCAGCAATGACTGGCAGGAGAAGCCGTGCTCATGAGCACACACAATATGCCCCAGAAATATTTAGAAGGATTAGTTTGACAGACTGCAGTTCTTATATCTTGGGTTATAGGAAAGAGGCTGTGACAACCTTGTTAATCCTATTATGAAACCCTATCTGTAAAGACAGTTGGGGAGGCCTGAGAAGCCTGGATTTTACTTAGTCATTGAGAAAAAAAAAGAAAAAAATTGTTCCTCTTTTGGGTCTACACAATGTCTCATATTTAAAAAAATAAAAAAAATAAAATCTTGATTTTTTAAAAAAGAAAATGTTGATTATTAACATCTCCATGCTGCTGGGACAGATACTGGTTGACCCATTTAATCCTTCATTAGTTTTCACCATCCTAATTTAACTATTCCTAAACATATGGGTTGGGCATATTTCAAGGCATTTAGAAGCCTGCTTTAGAAACAGTTTTAGAGAAGTTTTACACATGTCTAGATCTCATTAGCAAACAGAATTTCTCCTTACTAGTTGTAATCCAGAATTGAAAGCAAAATCAGAAGTTAATTGTAGGGCCAACTGTAATACAAAATAGCTGAACCTGAATCTTTCACAAAGGTAAGGATAGAATATGATTAATTTACCTGCTCTATTCTTTTTACCTCACTGCAGTACTTACTGTTTATCAGTGTCTTGCTGTTCTTCTGATTTTATAGGTGTAGGGCCTCAGTTTGTTTTTTGGAAACTCTGGAATACTCAGCATGCTGCTGAGACCTCAAGCTCTTATCACCATAAGCAAAACTGTCAGTTCTGAAACACTGCTGAGAAGGAGATGCAAAACAAGCACTTCACAGGGAAGAGGGCCAGGTACTGCTAAAAAACTTATTAATGAAGGATTAAATGCATAAAAATAGCACTTTGACTCCCTAAAGTTTATTTACCACTCAAAAATATGGAATTAAAAGTAATCATGTTAGCACAGTTTGACAAAGTTTGGAGGAGTGTTCTATGTTAGCTCAGCTAATACATATTTTTATTTTGGTCATCATTTCTTCATCATATAAAAATAATATAAACAAACAGAATGAATATATTTTTAGCACTTTTAAATCCTTTTGTATATATGGACAGAGTGATAAAAAATTTTAAATATAAAGTTAAAACATTTTTTGGCAGAAAATAAATATGAAGAATGCTATTCTATAGAAAAGCTTTAGAAATCTAAAATAGGTGCTAACGTATTATTTAATGTTTTGAACCTTTCATCTTACCCATTTTTTAGTAACAGGGCAAAAATAGAAGTTATCACTAAGGATTTGGAGGACTCACATTCATATAGCTGTAAGTGTTGAGTAATCTATGCCTATTTTTGCACATGAACAGCTTTTCTCTGATAGCTTTAGTTATCAGCGTGTAATGCGGGTAAGCGGAGTACAAAACTCAAGGTTGAGTTTTGCTGTTCCATGTGGCTTTTTATAGCAGGGTTGCTATTGTATAAAGTAGGAAGACGGGGAAAGTGCAAGGGTAGAAAAAAATTGGAACACAACAGTCAGGCTGAACTCCCCTCCCTCTTCCCTTACCTCTATTTGATATTTTCTTAACAAATACACTGAGTTTTGTATATTTCCACTCTGGCACTGATATTCTAAAATTGTAATTTCCCAGCCCTCAGAGTTTAGTATCAGAGGAATTTGTAAAGAACACACACTGGTGGGAGATCTGCCAATGCCGGTTTATCTGCTTCTTATCCCATCCTAGCATTGCTGTGTTAAAACCATGGCAAACTTTATACTCCTGGACTGGTGTTGCTGTTTGTCTTTCTTATGCTATCAGAAGGGAAGAAAAAACTTTCACATAAACTATTCCCTCACTATGGCATCCAAATCCTCTTGGGCTGACATGTTGTCATTTCACAACCTTCCTTTTCTATTCCATGGATTTCTTTGTAATTATTATTTGGTTTGAAGATCCACATACTTTCCTCTTCTGTGGCATCTCTTGAGTTGGGCCTGAATGGGGGAATGGAAGTCAACATTTCTTGCTAGAAAGACTTTTTAAAAAGTTGACATTTTAGTAAAATTCTCAAATGTAATGAGTCAGTCACGTAGATATCTATAGGAAGAGCATTCTGGAAAGGGATTCATACCTCCCACCATTTCCAAAGAGTAACTCAAAATGGATCACTGACTTAAATGTAAAAAAGCAAGCACACAGACCCCAGGCATGGGTTTTCCTTATGTGTTACAGAAATCGAAAGGAAGCCAATGTGACTCGAACAGTATAAGAAAGAGAGAGAGTACAAATTATGAGGTCAGAGATATGGCAAAGCAGATAAGAAGGATGAATAAAAGCCTACAAAGTCTTTAGTTTTACTTTACAATAGGAGACTTTTAGCAGAGAAATAACATAATCTGCTTACCTTTTATAAAACTCATAATCTTCAATATAGACTGGAGGACTACATCCACTCAAACTCATGATCTCTCTTCTATAAATTGTCACCTCACTGGATATTGTAATCATGTGAGGACACCCTGATCACTGTGTCCTGTAAATATCAGAACTATTGTTCTAAAGACTATTACTGTCTGCTTTTTCCCAGCAACGTCTTAAAAATCTCAGCCTATTTCCTATTCATGAAATGTTTTCTTGATGTGATGTGTTTGTTAACTAAGAATCATTTCAGTGCTATAAGTGATTAAAACTCAACTCAAACTGTCTTGAGAATAAAAAGGGGTGTGGCTTTATTGGGTCATATGAACATAACTACCTTAATGCTTAGATCCAATGATTTAAAGGAAGGTGTCAGTGCTTTATCTTTTAATTTAATCAAGTCCCATTTATTTATTTTTGTTATTGCCTTTGGGGTCTTAGTTATACATTCTTTGCATAGTCTGATACCTAAAAGAGTTTTTCCTACTTTTTCTTCTAGAATTCTTATGGTTTCATGCCTTACGTTTAAGTCTTTTATCCATCTTGAATTAATTTTTGTTAGTGGTGAGAGATGGGGATCCTATTTCACTCTTCTGCATGGGGCTATGGAGTGCTTTATCTATCTTTTTCTGCAGATCTGTTTGCCTCTATTTGTTGACTTCATTCTTTAAGATGTTCTCAATACCTGGGTAGAATGACAACTGTTTGCAACCCCAAGATATATTCCAATGGCTTACTGACGCAACTGCTTAAAATATCTTTCATTCTCAGAAACCATATGTCAAATACATTGGCCAAACTTGGTTAATATACCAAGTATTAACCAAGTATGAGCCTAATATTATACTTTGGCCAAGAGAATAAGTTGTCTAGACAATTGACAAAATCTTACTCCTGTGATTTAGGAAAGGCAGATCACTATTATTTACAGCCACAGGTCTGGGTCACATGTCTTATTCCTGTGGCCTGGGAAGGCCATGCCACTGTGACTTTCAGCCATAGGCAATGAAGGGTTATCAGGTAATGAACACATAGCAGTTCCATAAATAAAAATTGGAGTAGTGATATCAAAGAAGGCATATGGGAAAGTTTTATGAGCAGAAGAAAACTATCAGTACCATATTCCAAAATGGTCAGTGGTCGGGGATTCAAGAGGTAAATTCAGAAAATGAATAACACAAATTTTATGTTATGTAAAATAATATTGTGTATGGTTGGAGCAGTAATTTAAATTTGCCAAAACTTAACTCACTCTACCATTCTATATTTCACTTCAGGCAGGAAGCTTGCACAACTCTTCCAGTTAAATGGTTTTTAAAAAGTGTGTGGATATACACATGTATGTGTGTGTATAATTTATGTTTGCACGTATAAATAGGCTAAAATATATCAGAATGGGTATGCATATAGGCCTATATACATTGGTACAGACAGTAGCTTTTATTAAACCTCTAATAGTAAGATACTCAACAAATTTTCAGTGAAGCATTGTTGAATTCATTAATAAACTAAATAAATGTTTCACATGTGACTTGAGTTTCAAAGATTGTTTCCAATGTAGTCATTTCTATATGCAAGGACTTCTTTTATGCACTATGGCTATTTTTTTTTAAATAAGAAGTTAAATCCCAAAATGGGATAACATCTAAAACTATTCTTTATAATTCTTCTCTCTTTTATATTCATTTTTAAATTTAGAATTAAAATAAAAATAATTTAAATGTTAAATTATTAGTACCAATCACCAGGAAATCTTTAAAATGTATGTGTATTTGTGTGTTTTATTTACCTTCTTCTTCTATTTCTTTTGTTTCTTTCCTTTTTTTGGGAGAAATGAAACTAGTTCTTATTTTAACTTTATTTCTAAAATGCTATTATGTTCAAAATGAACACAATTTCCACCATTTTATCAAACACATTCACATTCATTCATTTCATATAAACATCTTGTGACAATTGCTTCACCCCCTAAATTGTTTTGTACAGTCACAAAACACATCTGCTGACCTTGTTGATCCCCTGTCTACCAAAACATTTGGCAGCTATGACAGAATATAATTGGTTTTGTTCCACATACAAATGACCAAGATGTGCTGATGTTATTTGAACTTTCTCATGTTTCACAATCTGATGCATGCATTTTACACAAACTGTCGAGTATAGGTCATTGGATATTTCTGAGTACAAGACAATGAAATGAAATGAAAATGAAAAATGAAATCTTAGTTTCTTTATACTGGACAGTGTAAAATCACAATAATACATTTTACATTTTTTAGTGGAGAGATTATATGAATCAGCTTACACATTAAAATATCAAACTTTTATTGTCAAAAGACTCAGCAGATATTAAGTTATTAATTTAAGGGGATGGACATGTGACAATGTTGACTTGAAAGATGAGTCTCTATTAATTGTCTAATATAATTAAAAGATAAAAATCAAGAACGTCCTTATTCATAAAATTTCCTTTTCCATGCAAAGATTCTTTAGAAGTAAAATTGGCATTTTTTCCATTATTGATAAGCACTTGACATTGTAATAAACCACAAGTTAGATATGTTTATGTTTGCAAAACAAAAATATATGAATAATTTTTTTATGGAGCATGAAAAAAAGGGGCTATTTCTCTATTCTATTTCTCCCACTTACTATCCTCTCCCTTTAAAATGTAGTATTTTGAGTTTCTATGTTCAGGGTATAGATCTGTCACTAACACACATACAACTGCATTGCTTGTTACGTGACCTTGTTCTGAAGAACCCACTCACACACACTGTCAGGTATCCTTTGTCAGCAGTCCCAAGATACGAACTCAATTGGCAAAAGGCTCTATTGTGAGGAACTTTGCACATTGTTCTCATCACTTTTAAGGCATTTCAAAGCCTGCACAGCTGTAAAATGGTTTTATCTCCTCTTTCTTTTCCCAATAAGGATTAGCGGAGGTCCAGGGAGTATTACAAGCCTGATAAAGCCTTGAATGCTTTTACACTGAAATCAGAATGAGTCCAAATATTTCTAACTCCAACTTATCAAACTAAAAGTATCAGAGAAATCTCAAGTGGTTCAAAAAATCCTCAACTGCCTTTAGAACTGAAGTACTCATTCTTTCAGCTGCTGGGAGTATGGTTTCTCAGCTGAGTTCCTCTGAAGAAATTATGCTCAATTTTAGAGAGACAACTTACCAAGGAATCAGATGTCCCAGAGAGATATCAGGAAATACAGCCCACATTCAATGACTGGCACACACAGGAATGGCGAGGTGGGTTGGAACTGAGGAACTGCTATTACATAAGGCCTGGTTCCTTTCCTTCCATGCAGGACAACTCTGAAGGGTCACTTCAGTTCTAGTGGGATCAGCAGAGGTCTTTGTTGCAATGGCATGCAGTTCTAATTATCCCTCTGCCTAGTGCTGTTCTTATACTCTCCCACAGATGTTATCCCTGAGAGCAATAAGCTGCTTGCATGCAAGCCTCTGTAGCTGAGCCTGTTTCCCAGAGACACTGACTGGCAACACAACTCATTTAAAGTAAGAATATGCAATTCAATCATTTTACCAAACCTTGAAAACAATGAAGAAAATCTTTCTTTACTACCTTCACTACATAAAATTATAGTAAACAGAATGAAAATTGTGTGGCATTTTTTGAGGTGGTATTTTTACAGGGACTGAACATACATTTATTTGCCTTTAAATTATAATTCAAAGTCTAACATTCAAAATAAAGTGCTGTTATTAAGGTTGATTCTTTATACTTGAGTATTTTCTTTCAGTGCTATCTTTTTAAAAAATTTTATGAGCCCCCTTTTTGTGTGCGTTTGTATGTGTATGTGTGTGTATGAATGAGTGTGTTTGGGGCAGGTGGCAAGTTTAAAATCATAGTTTTAAATCATACATTAGACTCAATTTTGACATCCACTTTTAAGCATGGGCCTAAAGTATTACTTTGATTTCATCAATTTTTTGTTTACATTTTCAAAGTTAAAGAGATGTTAAAAAATATTGTGTGGCATAGTTTCTCCCTTTCCCTGGTTCAGTTATGGGTAATTTTTGCCGTATCCATTCTGCGCTTCTCATTGTAAAGTCTCCTGTCACACACCAAAAATTTAGCTCAAGGAACATGCTAATGTACCTTCCCATAGGAAGTATAGGAGAGTGTCCATTTCACAATATTAACTACATCTTATATTATCTTGATTTTGTTTTAAATTTGCCAGCATAATAGATGGAATGTGATATAGCTTATTGTTTATTTTTAAGGAAACTACCAAAATTAAAAATATTTATACATTGACCTACAATAACATGGTGGAATGATTTATGGGTCCCATGCACAATATAAGATAATTTAAAAATTGTTTCTAAGCTATACCAGAGTTAGTGTCTTGTGGTTGCCCCATGGAGGGCAAAATCAACTTCCCACCCAAAATTTGGTTTAGATATTCAGATGTATGATGCCACTCAAGTACCAAGTGGATATAGAAATATACTTACTCACATTATAAAGTTTTCTTGGGAGAGCAAGGCAGGCTTCCACACAGGACCAAACATGGCTTAATAGAGAAAGGAGAGACAAACGGCTTGGAGATTTAGAGTGGTCAGGGGTAGGTGTGATATTAAGAGTTCCCATAGGCATGCCTGAAATTATGTGTGGTTTGAATTTTCCACCAGAGCTGGGGGTGAGGGGACTGTGGACTTTTAAATTGGCTTGCTGAGATTGGAACAAGCGGTGGATAGAGAGGTTTGGGGCTTGAAAGATGTGAGCAGTCAAACTTCAAGAATGGAATCACATTCTTTATTGCAGTTAGGAATAGAGAAATGAAATACCATGTGCTAGGAATAAAAAGGAAACTCAAAACCACAGAAGAAAGAGCAAGCTGGCATCCTGGGAAGAACATGTGTGTTGTGAACCTGGTTATTGTGCATAGAGTCTGATTGACTGAGGTCTTGGGACGATTTTATATCCTTACTGAAAGGAATTGGGAAGTGGCATTTCTCAATGAAAGAGTAAACTTTTAAGTGCTGCCCCACACCTTAAAAAGAAAGTAGCAAATCACCCTATATTCTCATCCTACCCATATCTAGGGACATGGAAATGAAGTTTGCCATCCACTTATGACTTTGTGTTTAAAAACTTACTTCTTTCAGAGAAATTGAAGCCTTATGAAACAAATATGGATTCTATAACAGAATTAAAATTTTTTACCACATACTCAGTGCTGAAATCTACACCAAGAATTACTATAAAAACTGATTCAGGACTTGGGAAATGTCTTGTCCTCTGACAGAGTAAGCAAAATACCAACCTATAGGAACACATCTACAACTGAGAGAAGGAGCTATAAATGACTTCTGATTATGATAAGATTACCTTAAACTATGTAAAAAAAAAAATGTAAAGAAATGAACCTACCAAACAAGCAAAAACAAAACTCCAAAGAATTAGCATCCATTGAACAATTTAGAATTATATAATATTAGCATGTTTAAGAAACTCAAAGAAATTATACAATTTCATGAAAAGTGCAATATTGAAAAAAATCAAAAAGAAATTATAAAACAAATAAAATTATCACAATTTAACATGTAGTGGGTGGTTGTGTTAAATGGAATGAAAGAAGGCTTTTATGATGAAGAGATTTAAAAATATACTGACCCTGAAAAATCTATATTGATGCATATGCATCAAAGGGACACAGGAGCCAATTGAAAGAGCTCCCAGTGGCTAAAATGAGAATAATCTGAACAATAAAATTAATAGGGTAGAAATTATAACTGAATGTGGATCATAAATATTTATCAGTTAATAATGATATAAATAAACATTTAAATAAATAAACAAATGGGGAAGAAGAGACAACTTTCTGATACGGATGAGTTTCAAATAATTTATGTAGATATTCTGCCCTTAAGGAGGGGATACATAAATTCCCGCTCTTTAAGTGCAAACTGTGCATACTGACTTTCTTCCAACAGGTGCAGTATGGAAAAGTGGTCAAAAACCTAACTCTGCATTGAGAAATCTGGCAAACACTACTTCAGACAAATCATACTTCTGGTGATCTAAATCAACATCTACAGTGAAAAATCATGTTGATGGTATGCACCCTTGATATGATGTGCTGAAAATCTCAGTTTCCTTTTGGGGTCTTTTCCCCAAAAAAACACAATCTAATCATGAGAAAAATGCCAGACAAATTCCAGTAGAAAAGCATCTTACAAAATTCTTGATCAGTATCCCTTAAGACTATCAAGGTAATTAAAAACAAGAAAAGTCTGAAAAAATTTCACAGCCAAGAGGAAACTATGGAGACATGTTGATGTAAGATATCTTGAAACAGAAAAAGACTTTAGATAAAACTATTAAAATCTAAATAAACTATGGGTTTTAGTTAATAATGATGTATAAATATTGGTTCATTAATTTTAAGAAACGTACCACAATAGTATAAGATGTTAGTAATAAGGGAAACTGGTTGAAATATCACTGTATATGTGAACTCTCTATACTATTATCTTAATTTTTCTGTAAATCAAATACTTTTCTAAAAAATAAAGTTTATTTAAAATAACTTACTAATTTCCACTTCCAGGAAGATGAAGTATATGAACTTTTCCTATTCCTCCCCCTAAATCCAGCCAAAACCTCAAGATATTATAAATAAAGCAAACATAAGATTCTGAGAGATGAAAAGAAGACAGACCCTCTGTAAACCCCAAGATCCAAAGAACAACATGGTGATGAGTTCCCCTGGTTTTCTTTTTGACTCACATATACCAGATATGGAGCTAAAGAAGCCAGGGGCCCAGAATTGCTAATGGTTACAGACAACAAAAACCTAAACAAAACCTTCCTCTCTCTGACCAAGGACTGAAAAAGAGATGGCCCAATAAGACATAATAATTTGGGCAATAACTTCTCTACTCCAGTGAAACATTATAAAATAATTACAGCCACATTCTGAACTATACCAGGAAAGGCTGAGTAAGGAGCCTATACTTCTACCTTTACATGGCACCCCAATCTTCCACAAGGTAAGTATCAGAGAAGGGCAATTAGGAAGTGTGGAGCAGGTCTTTCATCTTCACCAGTCAGTAATGTAATGACCTCTCCCCAACAATCTGGCATCAGTAAAGACCATAACAGAAACCCTGCACTTCTAGCTCTACTAGCAATAATGAGGTCCCACCATAGTGGTGTGCCACAGGCACCTAGTGGAGAGTCAGAACTTGCAAGTACACCCGGTGTTAAAGAAGCCACCCTACCATAGTGTCAGTGAAGACTACATGGGGAACCGTAACTACAATCCTTGCACAGCAGTAACAAGGAGTTGCCCCAATGTCAAGTGCCAAGGTAGGCAAAGTGGGAAACCTACAATTCTGCTTTCATCTCTCAGTAATAAGGCAGCACTCCTCTTGCCTTGCCAAAGTGGCTTTAAACAAAACCCACTAAAACAGAAATTTTAAATAATATTTTTAGACACATAATACTCAAAGGATCCAGGTTTAAATTGAAAATCACCAAGAACCAGGAAAACTTCAAAGTGAAAAAAAAATGACAATTGGTAAATTCTAGCACTGAGATGAAAGCTATGTTAGAATTATCTAACAAAGATTTTAAAGCAGCCATAATAAACTGCTTTGAGGAGTAATAATGAACACACAAAACAAATAAAAAAAGAAACCTTCAGCCAAAGAAAGAGAATGTCTCGTTAAAAAACAAATAAACAGAAAAACAGAGGAAGATGAAGGAGCACTAAACTGAAATTTTTGATCTGCAAAATATAATAACCAAAATAAAAGGCTAACTGGATGGGCTTAAGAAAAGAAAGGAGGATACAGGAGGAAAAAATCAAGAAACAAAAAGAAAGAACAGTAAAAAGTACCTAATGTGAAGGCAGAAAGTTGATGAGAAAAAAAGTGAACAAAGTTTAAGGCACCTGTGGAACCATAATAAAAGATCAAATACTCATGTTAAGAATTATGAAAGGAAAAGAGAAAGAAGGCAGCACTAAAATAATACCAGAAGAAATTATGGCTAAAAACTTCTTAAATTTGGCAAGAAAAATTAACTTTCAAATTCAAGAAGCTGAGTGAAACTTGAACAGAATAAACATAAAGGAATCCATGCTAAGGCATATTATATTCAAATTTCTGAAAACTAGCAATAAAGAAAAATATCTCAAAAGCTCTCACAGAAATACAGTACTTTTCCCATAGGGGAAACCAGAAGGATAGCTGATATCTCATCAGAAACTGTGGAGGTCAGTAAGAAGTAGCACAATATTTTTTATGTGCAGATAGAAAAAAAAATGTCAATCCAGAATCCTATATCCAGCAAAAATATCCTTAAGAAATGAAGGTAAACAAGACATTCTCAAATGAATGAGCTAAACTATGGCTAGACAAGGACACACAGAGTGGTGTAATAGACACTGGAGACTCAAAAGAGGGGAGGGTGGGAAGAGGTGAGGGATGAAAAATTACCTATGGGGTACAATGTCCACTATTTGGGTGATGGGTACACTAAAATTCCAGGCTTCACCACTATAAAATATTAAATATATACATGTAACTGGATTTAACTTGTACTCCCTAAATCTATAAAAATTTTAAAAAAGAGAAAAAACTAACATTGTTTTTTGCTGGTAGGCCTTTCCTTAGAGAAAGAGTAAAAGAAATTCTCTAAACAAAAGGAAACTTGGAATATCAGGAAGGAAGAAAGAATGTGGTAAGAAAAAATATGAATAAACACATAGGCTTTCCTTTTCCTCTTGATTTTTCTAATTTTGTATTTGATTGTTGAAAGCAGAAGTTATAACACTGCTGGATGTGGCTCAAAGTGCATACAGAGAAATAATAAAGACAGTTATATTAAAGAAAATGTTATTATGAATGAGAGAGTTAAAATGAAGGTAGCTTATTACATATTCTAAGATTATTGTGTATACCTAACATACATGTAGAGAACAAACAGAAAACAAAAGCAAACTGACAGCCTAACCCCTATTATATCAATAAGTACATTAATATAAATGGTCTAAATATACAAATTAAATGACATTAGCAGAGTGGATTAAAAATATGACCCAACTGGATGCAGTCTGCGGAAACTCACTTTTATTACAACAATAAAGGCAAGTTTAAAGTAAAAAGATGAGCAAAGACCTATCATGCAAACATTAAGCAAAGGAAGGTAGGAATAGCTATGTTAATACCAGATGAGATGGTCTTCAGAGTGAAGAAAATCATAAGAAACAGACAGGTTTCTTAATGAGAGAGATGGAGGTAGGGAAGTAGAGATAGAGATACAGAGAAAGAGAGAAAGAATAAAGCACGCTAAATAAAAGTAACATATTTGTTATTATTATCTCTGTACTATCATTGTGTCTATTTTATTGATTTTACCTGGTATAATGCAACATTTTAGAAACACTCATATGAGCGCCTATACCATGGAATACTACTCAGCCATAAAATGGATAAAAAGGAAAAAAGCACTGATATACTCAACAACCTCAGTAAATCTCCAGAGACTTTTGCTGAGTGAACAAAAGCCAATCCCAAAAAGTTACATAGGATATGAATCTATTTCTATAACACTCTGAAAATGAAAAAAAAATCATGGGACTGGATAACAGATCATCGATGGACAGGGGTTAAGGAAGATTTGAGATTAGGATGGAGGTTGGTGTGGCTATAAAAGCACACTATGAGAAAACTTAGTGGTGATGGAAATGTTCTCTCTTCTCGCAGTATCTATGTCAGTATCTGGTTGTGACATTGTACCATAGTTTTGCAATATGTTACAATTGGGGAAAAAACAAATAAAGGGTAAAATGTATCTCTCTGTATTATTTCTTACAATTGCATATGAATTTACAATTTGCCAAAATTTAATTAATTAAATGCTTAATACAATTTAATATAAAATTAATTAATTGGTTAATTTAATTAAACTAAATGTGCTTAAGTGGACTCAAAATATGAAATATGTAGGGATCACTCAAAAATTATGTGCAAAACCTATACATTGAAAGCTCCAAAATATTGCTTTGATAAATTAAATATGATTTAAATAAATTAAGATATCTCCAGTGCTCTGCATGGGGAGATTCAGTATAGTTAGGATATAATTTTCCTCCAAAATGATATTTAGATTTAGTGGCATATTAAAATCCCCAAATATCATCCAAAATCCCAGTAGTTTTTTTTGGCAAAAATTGACAAAGTGATTATAAAATTCATATGAAATTCCAAAGACCTATATTAACCAAAACAACTTTGAAAAGAAAAACAAATTTAGGGTACTTACACTATCTGACTTCAAGTCTCTTATAAAAGTATATTATAAAGACAATGTGACATTGGTATCAAAATAAGATAAATAGGTTAGAGTAACAAAATAGAGAGTTTAGAAATAGACTTACACATATGTTTTCATTTTGGAAAAATTGATTTTCGGCAAAAAGTAAAGTCATTCAGTAAAGAAATGATAGTATTTTCAACAAATTATGTTGGAAAAATTAGGCATTTATATGCAAAAGAGTAAACATTGATCCATACCTCCCACTGTATATAAAAGTGTACTCATTTTGGTCCTATATGTAAATGTTAAATTTAAAAATACAAAACTACAAAATTTGATGGGATTTGTCACACCTGAAAATGATTTACAATGGGACTAAACTCTGCAATCTCTCTAGCAATAGGATATTACTTTTTATATAGTATTTAGATAGATAGAGGCAATTCTAGGGGCTCCTACTTGGTCATTCATGCCATAGTAATGCTCACTTCATGGACTGAGGAAACAATGTGCAGGTTGTGTTTGGGTCTGTTTGTTCCAACCATGAATTCCATAACTGGAGAAAAAGACAAAGAAAAAATAAGGAGACTAATGAGTCCCCTGAGAACACACCTGAGCCAAAACTCCATTAATCTCCTGACTTCTGCAATTTTCTAAGTGGCAGGCCCAAATGACCTTTGAGTTTGTAGGAATTAGTGACAATTCTATGCCAATGTCTGAAGTTCCATAACATTATGCTACCCACTTTCCCAATGCACAGTTACACTGGCAAATACAACTTTGGAAAGATGAGAAGAAAAACTTACAATATAAATTTCAGCATCACATCAGGATCATTACTCAAATTAACTTATTCTCCCTCATTAAAGAGGCTCTCAGTCTTAAATTAAGTATTGGTTAATGTCCTGTTCTGTTAAAAACACCTGGAGATTTTTCACTTACACAGGTCAAGTAGGACTCTTGAAGAATGTTAATCTTCTCAGGCCTAGAGTAACCAAGTTCAATTCACAAAGAACATCAAACATCTCTGCTTCTCAAACCATTCTGTTTACTGTTTCAACTCTGCTGCCCATTACGGTAATCACAACTACCTTGTCTTTGTCAAATGTGTTCTCCCTATGCATCCAAATTCCCTCATAAATTTCCAGTCTAGTTCCTTCTTTGCCTTTGAGAAAATGCTAAGTTAAATAACACCCATCTTGTTGAATACTGGCTGATTATTATTCTCTTCTTTATAAAATGGCTTCATATTATACTTTATCTGCATCTTGAAATACCCTTCTTACTACAAATCACTAAATTTTCTCTGGAGAATATTTAGGGCCTAATATTTATTTGATGTTTAGATCGTTTCTTTTCAGCCTCAATTTCTCCTGACTTGCATTGTGATTTTATTTTCTAACCTATTCCAAAGTAATTTATATTTTTTGTCATTTGAATTCCGATGTTTTCTTCTGAGTCTTTGATGCAATATATTGAGTTTATTATTCTATTTTATGACTAGCTAAGAAAAAGCACAAAATTTAATTTCTAAATTTAATCTGGTCTACCTCAGTGATCTCTAATAAAATGAACACTATTGTATTTTTATTTTATGTCTTCAACATAAATCAATAAACCAGCACTTATTCACTTATTATAATGTTTCATCTACATATTATAAAAGTTGGTGTTATTATTAAGAAGATCTAGAACATTATTCTGCCATGTTTTAAAAAATAAAGTTTTGTTTTTCCATTCAAATTTTTTAAATTCTCATTCTAAAACACAATATAACTTTCTAACCATGTCCTTTAGTTAGATTTGCTGAAAAATTGTAACATATATTTCTGCTCATTGACTACCTTTGCAAATACAAAAAAAATGAAGTCATCATAGACATTTCATAAAAGATATTGTTGATACTAACTCTTCATTTGTCCACATACCAGTGAAGACCATCCATTTAGGAGATTTGGGAGGAGGGAGGAGAAAAATAGAAATAACAAAACATACAAAGTAAAAGTATCATTATATTTGGCGTTATCTACTTCTCTCTACTATAATTGTATCTATTTTATTGGCTATACTTAGTATGATATAGCATTTTAAAATATTTACATTTTTTCCTATAGATTGAAATTCCAAATAGTTTACTTCATGTTCAAATTAATGAAATATGACTGTTAAACACTTATTATCTATTGAATATGTAGTACACTTTTAGGTAAGTATTCTATTATCTCAAATTCTGTTATTTTGAAATTTTAATCTACCTAAAATATGACATTTTTCTTTTACAGATCTCTTGTCTTGTTATAAAACCTTGTAATTCCTAAAAATTTACTTTCTCCTTTTGTTGCTTTGGTTAGTTGCTATGCAACTTAAATAAGTAATCCATGATTTTTTTTTCCTATTTGAACTATTTGCTATTATTCTGTTCACATTTTTTTAACTACAGTATTTATGAGAGAACATAAAACCATAATGTTATTCAACTAAGGTAATAAATCTTATGCATTTTATTTATAAATAATTAAATTAGTCTTTGTATTATTTGGTCTATGTATATTCATTTTTCTTTTAAAATTATTAATATAAAAATACAAAAAATTGAAATTTCATTATTATTAGAGTATTATGATTGTGTTATAAGAGTACAAGAAAGTAATGACTTTCAGTGTACTAAAAATGGACATCAAACTGAAATCAAAATCATCATTTGTTTATCACTGCTTCCTTTAGCTAGTCTTCCAGGATCTCATTTTTTCTGACATATAAGCTTTAAGTATATGTATTATATAATTTAAGTATACATATTATATTTATATATTATATATGCTATATATATAATATTCTTAAGTTAATAAAAAGTTATGTAGGTTTAATATTGTGGACTGATAATCTAAGAGCAGATCAATATATCTTTCTCATGGTCAAAATATTGGACTAGCAATTTAGATTTGTAAACATTTACTAGATTGGGATTCAAACACTGACCTAGAAGAAAGACAAAAAAAAAGGCAGGATGAAGAACAGTAGAAAGAAACAAGATAAGGAGGAAAGGAGAGAGGCCAGAGGAAGAATTGAATTCATAGGTTTCAATAACCTGTTAGAGATTTTTTGACATAACCTTGCCTGTATAAGTATTCTATCTAGATGAAACATACGTGCTACATAGGGCTGATACTATTCAACCTAGTACATAAGTGTCATGTAGCAGTATATTCTTGATTTATCTGAAATCACTCTGAATATCAGACCTATAGATTATCAAGGAAAAGCACCAGACCTCCTCAGTGGATATATTAGTGAATGGAAAAATAGCCCTGCACAGACAGTAGATATAAGGGACACATACATCCATAACATTATGTCAGATATGTCTATAAATGAATAGGTCATATGTTCATACAGCATAGAAAGAAGATGTTTTACAATCTCAAAACCAGAAAAAAAAAATCAAATACATTTGCTCATCTACAAAAAAAAACCCAGACAAATAAAGTAGAAATTATTGGAAAGTATCAATCTCTTCCTAATTTAGGCAGGTATATTTATAAGTGTGTCAACATTGACCCCAAACAGACTGGCTCTCACTGTGAGCATTTGACTACACTAATGTGGAACTGATGAAGAAGTAACTAAAATATTTGCTTGTGTCCTAAAAATAAAGTTTAAGAAGATACATTTTATTCAGCCTTTGTTTTGTGCTATTTACTGTGGTATGAAGCTTCCTTCTTTTTAAGGGAGATAAAAAGAGAAAACACTAGCATGACAAGAATGCATGTGTAAGGGAGAAAAATAAGATCAAAATAAAAACTGTACGGTAAAAAAATCACTGCCTTCTATTCTTTGCAAATTTTGTTAGGCTACAATTTAAATGGAAGGAAAGAAAAATCTCCAAAGGTATGATTAATTATTCACTTAGCCACCAGTATTCCTGATTAATTTAAGGGCCCTTGGTTACGAGAAGATATGTCCTGGGCATTTTAAATGAACCCTATTCATACCAAAAACAAGATTAAAATTGACAGCCTAACACATATATATCATATCAGCCAAGCTGAAGCCATTTAAAAGGCAGTGTCCAGTTAGCTTATGGATCCTCTTCCCTACTTTCCTCCAGCCTCCCCTTAGTACTCTAAGCTCTACTCTCATTCAGAATTAATGCCATGTTTGATAATATAGATAACATAATGAAAGTGAAACCAAAATTTAACAAAAATGTCTTGTATTAAAAAATAATTAAGCCTTTAGCATCCCATTTTCTTAATACTTAGTAATTTCAATAATTATTTTAAAAAGTGGGAGTCAGAAAGGGAAAATAAATCTTTCATAAAGCAATATTAACATTTATTATACATACTTCCAATTTTTTTCTGACTGTGATCATATAATAGATAGCAAAGAAGACACTTGGTAGTGGATGATCTGCTCAAATAATCACTTTTCTTCTGAAAACTACCCTCTCATAGGACCAGGTAGAAACCACCATATCTGTACTCCCTGGTCTGCCACACTCTCTGGCATGGTTTATGATAACAGGAGTGGACACCTGCTGAAAACAAAAATAGTTAAGTCACGGTGTAGTGGTGTAAAATTGGGAATGAGAGATGCTAGTTTCTTCTGAATATTTTTTTAAACCATCGTTATTTAAATGTGGCATGCCATCTTTCACCATAATGAAGCACTCAGACTGCTAAGAAACTATGGGGAGTGAAATTTCGGCATGAGACCCCCAAAAAAGGAGCCTGAAAGAGTGGCTTTCTCAAGTCAAGGCCATGTTGTTCCTGTTTCTGATTTCCATCTTTTTGGTGGTCAGAATACTCTTTATATTTAGCTTGGTAACCTAATGAATTTCATTTCTTTGTTTAAACAATCTCAAATTTGTTTCTCGGTACAAACAAATATGAAATGAGTTACATTTTACTTTATAACTTACTTTTATCAGTACTCACTTTAAATAAATATTGATTGTGTTGGGGAAAATTACCTTAAATTGATGTGTAAGCTGCTTTTATATGTGAAAATCTCAAAAGTAATATATTTCAGAGTGGGAAACATCTCAGCAGGTACTCTTATATGCAAATATACATAATTAAGAAAATAGGCATTAATTAAACACAAGATCACATACAAAACACAATCATTTGTCCTGACAACAGAGGTATAAACAGAAGTCTAACTGTAGCTGTTGTTAGAATTTCTGCCTAAAGACTTATTTAGATGTAAATTTATTCAGATCTTAGCTAAGTTGAACAAATGACAATATTTTAACCTATTCACTTATAAAATAGGTTGATTAATGATTCACATTTTTTTTTTAGGAGGGTGATTAGACATCAAGGGAAAATTTTTCCTATTATGCAGCCAAGATAATAATCTAGCAAGAGCAATATTATTTGACTGACATAGAATTAACTCTCAACTGCCTGAGATGACGGACTGAGTTGGAGCCACCAGGATGAAGAATGTTTCAACCGACCTCATGCGTCCTGTGATGGATAGTCAAAGAATGATTTAAATACTTTTCAATCTGGTAACCTAATTGTTTTTTTGTCCAAGTACCTTTACTCAACATACAAAATCAATTAAGAAGCAACTCAGAAAAAATGATAATATGCAGGAATAAAATTGGTGTATGGAAACCTATTGCAACATCTTCTATAAATTAAACTGAACAATTGCTTCTTTAAGGTAACATACAATGTAATGATTTTTTTTTGAAGAAATATTGCATCAAAGTAGATTTCCACGAACATTTTAAGAAAATGTCCATGTGCCCCCCCAAACCTGGTTTCGTGTTTCAGCTTATTCAAGTTTCATTGTATTTTCACTTTATTACAATAATGTATTATATTATGCTACATTATTTTATTTAAAAATTTTATTTCATTCATTACAAATGAGGATAAATGCGTTTCCCTGCTTATTTCCTGAAACATACTAGAGACTGAGTAGATGTTTGCTGAGTAGATGGCTGGATTGGGAGAAGAGTGGATAGATGGATAATTACTGGTTATCTTTTTACCTCTACTTTTGAAAATTACATGATAAAGTCCTTTTATTTCTGTACTTATATTTTTAATTAATGAATTTTAAAAAGTACATTAGATGTGTCTGAATTTTAACATTCTTTTAGTTGTGTTTATATTTATATTATGTGGAATTTTAAACTATTATCTTGTGAATTTTAATCATCTTATTTATTATTACCTTGTTCTTACACTTGAGATGTCCTGCTTTCACTAAGACTAATTGTAACCTAAAATTTATTTTTGTTCTTAAAAATTTCTCACATTTAAATCATTAATTTACTTCAAATCACATTAAGTCAATCAAGTTTTCAAAAAGCATTAACCAATCAATCAATTCCTAGGGCTCTATCTGGTCATAGTTTAAAAAAAAAAAAGTTAAATAAATGCACATCCCATCATTCACCTATTTGAATTATCACTTTAAATTAAATACTTATCTTCTGGAAATTCCTATCCTGTTATGAAAGGAAAATTACTTTCTCTGTCCTGTGTTGAAAATTAATTTATTTCATGTGGCAATGTGTGAAAGTTTCAGAATATCAAAGGACAGAAATCAAACCAGATTTTTAATGAATTTTCTTTTAAACTTTTTACAGAAAATAATTTTTTTAAAAATGAAAACTAGACATTACCTTCACTGATTTCTCAGGCCTCTTCTGGTGGATTTTCTCTTACTTTCAGAAATCTGAAAAATAAAGATTACTCTGTCTTACGCAGGGCAGATGGAGCAAAGTTCATCTACGGATGAACTCCCAGAACACTCTTTTCCCAGGGTGAAATGTCATGGCCACTTCCTAAATAAGCTAGAGGATTGACAATAACATTCCATTCAAATTTCTCATTTGTGGTATGAATATCAGGCTTATTCAATGCTCCAATAAATTAATTTTTTTGTAAAATCTATAGATAAATTCTTAAACTGTAAAGCAAGATTGAATCATCTATCAAAGTGGACCTATGCAGTTGGAACATTGAGGAGTTGTAAGGTAGACAGTTAGGATCTCTGGCTCTTCTCATGACAAGGGTGACCTGCTTTGGTGCTTCTTCAAGCAACTGTACCACCTGGGAAGAAGGATAAAGGTGGGCACTCCTTTTAAGCATTGCCCCACCCTTAATCCTATCCTGAGCAACTGCTACACCTGGGGAAGGAGGGGATGCTTTATCAATCCAGGAATTCCCCAGCCCAGGCATGATAGGCCTTAGAAAGTGACCTAGAGTAACCTAAGGATAATTAATATGCCATTAGCTTGAATCTGCATTGTGGTTCACCCCCAGGTGGGCTTTCTTAGAGGGAGCTCACATGTGCAGATGGAATTTTGAGGACACCTGTTGATCATCTGATAATATCCCACACCTCCTGAGAGCCCGCCCCTGGACTGGGCTAATAAAAGGAAACAATCTGAGTGTTCAGTGAGAGTGGGTCAGTCAGTCGGGGAGTCAGTTGATCTGTCTCTCTCCACTCTCGGAGACAGACCCGTTTTGTTCTACAATAAAGAGCTACTCCTGTGAAACCGCTTCCGGCCTGAGGTTACTCTGTCCTCGTATTGGCCCTGCTGGTGATTTTTCCAAGATCTGGATTTAACACTTTGGTGTGTCTGCTCATTCTTCAGCCAAGAGCACACCAAGAACCAAGGGCAGACTGCCACCCTGACAGAGTCTTACAGTCTGTGGCTCTAACAAGCACAAACATAATTCCTTCGACTCCAGAGTAGCTTCCAACCACAGCATATAAACACCATTTTTATTTAAAAAAAAAAAGTTTCTGGTAACTTCTGAGCCATTGAAGTAAAAATGGACTGGGTGACGTGAGGCTGAAATTGCCTTCCTGTTTATGCTGCATATTTTATATATGTCTTTGCTGCACTTTTCAACTTATATAAACATTATTGTTTGTGTTTTTAGAGGATTCTGCTAATGGTAGTTATTAAAAATGACCTTATATTCAAAAACAGGGCTGTTACCTTATCAGCAGCATCTTTCACAGCAGTATAGCACAAAACGAAGTTGCAGATTACAGGCTTTCACTGTGTTACTGCAAATACCTGTAGATTCTATGTAAAAGAGCACTGTAGTTGCTTCTTTCTCCACTAGTGAAAGCAAGCAAGCTCCAGGGGAGTTTTCCATTTTTTCCCCTCAATAACTTTGATCTTTGTCCTCTCATTTATTTCTTTCTGAGTCATTTCTGCTGCTGATAGTGACATATCCATTTCTCTTGCATGAATCACTGATGACTGAAATAGAGCAGTAGGTGCAGACATTGTGAGTATACACAGACAAAAAAGCAAAACTGAATTTGGAGTCAGAAAATATTTTGTTAATGTTCCCTTTAAACTAAGCCTTTCTCCTTCCACTTACATAAAGTAAATGAGTTTACTTACCTCATAGGATTTTAAATGATGTTAATTTAAAGCACTTGGCCAACTCTATGGCACATAGTAGAAACAGTGAGTTTCAGTTCCCATTTCTTCACTATCCTCTTATATTTTAATAGAATTCATTCAATAATGGTTGTTACATTAGATGTCCAATTTCTTACAGAGAAATTAATTGGCAATTAAAACTGAAATTCAAAAACAGCACTAATACTACTGGAGGTTATAATAATTATGAGTGAAATTAGCATTAAATGCTCATAAAATATTTGTCATAGGGGTTGTGGTGCTATATTTGATAATATCATTTCATCACCTACATTCAATGTTAGGTTATTAAGTTATTAAGTTTGAAACGTTTGATTTCCTTAAGTACTAAGTTTGACAGTTGATATCTCTGACATTTCACTTTGACACTACTTGTTTTATTTTTATTGTGAAGGTACATCCTCATTCTTTCATGCACATGGTTTGGCTTGTGATTATCTGTCAAAATTTTTTTCTACAGCAATTTTTGTGAAACCACGGATAAGTCAAAATTTCATGTTATTTTTAATATGAGTTCCACATTTTTAATATGGAACCAATGCAGTACAGACAGCCTGAGATATCAACAAAGTATTTTGGAAGGATGTGCCTAATGAACACACAGTACCTTGATGGTTTGAGAAGTTCCATTCTGGAGATTTTAATCTTGAAAATGAGCCATGTGGGTGACCTGAGACCAAGGTAGATAATGATGAGCTGAAAGCTGTAGTGGAAGCAAATCCATCTCAACCTACGCATAAATTAGCAACAAGGTTTGACGTTACTATTCCAACAATATTGGACCATTTGAAAAAAATCAGCAAGGTAAAGAACCTAGATAGATGAGTTCTGCATGAATTAAACATACATCAGAAGAGAAATCACCTCGAAGCTTGCCTTTCTTTGCTGTCATGACATAAAGGTGAACAATTTCTACACGATATTGTTACATGTGATGAAAAATGTATTCTTTTTGACAATTGCAAGCATTCAGCACAATGGTTGGATAAAGATGAGTGCCAAAACAAACTCCAAAACCGAATATGCATCAAAAAAAAGCTAATAGTGTCTGTTTGGTGGTGCAGTGCTGGTAATATCCACTACAGCTTCATGAAACCTGGTCAATCCATGTCTACTGCAACCAATTTTACGAAATGATGAGGATGCTTGCAATTAAGCAGCTGAGATTAGTCAATAGAGACAGACCAATCCTCTTGCAAGACAAGAGTCAACCACATGTAGCACAAACAACGCTGCTCAGACTACAGAAGGTGGACTTGGAAACTCTCTGTCATCACCGTTTTCACCAGACCTTGCACCAACTGACTACCACTTCTTCCAGGCTTTGGATCACTTCCTGCAAGGAAAAATATTCAATTCTCAACAAACTGTGGAAAACGCCTTTGGCAATTTCATCTCCACTAGTTCTGTAGGCTTCTTTGCTGCTGTCATAAGCAAACTACCGTTAAGATGGCAAATTGTGTTGGCAGTTTAGGTGCATACTTTATTAATTGTACTGCTTCTTGTTTGAGATATAATAAACTACACTTTTGATATGAAATGGGACATTTCATACTTCATGACATAATTGATTATAGATTGACAAAAACAGTTTAAGTATTAGAACTACATAGATGAGAGGGGAGAGGGCAAGCACATTTTGTTTTAAAGAGGAACAAATGATGTATTGGCTCTCACATCAAATTATCTGTGTTGAACTGCTGGCTATATGGTAACCAGAGCAATTTACTTAGTTTATCCATTTCTGTTCCTCTATCTAAAAAGTAGCGATAAAAATAGTGCCTACCTTATAGCATTTTATTGGTTTTAAATAAATAGTAAGTGGAAATAGCTTCCACACATATCAAGTACTCAGAAAATATAGCAACAGCTTCCATCCATGTCATCATCATCATTTCCTTTTTTTTGTCATACTATTAAAACAGTAGTATAAAATTAGATGGATTTAATTTTATTCCCTGATGTTATCATTGATTCTCTCTTATCTTGAGCATGACTGCTAGACTTTATGTGCTTTTGATTGCCATAATTCAATTCATAATTAATAGTACCTTTCTTGCACAGAGGTTTGAAAAGTTTTATGTAATATTGGTAAATTGTTCAGTGACATACTTGGCATTCAGGCAGTTGTAGCTATTTTGACTAAATTATTACTAAAATGCTCCTAAATTGTCTTCACAACACCTGTCTTCTGCAACCCTCCCTATCATTTTCACTTCTGCCGGAATTTTCTTTCTGAAAATAAATTAACTTATGTCAAATTGCTTCATAGTTACCTTTGGGATAGACATAGAGAAGGAAAGGAACTAACATAAATATAATGAATTATTTTGGTCAGAAATATGCTAAACATATTAAGTTATCTAGGTTGGTCCTTACAACAGCTGTCCAATGAAGGTATTTGTTTTCTCAATTTTAACTGCTGAGGTGAGGAAACAGAAAAGTAAGATGAATCAAGTTCTTTTGGCGACATTGCTTTCTCCCTTATTGAGACCTAGTCTTATGAGGAATCCCTCGTCAATTCTCTGTTCCTTGTAACTAATAAATTAACAAGATTTTATGCACAGCAAATGAATATTAAAAAATGAAAACTATTATAAATAACATGTGTTCAATAAGGGGGTAGCACAATAAAAACCTCCAAGTATCAGCAGACTGACAAAGTGAAAAATTAATTTTAGTATCTACATTGATATTTCTGAGGATAATGTGAAAAGAAATGATATGGGGTACTTCAAGCTATAAAACTTTTCTGAGATACATAAATCTAATGCTATATTGCTGTTTAAGGTGAAGTAAACACTCTGAATATGTTAAATCCTAAAATAATTTTAAGATTAATGAATAAAATATGATATTAAAATAGTTTTAATTTAATAAAATTATTTATATAGGATGAATGAGTATAAACAAACATAGCTGAGCATAACAAGGACAGCTGAACAATACATGGATAATGTGAATGAGTAGTCCTGCCAAATATTTAAATAAATCATAATGATACAGGAAGGAATGTGGTGTGGTATAGACACAAAATAACAGATCTATTAAGCAAACAAAACAGTGGATAACTAGAAAAGGTTTTAACCTTTTGAAAATGAGTCTGATATTATAATTTTAGAACTTGAAACTATTTATACCATTAACTCAATTCTACTTCCAGGAATATGACCTAAAGAAAAAAATCCTAAGCATTATAAAATAATTTAGGCAACATAAGACATTAGCTTACTTGCTAGTTACTCAGCATTGGAAATGGAAAGATAAGTTACAGATAGTTCTACAAGATAAATATGATTTTTTATTGAATACTATTGCAAGTAATTTGAAAATCAAAATTTATTTAAGGAGAAAAACAATTAGTGTCAATGAATCAAAATGCTTCCAAAGATTAGATCTATGTGTTTGCAACACTATTTGGCAAATTCATTAGTGTTTTCTTAATTTTGGTTTTTCCTATTTTAATAAACATGAGTCTTTAAAAATATATATGTTCCTTTTTTGTCATCCTTTTTTGATATCTATTTGATAGCATTTATCTAAGAAGCAATGCTGTATTTTTCATTGTTTTTCATTTTGAAAGCATTTATGATAAAGCGTTATTCTTATATTTGATATTTTGGATGTTATGTTTACCAATTACATTAAGAAAACCAAGATAAGTTTACTATTTCAAATGATATTTTTAAAAAAGTGAAATTTTTATTAGAGCAAGAAGACTTAGGATACATGAATAAGTTCTTATATTTATCATTTCTTTTCAGATATGTGATTTTGGTCACATCATGTAACATCTCTCAAACTTTCTAGTAAAAATGAATAGGTTAGTTTAAGTTAACTCAAAGGGAAATACTCCAGTTCAAAATCTGCGATCCCTATTAGTATTAAAAACTACTGAAATATTTATGGGTAAACTTCTCACTTAGCAGGTCTTGTAACATCAGATCAATGTTAGACCTCATAAAACTTATCTTTTAACTTTGCAGTAGTTGAGTAGGGGGAAGTAATCTAAAATTTAAAAAAATGACAATGATGCTGTAGTTATTAAGCTATATAAGTACCTCAAAATATATTTTATGTTGCTATAAATGATTCAAAATCTATGACATACAATCATATTGCAGCTTATCTATAAACACAAGTAAATGTATAATACTTTAACTTAAAAATGCAAGAATGTTGAAATATACTTGATATATGTACTCAATATATACTCCAATATACTCAGTGTGGGAAAATATTTTTAAATGAATCTTTTAAAATAATTTTCTTCTATAAACTTCCATATACAAATTTTCTATTTTCAAATAAAATTCAGGTGTCAAGAATGTCACTTGGATTTTTTTTATCTATTAGTTATTGCAGAGAAATGAAAATACAGTAGCTAAAATAATCACATAGAAACCCAGGAACTATATGACTACTAATGCTGAGGATGACAGATAATCAAATTTAAGCCAGCTTAAGTCAAAACAAATATATTGAATTAATTGTTCAAAAAGAATTTGTTTTTATACCCAGCTAAAAGTTCAGGGATAGTGCTTACTTTGCAAAGCATATTATCAATTTTTTCATGTGATTTTACAAGGAATAAGTGTTTTTCTTTTTCCGTTTCTTGGATATGTCTCTGGATTTGTGTTATTTTCAGACAGATTCTCCTCTTACAGTATCAAAACTACATCAGTAGTTATAAACCTAACATCCCTTCACATTTAAGCTCAGTAGGAAAAAGTGATAATATCTTTCCCAGAATATCCAACAATAGTATCATTGCTTCAATTTGACTCTTATTAAACCCTGTGCCCATCCCTAGTTTGAAACTTTGACCTTTATCTGCACATATATCCATATATATTTAACTTCAATAAAATGTACAGACAGAATCTGAACCATCTTTCAAGTTTATTGGCAGTAATAAATGCACAAAATGCATCAACGTCATGAACAGGATTTCAAGCAATAGCATGTTGATATGAAGTTATAAACAGTTATTTGTGACAAAAGCAAATCATAAGAATCTTTAGTCTCAAGGTGAAGAAGTCTAGTTATCAACTTGTATTGCTATAGTAAAAAAAAGTGATATGGTATTCTTAGGATGAATGCATGATATTGTATTGTAGTTTAAAGTATAGAAGAACATTCATCGTGTTGTAGTTTTTCTTTGTTTTTTTCCAATATTTTGTCAAAGTGACCTCTTAAATGGGCATATGCTATAAACAGGAAATGTAGTAAATTACTGCTGGGGTTGGAAGCTTTCTTTTTGTTTTCCTTAGTTTTCCCCATAACAGTTATTAAGGTTGGGGTCTCAAAAAGTTATTAACACCTCTAAAACACACATTAAAATGGTTTATATTAAATATTATTAAGATGTTATTTTTCTGCCATAGAATAGATAAAATGTCCTATTGGAACTGTGACATAACAGTAGGGATTGCTAGAGTAAGGGGGTATAAAATAGAGCAGGTTATGTTAAAGTTGATGCAGAGGTGACATTAGAACTTTTGCATTAAAGATACAAAATATAGGTAAACCAATCTCAATAGTATTATCTCCTATATAGTTAGTAGAACTGCATGAAACCTTAATAAAGTTTAGAATCAATGCCCAGTTAGTTAAGGCTGTAATAATTTTACATAAATTTTTATCCATCTTCTCAGAAATGTAAATCATATTTAGTTTTGTCTGCCATGAATGTAATACTAGTATTTCAACTTTTACCATATTTGCAGAAATGTGATATTCTTGTCTGAACACGGTGGGAGCTTAACATATTTTGTTATAATTTTATAACATTTATTAAAAATATTATTTGCATTCATTATTAGTAGAGATTAGATTCTTTCCTGAAAACTGATGTTTAAAGCAAATGATTGCATATTTGTTTGCTCTCATATTTTCAGATATGCATCTATATAAGACTAATTTCTGCTAAAAGTAATAAAAGCTATATTTATGATTAGGTGCAAGGTATATTATGCAACTTTCAAAGAACACTAAAAGTATGTACACATGTAAATACATTTAAGCATACATACATAATATTTAAATATTTTACATACATACATATATATGTGTATGTTATACAATGCAGTATTTTTAATGTTCTAGAAAATAGTAGTGTCTAGGGAAATCTTTTAGATTCAATAATAATAAATTCTGAATACAGAAGTTAAAATTAATATATATTTTGTCTCTCAAAACAATACCTACTAATACAAATAAAGAAATTTTCTATGACTTTATAATTCTTAGCCACATTTTATTTTTTAACACTTTAAATTTTCAAGACTTTGGATCTCATGTATCTGACCTTCCTACAGGCAAGCCCTGCCACTACCTTTCTAGGTCACCATGCATGTGGTCTCTGCTCTAGAAATTTAGAAATGAGTATACAATGCTTTGAAAGTGAAATATGATTGCTAATTATTTAATAGGAAATGGGTAATGAGATTAAATTAAATTGTCAAAAATGGAAGATTAACTGTATGTTAAAATATACAATAAAGTTACTTAAGATTTCTTTTGATATTATTGCTGACTCTACAAAAACAGAGTATTTAAGATATTATTCTAAGTTCAGCTGAAATCATTAACTAGAAATGCTACATGAAGCTGAACTTTTCAAATAATCTAGTTTATTAACTTTACTGGATTTATTAAAGTGGTTAATCAAAGGTTCAGTTTAAACATATGCACATATGAATTGAATTCTTTTAAACAAAATTGCCATACTTGTTCTTATACCTTTGTGTTTGATCAGGCAACAAAACCAGAAGAGGAAAGGAAAGAAAAATAATATTCCAACAGGCAAGATTATATGTTAATGTTGGACTATCCAGCGGAAAATACTTACCAAGAAATAAGCTTTAAATTGCTTGAGATTCATGGGCTACAAATCATCTAAGATCTTGTAAAGTCAGTTTAGTAAATTCATTTGCATACTATTAATAATGTTGAATATGCTTATTATTAAAACACTAAAACTTCAGACTTTTAACAGGCTCTCAGCTAGTGGTTTACTAAAAATAATTTCACAAATATGCTCCTGAATTTTCTTAATTTGTGCTCACATGACCATATGAGAAAGCAAAACATTAGGAAAACAGAAATTACGTTATGAGAATTTAGGCTGCTGCTCAAAAGTGTCATACTAAATGATGGTTCAGATAAATGCCCATAAATTTGAACACTTGAAACAGAGATTATGACTGTCATCTGAGAAGAAGAGATGGGGAAATAAATATTGAAAGCTTCGATTAATTAAGAATGTTTTATATGACTGATCTCACACTATGAATAGTTGTCCTCTATCCTCTCTAACTGAATTACCTAGGGAAATTTTGAAAAGAATATTGATGCCACAGCACTGTGAAGATTCTGATTCAATTGGTCTGGGATGTGACCCAGCACATCCCTTTCTCTCTCTCGTAATTCAGATGCATAGTGATATCTTTTAATACACTCACCTTATAACTCTAATATGTGTAATAGCCTTGATTAAGGATGAGGGCTACAAAGTTTAGAGACTGACTATATTATGTGCAAAAAATGCCAAGTACTAAAATTAGAATTCAAATTCACGTCTGTATGACTTTTCATATATGTGTGCTCTTTTATTTCTGTGTGAGACTAAAGTGACTGTGAAAATACCTGAATCCACAAACTCAGAGACCAAAGCCCTACAAGGGCTAATTATATAAATATTCACCCTCTATTCTGTGATACTCACCAGCTACGACCGAAGGTCTTTCTAGTATTACTAGCAGTAGTCTTAGGTGAACACTAAAACTTAAACAAAAAATTATTTTGCACTTTGTAATCTCTTTATTTGAAAGAGATGGTGTTAAACTGCGTTTTTCCTGCCCCCATGTGGTTAAGAGACAGGTAGCAGGGCAGCCTTGAAGTGGGGTGTCTTAGTTTTCTAGGGCATCCATAACAAAGTACTCACAAACTGAGGGGCTTACAACAACAGAAATTTATTCTCACAGTTCTGGAGGTCAGCATTCCAAAATCAAGATGTTGGCAGGATCATGTTCCTTCTGAGACTCTATCCTTGCCTCTTTCTGTCTTCTGGTGGTGGCCATCAATCCTTGATATTCATTGGCTTATAGCTGTATCACTCCAATCTGCTTCCACGTTCACATGGTTTCCTTCCTGTGTGTCTATCTTCACATTGTCTTTTCATAAGCACACCAGGCATATTGGGTAAGGGTCTATCCTAATGACCTCATCTTTTTTTTGTTTTGATGAAAACATATAAATAAAATTTACTATCTTAGCCATTTTAAGTGCATAGTACAATAATGTTAACTATATGCACATTGTACAATAGATCTCTAGAACTTTTTTATCTAGTAAAACTGAGACATTATATCCATTGAACAACAATTTTCCTTTCCCCTTCCCCTAGCACCTGGCTACTACTATACTACTACTGCCTCTTTCTAAGAGTTTGACTATTTTAGTGATCTCATATAAGTGGTATCATATAGTATTAATATTTGTCTTTTTGTGGCTGGCTTATTTCATTTAGCATAAATGAAATAATCTTCGTCAAGATTCACCCATGTTGTAGCATGGATTTCCTTCTTTTTTAAGACTGAATAATATACCATGTTGTGTACATACCACATTTTCTTCATTCATCCATCAGTAAACATTTAGATTGCTTATGCAACTTGGCTATTGTGAATAATGCTGCAATGAACATAAATCTGCAAAAACCTCTTCAAGATTCTATTTTTAGTTCCTTTGGATATACACTCAGAAGTAGAATTGCTGGAATATATGGTAGTTGTATATTTAATTTTTTGAAGAGCTTCCATACTGTCTTCCATATTGGCTGCACTATTTTATATTTGCCACAACAGTGCACAAGAATTCCAGTTTCTCCACATCCTCACAAATATTTGTTATTTTCTGGTTTTTTATTTTATTTTTTTAAAATAGTGGCTATCCTAACAGTTGTGAGGTGATATCTCATTGTGGTTTTGATTTTTATTTCTCTAGTGATGGTTAGCATTTTCTCATGTGTTTGTTGGTCATTTGTGTATCTTCTTCAGAGAAATGTCTATTCAAGTCCTTTCCCCATTTTTTAATCTTTTTGTTGTGGTGTTTATTGTTTACCTGTAGGAGTCTTTGTTTATATAAATTGGATATTGTCTACTTATCAGATATATGGTTTGAAAATATTTTCTTCCATTATGCAGGTTGTCTTTTCACTCTCTTGATTGTTTCCTTTGCAATGCAGAAGTTTTAAGTTTGATGTAGTCCCATTTGCCTATTTTTGCTTTGTTGGTTGTGTTTGTGGTGTCATATCTAAGAAATTTTTGCCAAGACTAATATCAAGAAATTTTTCCCCTGTGTTCTTCTAGAAGTTTCGTAGTTTCATGTAGTACATTTAGGTCTTTAATTCACTTTGGGTAAAATTTTTATATGGTTTAAAGTTAAGAGTGTTTACTCTTTTTCAAGTGAGTATCCAGTTTTCCCAGCACCATGTATTGAAGAGAATATCCTTTCCCCATTGTTTGGCTTAGTACACTTTTCAAACACCATTTGACTATATTAAGTGTGGGTTTATTTCTATGTTCTCTATTCTGCTCTATTCATCTATATGCCTGTCTTTTTTATTGTTTATTTTTAGTTTTTATTACTATTATTTTTCAAGTTATAAGAGTAGTTTTTTATTATAGATCATTTAACAAAGAGCTTGTATTAAGTGGTGAAAATTTTTTTCTCTGTATATATTTTTTCTCTTTATATATTTTTTGTTTTTCCAATATTTCTGAAATGAGCCAGTTATATATACCAATTTCAGATATTACTTGGATATATTATGCAAAAGGAAATTCTTTTTTTTTTTCAAGGAATATAGATAAGCTGAAATTTATTTTGAGCAGATCACCCAGGATGGTGAAATAATTAAAAATCCATAGGTACCTATGTTATTCTTCCTGATATAAAGAAAAAAATATCCATGGGGAGTCAGACATGCACCCTCTATAGTCCCAGACACTGGGGAGGCTGAGAGGGAAGGATAGCTTGAGCCCAGGAGTTCAAGGCCATCCTAGGCAACATAACAGGTTCCCATTTCTTTTTGTTTGTTTGTTTGTTTTTGCATTGACCTATCATTTTTTTTCCCATTTTTTATTTCAGGATGCTACAGGGGTACAAATGTTTTGGTTACATGGATTGCTTTTGTACCTCTTGAGTCAAAGTTATAAGGGTATGCATCAACCAGATAGTGTACATTGTACCTGTTAGGTACGATTTTACCATACCCTCCTCCCCCTCCCACCTGCATGATTTCCACTGAGTTTTACTTCCATCTGTGCACATGAGTGCTGATCAGTTAGTTCCAATTTAATAGTGAATACATGGGGTGTTTGTTTTTCCATTCTTATGATACTTCACTTGGGAGAATAGTCTCCAGTTCCATCCAGATTGTTGCAAAAGGTATTAATTCATTTTTATGGCTGAGTAGTACTCCATGGTATACATATGCCACATTTTATTAATCCACTCATGAAATGATGAGCACTTGGGTTGATTCCACATCTTTGTGATTGTGAATTGTGTTGCAACAAACATTCGGGTGCAAGTGTATTTTTTATAAAATGACTTTTTTTTCCCCTTTGGGTAACATCCAATAAAGGGCTAATAACCAGAATCTACAAAGACTTGCTTTCTAACCTAATTCATGGTCTGTCTTGGAGACTGGTCCATATGTGCTTGAGGAAAGTATGTATTCTGATGTGATTGGGTGGAGTGATCTATGTATGTCTGTTAGGTCCAATTGATTTATAGGGTTGTTTATGTCCTTTTTTATTGATCGTCTGTCTCATTGATCTATTGCTTATTAAAAGTAAAATACTGAAATATCCTACTATTGTTATATATATCTATATATATCAGGGGTCAGGAACCTTGTCATGTTGGAAGGCCTCATTAATTTAGCTGTAATCAAATAAGGCCACATTCAATAAACTTCAATTAGATATACTTAAGAATGTACATTATTTTGTAAAAATCTAACTACTACATACTTAATAATTTCAAAAAATGAAAACTATTTGGTAATTTTTAAGTTAACTAACCTTATAAAGACCTTGTTGTGTCTGCTTTTTATTGGAAAGTATTTGAATATTTGGTTGCATCATGGACGTCTGCAGTTTCAGTTGATCCTCTAGATGGGTATCATTTGTGACCTTAAGGATGTCTTGATTTGGGTTAGGTAGGAGAATGTAGATTTGCAGCAATAAGTAGTTGAAAAGCAAGAAAGCATTTGTTGGGCATATTGCCAAAGGTGTGGGTATTCTACTACATTTTTCTATATTTCAATTGGTTCTTTCTTAGTATCAAACAATGACTTAAAAATGTCGTATACTGAGAGCTCAATCAATTTCATCTGTAGTTCTTTAGGAGCCTTGGTGATATAAACTAGGTGAGGCTGAAATGCTAACTTGAATGTGGTGTCATGATTCTCAGTTAGTGAACCTTTCATTGTATTCTCCAATTAATAGGTCTGTAACAGCTGCATATTCTTCATATGACTCACAATAAGGGTTGAGGCTTCTTATTCTGCCAAATTGCAGACATTACTCCCGAAAAAAATTGCATTTTAATCAAAATCATAAATACTACATTATTCATGTAATAATGTGACTTCCATTCTCTTTTAGTCAAGTGTAATTTCTTGAATGTGAGATAAATTGTCACATTGCACTTATTTTTTTCAAAAATCTGAAGTAGATTTTAGCCTCTTAATGTAACTGATTACATTGAGGCGGTTACTATTTATTGCAGTAATTGACCTTTCTGAAAACTTATTGGGTTTCTTCAAATTCTAGCATGTCCATGGAATGTGTAACATATTAAAATTATTGGCCAATGCAGAGCAGATGAAGATATACAATTGAAGAAATGACAAGCCTCCAAATTAAATATCTTATTTTCTCACAATATATTAGTTTAATCAAATAGCATTTGTACCTTCTCAGCCCTGAAGTTTGAGGGTCTGAGGAATACATTAAAGTTTTAAATATCACAAGGTGTTAGATTATAAGCTAAAATAAATCTCAAATTAATAGAATTATGGACATTTTTGGGGGATAAAGGATGAAAATTTTAGCAGAATGATAAGAGTTAACTTGTACATTCCTCAGACATGAAATCCAAAGGGAAGTCTCTCTCATGTTCTGCTATTGCCTTTCTAGTCCTCTTATTCTTCTGATGATGCCCCTGCCAACTTTGCCACCTTCTACCTGCTTTTCCCCCTTAATGGGCACTTTATGAATTCTAATGCCTCACTTACTTTTCTCTTTCACCTAGCACAAAACTAAACTATCATATAATCTATATATTTATTGGTTTTCCTACTATAAAATCAATATAATATCATTCAGTGATATATTTCTATGGATTCACTAAATACATATTTTGTCTTACTGTTAATGCTTTGTACATATGTTTTCAAATTCAAGGTTTGCAAATTCTCTTTCCTGAAAGAGAAGTAAGACGCTGGCTCTAGTTGCTCTAACAGTTGCCAGCTTCATATTAACTGGATTGACGCCTCATCACATTCAAAATAGGGACACAGAAAAAAGCATTTGCTATATGACACCTGCTGTGGCGATAATAGATTTTAGGATAAAGAAAATTAAAAATTATTGTCTTATACTTTTGAACGATTCCTTATCTCAAAAGCTATCACATAAGTGCTATAGTCAACCTGTAAGATGCTTTCCTAACATAACAGTGTGGCATGTGGTGTTAACCACTGAAATTACTTCCAGTTGCAGATTTTGATTAGATTTTGAGTTTTAAAAAATATTAAAGTCTCTAAACCATTTTTAGATTCTGAAACCCTAATTTAAATATACACATTTAATACTTTCTATTTCTTCTAGGACATAGGAGCTTAGAGGACATCATTCCTACCTTTACTTCAAGAAAAAGGCTGAACAAACTGAAAATCAGAAAGTCGTCTTGGGCATATCCCCATCAGAGACTTGAGGTTACATGACAACCTGATGCTCCTAAAACTGCAGAGAAAGTCACATACAGAAAATTGCAGCTTAACAAAAGGAGAAGTTGCTGTAATAGGAATGGGAGGAAAATGTAAATGGCAGGTGATGAACTGTTGGTCACTTTGTGTAGCAGCTTCAGAGTTCAAACTTCCTGAGGATTCAGTCTTAAGTGTCACTATAGTGACTTTTACCTCCAGGAGCTTGTCCAGATTCCCAGGGTGAAAATCTGACATAATCCCCTCATGTTTCTAGCAAGAGGAGAGGAAAAATGACTATTGTGGAATATGCTCAGGGGAAAGTAACAATTTTGAAATATGACCAGAGACATTTTTTCTCTGCCTGTCCTCAAAGGAAACCACTTTGGCAGAGCTTAGCCAAAGTGAACGCAGGTAAATACCCAACTCCAGCCCCCTCTAGCCTATCTGTCTCAACTAAGTCAGTCTGAGGGAGAGGCGGGTTGGGGGGGACTGAGAAGCACTTGTAAAAGTCACAGCCTCGGGACACAGACCCACTAAAAGACTGAGACCAAATTGTAGGATTATAGAAAGTTTCCCTCTCTCCACACCTTACCACCATATCAATGTGACTTCTGTATAATAATAGAGGATTACATATGATAGAATTGCAAGGCTCAGACCATATTTAATTAAGAATTTCTAGGGAAACCTAAACATAACAGGAAATATAAAAAACACTGTACTAGAGGAAACTGAAATCTCACAGACATATACCTACAGCAAACAATAAACACAGCATAACCTCTAGTCTCATAAACATAAACCCTCGTACATAGTTCCCATTTCCCAATACATCATGTCTGATTTTCAACAACAACAAAAAAAAATTACAAGGCATGCTTTAAAACAAGAAAAACACATAGTCTGAATAGACAATGCAAGCCGCAGAACCAGACTCGGATATGGCAGAGATTTTGGAATTATCAAACTAAGAACTGGAAATAACTCTGATTAATATTCTAATGGTTTGTGATGGTTAAGCTATGTGTCAACTTGGCTAGACTATGGTGCCCAGTTGTTTGGTTAAACAGTAATTTAGATGTTGTTGTAGAGGGTTTTTTTGTTTGTTTGTTTTTTTAGATGTGTCTAATATCTACAATCATTTGATTTTAGTAAAGGAGACTACCCTTAATAATGTGGGTGGGCTGCATCCGATCAGTTGAAAGCATTAACCGTAATAACTGAGGTTTCCTGGAGAAGGAATTCTGCCTCAAGACTATTATGTAAAAACCCTGCCTGAGTTTCCAGCTTGTTGTCCTGTCCGACATATAGTGATCTTGCCAGTACCCACAATCATGTGAGCCAGTTCAGTTATTCTGAAGAATCCTGACCAGTACAAATTTTGGTACTGAGAATGGTTCTGGAGGAACAGAATCTTAGGGATAAGTTTTCTGAATTGGTGCTGGGGTTTCTGGAATTGGTTCTCTAATCTGATTATATTTAAAGACATGAATAAGTTACATGATGAAGTGGCTCAAATGCCCATGGGCCCAACTCCTGCTACATTACTTTCTCCTTTCCAACTGCACCTGTAGTTTCATGTGCTCTTTATAATCTGTTGACTATGGAAGAGAAAACTCAGGACTGGTTTACAGATCACCCTGCCTAATGCACAGGCTGTATTGAAGAATTTGCATGATATTTTAAATTGAACAGAAAGTAGAAATTTTAACTTCTTAGAAAAAATACAAACAAGATGGTAATATAGTAATTTTTAATATCTGCAAGCAATCTATTTGCTGAATAGTTTGATGGCAACATGAATTTTTAATTTTTGAACCTCCAAAAAAAGTAACAGTTGTTTTTCTTATTAATAAAAATATTAAATCCACAGTGACATAGGAAGTGAAGTTTCCAAAGAAAAATTGACAACATTGACTAGTAATATGTCTTTTCTTTACATGAAAATGTGTATGGCTACATTGGTCGGTAAATTATGTTCTTTTAAATGTTTAGATTATGGTGGGTTTTAAGCATACTAACACATATTTCCCAAATAGTGAAAAAGACACTATTTGGAATTGTCTAAAAGACACCAGAAGTAAAAGGAATTTGTTTTAGAAGTTTTAAATCTAAAAATTTACTCAAGCACAAATTTTAAGATCAATTCAGTGTTCTTTATTTTTATTAAAATATATAATTTTTAATGGGAATTGCTCTTCCTTGAGGTAACCACTATGCTTTATCTTGTAGTAATTTTTTTTGGTTTTTTTGTTTAGTAGTTGTATGCATCCCTAAGTAATATAGTTGAGTTTTGCTCATTTTAACCTGTTGTGGATACAATCCTATTACACATGTTATTTTTGGTCTTGTGTCATTTGCTGTATCATATTATGTTTAAAAGCCTCTTCCCTGTTATCATACATGTCATTTATACTTCTTACTTTTCATTCCTTTCTGGTTTTTATTGTATGTATATAAAATATTTATTTTTCATTTTTGCTCTTAATTGTTATGATTTTTGTTTCTGACTAAAGTTATTACAATTAGGTAGGGACATTCTTATACATAAACACTGGTATGAAACATTTTTACAAGTAGAAAACAAAGCATGTAGGTAAGTGAAAACTGGTTCACTCAGAGACCTATTTCTTAAAGTTTAAATTTGTTTATATCTTTATCTTAACATATTAGAATCCTTCTCTATATAGACTTTCAACAGAATTGTTCAAGGGAAAATATTATTAGACAAAAAGCTTTCAGGTACAGTTCCATGGTAATGTTACAAAAGTAAGGATCAAGATAAACTATGGTTTAAATCTCTGCACCCTTTTTGATAGGGATAATAGTAGTAATTGCTATTTGCCAACTGGCAACTGGTTTTGTGGAGCTCTTGGGAAACTAATGTCAAAATTGACTTTGCTGTGGGTACATTATCTAAAATAAATTATATATTTATGAATTTGGCAAATGCATTTGGACCCCCCAGCCGTTTACTCCTGAAAGTTTGGACATTTTCTTGTTTGACTTTGTATTCCTAGAGCCTCTGTCTAATTACCAGGCAAATAAAAATGTAATCAACAATTATTTTTGAGAGAATTGATTCATTTAGTTGAATGGTAAGAAATGTAACATTTATTTATAAGAATTTATCAAACACTGTTCAAAATAAGTTTCCTCCAGACACGAGGTGCATAGTGACAGACCACAAGTGGAAGTATCAGGAAGTCGGGAAGACTGTGGAGAGGAAGGAAGACACAACGAATGAGAAAAGTTGACATTTTGTGAGGAGATAGTTTGCTCACAGTTTTGATTGTCACTGGATGTGTGTTGGGCATCTAAGTAAACATGATGAGATATGAGTTGTTTGAACTACATCTGAAGTTGCTAAAATAAACTTTAAGCTGCATGCTTTATAGAGTCTCCTTATTGCCTTATGATTTTTATCACCTTGGAGCATTTTAGATATTTTGCCATTGATAGATTGCTATGACTGCCACAAACATATTTTCCTAAAAAGTGCAAATATGTTTTTATACTAACTTACCATTTTTGGTTCAGCAGCTGTTTCCCTCAGATGGCACAAAAAAGCTCACTATCTAACCCCACCATACCCTCCTATTGTCTACCTGATTCTGAATCTTGCAATATGAATACATTTTTGCCTCTTAACTGAACTGAAATTGTCATCTTTATTTTTATGTGATTTTTCCACTCTCCTTTGTATGGTTATAATTAAGTATATAGTTGGTTAAAATTTTTAGATTTTTTTTATTTCAGAATATTATAGGGGTACAAACACTTTGGTTACATATATTGCCTATGCACTGCCCAAGTCAGAGCTACAATCGTGAACATCACCCAGACAGTGCACCCCGCACCCATTGGGTGTGAGTTTTCCCATCCCCTCCATCGCCCTCCCACCTGCCTGACCCCTGATGAATATTATTTCCATGTGTGCACATAGGTATTTATCAGTTAGTACCCATTTGATGGTGAGTACCAGTGGTGCTTGTTTTTCCATTCTTGTGATACTTTGCTTCGAAGAATGGGCTCTAGCTCTATCCAGGATAATACCAGAGGTATTAATTCACCATTGCTTTTTATGGCTGAGTAGTATTCCGTGGTATACATATACCACATTTTATTAATCCACTCATGTATTGATGGGCACTTGGGTTGTTTCCACATCTTTGCAATTGTGAATTGCATTGCTATAAACATTCTACTGCAGGTGTCTTTATGATAGAATGTCTTTTTTTCCTTTGGGTAAATACCCAGTAGTCGGATTGCTGGGTCAACTGGTAATTC
The DNA here is from genome assembly GCA_023783475.1 of Daubentonia madagascariensis. NCBI lineage: Eukaryota > Metazoa > Chordata > Mammalia > Primates > Daubentoniidae > Daubentonia > Daubentonia madagascariensis. Next base: position 21,072,486 of record JAKFHU010000726.1, on the reverse strand, counting down.
TACTTTTAGTTCTTTGAGGTATCTCCATATTACTTTCCATAGAGGTTGTACTACTTTGCAGTCCCACCAGCAGTGTATGAGTGTTCCTATCTGTCCGCATCCCCACCAACATTTGTTGTTTTGGGACTTTTTAATATAAGTCAATCTCACTGGAGTCAAGTGATATCTTACTGTGGCTTTGATTTGCCTTTCCCTGATGATTAGAGAAGTTGAACAATTTTTTATGTTTGCTGGCCTTTATTCTGTCTTCTTTTGAAAAGTTTTTGTTCATGTCCTTTGCCCACTTTTTAATGGGGTTGTTTGATTTTTTTCTTGTTGATTTTCCCAAGTTCTGTATAGATTCTGGTTATCAGGCCTTTATCACATGTGTAGCATGCAAATATTTTCTCCCATTCTGTAGGTTGTCTTTTCACTCTAGTGATAATTTCCTTGGCTGTGCAGAAGCTTTTTAATTTGATCAGGTCCCATTTATTTATTTTTGTTGCTACTGTGATTGCTTTGGGGGTTTTAGATTTTCGAATTTTAATTTCGAATTTTAGATTCAAGCCATTCTAAGGGAAGCAGAATCATTGAAAGCCAATGAATTAAAAGTGTCTAATATTTGTGATTTTGATGTAAAACTTTTATAATAGACATTGTTTTAATATGTTTTTGTAATTTTGGTTAAGAAGAATATTAGTTTATTTAGTTGATACACACTTTCACTCAGCTTTTACAGTTTATATCATAGCTTACAAAAATGGCATCCTTATAAAATGCTTACAAAAATAACAAAATTTTGCAAATGACCACTGCATAATCAATTGTTAAGGATAGAGCAATTTTTCAACTACTGCAGCTTTGGCCTTTTGTAACGACCAGAAACTAATATATTAGCAAAAGTCATTTCAAAGCAGACTAATATATGTATAAATCTTAGTTGGAAATTCTGCAATATTAGCTGCTATATGATTCAAATGGTCACAGATTTATTAATTGAACCTGGTGTACTTTGATGAAAAGTGCTATCTTAGCTGATGTAAAAAGGGAAAGTCTTGCTCTAGCTTAGAGTTTCTAGAATGTCAATCTGTAGCCACAAGATTGTGGTAAACTTAATCCAGTAGAACTAAAGCATGCTAAAAATTTATTTGCTAACAGTTTAATGCATTGAAAATAGAACTGTAAAGAGCATATCAATGAGTACAAAAGTTATTTTCAATTTATGGATAGTTTACATATGTTTGAAATAGATATTTCATTCTGCTTTTATTATCCTTTAATTTATTTAATGTCTATCATTTCATATAATATTAATATCTGAAAATATAAATAATACAGCATAGAAATTATTTCAAATGTTTCAGTTTTCTGTTTACTACTTTTAAAATCCACAGAAGTAACTGAATGTGAGAAAAATGACAGTTACTGATTTCACTAATTCAATATAATGTCAGAAAATCATTCATTCATTATACAAGATTTCATAATACAATATTAGTTTAAGAAATCAATCTCCAAGTAATAGGTAAATGATCACTACTAACTACTAGAGCATATGTGAAATACAATTAAAGTCACAAATTTTAATTACTATGATTACAAAATGCTTTGTCTTTGTATAATCCTTTAAAAGGCTCTCACAATGTTGTAGTTTGAGTCTAGTTCTCTGTCATTTTTGCTTGATCAGATTTTCTTGTTTTACCTGACCACAAGTTCATGAGGTTATCTGGAACAGTGGGATGTATTACAGATTATGCCCTCAATTATTTTGATAGATTAACCTTTGGGAGATTTCACTTTGAAGGAATAGCACCTATTGGTCAACTGCTGAGAAGTACAACATATCAAGCCTCTTTGAAACTACTTGATAAACATTTATAATTATTGTAGTAGTATCAACTGAGCTTTAAGTATTATACCTTTAAAATAGGTAAAAGAAACACTAAATATATATTTATATCATAAGAAGAAATCCTTCCAAAAATAGGTGACCTTTTCATATTGATGAACTGAGTAAAGTTTTTGTGAAAAATGTCCCATAAAGGGAGGCACTAATACTGTGCTTAAGAAAGTGGTCTGAAGTGATTAAGAGCCTAGACTCTGAGCCAGACTGCTTGGGGACAGCCAGAGTTAATCATTTACTTGTGAAAATTGTCAAGTAATGAACTGCTTTTTGTCTCACCTTCCTCACAGGTAAAGTGGGATTAATACCTTTCTTAGAACATTATTTAAAGAATTGATGAACTAATATTTATAAATGATAAAAACTAGTGTCTAGTATAAGTACTGTATAAATGCAACCTTTATCCTAATAAAAGGACTACCCAAATTTCCTTGTAAATCTTTCTTCACTATGCATTGCCATGCGTGTTTCACATTTTCTCTACATTGTTTTACTTTAACTTAATCTGTCTTACATTTATTTTACTTAATCTTGCCATAATATGTGAATATTTAAAATTGCTTTAAATCTTTAAATGGAATAATATAAATTTAAATAAACGAGAGGTTTTATTTTTCCCAAGCAGTATAGCATCATCTACTATTTACTTAAAAACCTGCATAGTTTAATGAAAATAAAGATCACTGACCTTTTCTCAAAATTGCTAAAATACGTATGGCATTTTGAATTAGAAATTAGTGTTAATACAGAATAACATTTCTACATACTCATATGAATACTTTCAGTTATTCATGAAATTAAAGGACAAAAGAGGGTAAAAATACATCCAGAAAGAGTTCAGTAAAATTAACTTTAGTATATGATTACACTGTTTATGCTTATATCACACTAAAATTTATTTTACTAAATTATGTGTGCAAGCGTGTGCACTTGTGTACTTTATGTTAAACTTACTGAGGTGACTCCGGTTTGCTTGTTTTGTTTTATAATCTGAATAAAATTATATTAAATAACTTGATTGACTGCTTTTAAAGAATCTCTGTTGAAGCTATTCTTTATTATATTTTACCAAAGTAAGTTTCAAGAAAATCATGTATCCCATGATATGCTTTGACAAATTGTCAATAGAAATGCAAGCTTAGACCTCGCCAATTTCAAGTTTAGGATTCATTTACAAATGTAATTTTAAAATCAAAACACATTTATGTAAAACTAATATGGGACCTAGACAATACACTGTTGTGATATTACCAAAAAATTCTAGGGTGGAGTCTAGAGTTATATTGAGCTTGAAGTTATACTTGGATTTGATTTTAATTCTTTCACTTTCAATCTGTTTTACTTGAGTCAAATTATTAGAAATTCTGAACCAACATTTTTTCCACTTCAAAACAGTAATAGCAATAAGTATCTGTCAGATTTTTTAAGCATTAACTAACTGATATAGTTTCTCTGAAAAATTCCCAGTGCAATATTTGAAATATAGAAGGGTATCAATCAATAGTAACCATTACTAACATAAATGTTTTGTTATACCAAATGTAGCAATAATTTGTATTTAAATCAAAATAGCACAAAACAGATAAGATACATATTTTACACAATACTATTAATTACATTTATATCTGTTCTTATAGTAATTTTATATATTCAGTCAATAAATATAAGCTGCTGATTTTTTGCAACCACATCCATATTTTTCTGTGTTTTCTGTATTCCTTTACACAGTTAAAAATAGTTGTACAACAGTTACACTGCTCTCAAAAGTACAGATTCACAGATTCTCTGAGTTCTCTTTGAGAATCAAACTTATGAGACAAATTGGGTTTCATCCAGTATGATGGATGAAACTATCTAGTTTTGGGAAAGGACACAGGACAGGTAGCACAATATTCATGTCGCTAACATAGTAGAGGCCTTCTCACTTTCATATCTTCATGGTTACATAGCCTTCTGAAGGACCACAGTTAGGATTATGTGACTGCCTCTTATTCCTTAGAGCAGCCAAATTATTTATTTATTTATTTATTTATTTAATTATTAGAGACAGAGTTTCCCACTGTCACCCAGGCTGGAAGGCAGTGGCTCAAACATAGCTCACTGCAGTCTCAAACATAGATGCTGGCGTGGATGCAGAGAGAAAGGAATGCTTATACACTGTTGGTGGGACTGCAAATTAGCACAACCTCTATGGAAAACAGTATGGAGATTCCTCAAAGAACTAAAAGTAGACCTACCTATTAATCCAGCAATCCCATTACTGGGTATTTACCCAAAGGAAAAGAAGTTTTTTGTCAAAAAGACACCTGTAGTTGAATGTTTACTGCAGCACAATTCACAATTGTAAAGATGTGAATCAACCCAAGTGCCCATCAATTCATGAGTGGATTGACAAAATGTTGTATATGTATACTATGGAATACTACACAGCCATGAAGAAGATTGAATTAAGGCTTTTTGCAACAATTTGGATGGAAGTGGAGACTATTATCCTAAGTGAAGTATCTAAAGAATGGAAAAACAAACACCACATGTACTCGCTATTAAATTGGTACTATCTGATGAGCACACGTGTGCACAGAGGGAAGTAAAACTCAGTGGATATCAAGCAGGAGGGAGGGAGGAGGAGAGGATGGCCTAAAAACTATTGAATGGGTACAATGAACACTGGGTGATGGGCACACTTACAACCCTGACTCAAGCATAACAAAATTGATACATGTAACCAAAAATCATTTGTATCCTCATGATATTGTGGAAAAAAAAAGACCATCCTGGGCAATATAGCAAGACCTTGCCTGTAAAAAAAAATTTAAAAAAAGAAAAATTAACCAAGCATAGTGACACACCTGTAGTCCTAGCAACTTGGAGGCAGAGGCGAGAGGATCACTTGAACACAGAGTTTGAGGTTTGAGGTTATGCTGAGCTGTGATCACCCAACTTCACTCTAGCCAGGGTGAAAGGGCAACAGAACAAGACCCTGTCTCAAAAGAATATATTTATCAAATAGAGATCATTCATTAATTATATGTTACTCAAGAAATACAGATTATTTGTCATTGACAAATTACTCAATAAACAATCTTGACAGATAGGCGAAGATGCTTGGGTCAGTACATAGAAACTTTAGTGTAACTCTCATTAATCTCATATTCAGCATATTGCTATACATTTCTTAAAGCAGTATGCAAGGCTAAGAATGAAATGTTAATCATTTTTTCAATTTATTAAGCACTGCTTAAGTGTGAGCCATTGTGGTAGGCTCTGTGGATACACTGGTGAAGAAGACAAATACGGAAATTGTCCATATGTAACTTTCAATCTAGTGTGCATGCCTAACAAATAATATCAACAAAGGTAGATAAATTGGACTTCTTCAAAATTAAACATTTATGCTTCAAATGATACCATCAAGAAACTGAAAAGAGAACACACGAATGGGAGAAAATATATTTAAATCATGTATCTATATCAAGAATATATAAAAACACTAAAAACTCAGTATTAAACACACCCCAGTTAAAAGCTGGACAAAGTATCTGAATAGGTATCTTTCCGAAGAAGATAAACAAATAGCCAATAATCACGGGAAAAGATGCTCAATACCATTAACCATTTGGGAAGGCATTTCAAAACCACAATGAGACTATCACTTCATACCCACTATGATAAGTATATTAAAAAGACAGATAATAAACCATCTTGGTGAGTATGTGGAGAAATTAGAACACTTATACATTACTGGTAGGTATATAAAATGGTGCAGCCACTTTGGAAAACATCCTGGCAATTCATCCATTTAATTCTGCAATTAAATACAGAGTTGCCATATGACCCAACACTTCCACTCCTAGATTTATATCAAAAGCAATGAAAAGATGTCCACACAAATCTTGTACACGGTTATCTGTAGCAACATTATTTGCAGTAGCGAAAAAGAAGTAGAAACAACTCAAATGTCTATCAGCAGATCAATGGATAAACAAAATGTGATATATCTACACATTGGAATATTATTTGGCAATAAAAGGAAAGTAATGATACATGCTACATGGATGAAACTTGAATACACTATGCTGTGAAAGAAGTCAGTCATTAAAGATCACATACTTTTTGATTTCATTCATATAAAATATCCAGAATATGCAAATCCATACAGATTTAAAGTAGATTCGTGGTTAATATGGTCTGAGGAGAAGGGAGAATGGTGAGTGACTGCCAGTGAATATGAGCTTCTTTGCTAAAGTGATGAAAATAAAATTAGGAGCGTGACCGTATGTACAACTCTAACTATACTGAAAACCTATGAATTCTGCACTTTAAAAGAGTAAATTTTATGGTATGTAAATGTTACCCCAAGCTATTATTTATTTTTTTAAATGAATATGTAACTTATTTGTTCCCCTTTCAGGGAGACCAGGGGCAGTTATGACCTGACCAGACCTCTATATGAAAAGAAACGAGATTTACTGTCTAGAAGGTAAGTAATGTCCTTCCATGGGCCCTTACAGTGCATTATTTTATATGAAGGCTCTTTTAGCAGATGCTATATAGACCAGCTGTATTGTTTATTATAAATAAATCTGTAATATTTGGTTGTATGAGCTCCATCTTCTTTGAAGAATGGATATCAGTTGTGTAGTTTTTTAATCACCCATTTATGAAGGCATAAAACTGAGACCCCCAAGCCATGTGTCTTCTATTGCCTACCTTATACCTGAGAAGGAAAGTGACAAAGAAGTTAATGGTAGACTCTACCATTATATTTTTTCTGTATTAATTTATCTTTAATAACCTAGGACGTTTGAAATTTATATAAAACTAATTGAATTATAAAAATATATCTTAGACCATTTTTAGGGACATTGTGTTAAGTAGGTTTTGCAATAAGCATATTTCATGCAGTCAGAACAATGACTAGAATGGGTACATCTCTGATGCAAAAAGTTTGCTATCTCAGTTCCTTCTTAACATTAGATAAAAACAAAGTCATTGCTAAGGAAGAAGAAATCTAAAAATACATATATACTCACAACATTTTCATACCATTTTAAGGTGTCATGAACCTCTTCATTGCCCACTAGATTTGAATCTGATATTTAAGTTTGAATCTAGACATGGTTCATTTCTTTTGTCCCAAAGTGGAGATTAAATTGCTTTATTAAAATATTATCTTTTCATGGGATTTCCATATAGCTCATTATATTTGGAACATGATTTAATGTTATTTCTGTGACTTTTTTACCAAAGACATTTTACCATTACATTTTAGCTGATAAAAAAAATAAGGGAACTTCTTATTAATTCCTTGGCACACATTTCTCAGTGTCTCAATTATTTAACATTTAATATAATAAAATACTTTAGAAATACCATAAGATATTTGCCACCTATATACTTAAATGAATCACCTTGGTTGCTGGTATTCTCTGCTATCAGATTTTAGGAAACAAGAAACTTTTTATTAAATATTATTTCAGCAGTCCATGCCTCAAGCAATTTAGATTACTGACAACTTATCCTTCAATGTTTAATGTCTCTCAACTTACAATTCTCTGATTTAGCCTCTGTAAACTGCACCTTCTCTTCTGAGGATCCCATGGATACTTCCACTTTCCTTACCAACACCACAACATATTTCTCCCAATCAGGTTATCTTTCCTTTCCTGGTAGAATGGGGTACAATGTACAGAATCAGAACATTCCATTTCCCTGAAAAATATAGTGATGGCAGAAGGCTAAGGAAACAATAGGAAGAGGGATGTTGATGTATGTGCTGTCCCCTTCCTTTTCTCACTTTAATAAGGAGTCTAACTCCATTTTTGAGTGGTTGACTGCCTCTATTTTCCACACCTGGACAAGCTAATAAGAAAGCCTGGGTGCTCTGGGTGCTCACTCATTTGGCACCAGCAGGAGATTCAAAACCAAACAAGCTCCTACCTGTGTGTGGGAACTCTCAACCTGGTCCTACTTCCTATCCTCAACAAGAACAAGCAAACAATAAATACAAAAAAAAGCTGTTCTCTTCTCATTTTCTTGTTCTTGCAAACTACCTTAAGATCAGCTTGAAAGAACAATCCTGCTCTTTCCAGAATACCTCATTATGTAAGTAGCTAACCTGTTGATACCTTCATTGTGTGCGTGTGTGTGTGTGTGTGTGTGTGTGTGTGTGATGTCATCATTCTTGCTCTCTGAACCAAATTTTGGGTAGGCGTTTATCTTGTGACTTTGGGGTGGCTATAATATGTGTTGTCTCCTGGGACTCCAGTGCATACTGCCTCCACAGTTTTCCTTAGATTAATAGTCATTTCAGTGGAGAAGAGACCTGACATTTTCAGAAGAAGGAGTAAGAATGAGCACTAAGTGATTGAGAGGCAAGACAAAGAAAGACCTCATGATATACTGTATTCACACCGGTAAACAGAAACAGGGAGGTCTTAGGGTGTTGTATTTGGTGGATGCTCTTAAATCAATGCCTGTTCCTTATTACAACTTAAAAAAACATTCTTGACAAGTGATAAAATTTGCTTTAGGCAGATTGTATTAGCTTGCTAGGGCTGCTGTAACAAACTACCAAAAATTAGGTGGTTTAAACAACATACATTTATTGTCTCACAGTTCTGGGGGCAAGAAGTTCAAGATCAAAGTGTCAGCAGGGTTGGTTCTTTCTGAGACCTGTGAGGGAAAGACCTGCCCAGATCCTCTATCCTTGGCTTGTAGACTGACACATTCTCCCTTTGTATTCACATCATCTTCCCTTTCTCCATGTCTTCATCCAAATTTCCCCTTCTTATAAAGATACTAGTCATATTCAATTAGGGCCCAAAACAATGAATTCACTTTAACTCGGCTACCTTTGTAAATACCCTATTTCCATATAAAGTCACATTCTTAGGTATTGAGGTTTAGGATTTCAACCTAAGAATTTGGGGGACACAATTCAACTCATAACACTCATCTACTAATTTTCTATAATCTGGTACAAAACACAATTTAACCAGGTTTTTTAATATGTTTATATTATCCACCTTACATGTTAGTTTAAAGGGCATAACCCTCCACAAACCTCATTAGATTCTCTAGTCTTATTTCTTGTCTATCATAATTCCAAGAGTTTACTTTTCATTTTTCAAAAATCTTTATAATCATTTATTCAATTGGAAATTAAGATTATTTGCTTTGCAAATACTAATTACAAAATCAGTAGCCTTCCTAAGCTTACTGTGATCTGTTTTTGTTGTTGTTCTTTTTAATTTCTTTATTATTTAGCTAATAAAAAAGACCTAATATTTTACACATCTATTATCTCTTCACATACAGTATATTATTTAATATTATAGAAATTTACATGACCTGGAGGAATTATTTTTAATCCTTAGAAAAGAGCAAAATAAAACTCAGAAAGGATAAGTAATCATTCTAAGGTAGATGCATACCAGAATTAGAATTCAAACCCTTAGTTCAACAATTATTTACAGTGACTAGATAATAATTCTAGACATTGACAGCAGAAGTTTAAAAAAGTATAAAATAGAGCTGACAGTGAGTTCCAGAAGATGTCACCAAACATGAACAAAGCTCACAGTGGTAGATCTCAGAACAAGAAACAAAAGTAAACAAAATTTGAGCAAAAATATATACAATATCAGGGTGTGTTGAATGTCAAAAGAAAAATGAAGCAGGATGAAGGGGTAGAGAATAAGCAGGGAGTGCTATTTTCAATGAGACTGGAGTTTCTATCCAATGCCAAGTGAAATTGCAAAAAGGATCACACAAAAAAAAATCCAAAAAATCACATGGAAAGTAAGTTTACCAAGAATATATGAAGACTATGAAAACCTCTTCAAGGATATGGTGCTTAAGCAGGACCTGAATGAAATGTGAATTAAACTGAGCTTACATTTGTGGAATAGCATTCTAGGCTAAAAGAACAGCTTGTGCAAAGCCCTAATGAGAAAGAGTGGTTGGTATGTTGAAAACAACAGAGAAGATGGTGTCAGGTGCTAGGTAATTGCAATGCAGGTGATAGAAAGTTGCTGAGTTTAGGAAATGCCTTCCAGTTAGAACAACAGGATGTGTATTTGCACTGAATTTGAGGTATGAGAGAATAGGACTCAAGGTGGAACCATGTTTTTATCTGAGTAATGGGTAAATTGTGTTGCCATTTTCTAAGGAGGAGAATACTGGGGATAGGAGCAGATTTTGGTTAAAATTTTTAAAAATCTGTTTTAGATATGTTAAAGTTAACATGCATTTTAGAAACCAAAGTGCACTTGTCACATATGCAATTTGCTGGGAGACTGGAAGTCAGGGGAGCAATTGCAATTGAGGATATAAACTTTGAGGTCACCAGCCACGCAAACAGAGGAGACAAAGGAGAAAAAAAGGGAGGTTGGGAAACTGAGCTCTAGGATACTCCAGCACTCACAGTTAGAGAACAGGAGAGACCTCCAGAGAAGAAAGTGAGATAAAAATGACATTGTAGGAGGAAGTACACCTAAAGAGTATAATGACTTGGAAACCAAGTGGAGAATGCATTTGGAAAAGGAGAGTGATCAACTTAGAGCAGATCTTGATATGTACAAACCTGGAGGTGAATGATGCCTCTGATTAAAAATAAAATGTTATATGAAGTGATAAGCAAGAATGTGGGACTGGGATGGGTTCAAGACAGAATGTCCAAAGAAGACCTATGGGTTTTTCATAACTGTTATATTAATATTATGGTAAGGAAATTCCCTTCTATTCCTACTTTTATAAGTTTTTTTTTAATCATGAAAGTGTGTGAGAATTTGCAAAATGCTTCTTCTGCGTAAGTTTTTATTATGTTTCCCCTTTATTATATTTATGTGGTGTATTACATTGATTAGCTCTCATATGTTGGACCACCATTGCATGGCTATAAGTTATTAAGTATGAAATGTCTGATTTCCTTAAGTACTAAGTTTAACAGTTGATATCTCTGATATTTCACTTTGACACTTCATGTTTTATTTTTGTTGTGAAGGTACATCCTCATTCTTTCAAGCACACGGTTTGGCTTGTGATTATCTGTTGAAATTTTTTTTAGAGCAATTTTTGTGACAACATGGATAAGTCAAAAATTTGTGTTATTTTTTAACATGAGTTCCATCGTGGAACCAGTGCTGTGCAGCCAACTTGAAATATTAACAAAGTGTTTGGGAAGGATGTGGCTAATGAATGCACAGTACACTGATGGTTTGAGAAGTTCTGTTCTGGTGATTTTAATCTTGAAAATGAGCCTGGTGGGCGACCAGAGACCAAGGTGGATAATGATGAGCTGAAAGCTGTAATGGCAGTGAATTCATCTCAACCTATGTGTGAATTAGCAGCAAGGTTTGACGTTACTATTCCCACAATATTGGACAATTTGAAGCAAACTGGCAAGGTAAAGAAGCTGGATAGATAGGTACTGTGTGAATTAAATGAGTGTCAGAAAATAAATCATCTGGAAGCTTGCCTTTCTTAGCTATCAAGTCATAAAAGCGAACCATTTCTACACTGAGTTATTACGTGTGATGAAAAATGGATTCTATTTGACACTCACAAACATTTGGCACAATGGCTGGATAAAGATGAAGTGCCAAAATATAGTCCAAACCCGAATATTCATCAAAAAAAGTTAATGGTATCTGTTTGGTAATCCAGCGCTGGTATTATCCACTACAGCTTCCTGAAACCTGGTCAATCGATTACAGCAGATGTCTACTGCAACCAATTGGACGAAATGATGAGGATGCTTGTGATTAAGCAGCCGAGATTGCTGAATAGAGACAGGCCAATCCTCTTGTAAGACAAAGTTTGACCACATGTCGCACAAACAATGCCGCTTAAACTACAGAGGCTGGACTTGGAAACTCTGTCATCCACCATATTCACCAGACCTTGCACCAACTGACTACCACTTCTTCCAGACTTTGGACCACTTCTTGCAAGGAAAAATTTCAATTCTCAACAAGCTGTGGAAAACGCCTTTTGTGATTTCATCACCACTGGCTCTCCAGTCTTCTACTGACATAAACAAGCTACTGTTAAGATGGCAAAACTGTTAGTTTAGGTGCGTACTTTGATTAATTGTACTGCTTCTTGTTTGAGATAATAAACTATACTTTTGATTTGAAATCGGACATTTCATATTTAATGGCCTAAATATTTGGCCATGGTGTCTAATCATTTTAACATATTGCTAGATTTGGTTTGCTAATATTTTTTTCTTCTATATTTATAAGGGCTATTAACATGTAGTTTTCTTTTCCTGAGATTTAACTATCTTTAGTATTAGGATCATGCTGGCCTCACAGAATGATTTAGGGAGTGGTCTTTCTATTTTCTGGAAGAGTTTGAGAAGGATTGATATTGATTCTTCTTTAACTGTTTGAAAGAATTTAAGAGTGAAGCCATCTGGATTTGTGCTTTCTGTTGTTGAGAGTTTATTGATTACTTATGCAACCTATTTACTTGTTAAAGTTCTGTTCAGAGTTCTCTTTCAATTTTGGTAGTCTCTCTAGTCTTTGACATTTGTTTTCTGATTGAAATTTCTCTCTTTTAAGTAAGATTTAATTGTACACTTTGACTACCTGGAAAAATGAGGAAATATATTTAGTTTGTCCCTTCCCTTTCTCAACCCAAACACCATACATGTCCTGCTTGAACTGAATTTCTTCTCAGACGATGAGAAAGGCCTCTGTCATTGATCATTCCTACACAGCTGAAACCCAGCTCTTAGACTTTCTAGCTTAATATTCCATCATCACCCAAATTTCCAAATGTATTACGACAAGGTAGGTGGGGTTTGGATATCAGTATGTAGCAAACTAAGATGTTCACAAACTTTCCAAACCAGAAACTTACATGAGAACAACAAAAAAAATATATTAAATATTCCAAGGATAGTAGTCATACATGAATCATATATAAACTGAGAAAATATAAAAAAAATGTAGAAATGTGCATATATGTATATATACACATATCATGTATATATATGAATGTATGTATATGTGTGTATGTATGTATGGCTGCACCACCCTGGCCATGTCAGCTCTCAGAAGCTAAGCGGGGTCACATATGTCTAGTATTTGCATGGGAGACCACTTGTCATACCAGATGCTGTATGCCTCCTGCCTCCTGCCAGCCAATCATCTCTCTCTTCTTTTGTTTCCTCCACCCTACTCTCCTACCAGCCACCTCATGGCTCCTTTTAAACACCTCCTACAGAGTCCACCCCACCCTCACCATCCCAGTCACCATCACTATCCCAGCCATGGCCCTAGAACAGACACAAGCAGTGACATTAGAGACCTTTAACTTCACAGCCCCATATCTAAGGCCAACCGGAGCAAGGATTCATATATATAATAGCATTATTAAGAAAATCTTAATAGATATATATTTTAAAATTAACACATATTTTAAAATATATATTTATTCTGCATTAACTTTTGTGCACTGGTTTAAATCCTATTTACCCAGGTTGGGCACTAGGTTAAATGTCAGAAAAATGTTGTCAAGTATTATTTTTGGCTACAGTATTATTACCACACTAGAAAGCCCAGTATTTCATACAAGGATTTAGAAAGCCATTTTTATGATTTGCAAGGTATAATCACCATCATATTATTTTTTTGTTTCACTGCTCCCTCCTCATAAGACTGTTTTAAGTTCAGATTAACTACAAGATAATTATAAAACACATTTTTGAAAGCTTGGGATTAAGAGCTTAAGATTCCTAATTATACAACTATGTATGTTCATTTTGTATGATCATCAAGGAAATATTTAAAACATACATGAAGCTATTGCATTTTCTTAGTTTTATCTTGTCTTAATAAAGTGAGTATACTCTGGTGTAATTCTGAGAAATCATCTTTAAATATACTCTCAGATAGATAAAATAATTAATTTTCTTGGAAAAAAGAGATGAATTAACACTAATTAATTAATAGTACTTAGGATTTGGATTATTTATTCTAAAATGATACTCACATTTATATAATAGATATAGTTTACATTTTTCTATGCATAAGAACCATACCTTCAGAAAGACGAATCTCTCATGTTCTTACTCATGTGTGAGGGCTAAATATTAAAAACTATTGATCTCTTGGAGACAGAGAGTAGAATGATGGTTACCAGAGGCTGAGAAGGGTAGTGGGGAGGGGAGGATAAAGTGGGGATGGCTAATGGATGCAAAAATATAGTTAGATAGTTAGAATGAACAATATTTGATAGTACAACAAAGTGATTATAATCACAAGTTAAGGTATACTTTAAAATAATTAAAACTGTGGAATTGAATGTTCCTAACACAAAGAAATGATAAATGCCTGAGGTGAGGGATACCCCAATTATCCTGATCTGATTAATTCATGTTATATGCCTGTAACAAAACATCACATGTACCCTATAAAGACATACAACTATTATGTACTGATAATAATTTAAAATAAAAATTATAAAAAAGAGCTGTGCCTTAAACCTAAAAATAATACATTATTGCATGTAACTGTTACTATATTGCACACATCTCGTTTATTATTTGAAAGGTGAACACAGAATTTTATTTATATTTCCTGAAGTACTATTACATTGCATATTTTATTTTAGAAAATATAATTCTAAAGGTGGAAGCATGAGTAAATAATATTTTATACAGTTATTAATGCCCTAAATTTAGTATTTTTTAGGAAAGAGTGTGGCGGTTTGCTTATTCTGAATTGGTATAATTATTTTCTAACATTCTTAAAATAAACATAAAATGTATATTACAGATAGATAGATGTAGATATTGAAAATTTGCCAAAGAGTTTGAAAAATGAAAGTAAGACTAATGAATTAACACAAAACGCCAAAAACATTGTGTAGGTTAGATGGAATCGGACTGTAATGAACATTTAAAATTATCCAGTGTACCAGATTTGGGATTATAATTAAAGAACTATTTCTTATTACTAAACAGAAACAAATAAATTTATGCAAACTATATAACTGATAAGGATATAATCCAAGAAATACACTCTTGGCCTTGCTCTCTTCTCTCCTGCCATCAAGGTTGGAGGTGATGCCTATCATTTCCTTTAACAACATCAGATTTCCTTTAGGTAAGATAACAGCACACTAATGATTGACTATTTGCCTGTATCACCCATTATACTTTAAATAAATTTTATTACATTCACTATAGTAATTTCCTGTGGCTGCCAAATTGCTTAAAACAAGAGAAGTTTATTCTTTAACAGTTTGCGTTCTAGAGGTTTAAAATCAGTTTCACTGGGCTGAAATCAAGGTCTCCTCAGGACCACACTCCTTCCAGAGGCTCTAGGGACAATCTGTTCCTTACCTTTTCCAGCTTTTGGTGGCTGCCAACATGTCTTGACTCGTGGCTGCATCACTGCAATTCTTTCTTCATGACCACATTGCCAACTATTCTTCTTTGTGTGTAATCTCCTTCTACTTCTCTCTCATAAGCCCACTTCCTATGGCATTTAGAACACACTGGGAAAATTCAGGATAATTTCATCTCAAGATCCTTAATTTAATTATATCTGGAAACACCTTTTTTTCCTAATAAGGTACCATTCACAGAATCCACAGATTAGAACATTGACATATCTTTGGGAGCCTTTATCAATCTACCTCAAGAAGAAACCAAATCACAGTAAATTAATTTGTTCACAATTACATAGATATTAAGTGACCTGGCCTAGGTCAGATCCCAGACAGTCTCTAAGATTCTCTCTCTTTCTCTCTCCAGCACTATTTTGAAAATGTGAAGACAGCATCTGTGACTGTTTAGTTTACCGATATTTATCATCATTTAAGACATTGCGTGATGCATACATATGTTAAATAAAGTCTTCATTGGATCATTTGGTTGGCTAGCCAGAAAATTTAGGTTGCTCTTTTAACATATTTGTCTGATTTTATTGAATGAAATGAGCATTGATTTTAGTTCTTTACCTTAATTGCTTCTTAACAGAAAAAATATGTAAAATTAAGACTAGGCTGTGCACTTGGGTATTTTCTTTATTGTTAAACATGATCTTTTTAGCTAACACTGTTACTTCACTTATAGGAAACTAAACCTCACAGGAAAGTATTCTAAACACTACCAAAAAATCACTTAAACCAGAACCACGACACAAATCTACTGAAGACTCATATTTTTCTACTCCACCACCTTGCCAAAGGCTGCACATTCACTTTGATTTCATTGATGAAACTTTATTAGTTTTCTTTCTTTTTATTTGAGCCTTAATACTTCTTTCAATAGAGCTTCAGGTTTTTATAGTTACATAAATAACTAAAATGATAAATTAGCATTTTTGAGGCTAGAATTTTAAGAGCAGAAGTGGTCATTTGGAAAGGGAAATAAGGCAGTGAAAAATACAGTTTGTTGTTTTATGACCTAGGAACCTTGCTTTTGAGGCCAGGATTAACACACTGACTTTTTAAAAGTGATTTTATATATTTTAATAGTTATAAAAATATATATTTGTGACAGATTTTTTTTAAAAAATTATTGATACATAATATTTGTACATATTTATGGTGTACATGTGATATTTCGATACATGCAAAGAATGTGTAATGTTTAAGTCAGGGTATTTAGGATATCCATCATCTCAAGCATTTGTTATTTTCTTGTGTTGGAAACATTTCAAATCTTCTCCTTTAGCCATTTTGAAATACACACTATATTGTTAACCATAGTCACCCTACTGTCTATCAAGCTGTGATTGAAAATATATGAAATACAGTAGTATCACTTTAGCTCTAAATATTATCTTTTGATTTCCTAATTTATTAAATTTATAGAGTATGTATTGACTCCCTCTTTCTGGATGATAAAGAATTAATAAACCAAGTATCATAAACTGTCTGCTTTCTTGTTCTTATTCCTTTAAATTTTTCTTTAGTTTTTCTATTAATAATGATATTGCTAGTTGTTCTACTGCTCATATTCCTAACATGAAAAAAATCTCTTTGGCCTCTAGATGCAACAAATACAGATGCGATCTATTTTTTTCTAAAAATCTATGAATTGCATTTATAATAGGATGTTGCATGTTTTTCTTAGGCAGATATGAAGGATTCTAGAACATTTGGGTAACACAAACTTGGTGTATTAAATGAAATAGCATTTGTAAATTTACCTAGTAAAGGACTTGACACATATAGATGCTTGGGAAAAAAAACCAACCAACCAACCAACCGGTGATTTCTTCTTCGCTGGTTGCTCATTCATGCTCTAAGTGTATCAAGAGCTGCTTTTAGTAGGACTCACTGTTAATCTATTTGCAAAGTTAGCCCCTCCCAAAGGGACATACTGTATGTTTTGTATGAGCGGCTAAATTCACTGAGTGCGAGGTTCTGGAACACTTCATATGCATTATCTCTTTCAGCACCACAGTAAGTCTGACATTATTATGTATATTTTATAAATGAGAGGGAAGTTTGGTAGATTAAGTGAGTTTCCCCAAATTCACCTCATTGATAAGAAGCAGAGTTGAGATCAGAGCCCAGATTTTTGAACTCCAAACCCTTTGCTTTTAACCTATTCACTACGGTATGTGTCTACTACAAACGAGATGGTATCTTAATGCAATTTTATACATTATATTTAGAAAAATAGCTAGAGGAACTTTTTCCATCACATTGTGAGTCTGTAAAGTTTAATATTTTCAGGTTATTGTTTAGAAAATGAGGGTTATTACTCTCATCATTTTCTTATTTTTTCTATTTTTCATTTAAAAATTGTAGTGTAAATGTGATATATGCTTTTGGAACAAGAGAAACAATAAAATGATGATGCATAAATAAAAATGTATTTTCTCTCTCTCATTTTCTGCTACATGCTCTGTCCCAATAATGTAACATTAACCAAGGTTAATAGTCTGGTGTGTAATCCTTTCAACTTTTTATTTATTCTTATCCACTTATACCAGGACATATACACACAGTGGAGGATATAGTCTATATGTGACTTGCAGGATTTTCTTTTCACTTAGTAGAGAATAGATATTCCTAAAAAATAGTTTTATATCATATGGACATATGTATAAAATTTTAAATACAAGGTAACATAAAACATATAGAGAATCAGTGTATTTTTTATATCCTTCTTAACTCTTCCTGCTGAAGTGACTGCCCACAAGTTCCAGCCATCAAAAAATGACATTTTCTGAAGTTTACCCAAACTCATTGCATGACAAAGGCTTCTGATTAATTTCTATATTCATTTATTATTAGAAATGAAACATAAAAACTCATCATATCAGATGCAAAAGGAAATGTTCTGCACATTCTACAGACATGAGTATTTATCTATCAAAACTCAAGTCATACTTAATAGTGTAAAATTAAATGACACCATTTAAAATCAGAAACAAGAAACAAAACAATGATGCTTGCTAAAGTAATGTCTGTCTAGTAATATCCTGTTGTTCAAAGGCAGTATATTGAGATATTGACTATAGAAAGTGAAAAGAAGCACATTATTTGTAGACAATGTGATTATCTACATAGAAAACTCTGGAGAATTATTGAAGGAATTATTTGAATTAATAAGATTTCAACAAAGTTGCTGGATATAAGATCAATATGGATAATTCAATTCCACTCCAATATAACCGAAACCAACTGATAGAAATAAATATTTTAAGAAAATAATAATAACAAAACTATAAGAAACCTACTTAAGATCACTTATTTATTTATTTTAGAGACAGGATTTCACTCTGCTGCCCAGGCTGGAGTCCAGTGGTGCAACTACAGCTCACTGTAACCTCAAATTCCTGGGCTCAAGTGATCCTCCTGCCTCAGCTTCCTGAGTAGCTGGGACATTAGGAGTATGCCACCATGCTCAGCTAATGGCTAATTTTTTTAGTTTTTGTAAAGATAAGGTCTCGCTATGTTGCCCAGGCTAGTCTTGAACTCCTGGCCTCAAGCAATTCATCTTCCTAAAGTGCTGGGATTACAGGTGTGAGCCACCGTGCCCAGCTAAGTTCTGCCCTTTATTAAATCCATGACTGCATATGTTCTGCAGAGTCTTGTCAACTATCCAACCTATAAAATAAATGTAATTGATATAGTTTTCAGGATGTTTAAACTGATTTCTGTCTCTATAATTTAAAAAATGGCTAAGACACCATTTGGAAAAAGAAAGTTTGAGGAAAGGGAGGGGTGAGGAACCATTGCTGCCAAGTCGAGCTCCCGGTCATGCCCGGGCTGAGGTAGTGCTCTAATCAAGGAGAGGAATGAAAACATCACAAGCAGACCTGGAGTTGGCAGATCAAAGGTAGGGAACATCAATCAGTGGATCAAAAAGAAAATCATATGGAATGTGAGTCAACCAAGAATATAGTTCCTTCAGCGTTTTTGCTTCTTTTAGCAAAAATGAAAATAAATGAGACATATTTCAAGGCTGTTAGAACTCCCAGGATATGGATGATGTTTCAGCTTGTAAATGGAAGGAACATAACATGAAAAAGGAGTTAGGCAGATACCTATTTTGACTGGAATGTGGTCCATATCTTAATAATAATCAGCAAAAGATTTTATAAGCCACAAGAAAAAAATCAATAGACTATCAAAACATAATACAGATATTCAGAAAGATGGTTATTGTTCTTTCCTTACCCTTACTCAAGTGTATTATTGGAATGGATGTGATGCTTGAATTAGGGGCATTTCTCTTACCCAAATTATGGAAGAATAGATTGCATGCACATCTGTTCTCATCTCTGCTTTAGTTTTGTATGTGAAATAATAAAATTACCTAAGGCCAATCAAGTGGTTAATTAAAAAGTATATAGGAAAGTTGGAATGTATTAAGAAATTCTGGTATTAATTAATAATTTGTTAGACACGTGTGTGAGTGGCCACAAAATTCCCTGCTTAATACTCTATTATGGCCTGGGAGAACAGCTGATGGGTTCGCAGCTAGACTTCAGGTTATAAGGACCTAAATAAAATAATATTGACTCATATTATCACCTGTGCCCTATATGGTATTAACAATTTAAGCTGTGCAACAATTTAAGGGAGATTGGTATTCTTTGAATAATTTTGTAATGCTTTCTTTTCCCTTCTATTTTGGAATAACATCAAAGCCAATTTACATTCACATGGGATGGGCTTCAACACAGAGTTACTGTTTTTTTCACAAGGATATTTTAATTTTACAGCTTATTGTTGCAACCTGGTAAGAACACGCTTAGATTTGATTCCATGGAAAAGAACTTATTCACTATTCTTATGATATAATGCTGATATTTCAATCTGAAGACAGAGCTAAGACTGAATTCCAAATGCTTATTAATCATAAGACTTCTAGAGGATGGCTGATTAACCCAGTGAAAGTACAAAGCAAAATAAAAATCATTCCAAGTAAAAATTTAGACATATTTTGAAAGGGAATTTTTGGCTGTTACTAGGCTATAGTTGAAATTGCTTATACAGGAGAAATACAAAATTTTGAGACCTCAGATAGCCATGTTCTGGTTATGTCAGAGTATCATTCCTCCAGGCAGGAAATGCTCAGAAGAATTCCCTCAATAAATGGAAATGGTGTGGACTTATTATGAGTATCCATCACCTACAAACAGGCAGCTGACACATTCCTTTTGCTTTTACATTATATACTATAGGTGAATGGGGGTCTTTATATAATCAGTTATTGGAGTATGCCAAATGAGCAGCATGGAAAGCCAGCATGACGTCTAAAAAGCAGCTATATTTGATGGGGTAATGACAGCTTTTTTGCTATTTGGAAAAAGACAAACCTGCTCAATGGGAAGATTTAAGATATGTGTTCCTCACAGCATTATAGAAACGAGATAGTAACAATAATGATATACATTTTTACAGATTTTTGAAGTAAACAATGGACTGACAACATTTTCTGGAAAATGGATCTTAGGTGACTGGAAGAAAAAGGCAACCCTAATATAGAACACTATGTTATGAAAATCTATGAATTTTGAGGGGAAAGAGAAAATAAAAGCAGAGTGAGCAGTGAAAATAAAAGTGGAACATGCATGTGCACATCAAAAGAATAGTATTTCAAATTATGAATGTGACTGGAGCCAACAAGAATATACTCTCTTTTTTTTTTAATCTGGTTTTTGGAAGTGGCTTCTTGAGTGCATGGGATGAGTGGCCACAGCCATGGAAGCATTCAAGCAATGTAACAATAAGCAGGAAAAAACAAACAAACAAATGAACATGTATACCATCATCTCCCTTAGAAGCTTGAAATGTGATGAACATTTGTTTCTATTTTCAATAAGAAAATTAGAGCATAAATGCAGCCATAGGCTGTCTATCAGAGTTGTTGGGACCACCCTACGCTAGTAGTTGGATTACATTGGCGTATAACTCATGGTGGTTCCACGTGGTTACAGGTGGATCTTGACTGGGATAGATACTCATTCTGGATTTTTATTTGTATATCCAATAACTGAAGCAAATACTTTCAACAGAAATAGATATCTACAGCAGAAAATATTTCATTTTTAATCATATATCATATGATCAAAAACTCATTTTATAGCAAATGCAGTACACCAGGGGACTAAGAAGCATCATTTACCATGAACTAAATACCACAAAGTAGTGCACTGATTGAATATTGGAATAGGCAATTGTAACACCCACTTATTAAATGAGGGCAAGGAGAGAGGAGGAGTAACTTTAAAAATGAAGGGATGTCTTCGTTTGCATATTTAAATAAATGTGTCTTAAGACTTAATATATGTGGTAGTGAAAGGTGATCAGCTTTGGGTAGATTGTTAAGATATTGTGCAGAAAGTAGAGTGGAGGGTCCTGCAGGGC
This sequence comes from Daubentonia madagascariensis, assembly GCA_023783475.1. Taxonomy (NCBI): domain Eukaryota; kingdom Metazoa; phylum Chordata; class Mammalia; order Primates; family Daubentoniidae; genus Daubentonia; species Daubentonia madagascariensis. The sequence goes on along the minus strand of JAKFHU010000726.1, from coordinate 21,050,747 downwards.
TGGGGAACTGTTCAAAGACTGCACTTAAGGATCTAGAAGGTCACATGTGGCTTTAGGTTCCCCACCCCTGGTGGGGGATGACAGAGGAACTTATATAAATTTCTTCCCTATATCTAATTTTTTTTCTTTTTTTTTGCTTGATCTTGTGGTGGCAGGACTTGGATTGCGTTTATGATTTAGAAAGAAAAGATCAATCACTATCATGACACCATGACAATATCTCTCAATACAGTAAACCCTCCGATTCTGCATTCAGCACCCACAGATTCAACTAACCACAGATCAAAAATATTTGAAAAAAAACCCCACAAAATAACATTACAATAAAAAATACATATACAAATACAGTATAACAACTATTTATAGCATTTGCATTGTATTAGGTATTATAAGTAACCCAGAGATGATTTAAGGTGCATAGGAAGATGTGCGTAGGTTACATGCAAATACTGTACTACTTTATTTAAAGGACTTGAGAATCCATGGATTTTGGTATCTGTGGGGGTCCTTGAACCAATTCCCCACAGATACTTAACGGTAGTTGTATTATTCTGAATTCCTAAGGAAATGATGGGGTATGCTAATTTTTCTCACTTGTATAAACTTGGATTAAAAGTGTCTGCCTCTATCCTGCCCAGTCAGTGGATGACTGTATTATAAGCTTATATTTTTCTAACTTAGCCCTTGTGGCTGGGAATGGATGAAGTGGAAGCATTGGGCAGACTCATACTGCTGTCAGGTGTCAACCTAAAGAAAAAATAAGAGAAAAGTATCTCCTAATATAATGATTTTATTTGGGAGTAAGCAGAAAGGATTATAATTTGGAAAGCACAGCTCTGGTAAGCCAAAGGTCCATCTGAGCAGGGGAAGGTAAAAGGAAGCTTTTATTGGCAAAAAGAAGAAGATCAGGTAAACTGTTTGGAAACAAAGTTGATTGGTTCTAGAGGTTCAAAGCCCGAGTTGTGGTCACTTCACCGGTGGAGATTCTGTTACAGGGCAAATATTCTTTCAAGAGCATCTTATCTGAATTGCTGCAGGCTTAAAGAAGAAATTTTCTGTGGGGTTATTTTAGAAAGTACTTGAGTTAGTCCTTGTCTTAGACACACAAGCATGGTTCATAATCTGGAAGCAAAACTCATCCTGTATGACTTAAAAAAGATGCTTTGTGTGAAGTTTTTCAGGAAATCTCTTAGGATTCCAGTTCTTGCCTGTGCTTTCTGCTGCTGTACCATGTCATGCTCCGTTACTAAATCTGTGTGCTCTATGGAGTCTTAAGAGTCCTTTCAATTGTGCAATGCTGTGAAATTAATGGAGTACCAAAGGAGAAAAAAAATCCAATAAATTTAACAAAATTATCCAAGACTTTTATAGGAAAAATTATAAATCTTTATTGGAAAAATAGTTAAATAAAACGTGCATGCACAAGGTAATTCTTTAACATAAGCATCTTGATCCTACTCAAATTAAGCTACACATTCGATGCAATTGTAGTGAAAATACCAGCAGCCAATTCTAACAGGAATTCAAAAGAGAAAAAAGGCCAAGAATTTTACTTTCCTTTATCAGTTCATCATACCCATCCACTAGTTGCTGTAAATGTTGGCTCTGGAAGGCACACAACTGCCTTCCCTGAAGAAGTGTCCTCAGCCACCTGGAAGCTGCCCTGTCAAGGTTTTCTTTCCCCACTCATGAGTAACAGAATGGACAAGGACTGACTGGGCAGGGCAATAGTTGTCTCTTTGCTTCAACAAAGAACAAACTGTATGGTAAAATTAGGTGTCTAAAATTCTATGTGGAGCCTGACTATAGCTAAATTCAGATCCTTGCATAGCTTTTTTTCCCCTCCCCTGCCCGGCATCTCTCATTTCCTGTCTCCAAAGAACTCTTTTTAAATAATCATTTAAAGAATAATTCCAGCCTATAGCTCTCTCTCATAAAACCTGTCTTATAATACATATGCTATAAGGTCAACCTTACTGCTAATCAGGACAAGCAAGCATAGTATATGTATGTATTTGTGTGCATGTATACACATATATAGATATGTATGTCAATATCTATATATATATATCCAGTCATGCACTGCATAATGATATTGAGGTCAATGACACACTGCATATACAATGGTGGTCCCATAAGATTATAACAGGCCATATATGGAAACATTATACATAGCTCTCAATATTGGCCTTGCAGATCAAATAGGGGAAGTCATTGATATTCAGTAACGGTGACGGGATATTTGGTTTTCCATATGTATATATACACACATACACACATATATATGTATACCATCTAGGTTTGTGAAAGTAAAATCTATAACATTCACACAATGATGAAATTACCAAATGATGCATTGGTCAGGGCCTATCCCTGTTGCTAAGTGACACATGATTACATGTGTGTATACACACGTGCATAAACATACATGCATACAGGTGATACTGCTACCATTGCATGTTTGCTTATATATATTGCTGATTTCACATAAGAGTATTCAATGAGAATTCCATCCCCTCATACTACCATTCACAGGGTAATATTAGGATCTCTTTTTACCAGAATGAGTGCAGAACGAGAATAGCTTACAATTAGAGGGTTGTAGATAGAAAGTATGATCGGATTATGCAATGGATGTCTCAAAAAGAGTTTTCCTGAAGATGATGTCACTGCTTGCTATTGTGGCCATTAACAAAATAATTAAAAGTGTAGGTATTTAGTGTAGTAGAGGAGGTCGTCCTCTTGCCCTCTTTCAGTTTCCCAGGCTATCTGTCTTTCAAGGACTAACGCATTGTTTGAGCTCCAGTAGTTTTCTAACCCATTAGCCTCACCTTTTCCTACCAGAGGCCATCAATTATTTGAGCAACTTTTTAATTTTATGTAATTTTTAAATTTTATTTTAAAATTTTACTTTAAGATTTTTCTGTTCTTTTTACTTATATTTTAACGGATTATTTTAAGTATTGACTAAATCATGCTGCTCCAGGTTGATGCTAGTCCAATATATTAATAGATAGAAGTCACTTGAGATATCTCCTGGCCAGGGGCAATTAATTGGTAATGAACAATCATATACAGTTGGCCAACTATAGCTCATTAACTTATAGTTATTCATATGCTAACTGATGAATCTATTCAAAAAATAAACATTTACTTGCTTACTTTAGTAAATTCTTAAATTCTCAAAAGAGGCATATGTTAAATTCTCACTATAATATAAATTTCAAAGCACAAAATAGTAGAAAGATACAAAAGGTACAGACTTTGGTATAGACTGTACAAAAAGTGCAGACAAAACGCTGTGATAAAGCAGATAGAGCAGTGGATTGTAAATGAGAGATGATATTAGCATTCCCCTTTTACAAAAAATGACATTTAATCTAGGATTTTTTATTTAAATTTCAAAAGATTCAAAATGAAATGCACGTCAAATATAAGAATTCAAAAACCACAATGAATACTCAGAAACTAAGAATAATTCATTTTGGTGTGTACTTGCACAAAGAAGTTTGAAAAGGTTAATTGAGGTTAGATCTTGAAAAATTATTATTTCTAAAGATATTTGGAATTTGTCTTACAGAGAATGAAAAACCATTAAAATTGTTTACTAGGATATTGATATACCAAATTGCTAATAGCTGCCATGTACAAGATACTCTTTAAGCATTTTAATACAGTAATTATTTAATCATCATGAAAGCTCTATGTAATTTTTCCAGGGTGACAGTTGAGGAGAACTGAAAGAGTTTATGACAAAAAAATTATGGGTTTCCATTTTAATTTTCTAACTTTAATCAATTCCAATTAATTGTATGTGGTCATAAAGTACAGATATTTTAAAATTGCATTTGTCAATTTGATAACTTGTGATGAAAACACATGTCTATGATATAGTAATACCCAAACAGCTGATACTTACCTTAGCATAAACATTAATATGTACAAGTTTGGTTATCTTGGGTGAATTGCTACTTTGAAAATAAATTTTAGATCTTAAATTAGCTGTGTAACTACACAATATTGGGTTTGAAATAGTCAGACATCAATTTTTCTGGGTTTCTTAATAATATAAGGGGGTGGTTATTTTGTTGTTTGTTACAAAGGAACTGACTTAGCCTTCATGTTCTGTCAATTAAGCATATATCTTTTCATTTTCAAACTCAAACTTCTCAGGTAATCCATTGTAATTTTTTGCCAAAGAATTTAGGAAAATGAATACATATTATAATGAAATGATGAAGCACAGGTCACATACTCAAAGGGAAGCAGAGGCAGAAGCCCTCCCTGGTAATAAATAACCAGCTACAGGTACCTGGTCTCAAGCATTGTGCAAGGCACATTGAAGGGGGAAAAAGGACTCCTTAGCAATACATAATTTATTGATACAAATAATAGTAAAATATATTTTACATAAACCTGAGCAGGGTCTAAGTCTACAGTGAAACAGAAAATGGAGGTGGCAGTGTCCTATTTGATTCCAAGGTTTAAGAAGCTGTGCAGTGCCCAACACACACCCATATCACATTAGTAAGTAATAGAGATTAATTAGGAATGAAATTAAAGCACAATTTTTCTTTCAATTTTTTCTTTCAATTTATTTATTTACTTTATAATGGCTTTTAGGCCATTTCAAACTATTTTAATGCCTAAAAAAATAGTGAGGGTGAGGAACAACTATAATCTGCATGCATTACTTCTGCAAAATGGTATAGTCACTTTGGAAAACAGCTGGCATTTTATTTTATAATTCATCACACACTTCATATGACCCAGTGATCCTGTTCCGATGTATTTACCTCAGGATAATGTGAATGCATATTCACATAAAAATGTGTATATGAATATTAATAGTAGCTTTTTATTCATAGTTGCCTAAAACTGGAAATGACCCAAATAGCCTTCAACGGCTGAATGAATAAACAAAATTGTTTCACATGTAGACAATGAAATATAACTCAGCCACAAAAACGTAAAAAGAAACAAAAAAAAATCACAAACTATTGACAGATACAACAACATGAATTTCAAATGCATTTGGATAAGTGAAAGAAGCCAGACTTAAAAAGTTTCATGTTATATGGTTTCATTTATGTGCTATTCTGAAAAAATGGCAAAATTATAAGGATAGAAAACAGATCCATAGAGGTGGGGGCTCACCAAGAAGCTTCAAGAAGCTTCTGATGCCTGGATCCAGGGAGAGGCTCTGTGCTGCTCCCTTTTGTTGCTGATGAACTACTGACAGAAGCCACAAGCAGATATAAAGCACTTAGGCTCCTTCCCAAGGCCTTCTCATCTCCAGCAAGCAACTCCCACTGTCTGAATTTAACTGGCAGTCTAGAAGGGCATCTGAGAAATATACTTTTCAGGGCTGCAGCTCCCTGCTCCTAAATATATAGTGGAGGACAAGAGGGTGGGAGAAAAGAAACAGAAAAGTGACTTTTCTACAAAGTTCTTTTCTGTTTTCTAAAGGTTTTCAGAAAAACATCTGTCACATCACCCTATAACAATGAGAAAAGGTACATAGATATAGAGATAGAAATATTTATAGATATTTTACAATAAATGTGTATATATATATTTTTTTTCTTTTAGTTGGAAAGGTCATTCCTAATTTAGATATAGGTTTAAAGGGAATCATTCTACAGATTTGAAGAGAATAAATATTTTCTTATTACTCATGTCTCTAATACTGAAGATTTATTTTTTTAGAAAAAATATATTTCCTGACAGATTTAGAACCAAACTGTGATGTCATAGATCTAAATGCCCAACTAGTCTGGAATATACTTTAGCTGACATGGAAATTTTATGTAGTGTAAGTTTCCATTGCTAGAGAGATTATTCCTTGGAATGTGTTTGTCTGCTTTTCAAGAAATAGGCATAAAATTGAAAGCCAAGAAGATGTGAATGAATGTGTAGTAATTCAATAACTGTAATAGTGACAGTCTTTTTTATTGCATAAATTTAAGGTGTACAATGTGATATTTTGAGATACATATCCATAGTAAAAAGATTATTACAGGTTAGCAATTTAATGTATCCATCACCTTCCAGGGTTACTTTTTTTTGTGTGGTAAATACACCCAAAATCTACTTTCTTGGCAAATTTTCAATATACAATACAATAGCCTTATTAGCCAAGTAAAAGACACATGTATTAGAATGGACGTACTGTTCTCTATATATGAAATGCTAAACTCATCTTTCTTATGTCTCCGGCATGTCTTTGGAACTCAAAACTGGGGGAAAAAAAAACTTCTTCTATTTTTAGTTTGGATTTCCTTTCCCATTCTGAATTATGAGAAGTCTCACATAAACACCCAACTCATCAATTATAAGAAGAATTTTTGTTTTTAACCTCTTCAAAATCAGCTAAAGATGCAATTGAATTATGTTGACAAATGGTCTTTCAAGTGATTTAGAAACTTCTGGTCCTAGCTCACTATGATGAAGAGGAAAACATACTCAAAAGTATATTGTGTTGCCACTGTAGAGTACTGTAATCAGATCTGGGTTATTCCATGTGCAAGATTTCTACCTGTAACACAAACCATGAAAGCTCTAAATTACTCACAGAAGAAGAGTATTTTTGAACAGTTTCTCTGTATCTTCTATTGTCTGTAAAAACTGATTCTTTCTGCTACTGAATTAACACTGGTTTTAATAGCACTTTATAAGTATTATGAAACTGTAGTAACTTTAAATCAACAAGAAGAGCCTGAGTCAATTAAAAAATACTTCTGGATTGTTTCCACATCTTTGCGAAATACTTCTGAATGAAAGCTGACATATTTTAAGTCACTAAGTTATTTAAAAGGAGGATTGAGATGATATTTAATTGAGATAATAATTATAGATAACTGGAAGCAAAGAAAGATGACAACAGGAACTATTTTTTAGAAGGCTTAGCATTAAAATAATGGAGTTACAACTCTTCAGTGACATAAGAAAAAAAAATAAAACTAAAGACAGGTCTTGAGGTTAATATGAGGGCAGCTGAAGGTTGACTTCCTGGTTGTCCTCAGTAGTCCTATGGCCATATCTAGGACATGGAGATATGGCTCTGAAATGGGGAGAGAAGTGAACGTATGAGTCACTCATCAAAAATGTTTCAAAATGACAATGATAAATAAAATGACATTTCTGTAATCAATGACATGCTTGAGGAATGTATAAATCTGTAATCTGTGTTCTATACAGATTCGAAGTTCATTTAACAACTTTAAAGTGGGAAAAATATATGAGGATTCTAAGATTTCATACATCTGCCAAGGATCAAAAGTTAGTGGGGGTTAAAAATACTAGAGTGGTTAGTAGACAGGGAAGCACTATTAACACTACTGATAAAGAGCTAATAGTCTAAAAGGCCAGAGAGATAGATTGGCAGAAATTAAAAGTGCAAAGAAGGAGTAAGTGTAGAGTGAAGAGTCGGAATATACATAAAAATACACACATGCACACATATATATATTCCTTTCAGATAGAGGGATTAAATTAAACTAAATTAAATTCATCCCTCTATCTATCTATCTATATGGATATGCCTATATAATTATTATTATTTTTTAAAAATGTATACCAGTTCCTCACTGGTACCTGTAAGCTGCTCAAAGGCAAAGATAGGGTATGTCTTTGACCCATTTAAATCACTGTTTAGTTTCTGATATGTATTATACATTCAGTGGATATTTGTAAAGTGATTAATATAAAGAATGAAGAATCACACATTTTGTGAGTTTGAAGTTAGCATACTACTTCATGAAAACAAATAAACATTCAATGAGACAACTAGAGGTATTGATACAAACACAAACATGAATGAAGAAATCTCTGGCTTTGAAGGGCTCAAATTTTACAATTTTCAAGTCATATGTGTTTTTGTATATTAAATATATGCATATATAAAGATATGTACACTCTTTATATGTGATACATACATATCTATTTACATATATGTATATAAATAAATGCATGTATACACACCATTTCAGTGTCATGTGGTAAGCGCTGTAAAGTGGGATACTGAATTATACGTCAACAAGGACATTATTGTCCTTCTCTTTGATATCAGGAAAACAATGGCAGGAGATAATTAATGTGAGTGAGCAATTTACTAATTTACTGAGTGGCCTGGGTGGTCAGGAAAACATTAGTCATCTAAGGAGAAGTATCAATCCTAAAAGATGGTAGAGATGTCAAAGTTTAGGTCATGAAAAATCTCTTGTGTCATTCTATGGCTTTTTAAAAATCATATATACAAAGGAGACTAAATTTTTTATTGATGGATGTCATGGATAGTTTTGCATTTTACCAAAATCATACTGACTGAATATGGGGAGGTAAAAGAAAGACAGAGCAGTCTAAGACTTAAGTCAGAGAAATCAGTTAAAGTATACTTAATAAAAATCAGAAAAGAGATGATGACTTCTTTGTCTAGGAAATTAGTCTACTCTAGCCTTTGATGACACAAAAGATTAACTATGAACTTTCTTTCAAGACATTGTATCTAGGTAGGGAATAAGAGTCACATGTATAAATTATTTGAAGCAATTTAAGATAATATGTAATCATACAATGAATATTCAAATATATTTTGTTTATTTGTTTACTTATTTATTCATTTATGTTTGCTGATAGCTTCAAATAGGTTATTTGCTTAAATCAAAACTAAGTCCTAGAAATACATAAAAATTTGTGTATTAACTCAAATACTGACAGAAATGTTGTGAAATAAAAAGTAAATTGTTATATTAAAAATAGTAAATATCATCATAACGCCAATGATATAACATATCCTAGATTATCAAATGATTTGAATAAAACAGAATTATAATTATCTTGTGTTGTATGTCAAACCATTGTCAAGATGAAAAGAAATAAGCAATTATGTTCATCTGCTATAAAATCAATAATAATGTCAAATAAATTGCTACTTCTAATATTACTAAGAAATGTCAAACATTAGTAAGAAAGTGAGGCAAATATGATAAACCCACTTAAGTAATATTTTAGATAATCCCAGTGATTAGCTTTGATTATTACCAATAATAAACACTCAAATTACCAAATATTTCACTTACCAACAGTTTTATGACATTTCATGTTATTCTCATATATTGAAATAGTTAGCTATAGTTTTAAAGTCAGTTAACACTCACTTTGTGTGTCTATATACAAAATAGATTAGTTATCGAAACATCTTTCATTTTGAGTAAGACAAAATATACTGTGGTCAAATTCATTCATTTTCGCCCTCTAATATACAACTTGTTGCTAAATGGTATAATTTTATACATTTTCAGAAAATATCCATCCCTGCTCCAAAGAAAATTTGTGATTATTCTATTCTATATTGGAGTTGCCCTGGGTTAGAGTTTATTACTTTTCTATTTTCTACATCACAAAGTAATGATTACAATGGCACGTTTTCTGTCAGAATTGTTTAGAAGAGCAAGCGTCAATAAAAATGAAGTGCCTTTCAAATGCAAATTGGTTTAACTTTTATATCAGAACCAATAGATATTCTCTATAAATTCATAACTGTAATACTGAACTAGTACTTCTCATTTACTGGATCTAGATTTTACTCTGAAAATGCTAAGGGAAGGCCATCTCACTTAAAATGCCCAGTTGGAATGTTCCTGTGGTATGCTCAGGGCCAGGTCTTCCCTAGTTAAAAGGCCAAGCAAAGTTCCAATCTTTCTGGTAAGATGTTGAAAGGATGGGGTTCTCTGGGCTTTGTTTTACCAATAGAGTAGGAATATTTTTAAGCAAACACTTCAATAGAACTTAAAATTATTTTGTTTATAATATTCCAGGTGATTACTAATTTTGCTACATTTTATCTCATAAAAGCTCTACGAGGCACATTTTTATTAACCATATTTTATAGATGAGGAACCTGATACATAGAGAGGTAAGAAACTTAACCAAAGTCACACATATGGTAGGTGGCAGAGAGAGGATGTAATATAGGGATTCTGACTTCAGGGTCCAGGCTAAACTTTATTCTGTACTGCTTTTCTATATATTATTTAAAAACAATGTAATATAATATAACATAACAATATTATTGAAGTCAAACTTTTGCTATAATTTCATAATCCTTTGCAGTCATCTTTGTCACCGCACTTTCCACATTACTTTGGAATGATGCCTGTAGGTACAGGTCATATTCCCACTACATTGTAAGCATGGCTTAAAGCAGAGATAATAGAATAATCATTATTGTATATCCAGCAACAAAAATAGATAAGTTAAATGAATAATCAATTAAATTTATAAAACTGCACATTGGTGTAAAATATGTACTCATTAGACAAATGAATCGAAAATAAAATTAAAATGGAAATTATATTCAATATATGTGAATATATTGAATTTATTCAGATTATTTTCAATGTTGAGTTTAAATCATCAAATATGACCCCATCTTTGCTGTTTTTATTAGATGATGGGAAAATTTAACCATTTGGTTAAGGCAGTGATTCTTGAAATTTTTGGTCTTATTGTCACCTCACATCCTTAAAATTATTGAAAAATCCAAACAGTTTCAGTTTATATGGGGTACTAGTAATTAAAACTATAAAATAAGACACTTAATTATGCATTCTTTTAAAAACATAGCAAGCCAATTTTGTTTGTTAATATAAATAACAATTTGAATTTTAAAATTACCATATTTTCCAAAATAAATTAAAATTTAGTGAGAAGAATGGCAATGATGTACATTTTTGCAAATTCCTTTAATGCCTGGCTGAGTAAAACAAGCCTGGATTGTCATATCTACTCTCACTTTGCAATATTTTGTGACACTGATTAAAAATTTTAGAGAAATTCTGGTCTTACAGAGGTATACTTGAAAAAAAGTACAGTGTATTAATAGCCTTTTTATATAATTGTGGATATTCTTTTCTGATTATATACCAAAACTTGACAAACAGTTGTTTCATAAAGGGTAGTTGCAATGTGGCATCTAAATCTTATTAATGATCTTTTAATACTTTGTTAAAATAAAAATTATTCTTCTATCTTATACTTTAAATGGATCTTATATCCATGCATTATTTTCAACCATCATGCATTCACTGATCATTTGGAAAATATTGTTTTGATGATTTATGCAGACATTCCAGATTCCTAGCATTTCTTTTTCACTCTCTCTTAGAGTTTCTCATCTCTCTGCTTACACTACCCATATTTTCTTTTTGCATATAGTGCATTATTTTCCATTAGAGTTCTTAGAATGTTAATCATAGCTGTTTTAAATTCTAGGTTTTATAATTGCAATATCTTTCGTATTTGAGCTTGAGTCTGACAGTTGCTCTGCCTCTTTGAGTTATGCAGGTTTTTTTCTTTTGTCTTTTAGTATGCCTTGTAATTTATTGTTAAACCTGGACATGAAGCATGATAGTATTTCCCACAGAGGAAGGAATAAGATCTAATGTTTTATAGTCCAGTAGAGTGACTATAGTTAACAATAATCTATTATATATTTCAAAATATCTAGAAGAGAAGAATTTGAATGTTCCTAGCATAAAGAAAAGATAAATGTTTGAGGTGATAGCTATACAAATTACCCTGATTTGATCAATAGACATTATCTAAATGTGTCAATCTCATATAATACCCTGAAAATTTGTACATCTATTATGTATCAAAAAAGGAATCATATACCATAATCAAGTGCACCTAAAAAATGCAAAGATATTTCAACATATGCAAATTGGTAAATATGATTCATATGATTCATCACATTAACAAAAAGAAAGTCAAAAATCATAAGATTATTTCAACAGATGCAGAAAAAACATTTGATGAAATTGAACATCTCTTCTTGATAAAAAGTCTCAACAAATTATATATGGAAGGCATGTACCTCAACACAATAAAGGCCATATATGACAAGTCTATGGCTAACACCGTATTCAAAGGTGAAAAACTGAAATCTCTTTCTTTAAGATCAGGAACAAGAAAAGGTTGCTCACTCTTGCCACTTCTATTCAACGTAGTAATGGAAGTCCTAGCCAGAGATGTTAGGCAAGAAAAATAGATAAAAAGAACTAAAAGACATCTAAGTCATACAGAAAAAGTTAAAGTATCTCTTTTTGTAGATAACATTATCTTCTATGCAGACAACCCTGGTGACAGTATCAAAAACTGTTAAAATTAATAAACCAATTAAGTGTAGTTGACAGATACAAAATCAACATGCAAAACTCGGTTTTATTTCTATATGTTAGTCACAAACATTTTGAAAAATTAAGAAAACAATGATTTTTACAATAAAATAAAAAGAATAAAATAGATAAAAATTTAACCAAGGAGGCAAAAGATCTGTACACAAAACCATAAGACATTTATCAAATAAATTAAAGAACAAAATTATATGGAAAGATATTGTATGTTCATAAATTGGATTGATTAATCAATATTTTAAATGTCCATAATACCCAAATCAATCTATATATTTAATGCAATCATTGTCAAAATTCTCATAGCATTTTTCACAAAAATAGATAAAAATTGTAAAATTTGTATAGAACCACAAAAGACCTCAAATAGCCTAAGTATCCTTCAGTAATAAGAACAAAGCTGGAAACATCACACCTTCTAATTTTAAAGTATGTTACAAAGTAATAGTAATGAAAAAAGTATAGTACTGGCAGAGTAACAGACACATAGATCAATGGAACAGAATAAAGAATCCATAAATAAACCCATGCATATAGCAGTCAAATATTCTTTGACAAGGGTGCCAAGAATAAACGGTGGGGAAAGGATAGTCTCTTCAATAAATGGTGATGATAAAATTGAATATCCATATGCAAACATATGAAATTGGATCCCTGTTTTACACCATTTACAAAAATTAACTCTAAGTGATTAATGGCTTAAACTAAAGCATAAAATTCCTAGGAGAAAACATAAGGAAAAATCTCCTTGACATTGGTCATGGCAATGATCTTTTGGAGATGACACCAAAAGCACAAACAAAAACAACCACAAACGACTGCTATCACATCAAAGTAAAAAGCCACTGCACAGCAGAGGAAACAAGCAACAAAATGAAAAGGCAACCTGCAGAATGGGAGAAAATATTTGCAAATCATAGATCTGTTAAAGGGTTAATATCCAACATATATAAGAAACTAATCCAACTCAATAGCAAAAAATAAAACAAAACAAAACCTTAACCCATTTTTTTAATTAGGCAAAAGACTTGAATAGACATTTTTCCAAAAAAGACATATAAATGACTACCAGTTATGTGAAAAAGTACTCAACATTATTTATCATCAGTGAAATGCAAATCAAAGCCACAATGAAATATCACCTCACACCTGATGTAACGGGTATTATCAGGAAGAGCAGACATTACAAGTGCTGGTGAGGTTGTAGAGAAAAGGGAACCTTTGTACACCGTTGATAGGAATGTAAATTGGTACAACCATTACGGAAAACAGCATGGAGTTTTCTCTAATAATTAGAAAATAGAACTACTACATGATCCAATCCAGCAATTCAACTTCTGAGATGAAATCAGTATCTTGAAGAGATACTTGAATTCCCATGTTCATTGCAATATTATTCACAATAGCCAAAATATGGAATGTGGAGTAGAGAAGCAACCTCAGTGTCTGGTGTCTGTTGATAGATGGATAAATAAAGAAAATGCCATATACATATACATATATATATATATGACATTTTTCAGCCATAAAAAGGAAGGAAATCTGCCATTTTTGACAAAATGGATGAACCGGGAAGACATTATATTAGTTGAAATAATCCAAGCACAGAAAGACAAATCCTGTATGATTTCATTTATATGTAGACTCTAAAGTGGAATCTAAAAAAGTTGAACTCATAGAAGGAGAGTAGAATGGTGGTTGCCAGTGCATGGTTGGGGAGAACAGGGAGATGATAGGCAAAAAGTACAAACTTCCATTTATAAGATAAATAAGTCCTGGGTTTCTAATGTATAGCACGGTGCCTATAGTTATTATTCATAATACTGTATTGTATACTTGAAATTTGCTAAGTGCTTTCACCACACAAAAAATATGGTAACTATGTGGGTTGATGTATGTGTTAATTAGCTTGATTTGGTGATAATTTCACAATGTGTATATATATCAAATCATTACATTGTTCACTTTAAATATACAATATTTATTTATCAATTATACAGCAATAAAGCTGGAAACAAACAACAACAGCCAAAGAATAGCCCAAAGAAGGTGAGTGACCTCACTTTGAGCCTTTAAGGCTATTTTAGGGACTAACATCACATCTGACATGCCAGATAATTATGCCGAGTAATGTAGCTAGCCAGGGACACAGAGAGCATTCTCTTTCTTTTTCTAATTGACTACTGCCCTCCCTTTTTTGAGATGCAAGAAGAAAAAGATCCCACAATATTGGAAGGAAGTGTGTACAGTCTCTAGAGCATTGAAAGATACCTATGTTCACAGATCTGACATCAAACGGAGACTCTGATATTTGCTGTGTGACATTAACCCATTGTGAAAAAAAATACAATTTTGATAATGGAAGCAGTTTCTGCTTGCAACTCAGTTATTCAAGATTCACAATCTAATGATATAACTAACCACTTTCACCAAAAAACTAAATCAGAACAAAGAGCAATTAATGGCAATGTAGACATAGTATATGTATTTAATTATTCCTTTAACCTTCTTAATGTATAGGTTAAAAGATAGGAAATTCATAATAGTACTATTAAATCCTGTTTCTTATTTAAAGATAATTGTTTGAAACTATTACCTGATTTAATAATAGTCACTAATTATCATTTATTTCTATCATTCCCTTACTCTTCAGATTGAGAAATATAGTTATGAACTATAAATAATAAAAGTCACACAATATAACTGAATATTAAAATGATAATTGTTTTATTCATAATTAGCATAAGAAATATTTTCTTTAATATTTATTTCATCTCAGTAAATATTTAATATATTAATTTAATAATGTTTATACTTATTCAATTATTTTCAAATATGAATAATATATAGGTTTTAAGCATGAACTATTATTTGGAAAACACAAAGTTTAAAGACTCTTAATGAATTGAAATTAATTAAATAACAGCCTTAATTTGAGGAATGGCATATAATAGAACATAAGCAGAAGTAGTTCAACTCTTTCTGAAAATAAATATTAAATTGTTAGCAAATCTAAACTTGATTAAGTACCATAGCAAGTTTTGGGGTATTTTCAAATAATTAGGCTATCCTCAAAAAATGGTTAATAAATGTTATTTATTTTTAAATACAAGCACTGCATAAGGTACAGCTATTTAATCTTATCAAAAGCAAACTACATTTACTTATTTATTAAAGTTTGGAACCACAAAACATTTGATCCTTCAAAAGGAATATGTATAAACTCAAAATGTTACAAAAATGTAATTTTACTTTGTAATCACTCACAAAGATAATTTCTGCTGACATGCAAAATTGAAAAAAATTTTGGCAGTCTGGCCGTTTTAGGTGGATGGAATCTGTGCTGACGAAAGATATAAATGACAGTAACCCAAGATGAAGATTCTTTTATTACTGCCTTCCTCAAAAGAATGTTTCCAAAAGGAGTTAAGAAAATATTAAATCAATTCCTGATTTATAGAAGCAGCTCATTTCCTTTAGAAATTGCATTATATTTTGGTTCCTGGTTCTGTTTATTTGTAAAGAATTTACCTACTTCAAGAAATATAGTATCTTATTTACGAACTTCTGACATGGCAGTGAAATATTAAAGGGAAAGACTGCCAGTTGTTCACTTTATGTTGTAGGGTAATGACTTCCTCTTGCCAGAGAGAACTGGAGGTAAAGGCAAGGGGAAATTGAACTTGATATATTTGTTTTCATATTGGGAAAAATTTATAAGATGGAAAATTATATTATACTGATTTTCTTTTTTATACAAAATATTTCTCTTGGGGGAATATTGTGAGTTGGCTGATCTATGCTGATATAATAAAAAATTGATCATTGTGCTCTTATTCAGAAATTGAATTCTGACTGGCTTGAAGAAAGAGTCAGGCATTTTAATTTTTTATATCGTTGAAATTGTCAGTACACCAAAACACTAGAGTTCAAATTCAGGGTTGCAGAACTTTGTTTTCATTTTATTTCTGATCACATACTGTTACTTCTTCCTTCCATTTTATACACATCTTTTTAACACGGACTTTCTTTTTCTACTATAAGCATTATTCAAAACATATAATTTTATCTTTCTAAAGAAAATAGCTACTCTCCTTTCATTGTTTTTCTGGAACAAAATGCCTTTAGTCACTATCTACTTTGAAAATAAGAGAAACAAACCAATAAGAATACATTGTCTGTTTTATCTCTCTTTATCTTTTTCTCTTTAGTGTAATGCTTTGCTGTTGCTTTTTTATTCTTTATTTGTATTTTATGTCATACATTTTAAGTCAAAAGGCAGAGATTTGATCCAGTTTCACAGTGTTTATTATATATCTCACATGCAGTAAACACAAATAACAATAGTGGACAAAATATAATTTTCTTTAATAGTTTTAATAAAATGAGTATTGATAGATGAGTTTATCTATAATTCTTCTGAGAAAAAATACTCAGGTATCTATATTACGATAGTTCCATAGTTGAAGTGTGGCAAAATGATTAGAGAAATGAGTCCATTTCTTCAAACTCACCCAGCCTTTGCAATGTGACTTTGCAGCAACTCCTATTAAGAGTTGAAGTCTATTTCCAGACCCCTTGAATTTTGAATTGTCTTGTGTCTTGCCTTGGTCAATAGAATGTAGCAGACATGACAGTTCACAGTCTTAAACCTAGCACTCCATGGTCTTTGCACACTTTTTTTTTATTACTCTTGGACTCTTGCCTCAATGATAAGAATAAGCTACTGCTAGTACCCTGGCCGTAAGAGACCCTGTGGAGCAGAGACAAATCAGAATGATAGTCCCAACCAAGGCTATAGACATGTGGGGGAGCCCAGCTGAGATCAGCCAAGCCCAGCCAAGATCAAAGGACCCATATGACCATAAACAACAATAAATATTCATTATTGTATGTGACTAAGGTGTTATTAGTTGGTGTGCAGTATTATTGTTACTACAGATAAATAAAACAGTAAAAAACATTAACCCAAGGAATGTTCATCTTATTAGAATAAAGATAGTAGGAAGAAGGTTCAGATTAAGGAGAGATTACAGTCTACTCAGATATGTGCAAAAATAATTCAAAGCAAGTTTTTAAACATTTGGCTCAGGCCATCCTTTGAGCATGCAATGGTTCTAAAAATTATTCCCCACCCCTTCTTCCTTACATATACCCAGGATGCTTAAAACCTGATCCTCTTTCAAAGATTGAGGTCACAAAGAAGCATATTTATTATTCTATAAATGTTCTAAACTCTACAAAGATTGAGTCTTTCTCTTTTATTTATAATATATGGATGTTCAATAATCTGAAATGTAGTCAATTCTGAATGGGATATTCTAAATTATTTGATTGTGGAGTAAAACAGTTCAAAATGATAATGAGTTGAGTAAAAAAAGATGTTTTGAAATGATTTTCAACATATAGGATAGCCTTATAGAATGAAAAATGGTCAATTTAGGATCATGTAATCTAAGGATACACATCCATCTTTTCCTAAGCATAAAAATATTTTAACCCATTAACTCCCAACTCCACTTTCTGGAAATAAGAGTGATCTGTGTTGTTTCTGCTTCAAATGACAAAAGGTATATTAAAATGACCTGATTCAGGGGATGGTTATTGAAGTAAGCTTCATTAGTTGCCAATTTTTGTTCCTTACCTAAAAGCTGAGTTTCAGTGACATAGGAATGCAGGAATTTAACTATATTGTTATCATTTTTTAATAAAAATTAAATAACATAATGTATATTATGCATTTAAGTATAATTAGTTTTATTTTTTGGAAATTATGATTTTTTTGTTTTCTTAAGTTAAATTAAATTATCAGTTTTTCACCACTCTAATAGCTATTCATGATTTTAATTTTACCTATGTACAGGTTTTGTGGTATGGATTTCCTGAAAGCAAAGTTTCACCCGTGCAAAAAATTTCTCTTCTTAAAATCTTGTTAGTAAAGTGAAATATTAGATTATATAGAAGCAAACATAATTTAGTCCAAAATTTTTTCCAATATAATGGCCATCAGCAAAAGGTGACAGTGGTGTGAGTGATCATTTTAATCTGACTATCGTTGCTCATTTTCCATTGATCCACAATTGTCTGATGTGCTTGCATTTAGTTTTAAATAGGGAAATACTAATTATATTACTTATGCTCTAAGCAATAACTGCAAAAAGAGTAATAGAACTGAAAGGGTATTTATTACATGTTGGTCAACATATTTTAATTCTAGGCTATGTCAGAATGATTTATTGTTTTGTTTTTTTCCAATTGATCAATTTACAGAATATATTTATTTAATAAATCTTTCCTTTGTTACTAATTTAAATTCTTCCTTTATCATACATTACAATGTATTCCGTAGTATGAAACAGTGTGTTTCTGAGCTATCAGTCTTTTTTTATATTGATCTTTATGTAACAATAGGTGATAGATTCCATCTTAGATTGAATACTTTATATCAGACTATTATTCAAAAAAATCTACAAGAAAAAATTAAAATTTATTTACAGACCAAAAAATGCAATGTTGTAATTATCACTTTACTACATTTTATGCATATTAAGAACTTCAAAAAAAATGTATATTAATAGAGTTTGTTATATCAACCTTATTAATTACAATTTATGGTACCTTTGTACAGTGGTCTCCTTTATCCCTTGGGGTTTCAGTCACCTGTGATTAATCGCAGCTTGTTATCACTTAGTAGTCATCTTGGTTATCAGATCTACTATCCTGGTATTTCAATGCTTGTGTTCAAGAAATCCTTATCTAATAAGAGTCCCAAAGCACAAGAGTAGTGATGCGTGCAATTTGCATATGCCAAAGAGAAGCCCTAAAATGCTTTTTTTAAGTGAAAAGGTAAAAGTTCTCAACTTAATAAGAAAAAAACATTAGTATGCTGATGTTGTTAAGATCTACAGCAAGAAAAATCTACTATCTATGAAATTGTGAAGAAGGAAAAAGAAATCCATGCTAGCTTTGCTATTGCACCTCAAACCACAAAAGTTATAGCCACAGTGTCTGGTGAGTGCTTAGTTAAGACGAAAATGGCATTAAATTTGTGGGTGGAAGAAATGGACAGAAACATGTACTTCTTGACAGAGACTGAGTTCTGTACTATCTGTGGTTTCAGGCATCCACTGGGGGTCTTGGAACATATCCCCCATGGATAAGAGGGGACTACCATATTTAT
This sequence comes from Daubentonia madagascariensis, assembly GCA_023783475.1. Taxonomy (NCBI): domain Eukaryota; kingdom Metazoa; phylum Chordata; class Mammalia; order Primates; family Daubentoniidae; genus Daubentonia; species Daubentonia madagascariensis. Next base: position 21,031,373 of record JAKFHU010000726.1, on the reverse strand, counting down.
TATAGGCCTAACAATATAATTATATACATATTGCTTTATACAATTACTTTTAAGTTAGCTAAGGAAAGATAAAATAAAAATATACATTTATACCATCATTTATAATTACATAATTACCTTTACTTGTGCTCTTTTTTTTTTGGTGGTTAGTTTTGAATTTCCATCTGGGTTTACTTGCTTTTAGCCTAATAAACTTCCTTTAATATGACTTGTAAAATGGGACTGCTAACAACAAATTCTCTCAGCTTTTATTTATTTTGGAATGTCTTCATTTTGCCTTCACTTTAGGAAGATAGTTTTGTTGTATATAAGGTTCTTGATAGACTGTTCTTGTCTTTCAGCACTTTGAATATGCAACCCAATTGCTTTCTAGCCTCCATTAATTCTGATGAGATTTCCGTTGTTAATATTATTGGTCCCTTGTAAAGTAAGGATCTTTTCCTTATTGCTTCAAGATATTCTCTGTCTTAGATTTTCATCATTTTTCCTATGATATATCTGGGCTTGAACCACTTTGCATTTATCTGACATGGAATACCTTAAACTTCTTGACTATGACTATACTGTTTTTCAGAATTTTTTTCAACTATTATTCACTAGAATATTTTTTCTTGCTCTTTTTCTGTCTCCTCATTTTCTTCTAATACTTGCATTATGCATATGTTGGTGAAATTAAAATTACCTCACATTTCTCTAAGACTGTTTTTTTTCATTTTTTTCTTTGTGTTTATCAGATTGTAAAATTACTACTAACATAGTTTAAAGTTTACTAATGCATTCTTCTGTCATTTCAAATGTATTATACTAATGAGACTTCTAGTAAACTTTTCATTTCATTTATTGTAGTTTTCTACTTCAGAATTTTCATTTTGTTCTTTTGTTTAGCATCTCTATATCTGTATTCTCTATTGGATGTGACATTTTCATCATACTTTACTTCTTTAATCATAGTTTGCTTTAGTACTTTGAACATATTTATAATGACTACTTTAAATTCTTTGTTAAACCTGACATCTAATTGCACTCAGGCAGTTTCTGTTGACTAATATATATTTTTTTTCCTATGTGGGACACTTGTTCCTATTTATTTCCATGTCCCATTATTTTTTGAAAACTAGATATATTAACTAATATATTATAGCAACCATAGATACTAAATTCCTTCCCCACAATTCGGGGCTTATTTTTTGCTATTGTTCTAGCTTGATTCTCTATGTGATTCATGAATTAGCTAGGATATGTTAGTAGAGTCTATTTAGTGAAGTGTGAAATCTTTAAAGTCACTCTTTGGAGGATATAGAAATAAGTGTGTGCAGTTACCCTGGATGACAGTGGTTTCATCAGAGCTAGCCTTGATTTTCTTTACTTGATCTCTTTGTTACACTGTCTGTGTCATTTGATATTATGCTCATTATGCTCCACTAACTACAGATGGATTATTGTGTTGTTTTCCACAGTGTCTTTGGCATATATTGCTCATCAATCTGATCCAATTAAATTTGGTCAAGAATAGTTTTCGAGTCCAGTTTTTGTAGTTTGTTCTAACCCTAGAAAGGCTCTTCTTAATTATTTATTTTCCTAGCTCTTCCTGATGAACTAGCTGGCTAATGGTTTAACTTATACTTAATTAAAAGGATTTATTCTTCTTGAGAGCACCCTGAGGATTGCACTATCTCACAATCTGTTTCAAATTATGAGAGTTACTTTTGGGAGAGCTCTTCAGCTCTTTTTTCTTATGGGCTGCTTCTCCTTCTAAAATAATTCTTTGAGCAACTACTCAACCACCTTCTTTCCATGTCCTTGCAGAGCCTTTCATCTGTGTGCACATGGGAGAGAAAGAGACAGCTCTGTTTTCTCTTCCTCTTCTGATAAGGACACCAGTCCTATTGAATTAGAGCCCATCCTTATGACCTTATTTAAACTTCATTACATCTGTAAAGTCCTTATCTCAAATACAGTCATACTGGAGATTAGGACTTCAACATACAAACTGGTGCGGGCAGCACAATTCAGTCCATAAGAATGACCTGAAACTCAAATCCTATTGAATGTTATTTACACCTGAATTTCAGTAGCAAACTAGAAAAGGGAAGATCATTTAGAAAAGCTTGTTTAGATAATGGCTGTATTTTTGCCAAACATATCGAACATTAAATTGTCTAACAATAAATAGTTTTAGAAAAGTGGCATATTAGAAATATTTAATTATATCACAATTGACTCATCACAGTTAGGTTCGGCTGATGTTCTAATTTTCCAATGTAGGCTCACAGCTCGTTGGAAATCTGAAGGTCATGATCAAATATATTTTGAAAGATAAAAGGTTACTCAGTTTGTAGAAATCTATTGAATCTGCTAACCAAAAGACAAAGAGGCAGTACTGCCAGTGGCAGGAGTAGCCTAGAAGTGATAGCAGAAGCTTCAAGAAGCACCATGACCAGCAGTGCATGCTCATCTTATCACAATTTGTGAAATATCTCTTGTCAGAGATCAGTTTCTACAATTTGAAAATATCATGACATTTCAGAATGAATTATGAGACTCATTTCTAACTTACTCTTGTACATTTTGAATTTATGGATTGATGTGACATATTTCTGACTTGTAGTTTTTCCTTTTCTTTTTTCCTTATGGGAGTAATGCCAAACTTTTATACAATTTACTAAGCTGAGGAAAAAACTCCTTCTGACTCCATTTCTTCTTGGTATATTTTTTAATTTTGAATCACTACAACATCACTTGTCCAGGATAAAATTTAAAATTGGACCACATTTTCAATATTCATGTTAATCGTGAAAAGGATAATGTGGATAATTAAAGTGTTACATGATAGATAAATTTTCTTTTAAAAAGCAGCATTTAGTTCAGAATCCATTGCTTCTCACCCCAAAATATCAAAATGTTTCTATAGTTGCCATAGCATAATTCTCTGAAACATTCTAATTCCTATTTTATAATCCCCATTAGGATGGGGATTAATGATCTTATTAGCTATATATACCAAGGGAACATGAGGTAAATAAAAGAAAAAGTTAAATCTATAAGTAGATTAGTAGTTTCTGCAATACAGAGAACATGCATATCTGTCTTTCTAACGTAGAAGTGGTAATTTACATATAGTCAATATGACAATATTAAAGTATACTTCATTTTCATAATCAGATACTGCTTTTAAAGAAATTTAAGAAGAATTTACTTTTATGTAAGATAGAATCACTTAATTTTTGTTGATAAAAGTATAAAATCCAGTTACAGAAGTGCATGTTAAATTATACTTTCAGTTTAATGCATTTAAGTAGGCTGAGTTTTTGCTTAATTTATCTGAACGAAGTTTTTACTTTTGCTACAGTGTCTGGGAAATTCAGCATTAAAGAGGATATTTCTGTTAGTCTAAAGGTCACTAAAGAGTAATTTTTCAAATTAAATTGGTGACCTTTGAAGACCACAAGTAATCTGGCTTTTTGTTGTATATACTTTATGTTTCTTTTTAAATAACAGACTCACAATGAATAACAAAATGTGTTGATTAAAAGATAAATGATTATATACTTGATCTACATGCTCATGTTTATAGCTAGTTTCTATAATTGATGTTCAAGTGATCCCTGACCTAATAGGAAAAAGTAAATTAAAGAATATTTGAGCCATTTAGACTATTCAAAATTATTCAAGAAAAAATTTCTAAATTAGCTAAACATGTTACAAAACTAAAGCTCTCAGTAACATATTTATCCAAAATATTAAAATGTGAGTAAAATAATAATTATTGAATGTGTACACAGACTAAGGGAAAGTATAACTGTCATCTATTTTGAAGTCACTGTTAATATTTTCAAAGTTTTATTTAGACAGAAAATTACAGAAAAATATGAACATCAATCATATAAAACTCTAGAATATTATAGTTAAAATGAATTTAAAAGTGCTGCAAGAGAGATCATAATAGCATTGGGGGAAAAAATTAACTCATTTTTGAAAAGTCTATTCACCTTTAAAAGAAATAATGATGTCAAAATATTTTTATCAACCCTTTTTTCCAGTATTATAGTATGCACTCCAATAGTGATTATACTTCCCTATAAAGCCTTACAAGGAGAAATAGGCTTAAATATTAACAAAAGAAACAGATTTGCTGAAATAAGCATATATAGGGTGTTATAAAGCATTCTAAAACCAGCAAATGAATTAGGGTGATGATGTTTGATAAAAATTTATTTTGGTAACTCTGCATAGCATTATTTTAAATGGCAAAAATTGGGTTTGCCAAAAACAAGTAAGTAGGCTAATATGGAAATTAGAGTAATAATAATAATAGCAATTAACAAGGATGAAAGAAACGGAGATAAGTAGAAAGTGATGTTACAATATAATGATAAGATTTTTCATATTCTGCAGAAAAGACTGGGCTAACGTAGGCCCAGCCAATGATCAGAGGATTGACATTGCAAGCCCATCCTCAGGATTTACTTGAATGATAGTGGGCAGGCCACATTATCTCTCTGGGTGTCCATTTCTTCATCAGATACTGCTGAGTCACTGTAACTAGATTCCTTAACTTTGACAGTCTATTTTTTACAGTATTAATTAGCCCTCCCTTTTATTTGCCTGTGTAGAGATAATTTCAGGACAGACATTCCACATTGCCTGAACCATAAATAGTAACAACAGCAAAACTTACCTAGCTAGTAGTACTCATGATATGTCAGACATTGTTTAGAAAGTTTTATCTCTATCAAATCATTTGACTCTTAGCACAGTCCACTGAGGAAGATTTTGTGATTACCATCCCCTATTTAAAATTAGGTAAGCTGAGACACAGAGAGTTTAGTTAACAATACGAGGTTACACAACCTTCATGTAAGGTGAGAAGTATTTGAATTCCAGCAGCCTGGCTCCCTGTTCCTTCTCTTAACTCCCGTTTTGTACAAGCTCTCAACTCAAGAGTTTTGCTCTCATATTAATGAGTAAATTGTGGGATGATGGATTTATACTTTTGAAATTAAGAACTATTATGGAAAGTTCAAAATATCTGGTCTCTTTTCTTATGGGTAAATTTAAGAATAAATGTGAAAAAAAGAATGCACAATAAGAGAAAAATAAATGTCTTCAACTGCAACTCTAGTCTTTTTTTTCTTTGACTTATCCTTATAGAGGTAACATAATTGATTTAGCAATATATAAATGCAATGAGAAGGAATAGTAATTCCTTCATACTTTTAAAATAATTTTAATTGAACATCATTTCCTGTAACAGGTAAGTGATGGATTTGATATATTTCATGATTCTTTAGCAAAGCTTTAAGAAAATATGAGGCTACAATTAAATTACAGAAAAAGTGTTTTCTGCCTTCAAGAAGAAAAGCACTAAAACTCTGTTAAGAAATAAATTAATGAGTAATGAAACAGTTTTTTTAATTGATGAAAGAGTGGAACAAGTTAACAATTGATGTCTTAACAATTGATGTCTTAAAATTGTATCTAACAAGAACTACCCAACAGGATATTCTCAACTAGGATTGATGGGTAGTGCTTTGACCATAGATTCTTTCTTTTCTTTCAAATTTCACAAAAATCTATGTTTAGAATGTATACATTGAGTGCATATAAGTTTGTGAAAGAAAAAAATGTATATTTGAAAAAAGATTTTAACAAGTAAATATGCTGTTAAAGCTTTTGCTTCCTGTTTAGCACTGTACTAATGGATATTTTAGAAGCAGATGTTATCACACAGAAGATTTTAACCTTTGTAAATCTGGTTTATTATGCATCTGCATTATTTGCAAACATTTAAATTATTATTTTTAGTCAATACATTATTACTATTAAAACATTTCTTAAGGATTGTTTAATCCACAAAGCATTTAGTTCTTCCTTGATGAGGTCATAAATCTGGCTGACAAAATTTATAAAAGAAGTAATATTTCAAGTGCTGTAAATTCAGTTACTAAGCAAAATAAAGTGAGATTATTTTTAAAAGCATTTTTATGCAAATTGTAAAAATTAAAATCTCATGAGACTAGTATTAAATTGTTAATAAGTTATAGAATTTATAAATTGAACCATAGGTATGGCATTAATTTCTATATAAAATTCATTAAAAATATAAATGTAAAGTGCACATTTTATAACAGGTGAAATTCACTTTTTTCTCCATAAGTTATATATATGAACTATTATATATAATGAATTATTCGATTTTTTTTAAATCTCAAACTTTTTCACTCGAGATTGATATTAGCATGGTAGTTATTGATAATTGCAATAAATAAACCAAGGGGAGACGAGAGGTGACTAATTGACAATTTAAATACTTTATATTGAAAACAGTTCTCAAATTATTAAACACTGTTTTTGAAGCATTTTTAAAATGAGAGCAAAAGCACATGGTACCATGACTTGATTTTATTTTTTAGTCAAATATATGTATATTAGCAAGTATTATATATGTGCGGCTATCCATAGCATAAAAACATTTTAAGAATGTATGTCATTTTAGCTCTAACGTTTAGAATTTTTATAGTTGAAATTAATATTAAATATTCTTTTCCGTTTATGCTAACAATCATGCCCTATCTTAACCTGCTTATAGAAAATTTAAAATCAGGGAGACATTTTGATTAGTAATTCAAAATCACTACTAGTTGAATACTAGTGCTTATATCATTATGCATTGTGTATTATCTAATCTTTACAAATACCCTATCAGTAGCCCAGTGGATCACAAACATTTTCACAATTTTTAATAACTTTAAGCAGATTAACAAGAATATATCTCTAGACATGTATTGTGCATGTTGCACATTTCCATGCAAAAATAGTTATAGAAATGCTTATAAAATATTTTGAAGGTTCTCTGTATTTTAAATAAACTAAGTTAAAATACTCTCAAATCACATTTACATTCAACCCAGTGAAACAGAGTGAGTGCCATACTCAGAAGGGAAGACATTTGCTTTTGCCCATACTGTCACTAATTAACTATATAAATATGTCCAACTACTGCAGTTTTCTGTGCCACAATTTTATTATCTGTGTATTACTGAAATTTTATATTATTGTATATCTGTATGTTATTGAAACCCAAATATTTATTGTTTATCCCCATAAAATCTGATGTTTTTGGTACATTGTAGAGAGATGTGGTGGTGAAATGAAGTATTTTAATATCTTGCAAATCCAAAAATTCTCTGATTCTGATAAGAAAAACATGCATCTCCTTTCAGAGGTATTTTAAATACATGCCATTGTATTAATGCAAAATATAGAAGCAGTGGATTAAGAGTTGTACATCTGTTCATGTTGATTCATAGATTGGTGTAACTTGGTGTATTTGTTTCCTGGGGCTACTGTGAAAAATACCACAACAGAAATTTATTCTCTCACAATTTTGGAAGTTAGAAGTCTGAAATCAAGGTGTTAGCAAAGTGGTGCTCCTTCTAAAGGCTCTAAAGGGAAGAATTCTTCCTCACATCTTCTAGCTTTTGCTGGCTCCCTGGCAATCCTTGGCCTACCCTGGCTTGTAGACTCACCAATCTAATCTCTACCTCCATCTTTGCTTTTCTTATAATGCGTGGGTCCTTTGCTTTTCTTATAATGACACTAGTAATTGAATTCTATAAAGAAAAGAGATTTATTCAGCTTATAATTCCGCAGACTGTTCAGGAAACATCTGCTTCTGGTGAGGGCTTAAGGGAGCTTTCAATCAAGGTGGAAGGTGAAGGGGGAGCAGACTTGTCACATGGCAAGAAAAGGAGCAAAGAGAAGGAGGAGGTGGTGCAAGCCTCCTGTAAGCAACTAGCTCTCACATCAACTAGTGAAGTGAGAACTCACTCATTGTCATGGGGAGAATACTAAGCCTTTCATGAGTGATCTCTCTTCATGACCCAAACACCAGACCCCACCTGCAAAACTGGGAATCAACTATATTTGTGTTGTCTATCTCTCTCATTAGATCTAGTAATATCTTCTTTATGAATCTAGGTGCGCCAAGATTGGGTACATATATATTTAGAACTGCTATATCCTCTTGTTGGATTGATCCCTTTATCATTGTATAATGATCTTGTCTCTTTTTTACTGTTCTTGAATTAAAGTCTGTTTTATCTGACATATTTATAGCTACTCCTGCTCACTTTTGGTTTCCATTTGCATGGAGTATCATTTTTCATTCCTTACTTTTAGTCTATATATGTCTTTCTAGTTAAGTGAGTTTCTTATAAGCAGCATATAGTTGGATCATGTTTTTTTGTCCATTTAGGGATTCTATATCTCTTAAGTGGAGAATTTAATCCATTTATGTTCAAGGTTATTATTAACATGTGAGGTATTGTTCCTGTCATATTGTACATTGTTTTCTGGTTGTTTTATATATTTTTTGTTCCTTTCTTTTTCTCTTATTGTTTGTCACTGTAGTTTGGTGGGTTTCTCTAGTGTTACCATTTGAGTCATTTCTCTTCCCTCTTTGTGTAATTGCTTTATCAGTAAGTTGTATACTTTCATGTGTTTTCATGATGGTAAATGTAATCCTTTTGCTTGTAGGTTTAGGACTCCCTTGAACACTTCTTCTAGGGCCAGTCTCTTGAGGTAACAAATCCCCTCAGCATTTGCTTGTCTGAGAATGACTTTATTTATCCTTCATTTATGAAGGCCAATTTTGCTGGATATATTATTCTTAAGTGGCAGTTTTTTCTTACAGCACTTTGAGCATATCACCACTTTCTTTCCTGGCATGTAAGGTTTCTGTTGAGAAATCCACTGACAGTCTGATGGGCTTTCTTTTATAGGTGACTAGACACTTTGCTTTTTCTGCTTTTAGGATTAACTCTTTATCTTTGACTTTTAACAGTCTGATTATAACGTACCATGGAGAAGACTTTTTTGCATTGTATCTGCCTGGGGATCATTGAGCCTCTTGTATCTAAATGTCTAAGTCTTTTACTGGACTTGGAAACTTTTCATCTATTATTTCATTAAATGGGTTTTCTAATCCCCTTCTTGTCTCTCTGCCCTTAAGGTTACCAATAATTTCTAAATTTGGTGACTATATGCTGTCCCAAATCTCATGAAGGCTTTTTTCATTCTTTTTTGTTTACTTTTGTCTGACTGGATGATTTCAAAAGAACTGTGGTCGAGTTCTGAGATTCTTTATTCTGCCTGAGCTAGTTTATTGTTGAAGCTTTCACATGCATTTTTATTTCCTTCTATGAATTCGTTAGTTTCAGAATTTTTATTTGATTATTTTTTAAAATATCTATCTTTTTGGTAAATTTCTCAGTTATATCCTGAATTTTTTTTCTGAATTGTTTTTCAGAATTCTCTTATATTTCACTAAGCTACTTTGAAATTAATATTTTGAATTTTTATCTGGGATTTTTGAACATTTCTTCTTTAATAAGATATATTGCTGGAGGATTATTGTGTACCTTTGGAGGTGTCATATTTCCTTACTTTTTCATGTTTCCTATGCCTTTATGTTGATATTACATATCTGGTGTAACAGTCACTTTTTCCTATTTTTGAATTTACTTTCGTAGGGGAGGACTTTTTCCTGAAGATGTATCTATAGTGTTGGTTGGGGAGTATACTTCGGCTTTGGTTAGGTGATGATGTATGATTTCTTGGCCATAAACAGCATTAGTGGTTTCTGTGATTTCCTTGGTGGGTAAGAATGTGGTTATGAGGGGAAAGTGTGGTGAAGTTGTGCGGGGGACAGGGATACCAGGTGGGCTAGCCATCAGGCCCCAGTGGTGGCAATAGTAGACTGAGCTGCAGGGCAGTGTACACTGGCACCTGTGTTGATAGTTACTGGCAGGCTGATTCTAAGGTCTCCAGGTGGTTTGCTCAGATGCCGGTAGTGGCAGTGGTGGACCAAGTGCACGTGCAGGTCCTTGGGCACCTGAGCAGCCAGTGTTGCATGAGTGATTCCAATATCAGCAATGGGACAGTTCTCTGGGTTCTGGGAAGTGTGTGTTGATGTGGCAGTGGCCACCATGGGCTGGGTGTGCCAGTCTCCAGGACTGCAAATGGCACTTGTGTGAGCCAGCTGAGGTGGTAGTGGCCATGAGTTTATGTCAACCTCAGGCCCCTAGGAGGAGAGTTCAGGTGCCCAAGGCGGTGGATTGAGTTGGGCAATCTCCAACTCAATGGGTTATGTGCTCTTTTTAAAAGTGGGGGGTGAAGCCAGGCTGGATGTCTTGTGACCAGTACCCCCAATGTTAAGAGCATACACCAGCCATGGTTGGTGGAGACAGGGCAATCCTAAGGCCCTAGATGGAGTGCTTGGATGAGGAGTAGTAGCAGCCACACTGAAACCCTGCCAATAAAGAGAGTGGGGTCATCCTTGAGAGCCAGAGCTTGAGCCAGTGGGTGCAGAACATGTGTCCCTTTCATGTCCCAGTCTCAATGAGGCTTGCTTTCCCACCCTGACAGGGGTAGCCAGCACCCAGCTCTCACCCCTGCTCTGGCTGCAGAAGCCCATGCCCGGCTCATGACCAAGTTTCAGCAGCAACTCAGGCCTTCTGGCATCTCCATCTTAGACATAGCAGCGCTCACTTCCTGACATGAGCAGCTGCAGCCCACACCTCTTAGCCCTAGCTGGGGGTGTGCTCCCAGATCACTCCCCCGTCCCAGCAGCAACAGCCCAAGTTTCTGTAAGTTTCTGCCTTAGTCTTGACATTGCTGGTCCCAAGGACAGTGTGAAGTCTGCCAAAGGCTAGGTTAAACATGGCACATTGCTGTAGCTGCTTAGGTCTCAGAAAGAGTGTGGGGCACAGCATGAGCTCCTTCCGTGGAACCATGGGAGTGTTAAGGGGTCTCCTGTGGCAAGATTGCTTAATTCCATGGTGGGAATGTGGGGTGCTGGAAGTCTCTCACTCATACTTTCCCCACATTGGAAAGTAACTCCTGGCTCCCAGATGATGCTGGCCAGAGAGATATTTCCTGTTTCTTCTTTGTTAAATCCCAGCATTAGATAATGCATTTGAAGTGTGACTGTCTATACACTATTCTGGTTCTTCTAAGCAGGGAAGGTGGACATGAAATTCTTCTAGTCAACCATCTTGAATCCCCTCCTCTGTCATGAACAGTTTTGTACAAACGTTTCTGTGAAGACATATTTTCGTTTGCTTGGGGTAATTACCTAGCTATTGAATTGCTGGATTTTATTGTAACTCTTTTAAAGTTTATAAGAAAGTGCCAAACTGCTTTCCAATTTTTTGTACCACTTCACACTTCTAAAAGTTATATAGGAGACATCCAGTGGCTCCATAATTTTTGTATTTGTTGTTTATACAAACAATGCTAACCCATAATACAAATAAGGAAAATTTTTCAAACATATAAAGAAAAATTTTAAATAGCCACTAATCAGAATTATTAGTAAATAGTTTTAGAATTTTGTGGTATATTCTTCTAGAAGAATAATGTCTGTATCCTATTGATATTTAAATTATAAAATTGTATTGTATTTTTATACTCTTGTAGTCTTTCTTTTTAATTAGGATTATATCATAACTATTTTCCTAGAAAATTAATTTATGTAGAGAGTTAGTAACTAGCACTTATTATCATTAATATAGTAGTATTTGAAATCTTGTCTTTAATAGTTATATAATATTCCCTTTTGTAAATGTATCAAAATTAGTTTAAAAATACCATAGTGTTTGGTATAAAAAAACAACTGTTTTACATTACTGATTTTTTTTCTTATGATATTGAATTATTTCTCAAAGTTGTAGCAGTCTCCCCTCTCAGATAGTCAGTGATATTGAGATATTTTCACCAAAATGAAAGTTCAATTGACCTTCTCCCAAGAAGTCTCAAAGAACAGTGCTTATATCATTCTAAAATACAACATAGGAACTAAATCTCTTCCTTGCCTGGGAGGTTTACAAATACATTTAATCATAAACACCAAGAGTATAGTTATCTCTCAGGGATGCACTCATATTAACCAACGTGGGAACTGAGTTTTGCTTTATACCAAACATTAATAGCTGTCATATCTTTCTGATCAATTGTCATGTTAGGAACATTTAACTGAAGAGGTTTTCCTAACAACTTTATTAAAATAGCTTTTCCTCTCCTGTTCCTGTTATTCTTTGTACTCCTTATATCACTTCTTATAAAAGCACTTTTTACCACATGGTATTAATATATATTTGTTAATTTGTTGTCTGAGTACTTCCACATCCCCATTATAGACCCATGAAAGTAGGATTGTGGTCACTTTGTTCGCTAATATATCTCAAGGCCTAGGAAAGGTTCTCACAAGGTACTCAATAACTATTTGTAGACTGAATAAATGAATTAAATAAACTGTTTTGATTCTATGAGCTTTTACTGAGGAATATTAAAAAGAAAGAAAAACTTCAACTGCATATCCTATAAGGATATTGTTGAATTTATTGTTTCCCTGTAGGAAAAATTTATCAAAGCTAGGAAAATAATTTTATTTCCTGAATACTTCATATAATTCTATAAGCTATTCACTGTGTTACTTAATTCTCATTTCCATTTTGGGAAGCCAATGATCTTTTGTGCAAAGCGTGTGTGTAAACAATCTTGCTCATGACTTTACAAATTAACTCTTGTTTTCTTATATCAAGCTATTCATTTTATCTTACTGAATTTGATATGTTCTTTATAAACTGCCTGAGGATAGCACTAAGAAAGACAGATAAATGCTTGTGCTTTTGCACAAAATAATTTCCAATGATTCCCTCAAGTTTATGGTGATTGTTTCCTAAATTTAGTTGCATAAAATATTTTAAAATATATTCTATCTATATCTTTTCTATTTTCCATTTTCCTTTATGTAGCTAGCTCATTCTCATTACTTATACTAAATATTTTTAACAAATTTAATAAGTTTTGCCATAAAGTATATAGTAGACACACACACACTCGCACACACAGGCACATTTGTCTCTGTGTCTGTTTATAGCCTGTGTTTATGGCTTCATTTTATATTCCTGTTGTTAAGGATTATTGATATAAAATGTTATTAATTTTTGTTGTATTAAATTTTAGTCAGAAAAAAGTGTTATTTTAATTCATTAAGGCAGGTATTTATTCATATATTTGTTACTTTGTCAGTATCATGGTTATTTTTTTCCTTGATAGTTAGGTTTCCTTTCATGTAACAGTTCTCATACTTGTACTTTTCTATTTATTTGAGTAATAATTATTTATTTAATAGCTGTCTCCTCCATTAGACTATAAGCCCTTTGTGGGAAGTGGTTGGGCATCTTTTAAGCTTGCTAGTCAGTACACTCTTAGCATCTCACTTAGGGCCTCGCTCATAGTTACCTCTTAATAAATACGTGTTGAATGTGTTGAATGAATTGATTTGAAAATTCTGCTAGGGCATGTTCAGTCCTTATCTAATATCATCATATCTTCCTAGAACATGTGCTTCCCTCATTTGCTAACTGATATGTTTTATTAGGTCAGAAATGTTTGCATCTATATTCCTTTGATCATGCTGCTTCTCCCTGTGTTCTATATTGTCTTTATAGAATTTCTCTGATTTTTATGTTAAGTCTTGGCTTCAATGTCTGCCACATTTTTCCCTAATAATTTTTTATAATTTTCTTCTATGTCCGAGACCATTTTCATTGTATCTCTTAATTATTTTTCTGTAATATCCTACTTTTTCTGCTCCCATACTGCTTTTATATAATTTCTCATCTCAGCTTGTTCTCACCCAATGCTACTTGCTCATGTTTTATAATCACTTTGGAATTTTATTGAACACATGAATAGGGCACATTCAAGCATCTAGTTTGTTTCTTATAATAAACCTTTTCAGAGGATAGCATTTCTTGTAATATATGTTTGAAATAATATTTCTCAAAGTATAGTCTCCTGACTCCTGGGAAACTCTGAGTCCTTTAAGGGCAATGAAAACTTAAACTAATCTCTTAATAATACTAAAAGTTCAGTTGGCTTTTTCACTCTCATTTATCGACTAGAGTACAGCGAAGTTTGCCAAAGGCTACGTGAAATGCAATATCACTGCACATTTAAAGCAGAAGCAGACGAGAATCCAGTTATCTTCTTTGAAGCCAAGAATTAAAGAGTTTTGTGAGAATTTAAATGTGTCACCCTTTTCTGTAATTTTTAGAAAAACACAGTTGTTTTTCCTAAAATGTAAGACATTCATGTTAATAGCAATGAGTTTATTATTTTAATTCATTAATAAATAAATATTTTAAATTTCCCAGTTTTCATTTCTAATATCATCATGAATATGGATAGATATGACCCACATAAAAAAGCTTTTTGGGGTCCTCAGTGGTTTTTAAGAGTATGCAATGTTCCTGAGACCAAAAGTTCGAAAACTACTGTTTTAGAGTATTTTCATTCTTTTTAATTATAGGACAGTTTTCTTAAGATAGGTAATATATTTGTACATTTTCAATAATTATATATAGGTACTGAAATGGTTTTGTTGAAAACTTTGAATGTGTACAAAGGAACATGGGTATATGGAATTAATATTTAAAATTTAGGTATTAAAATCATAGGGCTTGAAATGGGGCAGAGGATGAAGCTCTAGGGAGTTATCACAGGTAGCATCAACTCTTAAAAGGAACTGGATAAGGGAACCCTCTAGGGCCTCTAAGGGGTGTCAATACATGTCTGCCAACTTTTTCTACATTTATTATTAAGATACATTGTTCTCTTGATGCATGTGTCTGCAGGTGTTGAGGGGGTATTTAACACTTAAAAAGCTCAATTACATTTTCAATGTACCAAATATTAGCAGAAATTTCTTTTTAAAATATCACATATATGAAACATACAGAGCCTTCTTTTCTGACATAGACATATAGAAGCCCTTAACTGTTTCCCCAGTTGAGTGTTTCAGTAAAAATTGGGAAGAAATAGAGAGCCAGATTCCTCTGCTCACAGCATCATCTTGCTTAGAACTCTAAAAACTTATTTTAATTGTTAAAGAGTATTGTTAAAAAAATAATACCCTGGTTTGGAGAATATTTTCACAAAAGGCATTTTCTTCGTGGTTTCTTGTCGTTCCTTATTCCTTATGTTCAGATTTAATAAGGTCACACTGGTATTCACAAATCCTCAGCCAGGTATACACCGCCCTAAAGCCTGACCCAGTGTATTCTGCAAATAAAATAACCAGATATAAAGTAATATTTGTATAATGGATTAATATGTACACATTTATACAGCTTGTCTATTATCTAAATTGGTAAGAGACAAAGAAGCTTGGGATTTTAACCAATATTTTTCTTTTTTGAGACATACAAAATTTCTAACAGTTTTCTTCTGAATTAGTCCCTCAGTCTTACATTGATAATTGCAGGGAATTAAATCTGTATTTTCTGAATTACCCAAAGCATAAATGAGAATGTGATCATGTTCACATGCCTCAACAAAATTTGCTTTCCAAAACAGTGTAAGGTAGCCAGTAGGATCTGATCCTTCCCTGAAACCCTGTACACCTAAGAAGTCAATATGACAGAGAATTAACATGTGATTTGTTCAAAGTGACTAACAGGGAAAAATTCACCCATCAAACAAATTAATTGAAATATGCAGCTTTATATCCATTATATGGTAAAGGAGATATGAAAGTGTTAACCAATCCTATATGCAGGTAAGAAAATATTGTGTTTTTTAAATTTTGGGTTGATTTCTTGCTTGCCCAAAGTAGTTGATGGGTAGTTGTTATGGTTTATTTGCTTTTTACCGAATACGCCTGGGGAAAAAATGTTTTTCTTGAGTGATGACCTGAGAGTAGAGCCTTGTGCTAGAAGAGTATCAAAATATTATAAAAGAGAATGTTAAAAGCTGCAAAGTGTTACTACCTCATTCCCTTGGACATTTAAGATTTAACACTAGTAAACATCTGAATTGTGAGCAAAAACAGCATCTGACATCACTGCTATTAGTGTTTATTTTCATGAGTGCCATCATAATCTACATTACCTTTTGTAATTAAATAAATCAGAATGCTAGTATGTAGCTTGCCTTTGTCTTTCCAGTTGTTTCATAAATATTTTAAATTGTCACAAGTAAATAGTGAGGAGAAAAAAGAAAAGTATCACTATTATGCAAAGTTTTAAAATGAATTTAATTAATCTTTACCTCTGAAATAATAATTTTAATAATTTATCTTAAACTACAGAAACTCATTTTGAAAAGTTATGTGGGCACTAAATGAACTGAAATAAATTTCAAAAGGAAATGTTTGTGTTATTCTAATTTATTTTGTGCTGTTTTGAAAACCGAACCAAGGGTGATTGTATATTTGTTCACAGTCCTCAGAGTAAAACTAAAATACTATTCTTCTGACAAGAGGGTGATTTAGGAAATAGATATGAAGAAACAAAGAAAGAAAGAAGTAATCATTGACAGAGTTTTCTGGGATGTTTTAACTTAAATACAAGAATTTGTATTTACATGGCTACATGTTCTGCCAGATAGTGGAAAGGGAAGAAAGGAAGAGGAAGAATTTTATTTAATCAAATATCATATCTCATTGTATCAAAGACATGTCAATCATAATACACACTATAATAGTATATATCACTAATTAAATCTTTAAAACACTGTCAGTTAGACAAAATAGTGTTTTCTTATCACTTAGTTTTATACTTACCGAGAGGGCTTTTTAGACTTGTTTTAAAAGTTATGTGTCACTCTGGGAGGTATATAAAAAGAGAAATCTAGTTATTCCTAGGTCTTCATATTGAGAGTACAACTCTTCTGAGCCACCTTGTAATTCAAGTAATAGGTGTTCACATTGTTTCTCAGCATGTTGTCTTCAATGTCATCAGTAATGTTGATGATGCATCATTTCTTAAAATAGTGGTCTTCTATTATACCCAGTATTATCTTACAAACTTGAATATGAGCACAGACAATTAAAACTATAGTAAATGATAGTCTATTGCCTAGCCAACAGCAATTGAAGCGTGCATCCCCCACTTCAGAGACATTAAATTTCTTAGAATCAATGAGAGTTCGTGCATTATTTCTTTTATATAAATGATTGAAGTTCATTTTTTCATGTATTTAACAGTGTTCTTCTGCTAATATGCCACGCTGGGAAAAAAGTGCCTCAAGTAATCAAGTAACAGACCCATAAACAAGCACATCTTAAAGGTCTTAATTGACTAAGAACGTTTTCTTCTTATCTTAATCTTGAATGAGTATCCTAACTTATTCAAAGACGATACTGAAATATGTTGAATGCTGTGAATGTTAATAATAATATCTCATAATTAGACTCCTGTGTTAAATAAAATTGTAGTAAACAACTTTTCACAGTGTTTAATAGCTCTTTGTATGTTCAATTTATTTCCTGCAGTAATCTACTGGTTTCCAGTTGTGATTAAATGTAAAGCATACTAGCAAATTGCTTCCAAAATAGTTAGAAAATGTTCATCTGGTTTAAAAACTTTCCCTTTCCTTAAAATTTATATTTTCAATTTTCTTTTTCTAAAAATATCTACTATTTAACTACTGGGCAATATTAAGGTAGTAGTGTTAATGGTATGGTCAATGATCTTTATAACTAACCAAGATTGATAGTTTATGCTACTATTTCTGAAAAATATTATGAAATTGTGAAATTCATAAGCTTTCAATACTTAAAAAACATAAACATATACAAACACTTATTTAATGTTTTAATAAGTAACTCATTGGGGCTCCCAGGCTACAGAGGTGCATTTACTGATGTCTTACATTCATTCAATTGCACACACAAAAAAATATTTCAAAGTAACACATTTTGATACACAAGATCAATATGGAAGGCTTATTCTATATAATATTTTGTATTCCACAAACTGTTGATAGGGACAACAGAAGTTCTGCTTTTGTATTTTCACATTCAGGATAATTTCTTATTGGTATTTTCCTTACAAGGCTGATTTTTAACCTGGCAATATGATCCATTCTCAGTGATATTATATATCAAGCAAATTTTACCTCTGTGTTTCAGATAGAAAGGCAATTAGCTTGTGGACTTAACAATAGTAATTATTTTTAGATAACAAATGAATTAAACAAAGACCAAAAAAAGTAGCATTATTTTGATTTGTGATTACAAAGTACAGATAAAATTGAAGGTACTAGAAAATCCTCGATATCTGATTTTCCCACAACTTCCACAATTGATCTGTCAGGAAGCTTTTTCAAGATCTATATCTAAGTCATTATGAACTTTTTTCAACTTCTTCCTATCTCCTTATTCCAAACCATTAATAATTGTTGCCTGAACTAGTCTTCTTGCTTTATTATTATGAATCACTGTGTGCAATTATTTTATTTATTTTCTGGTTTCTTCTTTATTATTGATTTTCTCTGCATAGAATATCAATTCCATGTAATTAGAAACCTTGCCTCTCTTATGTATGATTTATAATCCCAATACTAAAATTTTCTGACACCTAGTTGGTACTTAACTAGTATTGTATTAATAAATATGTAAATGAAAGAAAATTACTGGGTATGTCCATTATAGCAATTTAATTAAATCTTGCATATGAAATTCACTTTTCTCTTAATTATTATTTCAAAGAAAGTCATTAAAATATATCTAAACAGTGCAGTCTGGTAGGATGCCATTCAGCGTCTTCCTTGTACAGATCAGGTAATTTCCAAAGTTTGAAATCCTGGGTTCAAATGTAAATTCCACCCTATGTTATACATAATCCTGAGCAAGTTACAACCTCCCCTTAATATAGTATCTTCATCTGTTAAAAGAGGCTCCTAACAGTGCTTACGTATAGTACAGCATAACATAGTTATAAGAATTAACTGAAATCATGCATTTAAAGTGCTTAATGCAGTGCCCATAAATATCACCCAGCTATGTTTAAATAGCTTATGTATTTGCATCTGTCCTTATGACTTCTAAGTTGTTACTCCTCACACTGCATCCCAGGGGTTAATACATATATTTTGCTTTTTTTTAAATGTAATTTTGGTTTGGTTTGGTTCTCAAATTAGTGAATTTTAAATATGAATAAATTTCAAATCCTCTGTTCTATAGTAGACATTTGGTTAAGTACTAACATTTATAAATGTTAATTTATTCATGTAAAATAGAGATATGTTTGTTTTTATGATTAAATGAGATATTTAATGTAAAGCACTTAGCAGTGTACTTTGTATATGATTTATATTGAACAAGTAATAGATAATAATAATCATTATTATTACTTAGGTATTTCATTATGTTATGGACTTTCCTTTTTATGCTCATATTTTATCCCTCTATTGTAAATTGATATCTAACATTCTCTTCAATAATTGATTAAAATTATTGAGATTATGACAATTTTAATGACAATGCTAATTCATTTGACTTCAAATCTAATTTTTGCCTCATATTAGTTTTGCAATTTGGGGACAATTAACCAGTGTTTCAGGGACTTAGTTAATTGTAAAATGGGGAAAAAATACCTCTCAAGACTTTTGGAAAAATTGCATGATAAAATATGTGAAAATATCTTGTACACATCAGTGTTACACGAAGGTATTACATACATACTCTTCTGTCAATGTCATTACTATGCGTCCCATTCTGATCAGTTCTTATTGACTGAACCAATGTAATCATATGGAGATTCTGGATACCATTACACATAATTATTTTCTTTGTAAAATTATGTTTAACTTCTATATTTTTCTTTATTTTCTAACAAAATTTTGTCTCCTTAAAAATTTTAATATATATTTTTATGTTAATTATATGTTTGATTCAAAGACCATGATAGCCAGTGGAATCTTAATTCAAAAAAATTAAAACTGTACTCACCACTAAATTGGTACTAGTTGATCAATACTTATGTTCACATATGGAAGTAGCATTAATCAGATGTCGGGCAGGTGGGAGGTGGGTGGAGGGGATGGGTAAATTCACAACTAATGGGTGTGGCGCGCGCTGTCTGGGGGATCGGCACGCTTGTAGCTGTGACTCGGGAGGTGCAAAGGCAATGTATGTAACCAAAGTGATTGTACCCCGTAATATTCTGAAATTTAAAAATAAATTTTAAAAAATTAAAACTGTAATTTTCTTTTAGTAATTAAGATATTTGTTACAGGTGATAGATATCTAATTCAAACTAATGTTTTAAAAAGATATTTTAAATTATTATTATTAGGTATTAGGTTGTACCCAAGAGTTCAAGGAAAAGAGTATGTTTAGACTTCAAGGAAGAAAGAACTGAAAACTCAAATGACATTAATTCAATCAAGTCACCAGAGCTTTCAGTTCATATTTATGTACCCTTTCATGAGTTTCTTTATTATCTAGATGTTCTTTTCTTTCTCTGGTTCACAAAGCAGAAAATATGACTACGTATACATTGCAACAATCCAACATGAGAAATAGTTATTTTTTCTTTTGAGTCAAATAAAAAATTCTGAGAGAAAATTCTAGTTGGCTTTGTTTGATTAAGCTCCCCACCTTTGGAAAAGCAGATTCTATAGTTACCCTATGGGTGAATTAAAGATATTACACCTAGAGCACTGAATACTGGACCATAAAATTTATGGCTATCCACTTTGTTTATATCAGAAGTTCATAACATTGATTTTTCAAAACTTGATTCTGCTCCATCCTTGATTTTTTTTAACCTACAATTTCTAGAACATATACTGTTATTAGTATACCCCCCGGTAATGTGAACAAGCTCTTTTCATGGTTGCATGGCTGACATTTGATATATTTTCAGCACCAAAATAAAACTCACCTCAGAAAGTATTCCCAAAGAATAGTAATCTGGCAGACCTTGGTTACTGTTGAGTAAATCAACCTCATAGCATATATTCATTTTATTATCTATTTATTAGGGTAGAATTGAATATTTTTAAATGCTTGATACTGAGAAGCAGGATCCAGCTGTGTATCTATAATATAATATTCAGAAGTTTACTTGCCGTTATTACTGCAAGGGTGAAAGGGCAATTATTCAGTTAGGGTGACAGACTATTTTTTTCCTGAGAAGAATTAATTTGGGGGAAATTGTAGATGTATGTCAAGTTAGTACTTATTTACTCTAGACTAGTGTATCAATGGTATTTATGAAGTAAGACAAACACAAATTCTTCTGACTGCAACATTATATGGAGTAAAAAGCTGTTTTAGTGAGGAAAGCCACGCCACTGGATTTCTTTTATTATTTTTAAGTTAGAAAGTTTGTAATTCAACCTCAAAGATGTATGACACATGTTTGTGAGCCTGAGAAAGAGGAGAAGAGGGTTATAAGAGAAAAACAACATTCTGATATTTAGAGCACAGTTTTACAGCATCCTGAAAATAGGCTGAGACTAAGGAGAAAAGTGACCAAAAAAGTTCATTGTCATGATGTATATGTCTAAAGGACACTAAGAAAAGTTAAATTTAATATTAATTTTCTTAATTGTAGTAACTTATAATATCCTGTATTCAATTATATATATTATACACACCGACCGTGTTTTAGTCCTCATGTCGGACATGAAGGAAGGTGGCTATTTTTTACACTTGAGGAAAATTTTATTATAAGAAGAAATCTGCATAGAGAAGCCACAAGACACAGCAATTGGTAATAGAGAGAAGCCTCAAAGAACAATTTGGAGTAAAAGTGAAATTTGATAACTAGGATATGTCAGCACTTTCAGAGACAAGAGAAATAATTAGAAATTCTTGCAATCATATAGGATGGGGCTTACTGTATGTGGACATGAAAAGAAAAGGTGACCACAGAAAAATAGAAAGAAGGGTGGATATCAGGGCTGCCTCCACTAAAAGAGAAGCAAGAAATATGCCATACTTTTAGTGTGCTCATATAGTAATGTATATCCTAATTGAAAAATCTGAAATAACCAATTTTGTACCTTAGGATCTGACATACTTGAGACAAAGACACTAGAAGAGGAAAGTTATGTAAATGCCTAGTGAAATATTAGGCCAATAAAGGACCATCAAAGATCTAAGTTACACTACTTTATTACATGCATGAAATCCTTTCTAAGTATAGGGAGTAAAATGGGGAAGTGGCAAAATCTGGTGTCTTAAATAATATTTCATCTGGGATTTAATCCATAAATCAATATAATGATTTTCAGAAGATAGAAGCAAATCTTCTAATAGTTGAACAGCTCAAAACTAATGAGTGATATTTGAATTAACCTGATTTCATACACTAACTACCTAAAGAAAGAATATGCTAATCTGAGAGGAGAGGGGGGTAGAGCATAAAAGAGGAGCAGTTCTCTTTCAGTGTTTCAATGTTAAGGACATCCTCCATCTAAATGATTTACTATTCCTGCTCGGACTATTTTTTCTTGATCCTATTGAAAGTTTAGTTCATTATTTGTCCATAACCATTGGCTATGATTCCATGCTTTATCAAAACATCATCTAGATAAAATTTGGTAATTTGGTTTCCCATACAGCCTTGCTTGTTGGGGTGGCGGGAGTGGGGGGAACGGCTCCCTGAAGACCTGAGTTTCCAGTAATCTTGGCAGTATCATGTACCATTCTAGCATCAGCTGTTGTGAATTATTGTGTATGGGTTGTGAATGGCATCAATACAAGGTTACTTATTTCAGTGAACAGCCTCGTGGTTTCTGAGTATGCAAGATTAAAAATGAATTTTTCATCACCTGCTGAAGCCAACATACTGTCTGTTGTCTACTTCTGGGGAAACTTGCCAATATCCTTCGGCCAAAGACCATCAGAAACATGCCTGTACTTAAATAAGGTAGATTTTTTACTTACGGCGATGAAAGAAAACCCAGGGATGTCTTAGTAAGCAACTATTAGAAGGACTCTATAAAGGATTTGGGTAATGCTTAGGAAGGTCTAAGAAATCAGCGCTTCACTCTAGAATAGAAAGCTGTTGAAGTTCTATCAAGGGGTGTCTCAATAATTCTTATCTATAAGGAGGGCAAACTAGAATAAGGATAAAACTGTAACTTGGAAAAAGCAGTGGTTACTCAGTGAAAGAAGGGGATTTTTGGTATTTTATGTTTTGGTACAATGCCTTTTTCTGAATGCTCTGTGAAATTATTTATCTTTAATGAGAGAATGATATAGCTTAATTGTAATGGTTATATCAGTCTGTAATAATTTTGTGGCCTAGATGTGAGCATCGGATCAGTTTCAAGAAATCAAGGAAGCAAGAGGTCAAACTAACGGGATCACAGAGACCAAGCTATAGGTTTTTAAGAAGCAATTGATAAAAATATCACATTTTACAAGTTTATGTACTTCTAGGAGTTTCCCTTCTGTGTGTCACATCCCTGATTTATCGATCTGAAAATAACAATTTATTCAAACACATTTCAATAAATTAATTATAGATATTACTTTTTTAGTTTGGCTTACATTAGAATTGGAGAAACAAATATATTTTACCCATAAACACTTTAAGCTTCATATTATAGTAGAGACTTACATACAATTAAGCTATGTTCAATGCTACCTAACTGCGTTTCTTTATCCATTAAAAAAACACTAGTGAGGCTGGGTGTGGTGGCTTATGCCTGTAATCCCAGTACTTTGGGAAGTCGAGGGGGGAGTTTGAGACTAGCATGGGCAACATAGCAAGACCCTGTCTCTACCAAAAAATTTAAAAATTAGCCAAGCTTGGTGATGCATGTCTGCATCCTAACCACTACTACTTTTGAGGATCCCTTGAGCCCAGGTGTTTGAGGTTGCAGTGAGCTATGATTGTGGCACTACACTCAAGCCTGGGTGAGGGAGCAAGACCCTGTCTCAAAAAAAAAATGGTGAAATAACTGAAATTACATTAGAGTGTTTTATAACTTTATTTTAGTTTAATAGTTCTGAAGTCAGGCTCTATATTGGAATACCAAGCCCTACTCCCAGTGTTCCTCGTTTAACCTGGTTATATAGCAGAAATCAGTACTTTATGTTTTAATCTATTTAGGCAATTCTAAAATGTAGTCAAGGTTGAGAAATACTGCCCTATATTATATATAAAGTCAATAATTTATTAGTATTTGTCTACTAATATGTTGATGCTGAATAGAGGAAACCAAGCAATATATTCTACCGAAGCCTAGATTATTAATCAGTCATCATAAATTATATGTAAAAATATGCTAAGAGTTTGAGGGAAGAAAAGGGGAAGAAATGTTTCATGCCAAGTGTTGTGATGAAGAAATTTTGGAGCCCATTTTATGTCATAGTGTTCCTTCCTTTTCCCCTTTGTGTAAAACACAAGTTAATGGTTCTTTTTGGAGAAAAGACTGGAATTAGGAACATAGTTAATGCTAAAAGAGGCAGGTTCTGAAAGGAGTTACATTATTATTGAATATATGTTTGGATCCTGTAAGCTACACACATACACACAAGATTTGTCTGTATTTGCTGCTGTTGTTGATATGATGTTCTAGCTTGAATTTTTGTCAGCTTTTGGACACAGGAAAACTGTAGGTGCAAACACTCTTGCAACAAAAAAAATTCTTTTTATCCCACAGAGCCTGTGATATTTAATAACACAGACTGTTTTGCTGACCATGAGTAAATTTAGTATAAGATTTTATTGTGAGTGAAACAGATACATGGAGATTTCTATAACAACACTGAATGCAATTTTTGCCTCTTTTTTTTTTTGTCCATAGGTTGGTTAATGTAATAGTCCAAAATTAGTAAATAGATATGCTGAGATTGCTGAAATCATAGAACGTTGGAGAATCAAAACACTTTAAATATCATCTATTCCGCTCCCTCATTTGATAAATGGAAAATAAAAGAGACTCATAAAGACATACTCAAACGAACACAGTATCTCTTCTAACTTTAAAACAACTCTAAGTAGTGATTACAGAACAGGAGCAAAGGCATAATTCAGGCAAATATAGCCTTGTTCTTTAATTTGAGACTACTTAGAAAAAATATATCAAAGCCAACCCTCTGTCCTATTTCAGAAACAAATGCAAACGATTTTGCGGTGTTTAGTTCATGCCCCAATTACCAAGCTATTCAGCTACGGGAGAATAGTTGAGGATCAAAACAGCTTTGGGCCATGATGAATAATGAGTGAGAGAATGGACTAATTAATAATGCAATGACAATGTAAGTCACTTCACTGGAGCTTAAATTTTGGATGCCAAGAGCTGCACATAAGTGATTAATACTCACTACATAAGGTCAATAAAATTTATTTTTAATATTAAGGAATTCAATTTTACACTTTATAAGCAGAGAAGGAAGGTGAGACTAGAGAAGTTTATAATGATGCAGAAACAATTGCAATGCAATTTATATACTCTGATAAGAAGAAATGATGAATCTCATTATTAGGGAAGTAAGTTCAAAAGAAGTTTTTTATTTCACATATAAAACATTTAAAAATTAAAGTGGCATGGTGGAATCATGGATTCTAAACAATTGCTTTTAAGAATAATTTACCAAGCTTGAGACATATTTATTATTATTTTAGGCTTAGAATCTTATATAATGTGGATATATGCTTAAGGTTTAATTCCTTTAAAGGAAATACAGCTCTTGAGATTTCACAAAAGTTCCCAATTTAGTAAAGATTTAGGTAAATATTATTTTTCTTCTCATTTTCTTTTCCATTTCCTTAATTTCTTGCTCTCCACCTTCACCATGATAAATAAGAACATATTACAATATTTGATTCTACCTCCTTGCTGTAGTTATTCTTAAGGAGAAACATCTCTCAAAGTCCTTTCTATGGCCTTAGATTCTCTCTCTCTCTATTACTGTCTCGTCTCTATTTATCTATCTTTCTCTTACTCTCTATTTCTTCCCTTCTCATACTATTGCATTCGTTCACACAAAAAGAAAATAACTAAACTGAAGTCAATAAGGACATATAATACTAGATATCCAGATAAATATCATATATTTTATTTAATCAACTCAGTATATTTGCATCATGAAAATTGCCTCATCCCTTATAGTCAACATTCACAGTTTTTTTAAAACACACAAATGCCGTTTCTCCTCTTTACAAAGCAAAATTATGGCAAACAATAGAGTCTTGCATCACCAACCAAAGTCTAATTGACCATGAACACATTAATAATTAAATGATTGGCTGGGTGCAGTGGCTCTGTAAAATCCCTGTAATTTTAGCACTTTGGGAGGAAGAAGGATGTCTTGAGGCCAGGAGTTCGAAATCAGTCTGAGCAAAAGTGAGACCCGTCTCTACAAAAAATAGAGAAATCAAGCAGGTGTGGTGGTATGTGCCTGTAGTCCCAGCTACTCAGGATGCTGAGGCAGGAGGATGGCTTAAGCCCAGGAGTTTGAGGTTGCAGTGAGCTATGATGATGTCACTGCACTCTAGCCTGGGCGACAGAGTGATTAAAACACATCAGAAAGAATATGCACCTATTTTCAAATATATTTTTCTACAAACAGAATTATTAAATAATAGTCATTCTCCACAATTCTTTTTTAACAGCTTTGTCGAGGTATAGTTATACCTTGATAGATATACCAAAACGTCTGCACATGTTTAATGTGCACAATTTGATGAGTTTGGACATGTGCGTACATCCTTGATATCATCACCACAATGAAAGAAATAAGCATATCCATCACCTTTAAGAGTTTCCTTGTATCCCTTTTGTGTATGTTAAGAATACTTAACATAGCTTTATCCTTTTAACAATATTTAAGTGCACAATACTATATTGTTAAATACAGGCAGTATGTTGTACAGGAGATCTCTACAATTTATTCATCTTGCATTAACTAAAACTATACACATTGAGCAAAACTCACAATTTTCTCCTTACCCCTCCCCCTGGCAACCCCATTCTATTATCTGCTCCTACGAATTTGGCTAATTTGGCTATTTTAAATACCTCATGTGATTGTATCATGCAGTATTTGTCCTCTGTGACTGGCTTATTTCACCAAGCATAATGTTCTCCAGGTTCATACATATATTGCTTCAAATGGTAGAATTTCCTTCTTGATTAAGGCTGAAAAAGATTCTGTTGTATGTATGTACCACATTTTCTTTATCCATTCCTATATCAATGAATATTTAAGTTGTTTCTATATCTTGGCAATTGTGAGTAATGTTGCAATGAACATGGGAGTGCATATATCTCTTTGAGATCTTGATTTTAATTATTTGTGATGTATACCCAGAAGTGGGATTTCTGGGTATGATAGTTCTATTTTTGATTTTTTGAGAAACCTCTATACTGTTTTCTACAGTGGCCTTGCCATTTTACATTTCCACCCACAGTGTTTAAGGGTTCCAATATATCCACATCCTCACCAACACTTACCGTTTTTTTTTGTTGTTGTTGTTTTGTTTTCATATAACCATCCTAACAGATGTGAGGTGATAACTTACTGTGGTTTTAATGTGCATTTCTCTGATGATTAGTAGTGTTGAGTACTTTTTTTAATGTATCTGGTGGCCAGTTGTATGGCTTCTTGGAGAAATAGACAAGTGGAACTATATAAAACTAAAAAGCTTTTTAGTTCTTTCTAAAGTCAATACTTCTAGCAGTGATTCAGGAATAGAATCTGTAAATGATTACTTCACGTTTTTATTTCCAATCTTTCTCTTCCAAGTAATTGCATCTTTTGTTTCCTAAAAGCTTTTCAGATGAATCCAAACTTCACCAATCTCCTAGTATTGCTACACTGAAGTAATAACTCAGGTGTTAAATTGGGAATGAAATTTGCATTGGAAAGCTTGGACTTTTTATCAGTCTAAGTAATGTTCTACTATTTGTTTTTTAATAGGAAGTGGTTGATTTTGATGATATGTGATGGAGGGGCTATGGAGATAGAACTGGAAATGGATTGGTCAATATAACTTTGTATCTTGACTGAAGGTGTTCTTAGCAGTGTTCTATTAATGCTGGAAGACAACATGATATCAGTAATAATTTCCTAGGATTCTATAAGTCAGACTCATCAGTTTCTCTAAATTACTCTAATGCCAATAGGCTTCCTTTATCGAAAGGAGAATCTTTTTTCCTAACCATACTTTTATATCTCTAATAGTATGTTCATATCTTGTAATTCTTTCTCTGAAGAAAAATGTTCACATTTGTTTCGTCCTTGACATTTATTTCCACTTCCACCTCCTAGTTTAGATCCTTATCATCGTTTACATGAAAAACAAACTTCATGGAAGAGAGAAAAGGAATTTCTGTTATTTGGCTTTTGAAACAAAATTTTTTTTTTAAATTACCTTCAAAGACAATTTCATTTGTTTGGTTTCTAAAAACTCAAATTTAAGTAAAGAATCTTCATTAACTATATTTCTGTAAATATGAATATGTCTGTTCTTATTTTATTACTATGAAAATTGTTTTATTTCTGTGGCTTATCTAGGACCTCTCTTCTCAATGCATTCTTTTTAAAATTCAGAGTAGCGTTTTAGAAATTGAGCTCCAAGATCAAACAAATGAGGGTTTGTGAATGCATAAGTTAATGTTTATAAATAGTGCCATTTTGTTCTAGTGTGTTAAACTCTTTGACGCTTAGTTTCATCATTTCTAAAAGAGGAATAACAATATTACCTGCACTATAATACTGTAGTATTTGAATTAAATATTTGCTAAAAAAAAAACTTTGTCCCAGTATCTAATCAAATAGTAATTTCTAAATAAGTGTTCATTGGTACCTAGCTCAAGTGTCTACTACCTATTTGATGTTTAGTAAATATTCTTAAATATTTACTGTCCAAATATTTTCTAGCTACCAGTTAAATAAGAAATGGGTCCTCTTTGTAGGGGCATTTCTTTTGTGATTAATTATGTACATTTCCTTATCTTTGGCAGAAAAAGAACAGTATCCACATGCAATACTAACTCTCTGGACATTTTCAGTTCTTGATTCCATGCTTTACAAATCAGTCAGTGGTTGTGAGCATAGGCTTTGGAACCTAGGTTTAAGTCTTAGATCTGAACTTGCATGAATTACCTATATCTCTGGCCCCTGATGTCTTGTTTGTAAATAAGAATAATGATTAACTCATAAGACTATAGGAAAGTTCTAAATGAGATGATGTATGTTAGGAGCCTTAAACAGTGACTATCATATAGTAAGCACTATCTAAACCTTAGCTGTAATTATCCACCAGCTATGGTATCAGACATAGTCTCAATTGAAATATCAATAATTGACTAATTTGTGAAAACACTCCATAAGGGCTATGTCAAATTGTCATCAAATATAATTATCTCAGAGTCCTATAAGCTAGGCTTAGCATAGATAATTGCAAACCCCTAACAACCAGGTGCTTTACTTTTACTCTATATGTTCTGATTTACATTTCAATCTGAATGTACATTTCAAGCACAGCACTAAACAATTAAACCCTTGGCTTAACATTAAACATTTTTTTAAAAATCAAAATATTTTAACATGGTTTTTAAAAGACTTGTATTATGATACAGCACTCTCCCTTTCCTCCTAGACATATGCTTCTCAGCTATTCTTCCCATATACCAGTATCAGTTTTAAAAATAAAGACCAAAACAGAGCACTATTTGTCATTTTCTAACATTATCAGTGTTCTTTCTTTCTGGAATATCGACACCAAAAATGGCCAATCCATTTTTCAAATTTAAAATAATGCCTCTTCTAAATACAAAAACGTTCATTTAATAAACTAGACCTTTGTAGCCATACCCAGATTTTTTTGAAAAGTTCTAATACAAGGGTATTGTCAGAAATTCTTTAAAAATAAAGTAAGATAAGTATAACTAGCCATCTCAATTATTAATTTATTTTGTTTCTTCATGCTGGAAACATTTACTTTTTTTAACTCTCAGTAATGGTGATTATGTTTTGTCTAAAGCTATGGTGATTATAATTAAAGTGAACATTATTGGAACAGACATTAATGTGATGAGTGGCCAATATTTGAATTATTTTGCACTGTAGGATCCTTAGAATCGTTTGGAAAACATCAGAAACTTTATATAAGACTGAATTTTTTTTATTTGGTATTTTTAACACATAACAAGTTAAATCCAATTCTTTATCAACAATTCCCACAAATTATTAATGTTGGTTATTTTCTAACAATGTAATTAAAAACTAAAGGAAATAGAGTGGGCCAATATTAAAAGATAAGCAGGACTTAAAAATTATATTTCATAAGCTTAAAAAATGCTATGGAGAGAAATCATGCAGCAATAATAGATGTAGCGTATCAAGATTTGAGATTGGTAACAAAGTTTGAGAAGAGAAAGTACAACTAAATTCACAGCTATTGGCTTTTTAAACAATGGTTTATTATTTGTATGTGACCTTATAACTTAGCCCTCGTTCAAAGACCCTTTACTTTTACTTCACAAGTACATCAAACACAACGAGCTTAATAAAATTAGAAGTCCAGAATACTGCAAGATGAGCGTAGTTTGAAAGTCCAAAAAATTTATAGATGACCACCTGAAAACAAAATGCAGCAAAGGAAAGAAAAAAAAATGAAAACATAAAAAGTATACTGTCTTGGCTTTTAAGGTCCAGGAGTGCTTATACTTTAACATCTGAAAATTTTCCATAATTATCACTGTTTCAAAGTTCATGAAAATTATTGTTTTTCATAAGCTGGTCTGGGCTCATCAACAAATAGGTTTGTTATGGTCTATCATATTATATTAATTAAATAGTTTCGTTAAAATTCTGTTTAAGAAGGTAGAAAAAATTGTAATGTATTTTGGGGAAAGAATAACATTGGTTATATTAAATATATAATATATATATATATTTTTTTGAGACAGAGTCTCGCTCTGTCAACCTGGGTAGAGTGCAGCGGCGTCATCGTGGCTGCAGTTGTTTTCACATAATTAACTGAAGAAAAATGAGTGCCCTTTAAAGATTTTTTAATAGTAGGAAGCAAAAAGAAGTTAGGAGCCGAATCAGGAGTGTAAGGTGGATGCCTAGTGATTTCCCATCAAAACTCTCCCAAAATTGTCCTTGTTTGATGAGAGTAATGAGCAGGAACATTGTCATGGTGGAGAAGGACTCTCTGGTGAAGCTTTGCTGGGCATTTTTCTGCTAAAGCTTTATCTAACTCTCAAAACACTTCCGTAATAAGCAGCTGTTATTGTTTTTTCATGCTTCAGAAAGTCAACAAGCAAAATGCCTTGAGCATTCCAAAAAACTGTTGCCGTGACCTCTTGACAGGTCCATTTTTGCTTTGACTAGAACAATTTTACTTCTTAATAGCCATTGCTTTGATTGTGCTTTGCCTTCAGGATCATACTGGTAAAGCCATGTTTTATCTCCTGTAACAATTCTTTGAAGAAATGCTTCAGAATCTTGATCCCACTTGGTCTAAATTTCCATTGAAAGCTCTGCTCTTATCTGCGGCTCATCTGGGCACAATGGTTTTATCACTCATTGAATGAAAAGTTTGCCCAACTTTAATTTTTCAGTAAGAATTGTGTAAGCTGACTCAATTAAGATGTCTATGGTGTTGGCTATTGTTGAGCCTCTTCCACTGGAGATTGAACAAATAAATTTTCTCCCAGCAAATTGACGTGGTCGGTCTGCCGTCATGGGCTTCATCTTCAATATCACCTTGTTCCTTCTTAAAATGAGTTATCAATTTGTAAACTGCTGATTTCTTTGGGGCATTCCCCCCTAAACTTTTTGTACAGCATCAGTGATTTTACCATTTTTCTACCCAAGCTTCACCATAAATTTGATATTTGTTCTTGCTTTAATTTTAGCAGAAATAACATTACTCTGATAGGGGCTCTATTCAAACAGATACCTTATCCTTCTTAGTGTCTCAAAGTAGATCCTGTTCAGACATGTTATAACAAGTTAGTACAAGTTTATTTTGGTGCCAATAAAATTTGAAATCCACGTATAGTTTTCCATAGTACACATTTTCCATGAAATTTTTGAAGACCCTTCATATTAAACATAATATGTATAAATACATATTTTTCTCTATAACACCACACTTATATTCACAAAAGAATTTGTACGATAATGTTTATAAAAGATTTAATTTTAATATCCCTATAGGAAATAAACCAAATGCCTTTCAATGGGTGACTCATTAACCTGTAATACTACTCAGCAATAAAATGGAACATACTATTGACACATACAATCTCTTAGATGGATCTCAAGAAAATTATTCTGAGTGAAAAAAGCCAATATTGGAACATTACATAACATATGATTTCACTGGATGTGGTGGTTCACACCTGTAGTCCCAGCTACTAGGGAGGCTAAGGCAGGAGGATTACTTGAGGTCAGGGGTTGGAGGCTGCAGTGAGCTATGACGATGCCATTGCACTCCAGTCTGGGTGACAGAATGAAACATTGTCTCAAGAAAAAAAAGTGTGTGTGTGTGTGTATATATATATATGAGATTCCATTTATATAACATTCTTGACATGAAAAAATTATTGAAATACAGGACAAATTAGAGATTACCAGGAGTTAAGGACCAAGGGAACGTGAAGGAGATGGGTGTGACTTTACAATGATTGAATAGTTCTGTATTTTGATTGTGGTGGTGATGACACAAATTTATGCATATGATAAAATTATGTAGAACAACACAAAGACAAACATGCACACACAAATATGTGCATGCAAAAGTGGTGTCATGGATGTCTGCTCAATATACCAGTACCAGTTTCTTGGTTTTGACACTGTACTATTTATGTAAAGTGTTACTACTGGAGGAAAATGGGTGGAAGGTTTTCAGGAACTCTCTGTATAATTTTTGCAACTTCTTGTGAATCTATAATTATTTTAAAATTAAAGGTTAAAAGATTATATATTTGTGGCTTGGCATAATTATTTCTTCAGTACCTATCTGTGTAAAATAACATTTTCAAAAATGACATATATAAAATCTCATTAAAGACTAGTGTTAACAGATAAACTTTTACAATGAATTTTAATGATAGGGGACATACTTTGAATTTCTGTTAAATGAAATGTTTATCTCAAAAAAATGAATTTTATTCTTCTTGCTAGTAGACCTGTATTGTGAAAACCATGCATATGCTCTATTATCTTTATACTTATTATATTTTGAATTTCACCCATTAAAACTTTGTGGAAATTTTTTCTCTCTTTTTATATAAGAAATGATATGATAGCCTCTATTTTACCTCTTAAACTTGCACAAACCTAAAATATTTACTCTCTGGTCCTTTACAATAAATATTTACCAACACTCTGATTAGCTCTTCCATTTGAAGATCTCATACTGTAAGCTATTCCTTTCAAGGTTTTATTTTGTTTTATTTTTGGAGGGAGGTCTCTTCTTCCAATTGGTTTTCCCATAAAGACTCTCCTAATTTTCCTGCCTTAGATGGTAAACCTGGGATTTATGTGCAAGAAGCCAAGGAATGAAACTAGGCAGCAGAGTCTCACCATGTGATGTGAAGTCTCTCAAGTAAACACTCCCACCTCAAGAAATTATCCAGATTTCCTAGAGTCTTAGTTTATTTTGATCAATTACCATTAAGTATAATTTTCTGACCTTCTGAGAGGGCTGGGATAGGTGGGATGGGTAATATCCAAGAAGTAGCTCATGGAATTTGTAGTAGAGGTGGAGGAAATTTAGTGTTCAAGCTTCTTTCAAAAGACTTTCATGCAATGAGTCATTCAAAACCATACTTTATCCTTACCTTTCAAAGTTCTCACTGTCATTCTTTACGGTGCTTTTCAGAAATTCTGCAGAAAGAATCAGCCTCCTTCTCCTTCATATTGTCTTTTGTGATCAATGTGGTTGCAGCATTTTTTACTCTGATAAGCCAGTTATGAATTATCTATCTGCTTTTCATCTTCCTAAAATGTATTGACATCTCTTATCTACTGTCACCCCCTCCCTCTTTTTCTTTGTCCACGAGGATTTACATCATTTTTATTTCTTTATTTTATTTTAGTAAAATTTCATCACAAAGTGTGTACTTTTTTTGTAATTAATTTCAATGTTTTATGGGAAGTCTTTTTCTTTAAATTTAAAATAGCTAAATATGTACAGAAGACTGTAATAGTTATTATAACTTTCTTCTAATGAATTAAAACATTCACCAAAATGGTTACACAGAATAAATGCATTGTATTTTTGCATTTAACACTAAACAAATTAGCCTATTAGATTTATATAGCTTCATATTGTCAGTCCTAGAGTAAAATGCAATGCAACTTATCTTTCCTTTACTACCCTCACTTGGAATAATTCTGTTACTGCTACCTAGAATTTAAGAGCCTGAAAATTTCACCAAATTTTATATCCACACTTCTGGATATAAGTTCCATTTTATAGGTTCAAACACTAAAATTATATATGGAAAGATACAAATCTTAAGTAATACTTATTCTACCATTAAAACATATCATTTTATTAGATTTCTCTTTACTTTATTGCCTCTGGATTAGTAACATACAGATATGAAAAAGGCAAAAAAAAATCAGAATGCAAATAATAACTGGAGTGGAAATTCAACACAGACTCACAGTATTTTACCAAATTCCTTCACATGGGTCCTATCCTGCTCAATGTCCTGGGGCTTTATGCTGTCTTTAAAATAATCTTACAATGAAAATGCTAGCATGTGTTCAAGTGTGACTGCATGCTCAATTAAGCACAGATTTGAAAGTTTCAGGCAGCGAGTTAGACCCACCTTACTGAAAATGAACCCTACAAAATCTATTTTCTGAGGCAGTTTTTACAGGATCCTAACTATACACTAAATGTACCACTCTACTGCTGTAGCAGGATTGTGCGCAGTTGTAAAAGCTCTGGCTCAAAGCAATGTAGGGATATAAAATTTAAAGGGCAAAGGGACAATGCGACCAGGTTAAAAAAAATCACAGCTCAGGGATTTAAGAAAAATCCTTGCCTGTGGCAAGCCATTTTTGATAGATCAGTGTTGCAAATTTTTGTTCTCCAGAGGATACAAATGGAAATTTTAACCTCTTCTAAAATGATATTAATCAGAGATATAATATTTTAAAATATTGAAATATCCCCACTAAATTGAACTATTTTCAAGAGAATTCCTAAAAAAGCCAAAAGTTAATGGTGGTGAATGATTTTAAAATATTCCTATGAAAATATTATATTCAACATTTATATAATCAAACCTAGCAATTGAACATGATATTCTTACATTTACAATGAGGCATATAAGTCATATGGGCCAAATTAAGTTGGCTTGAAATGGGAAAAAGAATTAGGTGTAGGGTAGGAAGACATGACATATTGAAATTTGGTAGTGTCTCTTAGAGAACAGAAATCTGTATAAAAAAAGAATACTCTTAAATCAGTTGGGTCCAAAGTTAATTTTAAAACTAAAGTGATTTGGAATTATGATTGATTAGTTCAGTGACTAGAATATGTTTCTAGAAAATGTAAGAGTGGATCCTACCGTGGTATTCATTCACAAACTATTTTTCATAATGATAGTCAAAGTGAGAAAAAAGTGGTTATTTTGTTTTGGCTGTTCTTCTTAGAGATAAATGGTTTAAGTTCCCTTCTCTCTTTCTTAATTAATCCCTGTTTTTCAAAAATAATTTATCTCCAAAATGTTTTCCTTCCTTCCTTCCTTCCTCTCTTTCTACTTCCCTCGCCTGTTCTTCCTTTGGTTCTTTGTATTGAATACAAGCCTAAAAGTAATTGAAACTTGGATTTAAATCCCTGCTTTGTAATCTTGGGCAAGATATGTATTTTTCTAAACATTAATACATTTATCTCTGAATTGCATATGATTTTACCTTCGAAAATTGTTCTGAGTGTTAAAGATTCTGTAATTAAATTTCCTACTTCAGTGGCTGGCAAATGGTAAATATTTGAAACATGATAAATATTATTTTCTCTTCTTACACACTATTATTTTGGTCTTTATCCTTTCTTCAACTCTGTTAAATCATCTATCCTTAAATTCTTTAAATCACCTAATAACAAAGATACTCAATTTTATATATAATAGGAAGAGATCTAATTTTGAAACCTAATGACTCTGTCGCGTGTCTAGAAGTATGTTTCACAATAAGATCATAAGGCTTATTTCCAATATGCAATGCTCTACAGAGTTTTCAAAGGTATTATATGTGTGATAGACACGCCGAACTCAGTAAAAACTTACCTGACAGTCTTAAGAAGGCGATTAATGAGTTAGCACCTCCAGTTCCTCAAGCAAATTAAAATGAATATTTTTCTAGAGCCTTCTGAATTAAGATTGGCACTTAGAGCTAGACACTATGAATTGCAAAGTCTGTTCCTAACCTACCTTTGCAGAACCAAAAACACAAACCTTAAACATCAACCAAATTCATAACCTGTCTTTCTAGGAATACACCTTGAGAATTTTCTTTTATAATGCCTTTACTTATAACATCATTTTGCCTACATCATCCTATATTTACCCATATAATACCAACAAAATCAAGTTAATCTGCATAAAATTGGGGCATTAATTATACGTTTTTCTTAATATTTTGTAAGAACCACTCTTATATTTTTTAGAATTCAGTTGAACTGCAAATCTTTGAGCTCCACCCAAGACCCACTGAATGAATCAGAATCTCCAGGGGGGTTATTATTAAATTAAGCAATTCCAAGTTTTCTGTGCACACTGAAACTTGAGAACCACTGATGATTGATAGATGATTGATAGATAGATAGATAGACAGTCTCCTAAGGCTGCTTGCAACGAAGTACCACAACCTGGGTGGCTTAAAACAGCATAAATTTATTTTCCCACAGTTCTAGAAACTAGAAGTACAAAATCAAAGTGTTAGCAAAGTTGGTTTCTTCTGGAGGCTCTGAAGTAGAATGTGCTCCATTCCTCTCTCCTAACTTCTGATTATTGCCAGAAATCCTTGGCATTTCTCAGCTTGCAGCTGCATCACTCCAATCTTCATTGTCACATGTCTTCTTCTGTGTCTCTGTATTCAAATTTTCCCCTTTTTACAAGGACATTAGTTATTGGATTAAGGCCAAACCTAATCCAGTATAATCTCATTTTTGCTTCATTACATTTGCAAAGATCATATTTCCAAATAAGGTCACATTCATAGGTACTGGAGATTAGGATTTCAACATACCTTTTTGAGGGAGACATAATTCAATACACAGTCACTCATAATCAATCAAGCAACAACCTCAAAATCTTATTGGTTTAAAACAACAAAGGTATATTTTTCACTCTTGTTATTCTATCACAGGACGTGTGACAGAACCTCTAGAATCTTGGAACATTGTTAATCATCATGCCAAAGACATAGGAGAGTAACAAACCATATACTGTCTCTTGAAGACTTTTGGTCAAAAGTGACATGTGTTTGCTCATCTTCCATCAACCAAAAAATCAAATTGAATTCTACCAAGCCTACAAAGAAGAATTGCTGCCTATACTACCCAAATTATTTGAAAATATCCAGAAGGATGGAGTCCTCCCAAACTCATTCTACGAAGCCAATATCACCTTGATACCAAAGCCAGGAAAGGACACAACAAAAAAAGAAAACTACAGACCAATATCCCTTATGAATATAGATGCAAAAATTCTCAATAAAATCCTTGCAAACCGAATTCAAATGTACATCAAAAAATATAATTCCATCACGATCAGGTGGGCTTCATTCCCGAGATGCAGGGATGGTTCAACATATGCAAATCTATAAATGTAATTCACCATATAAATAAAAGCAAAAACAAAGATTATATGATCCTTTCAATAGATGCAGAAAAGGCTTTTGACAAAATCCAGCATCCTTTTATGATAAAAACTCTTAACTACATAGGCATAGATGGCTCATACCTCGAAACTATTAAAGGCATATACGATAAACCCACAGCCAATATCATACTGAATGGGGAAAAATTGAAAGCATTCCCCCCTTAAAACTGGAACCAGACAAGGGTGCCCACTATCTCCACTTCTTTTCAACATAGTGCTGGAAGTCCTAGCCAGAGCAATTAGACAAGACAGAGGAATCAGGGGCGTCCAGATGGGGGCAGAAGAGGTCAAACTTTCACTATACGCAGACGATATGATATTATAAATAGAAAACCCCAAAGATTCAACAAAGAGATTACTGGAATTAATAAATGAATTCAGCAAAGTCTCAGGATACAAAATTAATACACACAAATCCATAGCCTTCATATATGCTAATAACAATCAAGCCGAGAAACAAATTAAAGATGCAATACCTTTCACAATAGCAACAAAGAAAATTAAATATTTAGGAACATATCTAACTAAGGAGGTTAAAGACCTATATAGAGAGAATTATGAAACACTGAGAAAAGAAATTGCAGAGGATGTAAATAGATAGAAAACCCTACCATGCTCTTGGATAGGCAGAGTCAACATAGTAAAACTGGCTTTGCTACCTAAATTGATTTACAGAATCAATGCAATCCCTATCAAAATACCAACATCATTTTTTGCTGATCTAGAAAAAATAATTCTACACTCGTGTAGAACCAGAGAAGACCCCGTCTAGTCAAAACTATCTTAAGCAAAAAGAACAATTGGGAGGCATCTATCTACCAGACTTCAAACTATACTACAAGGCTATAGTCACCAAAACTGCATGCTACTGGCACAAGAACAGAGACATAGACCAATGGAATAGGACTGAGACCCCAAATATAAAACCAACCTCATACAGTCACCTGATCTTTTACAAATCCCAAGAAAACATACACTGGGGAAAAGATTCCCTATTCAACAAATGGTGCTAGGAAAACTGGATGGCCATATGTAGAAGACTGAAACTGGACCCACACCTCTCACCTCTCACAAAAATCAACTCACAATGGATAACAGATCTAAACCTAAGACATGAAACCATAAGAGTTCTCAAAGAAAACGTTGGAAAAACTCTTATGGACATTGGCCTAGGCAAAGAATTTATGAAGAAGACCCCCAAAGCAATCACAGCAGCAACCAAAATAAATACATGGGACCTGATCAAATTAAAAAGCTTCTGCACAGCCAAGGAAACTATCACTAGAGTGAACAGACAACCTACAGAATGGGAGAAAATATTTGCATGCTACACCTCTGATAAAGGGCTGATAACCAGAATCTATACAGAACTTAGGAAAATCAACAAGAAAAAATCAAACTCTATTAAAAAATGGGCAAAGGACATGAACAGAAACTTTTCCAAAGAAGACAGAATAATGGCCAGCAAACATATAAAAAATTGCTCAACTTCTCTAATCATCAGGGAAATGCAAATCAAAACCACAATGAGATATCACTTAACTCCAGTGAGATTGGCTCATATCAAAAAATCCCCAAACAACTAGTGTTGGCGGGGATGTGGGCAGATAGGAACACCCATACACTGCTGGTGGGACTGCAATTTAGTACAACCTCTATGGAAAGTAATATGGAGATACTTCAAAGAATTAAAAGTAGAATTACCATTTGACCCAGCAATCCCACTACTGGGTATTTATCCAAAAGAAAAAAAGACATTTTATAATAAAGACATCTGCTCACGAATGTTTATAGCAGCACAATTCACAATTACAAAGATGTGGAAACCACCCAGGTGCCCATCAATACATGAGTGGATTAATAAAATGTGGTATATGTATACCATGGAGTATTACTCAGCAATAAGGAACAATAGTGAATTAACACATCTGGTATTATCCTGATTGGAGCTAGAACCCATTCTTCGAAGCGAAGTGTCACAGGAATGGAAAAACAAGCACCACTGGTACTCACCATCAAATTGGTACTAACTGATCAACATTTACATCACACAGGGCAATAATATTCATCAGGGGGCGGGCAGGCGGGAGGGGGGTGGAGGGGATGGGAAAAACTCTCACTGAACGGATGCGGGGAGCACAGTTTGGGGGATGACCACGATTGTAGCTCTTACACAGGCAGTGTATGGGCAACATATATAGCCAAAGTGTTGTACCCACGTAATATTCTGAAATAAAAAAATAATAATAAAAAAAATCAAATTGCCACATACAACTTACAAAGATACATACAAAATTTTCACTGAATGTAAATCTAGCCATATACCTGGAAGGAGGAGAGTTTAATAAAGGAAAACCACAATAGATTCGTTAGAGTTAGTTGTGTACATCTGCACTTTAACTTATAATTTACTTAACGTTCCCTTAAGATGTAGAAAAATAGGATACTGCTTCATATTTTTGAGTGCTTTCTTGGGGAGATAGTTCAGTAAGATCTTAATATATTAATATAATTACCTCATTCGGTCTTCACAACAATCTTATGAATTTGATAGTGTTTTAACTTGTATTTCACAGACTAGGAAACCAATGCATATTCATACTAACTTGCTAATGTCACCTTAGTAGCAATAGGCAAAGCAGCAATTCAAACTCATTTTGCTTTCAGACTAACTTTTGAAAAAGAAGGCACTTGGCCATTCATTTATTTTTTTAATGGAACTAGGCTGTGGCATAATAAGTAGACAAAAAAGTAAGAAAGTAAATAAATAAATGAACAAACAAATAATAAATAAAAGTCACCCATTT
Organism: Daubentonia madagascariensis; assembly: GCA_023783475.1. Taxonomy (NCBI): domain Eukaryota; kingdom Metazoa; phylum Chordata; class Mammalia; order Primates; family Daubentoniidae; genus Daubentonia; species Daubentonia madagascariensis. The sequence continues at coordinate 20,990,883 of JAKFHU010000726.1, read as the reverse complement.
TTACTCCCTAAGTGCCAAGAATAATGCTTCATTGATAAAGATCCTTGGTCTTTATTTATGACCATCCATCCTGGCTTGCCTGGGACAATATCAGTGATTGATTATAAGTTCACACAGAAGGAATATGTCTAATTGTTTTACTCTGTATTCCTTCACTTACATAAATTATGAAAAAAAGCGAAGGAATAACACACAGTCATAACCACAATTACTTTTGAGAAGGGAGGAGTGTGTGATTTGGAATACAGATAGTAGGCTTCAGGGTGTTGACAATGTTTTAGGTAATGACTGGTTGCTGGTTACATGTGTACTTACTTTAAAAGAAAGCATTAAGCTCTACAGTTTTCCAAAATTAAAAAATAAAAAAGGGGAAAAAACCAAAGAAAATGAAATTATGAAATAAAATTTTAGATATATAAAGAACAAATATGTTTCTCTGCAGAAAAATTAATTTGATTGACAGTGGGTACTCCTCCAGACCCTGCTGGGGGTGTCAATTAACCTGGGATTCTGAATTCTAAGACATAATGAGACTTAAGGTGTTTTTTCAGATAAAAAATTATGTACCTGAAGTAATAATTATGTAAATATATGAGAATGTGTGGGTGAATTAATAGATAAGAAGCAAATTTATTATTTGTAATGCATTTATTATTTGTTTATTCTTTGTGGTGATCATGGTGGTCAACATTATACAAGAGCTCTGCTAATTGATGATTAATTTTTAGATGAGAACAATGTTGCCTTAGAATAATTAGGATCTTTTCCCAAAAAGACATAAGGAGCAGTGCTGGTAAGCTTCCTGTACCTAATTGTTCTCTAAGCCAGTGTTTTGTTGTTGTTGTTTGTTTTTCTCATATCAGAAGTGTTATATTTTATTCACAGATCTTAAAAAAGGAGGGAGTTCTTATATTCTTAATTATAATTTAAAGAGAATGAATACAGAGTAGAGGAAGAAGCTTAGTAGGCAAAGCACGTTTTGGAATTTAGAACAAATACAGGCTAATTTATATTTGAAAACCCCAACTGAAATAATTTAAAATTATATCTAGGGCATTAACAATGACAAGTGAAAATGAACCAAATTACTGCCAGGGCTCACTGGCATTTGCTAAGTTAAGTGTTAATACAGGTTTAGCTAAGTGGTCTTTTTCTTTCTTCAAGGCTGCCTCTTGAGTTTAATTCTCATAGGCCTCTAGCACAAGCAATGCTGCTTGTCATTAAATTAGTGTGTCATTTATGGATTTGAACATATGGTTAGCCCAGTCAAATTAAAGAAATGATTTAGCATAAGTATTATAAAATTAAATTTCCATAAATAATAGTATAAAGGTGTACATAAATTTGAAGTCATCAAGATGAAATAATTAGGTTGCATTTGGAAACCATTATTCCACAAAGCAAAAGTGATACATAATAAGCTGTCTGTAATTCTGTTTGTAGTGCTTTTCAGAAGGAAAAATATAAACACAAACAAAAATAATGAACTTATATGCAAAACCTTCATAGAAAGAATTTAGCACTTATTGGTATATTATTCAATTAAAAAAATTATTTAACCAATTTCAGAGGGTTTTACCGTGTCATCATTTTGCTATTTCAACAAAAATTATTGTTTTTTAAAAAAGAAAAATGATTATCTTGCACATGTGAATCCACCATTTAAAAATGCCCCTCACACCAAGAAACTCATTCTCTGAAAATATAAAAAATATTGTCCACAATTGTAGCTCTGACACGGACAGTGCTTGGGCAAGATATATAACCAAAGTGTTGCACCCCCATAATAATCTGAAATAAAAGGAAAAAAGAATATTTAACTAAAATCTCAAATTTTCATAATGAGACAATGATGTCAATGATCTTAAACATTTATAAATGACACCTCTCCCAAGCCTGTGATCTCTCCAAAGGTAGAGCTTGGAAAGTGAGAATCTGTAAGAAGAGCTTAAAAATTCTTTTTTAACTCATACTGCCATTTAATTTATGGTCTCCAACTGCCAACTCCATGACCAAATATTCTCACCCTATATTCCTACAATTACCGGGGAAAATGTTTGTAAATTGTGATGGATACTTACTTCTTTTTCAGCCACTCAGTATCAGTAGTGCCTGCACTTTCTTGGGCTGATTTCTGGTGTTTTTTCTTTATTAATTTTCCTAGAGTGCCCTTGTGTCAAGGAAGACCTAATACTTGACTTGAAGTTTTGCTTTATATATATATATACGTATATATATACACACACACATACACACACATATTTCTTCCTGACTTAAAATGATTAGAAGACTTATAACTTTCTTCAATCTGACTAAATAATCTTTAATTCTTCCCTCCTTTTATTATGATCTCTCTTTCTAAAACTCATTGTATTTTCATTTTTTCTTTATATATTTAAAATTTTATTTCCTAATTGTATTTCTTTTTGCTTTTTATTCTATTTTTTGAATATTTCCCTATTTTTCTAGTTTTTAATGTGAAAAAGGCATATATAGAAAATTCTATAAAGAAAAGTAAAAAAGCTTAATAAATTATTTTAAAATAAGTACCCATGTAACCAGCAACCAGCCATGACATGAAACATTGCCAACACCCCTGAAGCTTACTATTTGCACCTTCCAAATGACAAGCTCCTCCCTTCTTCAAAAAGTGTTTATGGTACTGCATGTCACTTCTGTACTTTTCTTCATACATTATATAAATAAAGTCATACAGAAGAAATTTGTCTAATTCTTTCGCTCAGTGTTATGTTTGTGAGAGTCATCCATATTATTATGTGTAGCTATAATTTATTCTATTTCATCACTGTATAATTTTACATCTTTACAAACAGAAAAAAATGATTTATTCATTCTCCTGTTGATGGGCAATGATTTTATTCAGCTTGAGAATATTGTAGATAATGCCATATGAGCATCCTTATACACATTTCCGTGTATGCACGTATACCTAATGCTGTTAAGGATATAGCTACACAGAAACAAATCTGGCTTATTGTGCACAGATATGCTATGTTTTCATGGATCATGCCGAATTATTGGTTTTCATACCAAATCTCTACTGAAAGCCCATTGTTGCACATTCTTGTTAGCACTTAATATTGTCATATTTTTTTTCTTTACCATGTAGCAGGTTAGTTGATTTACATTTCTGTGATTACTGAAAGGATGGATCACCCTTTCATCTTTATTGATTATTCAAGTTTCCTGGGCTGTTTACTATTGTTATGTTATTTTCATTTTTATCCTTTTCCTCTACTCTGATTTTATTTTCTTTACTAAATTTCTTAAAATGGAAACCATAACTTTAAAGCATTTATTATTTTATTATTGAGTTATTTTAATATCATTCATGTTAAATATTTTCTAGTTTCATTTCAATTCAGTTTTAGACTTTGTGTTCATTTTCAACTATTTGGAAAACATTAACTATTTTATTAATTTGCAGCTTCTTTTATTGTTTCAGGGAACATGTTTTGCATGATTTCCACTTTCAAAATGGCTTGACAGTCGCTTTATGGTAAGTATATTGTGATTTTTGCAAATGTTCTGTATATGCTAGAAAACTGTATATTTTATTGTAATTTAGTTTTCTTTATTTCTGTTAAAAAGAGATCTGTTTGATTTCTTTTTTATATTAATATACTCTGCTTTTTCTTTTATGCTTTTATTGCTTTTAAGAATTCTTATTGTCTTTGGATTTTTCAGCATCACTTTTATCTGTCCAAATGTAAATTTATTTTTGCTTATTTTTCTTGTGTTATTGGTTATCTTAAAATTTTGTCTTGATATCTTTCATAAGTGTTTGGTTAAATTCTTATTCTATGTCAAATATTTAAATATTATTTCTGCCCTAAATCACTCTCTTTTCTCCTTCTGGGATTCAGTTTCTCATATGTTAGAACATCTTAAATTTTCCTCTATTTTTCTCAACCAGACTTCTATTTGCTTATTTAGTCTTTTTCCCTCATTCTGCTTTATTATGGGGAAATTATTCTAACCCTCTTCCAGTTCAATTATTTTCTTTCTAGCTGTGTCTAATTGTTAGTAAACAATCTAATTAACTTATAATTTTTTATATTGTATATTTTTTAGTTTTAGAACTTAAAATAAGTTTTTAAAAATATTTCAATTAATAGATCATAATTGCATTACATTTATGGAGTATAATGTGATTTTTTCTATATGTACACAATGTTGAGTGATTAAATCAAGCTAATTTTTTTAAACTAGTTATATCATTATTACCAGTTTTGTTTTCTCTGCCAAAAAAAAATCCACTTTTTATATCCTTTATTCAAGAAAACGTAATTATTTTAGAGATTTTGCCCCATAACTCCAATATTTGCAGTACACTAGGGACCTATACATTTCATTGCCTTATGTTTATGCTGGTTTATGAACACTATCTTCTATTTTAAAATTTTGTGAACTAATTTGTGAGTCAAGGTGATGCTATATTACTTCAGGAAAAACTTTTTTTCTTCTGCCATGTAGCTATGAAATATTATCAATCCAGGATCACCTTAATCTAATTTCTGGCTACACAGAAGTCTTCAAGCAACTACTCAATCTATAAAAGTATTGTGTTACTGTCTTTTTTATTTTTTTTTGAAACAGACTCTCACTCTGTCGCCTTGGGTAGAGTGCAGTGGCATTATCGTAGCTCACTGCAACCTGAAACTCCTGGGCTCAAGCGATCCTCCTGCCTCAGCCTCCCAAGTAGCTAGGACTACAGGTGCATGCTACAAAGCCCAGCTAATTTGTCTATTTTTAGTAGAGATGGGATCTTGCTCTTAATCAGGCTGGGCCCAAACTCCTGAGCTCAAGTGATCCAGAGTGCTAGGATTATAGGCATGAGCCACTGCACCCAGCCTGTGTTACTCTTGATATACAGCCTTTATGGGTCACTAGGTAAAACGTAGGACTTGTGGGCTTTGGACTACATTATTTTGTCCTTTAGTCTCATGAGGCCATAAAAATGCTTCTCAGACTTTTAGCCTTTTCTACCTGAGTAGCTGATATCCTTGGTGCAAAAGCAGCCCTAAATGTTCTACTCAACTCCCTCATTTATTTTTCTCCTTGGTTTTGGCTCAGTAGTATTGCAGTATAGTGTTTACTCTGTGAGGCTTCCACATATATTTTCTTTTTGTCCAGATTTCAGTTGTTCTCAGCAGGAGAATTAGTTCAGATACCTAGACTTCCATTATCACAAGTGGACTTTTCATTCTGTACTTTTTATTTTAGCTTTTCTATGACAGATGTTATTTTGATTTAAAATTTTTTAATTTTCTAATTGTTTTTACTGTTCCTTCTGTCTAATAATATGGTGTTTGGAGACTTAATTGTCTTCTTTTAATTTCTCAAATAATTCAAATTGTAAAAATTTGTTTTCTCTTCTCTGAGATTCCATAAATCTCTGTAACTTGTATTAATTCTATTCTTATTAAAATATGACTAAAATTAATCACAAGACTAAGAAGATTAATCTAAGTAACTGGCATAGGACTTGCTTTTACACTCTTTCTCAAAGACTATAATATGTTCTTGCTCAAGAGATTTACAATCTGTGTTGCTGGATCCACCCATGCAGTCTATTTTATTTCTTTGAGACTTTGTCTCCATTAAGGACCAAAGGCAAAAGCTGCTAGTGTAGTCATTCTGCTAATGGTGTTGTTATCATTATTAATTCATTTAAGAAACATCCATGTAATTGCTTTAGATTTTTGTAACAGAAAGTTGCATAAGATGTGCTTGCCTTCCTCCAAGGAATTTGAAATTTAGTGGAATAATAAGCTATCTTAGTTAATAGTTACAGTAAAGTGTAATGTTATTTTTACCATCAAGAATATAGACAATGATGTGGAAATAAAGAAGAGAAATTGTACCCTGCAGGGTACAGCTAGAGAAGTAATTGATAACTGGTTTGAGTTTGAAAGATAAACACTTTCTTTGCTGTGTGAGATGGGAGAAGAGACCTGGGTTTCTAATTTCTTCTTTTAGAAACCTTTAGCCAATTTTTCTTTTTTCAACCACTCCTACAGTCTTTTATACAGAGGTATTTGATACATCCAATGTGGAGCTTTCAGCATTCTATGGTAGAAAAAACTTGCTTCATGGCTTACCTTACTTCAATTAAAGGTTACAACTCTACATTACAATCCTGCATTTGCTTTTGAGCTTCCAAAATTGGACTGCTGCCCTTTTATATACATTTTGCTCCTGAAAATATGCCTGCTTATTATTTCTTGCTTTTTGGGTTTTTTTTTTTTGTTTGTTTGTTTGTTTAATCCATTAGCTATCTTTTTAGTAGAGTTTTGACAGGGAGAAAAGGTGAACATATTTTTCAGTGAGTCCTAATTTGAAGTCCTTGAACATAGTTTAATACTTACAATTTTATGGTGGATTCAATATCATTTTGCTTTATTTTTTTACTGGCACATTATGGCTTCTATAATTTTATTTTGGAGAATAAGTGAAATACAGGAATATGGAAAAATAATAAAACATCCTTGGAAATATGAAATTTGTAGCAAATTATTTGGTTTCTGTCCTTGTTTAATAATTGGTAGATATATGTTGGTAGTTGTAACACAACTGAAGGGAAAGAGAAGATGAAAATAGAAAGAAGAGGAAAGAAAGAAGAAAGGTCAGACAAACTTTTAGTGAGGAAGGTCAAAATTACCAAATTAACCTCCAAGGAATAACCTTAAAGAATTTCTAGGGGTGTTTTAATGAGGTTTTCAGTTCAGTGGTTTAGGTTAGTAAGTGAAAGTAGAAGCTTGGAATAAAAAGATGATCTTTCAGTTTTGATTACACCAATTTCTACTGAAAAAATTCAAATTCAAGATTCTAAATGGACACTTTTTATGCAGTTGTTAGTTTTTAAAGGGAACATAAAAATTAAATGAAAATGTACTGTAGATTATTAACATTATTCAATATGAAAAGTATTCTAAAAATTGGATTATAGTTATAGAAATATGAGAAATCCCAGGCATCACAAAACAAAGGTATTTAATGTTTTTTTTTTTAATTACTGCTTTAGGGGGAAAAAATATCTATACAATACAATAATATGATGATTGGTTTCATGTGCCAACTTGACTGGGCCACAGGGTGCCCAGATATTTAAACAAATATTTTTCTGGGTGTGTCTGTGAGAAGGTTTGTTTCATGATGAGATTAACATATCAACTGGTAGACCCAGTAAAGCAGATTTTCCACTTCCAAATGTGAGCCTCACCCAATCAACTAAAGATCTAAACAGAACAAAAAAGGCTAAGAGAGATCTCCTTTTGCCTGAATGCTTACCTGAGTCATTGGTCTTTTTCAGACTTTGGATTTCATTGGCTCTCCTGGTACTCAGGACACTGAACTGCAGATCTCAGTACTTCTCATCAGACATAATTTTGTTAGCTACTTCCTTATTTTATAGATAGATAGATAGATATTCTGTTTCTCTGGAGAGCCCTGACTAATACAAATAGTTTAAAGCCCACAACCCAATGCTTTGCAATATTTAGATTACTGATACATTTCAAATATGATACTAATACTTCCTAATATAATTTTTATGGTTTTTTCTTCACTTTAATTTATTTTAGTTTTGTAAAAATAATTGCCTAGAAATTCTGAGTTACTTCATTGACCTATTAAGTTTCAAATTTTAGAATTATTTGAAGGTTCTAATTTTTCAAAATCACACAGGATAGTGCTGGATTACACCTTACTTTTGATTTATTTTTGCTTGGCATCACTGCATACTTAATTATGTTCAAAAGTTTTGCAGTTTTACTTTTTATTCTTTATGGAGTCAGTACAATTTTTAAAAGTCTTTAGCTCAGACTTTTTATTTTAATCCATTAACAACATTAACAATCTCCTTTCAGATTTACATGATAGTAATACTAATGGAGAAAGTGGCAATTATTAACATTTTTGAGTAATTACTAATGCTGCTCTGCATAATATACAGAAATTATCTCATTTAATTCTCATAGCAACCCTATAATTTAGAGTAATTGTTATCCTCACTTTGCAGATAACTCAGTGATATTAAGTGACCTGTCCAAGATCACAAAATAATTGGCAAAGAGACATTTCCTACCTGGGCAGGCTGACTTGAGGGATCCACACTCACTGTATGGCCTCCTAACTTTCCTCCTCTCTCCCTCAGTGGAATAGGGGATGCAAGAGATGGTGGCACAGAAGGCAAAGCCTGATTTGTTAGGCCAAAGGAGCATTGTTGGTTTACATGGTGACTCTACTACGGTCATTCTGTAAAGTTACCTGTTATGAGTTTTGCATCTTTCTCTGCCCTATTTTAGGTCAACAAATCCAAAATGCAGCCCAGGAATTCCCTAAACATGCTATGGTAAAATAAAAGATTCATACTCAAAAAATATAGACAAATTTGACATTTTATAATTCTCTCTTTAAAATTTAAAATGCAAATTAACATATTGAAGTCTCTGAGAATTCCTTAACCCAAAAATAATCTAATATGGAGAATTGTTTTGATTTAGAATGACTTTACATGAAATCCTTACTACTATTCATGATAGTAAAATATTTAGAGAAGTTTGGTCCCAGGGTATAATCATTAAAATACAGATCATACATTTATTTGCTCCAAAAATGTTTATTCAGCACCTTGATATGGGACAAGCACAGTGCTAAATAATGGGGTCCAATGTTAAAACACAGTACCTCAAGTAGTTTAAAGTCTATTAAGGGAGACAAAGAAGTTATATTTGTGAATATATGCCACAATAGGATGCCCTATTATTTTGAAAAGGTGTCCCAATACAGTAGAGGAAAAAATCTGAAAGTCAGAGAGAGAATGGCTAGATTGAGAAATTCTATTTTGTTTATATAATTGAAGCAATGCATTTGAAGTGTACAAAATTTGAGTTAGAGTGATGATCAGATAGCATATCATGAAGAGTCATAGCAATCTGATAAAAAGTTTAAACTTGGTAAAGATATCACAGGGCTTCTGACTAAAATGTTCATTGTCATTCCTGATTTTCTTGTTTTGCTTTGTTTTGATGTTTGCAGAGTGATCCTCTGGGGTAAATAAACTAGTTTCTGCTTAGTCAGAAAAGGCACTGGAATATCTTCATCTTTGCAGAATGTTTTTAAGTAAGTACTATTTCATTTGTTTGACAGAACACATGCCACACAAACCTACTCTCTGATACAAACTTACACACACACAAAAAAAAACATACATTTTAAGAAAATGCCTCATTATTTTATTAAAAGGAAAGAAAATTTCATTTCTTCTATGGACAGAATGTTTATGTTCCCCCAAAATTCATATATTGAAGTCTAATCCCCAATGTGATTGCATTTGGCGGTGGGGCCTTGGGAGATAATTAGGTCATGAGAGTGGAGCCCTCATGAATGGGATCAGTGTCCTTTGTAAAAAGAGGTAAGAGAGATCTTGCTTCCCTTTCTCTGACCGCAGCCACGTGAGGATACACAAGAAGGCGGCTGTCTACATACGAGCTAGGAAGCAGGCCCTCACCAAATATTAGAATTGCAGGTGCCTTGATCTTGGACGTCCCAGCCTCCAGAACTGTGAGAAATAAACACTCATGGTTTAAGCCACTTTCTATGGTATTTTTGTTATGACAGTCTGAATGGATTCATATAGTCTCTATAAATATACTGATGTAAAGTTATATTTCCAAAAATGGCATCCTACATATTCCCAAAGGAAGTCATCAATTCCAAATATCCATATAGTATTTTAAACAAAAAAGTTTTTTTTAAATTAATTCAATAGATACAAAGGTACTTCACAAAACAAAATAAAGCAAAACATCCTTGTTTTCCTCAGAGGACAGGCAGTAAACAAACAAGGTCTTTTTTAACTAGCTGGTAACTTGTTTTTTGAGGTGAAACAATGTCTCTATCTCCTTGTTCAGGTACTTTTTAAAATATACTATATTTTGCAGATTGCTTTACATTTGTTGCTTGCAACTCCCAAACATTAGAAATTACTGATAGAACAAAGCACTATAGAGTGGGACATTTCTACTGTATATATATCAACTGTGAGTCAAAAAAACACATTCTATTTTTTAAATTGCTTAATTGAACAGATGAAATAAAATGTGTAAAATATTAAATAACTCAAAAATAATTGTTTCCTTACATTTTCCTAATGTTTTAAGGTTTGAGTAAAATAGTACATCTACTCTTATATAATAGTTTCTTTGTATCCTATATAGTCTACTTTTTGCAGGCTATTATCTGTACATTGCTAAAAATATTTATTAATATATGCATTATATTAATAATACAATAATATAAATCTTTTTGGTTTATTTTTTAAATTATATTATTTTTCTAAATATGAAAGTATACAAAATTAGACACCTATTTTTAGTAAAACAATAACTACATTTTAAATATCATTAAATATATTTATTAGATGAGGAAAGGGAGAAATCAGAATCTCATTTTATGGAATTCTTAAGTCAATAAGAACATCATATAGTGAAAGTTTCTGACTTCAGCAGTGTGAACTCTTATTAGAGTGAAAATGTCAAATGATTTTATGTCTCTATTGGCTAAAATACTGTGGTCTAAAATCTAGCAATGCCAGACATACAGCTACTTGCACTGAGAAATCTATGGTGATTAACCTATTTTCCTACCCATCCTTTGTTCTTATAAAAATGCATACACATATAGGGAGGTAAGAAGAAATCACTTTAGCTTGGAACTAGAGATACAAGTTGAACAAGCTATCAACCCTCTAATTAGGGTTGCCAGATTAAAAACAGGATGCTCAGTTAAATTTGAATTTCAATAAACAATGAATTATTTTTACTATAAGTATATTTCACATTATCATGAAGTAAGTAAAAAGGTATGATTTATACTTAAAACACATTGACTAATATGAATTAAGTTGCAAAGGCTGTGAATAACACACTAGGAATCACTTATCCCTACCCAGCATGGGATATAATATCTATTTGATCAATTAAAAAGTTTGGACTTTGCATCAGGTTTAGGGATAACAAAAACACTAATTAAAATATGTGAAAGAAGTGACAAACTAAAAAGAAAAAGGACAAATCTTAAAATCAAATTAAATTTTTGCTTTGATCATTAGCTACAGCATTAAATACAGCCTTAATTGAGTTTCTTCTAGGTACTAGATATTGTTTACCTCTTATTTTCACTGTAACCAGACAAACTGAGCACTAGTTTATAGCTGCAGGGAAAGCAATAAAGATGATAGAATCTTCTCCTCTTAGAGAGATTATGACAACTGTGCTAGTGGAAGCTAATCACAGTGACACCTGCTAACGCCCCATCTTGGGGTAGGGGCCAGTAGAAATAGTGATACGGTTAAATGAGCAGATGCAGATGAGAAGAGCTAGAGGGACTCGTTTCATACCATATATTCATCAGGACCATGAAATTTTTATAAAAATAATTCAAGGAGAAAATTTAGGCTCATGTCATTCTGAAAGTGCTCATTCCATGCTCATATTCCCAGGCATATGAATGATCTCACATTTTACCTGCCCCCCCAAAAAAAATTGTATTCCAAAAAAAGGAATTAAAATTCAATTGAATTTCTAATGAATAATAATTCGTATACTTAATCTTGTAAGTGGAAATGCATTAACAAATATTGTGTTTATAATAAATGCAGTATACCTATAATAATGCTAACACACACAAATATACATTAAAAAATCAGCAGCCTTCACAATTATAATATTTTATACCAATGACTCATCTCTGAATACACATTTTAATTTTAATTTTAGTATCCAATACAGAGGAGAGGAGGAAACTGAGCTTACAGAGACATGATGTTTACTTTATATCTTGCGTATTTTTCTTGATGTAAAAAGGAAGTGGTTGGGTTTTCAATTACATTTGGTCTTCTTATTTGCTTTGGAAGCAGGAATGAAATTCAACCCTTGTATGTCTTATTGTTTTACTTCTTTTCTGAATTACTAACACGATACTAGTTACAAAATGACACAGCTTGCTGAAATATCTCAGTTTCATTCCACTGAAATAGATACAGATGAGGACACATAGAAGTCATCAAAGACATAGTTTTCTTGGTTTTTTTTTCTTTCAGAATATTATGGGGGTACAACACTTTGGTTATATATATTGCCCATGCGCTACCCGTGTAAGAGCTACACTTGTGGACATCCCCCAAACTGTGCGCTCTGCACCCATTCAGGGAGAGTTTTCCCATCCCCTCCACCCCCTCCTGCCTGATGAATATTATTGCCATGTGTGACATACATATTGATCAGTTAGTACCAATTTGATGGTGAGTACCAGTGGTGCTTGTTTTTCCATTCTTGTGATACTTTGCTTCGAAGAATGGGCTCTAGCTCTATCCAGGATAATACCAGAGGTATTAATTCACCATTGCTTTTTATGGCTGAGTAGTATTCCATGGTATACATATACCACATTTTATTAATCCACTCATGTATTGATGGGCACTTGGGTTGTTTCCACATCTTTGCAATTGTGAATTGCATTGCTATAAACATTCTACTGCAGGTGTCTTTATGATAGAATGTCTTTTTTTCCTTTGGGTAAATACCCAGTAGTGGGATTGCTGGGTCAACTGGTAATTCTACTTTTAGTTCTTTGAGGTATCTCCATATTACTTTCCATAGAGGTTGTACTACTTTGCAGTCCCACCAGCAGTGTATGGGTGTTCCTATCTGCCCACATCCCCACCAACATTTGTTGTTTTGGGACTTTTTAATATAAGTCAATCTCACTGGAGTTAAGTGATATCTCATTGTGGTTTTGATTTGCATTTCCCTGATGATTAAAGAAGTTGAACATTTTTTTATATGTTTGCTGGCCATTATTCTGTCTTCTTTTGAAAAGTTTCTGTTCATGTCCTTTGCCGATTTTTTAATGGGGTTGTTTGATTTTTTCTTGTTGATTTTCCTACATTCTATATAGATTCTGGTTATCAGCCTTTTATCAGATGTGTAGCATGCAAATATTTTCTCCCATTCTGTAGGTTGTCTGTTCACTCTAGTGATAGTTACCTTGGTTGTGAAGAAGATTTTTAATTTGATCAGGTCCCATTTATTTGTTTTTGTGGCTGTGTGATTGCTTTGGGGGTCTTCTTTACAAATTCTTTGCCTAGGCCGATGTCCATAAGAGTTTTTCCAACATTTTCTTTGAAAATTTTTATGGTTTCATGTCTTAGGTTTAAATCTGTTATCCATTGTGAATTAATTTTTGTGAGAGGTGAAAGGTATGGATCTAGTTTCAGTCTTCTACATGTGGCCATCCAGTTTTCCCAGCACCATTTATTGAATAGAGAATCTTTTCCCCAGTGTATGCTTTTTGGGATTTGCCAAACATCAGATGACAGTATGAGGATGGTTTTATATTTGGGTTCTCAGTTCTGTTCCATTGGTCTATGTCTCTGTTCTTACACCAGTACCATGCTGTTTTGGTTACAGTAGCCTTGTAGTATAGTTTGAAGTCTGGTAGATTGATGCCTCCCAATTTGTTCTTTTTGTTTAAGATTACTTTAGCTAGATGGGGTCTTCTCTGGTTCCACATAAAGTGTAGAATTATTTTTTCTAGATCAGCAAAGAATGATGTTGGTATTTTGATAGGGACTGCATTGATTCTGTAAATCGCTTTAGGTAGCAAAGACATTTTTACAATGTTGATTCTACCTATCCAAGAGCATGGTAGGGTTTTCCATCCGTTTACATCCTATGCAACTTCTTTTCTCAGTGTTTTGTAATTCTCTCTATGTAGGTTTTTCACCTCCTTAGTTAGATATGTTCCTAAATATTTAATTTTCTTTGGTGCTATTATGAAAGGTATTGTGTCTTTAATTTCTTTCTCAGCTCGACTGCTATTGGCATATATGAAGGCTATTGATTTGTGTGCATTGATTTTGTATCCTGAGACTTTGCTGAATTAATTTATCAATTCCAGTAATCTCTTGGTTGAATCGTTGGGGTTTTCTAGATATAATATCATATCGTCTGCAAAGAGTGAAAATTTGACCTCTTCTGCCCCCATTTGGACACCTTGATTCCTCTCTCTTGTCTAATTGCTCTGGCAAAGACTTCCAGCACTATGTTGAATAGAAGTGGAGATAATGGGCTACCTTGTCTGGTTCCAGTTTTAAGGGGGAATGCTTTCGATTTTTCCCCATTTGGTATGATATTGGCTGTGGGTTTATCATATATGGCTTTAATAATTTTGAGGTATGTACCATCTATGCCTCTATTGTTAAGATTTCTTTTCATAAAAGAGTGCTAGATTTTGTCAAAAGCCTTTTCTGCATCTATTGAAAGGATAATCTTTGCTCTTCCTTTTCTTTATGTGGTGAATTACATTTATAGATTTATGTATGTTGAACCATCCCTGTATCTTGGGAATGAAGCCCACCTGATCTTGATGGATTATTTTTTTGGTATACATTTCAATTCGGTTTGCTAGGATTTTATTGAGAATTTTTGCATCTATATTCTAAGGGGTATTGGTCTGTAGTTTTCTTTTTTTGTTGTGTCCTTTCCTGGCTTTGGTATCAAGGTGATATTGGCTTCATAGAATGAATTTGGGAGGATTCCATCCTTCTGGATGTTTTTGAATATTTTCTGCAGTATAGGCACCACTTCTTCTTTGTAGGTTTGGTAGAATTCAGGTATGAACCCATCTGGTCCAGGACTTTTTTTGTTGGAAGATTTTTTATTACTGCTTCAATTCTGGTGCTTGATATTGGTCTGTTTAGGCATTCTGTCTCCTTCTGGTTGAGTCTAGGGAGGTAGTGTGTTTCTAAGAATTTGTCCATTTCCTCCACGTTTTCATGTCTTTGGGCATAGAGCTTTTTGTAGTATTCAAAGATGATGTTTTGTATTTCCATGATATCAGTTGTGACCGCTCCTTTTTCATTTCTAATTGAGATTATTAGAGTCCTTACCTTTCTGCTTTTGGTCAACCTGGCAAGCGGCCTGTCTATTTTGTTTATCTTTTCATAGAACCAACTTTTCATTTTATTAAACTTCTGAATTGTTCTTTTATTCTCAATTTCATTTAATTCAGCTCTGATCTTGGTTATTTCTTTTATTCTGCTGGCTATAGCCTTGGTTTGCTCTTCCTTTTCCATTTCCTTAAGATGATTCATTAGTTTACTGATTTGTGACCTTTCTGTCTTTTGCATGTGAGCATTGAAGGTTATAAGTTTTCCTCTCAGGACTGCTTTTGCTGTATCCCACAGATTTTGATAACTTGTGTCCCCATTATCATTTAGGTCGAAGAATCTTTTGATTTCCATCTGAATCTCCTCCTTGACCCAATAGTCATTCAGAAACAGATTGTTTGATTTCCATGTTTTTGGTTGACTATGTGAGTTTCTGTTGGAATTGATTTCTAATTTTATTCTGCTGTGGTCTGAAAAGATACATGGTATGATTTCCTAGCTAAGAGTTGCAAAGATGGCAGCCTCCGAAGAGCAGACTGACCAAATCAAAATGGGGGCTACCAGAGGGCAGAGAGCCCAAATCAAAAATGGCGGCTGGTGGATAGCAAACAGCCCAAATTAAAGATGGCGGCTGCTAGCGAGTCGACTGCCCAAGTCAAAGATGGCAACCCTGGCTAGCAAACAGCCTAAATGGAAGATGGCGGCTGCTGGAGGGCAATCGGCCCAAATCAGTAGACTGTAATCCGCCTCTTAGGTGCTGGTGGATCGGGGAGAAAACGTGGCTTTCCCAGCCTACCGCAGAGCCGGTGGGAACGGGAGCTGGCCGCCATTCTTCCGTTAACTCCCCCATGCCCTGATTTCCAGGGGGAAAATGCCCTTTTCCAAGTTCCAGCATTTGGCCACAGGAACTTGCAACTCAGATTAGACCCTCCCCATCCCGGCGGGACTCAGTGCGCTGGAGAGTTTAGGCTGCCTCCTGTAATCTTCTCCTCTCCACAGAGCCTGTTGCCCAGTGCAACGGCTTTGCACAGACTCCAGGCGTGTCCCTATCTGTGTAGGCAAGTTATCTGTCAGTTTTCCTGTGTTTTTAAACTTGCTTGTCATTTATACTCAAAAGTCCCTATGTTTTTCTTTTAGTATTTTTAAACATGTATGTACAGTTATTAAAAAAAATCTCTTGAGCCACATGCTGACCCTTTGTTGAAAACATTATCATTTGAAAATGTGTCTCATTATTTTATAGTCATGTCTCATGCCATAAAACAAGTATTTAATAATTTGGGTTTTTTTCTCTGTCTCCTTTTTGACAGATTCCTTTTATTTCTAATTGATTCCTTTATGGTAAAGACACATTTTAATATTTATAGACTATAAAGGAATTGTTGCATTACTATTAATTTGCCAAATATTTTCTAAATGGTAAAAAATGAAACGAAAAGATCAAATGCCACAGCAAAAGACTGATGCTCAATTTTATACATGTTTTTCAGACAATTCTTGCACATTTTTTGTATTCTAAATTAAAAATTAAAAGGATTATTTATACACCCACACATACACACACTTTCATATACCACGGAATTTTCTAACTATATATGTTAGCTTCTACCATGGAACTTGCCATCTGGGAATGACAGACTTGGCATTTAGAGTCATGGGTGTATTGAATTCCAAGCAAGTTCACAGTTTCTTCTTCTATTGAGTAAATCCTAATCCTCCACTTCCATGAATATGTCCACATAGTTGTTTTACTCCTGCCATCATTGTTGACACAGAACAGAGGAAACTAATCTAATTATAATCACAATTCCTTTTAGGGGAGATTTTTGTGCTCCTAAAAATATGGGTGGATCCTGGCTTTATGGAACCTGAAGCTTATAAAATTTATGTGGGGATCTTTAAGGAAAAGAATGAAAAACTACAAATTCAAACTCATATATAAAAATGAATATTACTTGGAACAAAAAGTCATGTTATAAGTGTTAAAACTATAAATACCACAAACATAATAAATTTCAGAAAAAATTATATATTATTTTATCAATTTCCTGACACTCTCATGCTTGTATTTAACTATATATTTGGTAGCATAATCTTTGATTGTCTCTTAATATGACAATAATCTTATGATTTTTTTCCATAAAAGAATGGAAAGAAAACTTAGTCTTCCATCTATCAATCATATTTGATTGAAGGGATTGTTTGGGTGGGGGATTGTTTGTTTTAGATTTTTTAATATTTTGGAAAAAAGTTTCTTCCAGTTTCACAAGCTGTTATTAGTAAGATTAGAATTATTGTAAAATTCTTGAAAACTTTAATTAAATTTTTGTCATATATGAGCATTTAAAAATATATATTTTTATTTGTAATACTGGTACAAGCCTTCCCCTACACACATAGACATAATGTAAAATTCTATTTCATGCAATTCCTATCAGAAAAGGTAAATGAACGTGTGGTGTACTTATGTATATTGCATTATCAAGTATGTTCCTTACAAGAGAGAACTTCCATTTTTACTAGACATCAGTGAGAAATGAACTTTCTGCCTACAGTTTTATACATCTGAAGACTGGAAACAAACAATGTAGCCTTTACTATTGCCCCAGCTTACTACCTGGGGAAATTTTCAAGTCTGCAGTGCAGGGGGCATAAACACAGGGGAGCCCAGCATTCCCCAGAGTTGAGGCAATGGAGTTAAGAGACCTGAAAGACCAGGGCAACTGGATTACATTTATTTTCTCAGCAGGAAGCAAAACGATTACTCAGTTTTTTTCTTTGTAGCAATATGTGATACATGGCACTCTTGGCAGTTTTTAAGGGTTTATTAGCCTACCAAAAGAAAATCAAATTCTGAACTGTTTTTTATTATTGTATGTGGGTTTATTATTTCATCTAACTCTTCCTAGCTTGTGTCATTGCTTTCGTAATTAGATATAGCTATACTACCCAGTTTTGCCAGCAAACATATGAAAAAATGCTCAACATCACTAATCATCAGGGAAATGCAAATTAAAACCTCAATGAGATACCACCTTACCCCTATCAGAATGGCTATTACTAAAAATCAACAAACAATAGATGCTGGTGTAGATTCAGAGAGAAAGGAACACTTATACACTGTTGGGGGGACTGCAAATTAGTACAACCTCTATGGAAAACAGTATGGGGATTTCTCAAAGAAATAAATGTAGACTTACCATTTGATCCAGCAATCCCACTGCTGAGTGTCTACCCAAAGGAGAAATCTGTCTAGATCTATCTATAGCATATGTCTTTGTAATGGGAGAATAAAAAAAACAAAAAAGTGGGCAGGGAAGGAAGTTCTTGAAAACCTCTAGAGGAGCTCATTGTTGAAAGCAGTATAAGTTTTTAATTTTTGAAAAATGAATAGACATACCTTAAAAATTAAAAAAGACTGAGTGACTAATCACGAGTTTCTAGTATATCCAGAAAAATCTTGGGCCACTGCTTTCCTCTGTTATCAGCATAGGGTGAAGATAAATGACCTAAATGATGTATTTCTAAGGTGTTTTTTTTTCTTTTTTTACTGTTCATTATGTTCTAGTTCATAAACACTATCCTAGCTGCAAAATTTAACATGGTGGTTTTGGCATTTAGTAAACTATATGTCTCATTCCTCATCAAGAGGTTTGAATATCTTGTTTAAATTTAATTAATTCATTCAATTGTTTATTGAATCTTCTCTCTACCATATTCTTTTAGACATTAGGAACAGAGTGGTGAACATTTCCTACTCCTAAGAGGGTAAAAATGACAATCTAAAGTGTTAGGCTATGGATATATGAACAGGAATGTTAAATTTCAGTGACATTTATTTCTGATGCTATATTTTATTGAAGGGGTATTATAAATCCCCTAGAATATACAGACCAAAAGAAAAACAGTAATGTATTGCACTTGTACTGTTTTCAGATACTTACAAATTAGTAGCCCTGAAACCTGAGAATGGCTAGCAAATGATGTCATTGTGAGAGATCAATATTCAGTTCCTGTGGTGAGAGCAGGGAAAATATAGATCATACCTTTGAAAGGGATTTAGAGGAAAGCAGATCCAATAAGGTTATGGTCTGATAGTTTTTAAACATACTGTCTAGATATATTAAAACAAAAATTACCTCTGTCTTGTTTTGAATGAACCCTAAAATATTTGTCATGTTTCAATCAGTGTAAAATGAAAACCAACTAACCTGTTGTCAATTTATCAACCAATTAGAAATCTAATGGAATATAATTAATTAATATCCTAGTAAACAGTGTTCAATCAGTATACAGAATGATGGACATCCTGGAAAGTTGAAGAAAACATACTTGAAGGCCAAAAGTATGGTGAGGTGCTAGCTATAGCTGAAATCTGACAGAGAGTACAGATAGTAAGAACCAGAAAAATTATCACATTTTCTTGCCTTCTATTTGTGTCATCACAAAGACCAAATAGTCAGACAGTACAATTCTTACCCTTTATCACAATTTGCTAATGATTAGCAAGTATACAAAGCAGGAAATCTATCATATGCAATTTCAGTATCTCAGAAGCCCTGAACCTGTCAAACGTGGCATCAGCCTTTAAATTGCAGATTTATTTACAGTGAACAACTAAACATCAAAGTATACCCTGTATACCCTGTAAAAGCATTTCTAGATCACCACTCAGATCAGTACATTTGTTTCTCAGTAAATTCTATCTATAGATGTTTGCAAGAGGATATACTCAGGGTCAAACTTGCTTTCTCAACTCTTTTATTTGCAATACTGAAAATTTAAAACCACGATGATCTTGCTAACTCAAAATATAATGTTATTAGAACACCCATTCTCACATTGGCATGGTACAAAGATTACACTGTATACAATGACGGGTAATAAAGTAATGGTGCAGTGACTTTTTCTCATTATACATTTTTATGCTTCAAACATTTTTTTTACATTAAAGCAATTCATAATAATTTTCAGTAGTATTATAAAAGTTTAAACAATATGATGTTTCTCAAACATATATAGTTTAAAATATAATCACAACACTTCTGTTTCCATAATAATTTTTTATTTGGGGTCATTAAATAATTTCAATAAGTTGAAAACCCAACAAAAATATTAACAAAGAACATGTCCACCATCTCCATACTTTATAAGGCACTCATAATTATATATTTTTGACATAATACATAACTTCTAGATTATAAAAACCTTCAGCCATTATAAATTATTATTAAATGCATATAGAAACAATTTACCTCAAGATATGACAACACACTTTGCATTCCTGCATTATTGTCATGAAACTCTTCCCATGATATAAGACAGTCTTGACTTGGATTTAAGCCATAGCTATATATCAGTTTTCAATGCCACATCTTGGTCTTTTTCCAGATATTCTTGAATATATTCACAGTGAATGATTTAAAACCTTTTCAGTCTGTATCACCTGGGAGCCATAACATGTGCAAATTTTGACCTTTTAAGTTATTCTCCAATGACACATTTTTAAACTGAAGAAAAAGAAATAAGAAAAAATTACTTACTAGAACATTAAGTTATCTTCAGTGTTATATAGCTTTTGTTCTTTTAAATAAAGTTTTTTAACTTATGATTGTTTATTTTCCCAGAGCGTGGGAATGGCACTTAAGCACAAAATGAATTATTGGCAAAGCATGGAGAGCAGATGCCTAAAGAAGGGAGAGGATGAAATAACTCAAAAACAGTTGTCTAGACTCGTGTTTTTAATTCTTCTCTCCTCTTTTGAACCCACTAAACTCAGGCTTTGTTTCCCACTAGCTCGTCATGACGTTTCTTGTCAAAGCCTCCAGTTGCCTCTCCTCAGTTATTAGCTAATAGTCCATCTTTAGGTTTCATTTTACTGGGCCTGTCCATAGCATTTGAGAAAACACAGCAATTTTCCCTCACAGTACTTATTTTCATTGCAAGGCACCATGTGCATCTGATTTCCCTCCTACCTCACTGCCTTCTCCTTTTAAATCTTCTTTCCTGACCTTTTTTCATCCTTCCATTCTCCTTAATGTGAGGATGCTCACGACCCGCTCCTTGTACTTCTCCTCTCTTTCCAGTGACCCCTCGTTGCTTTGGCAATATCATCAAGCTACGTGGCCACACGTATGATCACTCTCAAATTTAAACCTCAAAACTAAACTTGCCAGAACAAAGACTACTCTGTGAAACTAACCATTCAATATTTCCAATTGAAAGTTTCGTAAAATCTTCAAACTTCACTTTTCTAAAACTGAGCTCCTGCTGCCCAGCCTCAGCCCCACCAAGTCGGCTTCTAACTGTCTGCCCAGTTTTGGTGGTTTGTTCATCTCAAACACTTAGAGTCCTTTGATTCTCCTATTCTTCACTCAATTTCTTAGTTAACACTGCCAGCTCTGTTTTCAAATACATAAAGACTTTGAGCACTTCTCAGTAACTTTATTGCTACCACCGTAACCCATGTCATCATTGTGTGCTTAGATAATTACAACAATTTACCACCTGGAATCACTGCTTCCACTGTTGCAGTGTGTTCCCATCACTCATCAGTGTGTGGTCCATACAGCAGTCATACTGATAAAATAAGATCCTATACAGTCTATACCCAGTAGACGGAAACATATCAAATATGTTTAAATCCATGAGTTTATAATAAGACAAATTAAACAAAATCACAAAACATAAATAAAATAAAATCCTCAATGACTACATTTGAAAATGCATAACATCCCAACTCATTATTTTGAAAATAGGCAATTGAAGAAAAATGAGGAAAGAATATTATGAAATCACTATTTTACACCCCCTAATAAGAAAATGTATCTAGGCAATGATCATTGATGACTACCAATATTACATAGATTATGTGCTTCTGATGGAGGTGCAAAATACTTACCAAAAAAAAAATATGAAATTGTCTTGAAAACTAACAAAAAAACTAAAACTGATAGTTTTTGTCCTTTGATAAGGCTATCAATTTACAGAAAATACAACACAGCAATATTATAAAAAACCTTACCAAACAAAAACCAAAAAATAAAGCACACAAACAAAAACAATGAAGAACATGTTAAACGACAGCACAGAAAGGCAATAAAAATATCTAAACTAGGAAGCCATACAAGGCATCTAACCTGTTTTCTTCAACCAATATATTGCTACAGCAAAAAAATAGATAAAGGGAAGAGAAATCAGTAAATTTAAAAAGATTTAATAAACAACTAATGGCAATATTGGAATTTTATTTTAAAATATTATAAAATCATTTATGAATTCAACAAAAATAATTAATGGCAGCCCTTTAACTAAATCCCTTGTTCTCTGCTTAAGAGATGTTGGCCTTTTCCAGAACTCCTTGCTTTTAGCAGGATTTAACTGGTCTGCAAGATACATTTGGAATTTTTTTAATTTATGGAAAACAGCTGACTTGAAAAGGGAAGCCAGTTATATAATTACTGTACCACTGGGTAACTAACCACATATAAAATCTAAAAAGCCACAAATTAAACACCTCTCTCTTCTTATATTGACTATACACATGGTTAGCACAGTGTATAATATTAAACTAAAAGTATGTGTTAAAGGGGAGGGGAAATTAGGGAGTTAAGTTTCAATATATTACTCCCCTCAAGAGAGAGAAATACTGTGTCCATGCCTCTTTTTACTTGTACCTCTTGAAATATTAGTAAAATTTGGATTTGGGTAAAATCTGTGATTGCTATTGATCTACTTTGACAAGTCAACTCTTGTTATAATTAAGAGGACAATTGGGGAAATTTGAACACGATGGATACTTGATTTTATTAAGCATATTAGTCTGTTGCATTGCTACAAAGGAAATACCTGAGGCTGGATAATTTATAATAAAAAGAGATTTATTTGGCTCACAGTTCTGCAGACTATACAAGCATGGCGCCAGCATCCGCTTCTGGTGAGAGCTTCAGGGAGCTTCCAGTCAAGGCAGAAGGTGAAAGGGGAGCAGACATGTCATATGACGAGTGAAGGAGCAAGGCAGAGAGAAGGAGGGGCCAGGTCCTTTTAAACAACCGGCTCTCATGGGAACTAATAGAGAGAACTTATTCATTTCTACGGGGAGGGCATTGGGCTTGACCCAAACACCTCCTACCAGGCCCCACCTCCAACACTGGGGATGAAATTTCAACATGAAATTTGGAAGGATCAAACATCCAAACTATATCATTAAGAAATTATTGGTTTTTAATTGCAATTATTTTGTTATCTTTGGGTTTTTTAAAACATCTTTACTTTTAAGAGCTATATACTAAAATACATGTTAATAAAATAATGTGATGAGTTATGCTCCAAATAATAGAGAGGAATATGGGAGTAAAAAGGTTTATGGATTAAGCCAAAATGGCTAAATATTGATGATATGAAGCTAAGCAATGAGTACATGACAGTTTATTACACTATTCTCTCTACTCAGGAATATGCTTTACATTTTCTATTACTATGCATTTATAAAGAAAAACATGTTTTAGAAGCATTGAACGTATTTGTTAATCACACAAAGAAATAAACAGATGTGGAATGAATTGCAGAGATATGTGGCATAAGCAGTAATAATATGTCATTTAAATGTTGATGGTTTTAAAAATTTGGGCACCACTGCACTTCAAAGAAGAATTTGTTTTGACAATATTTATCTGGTGTACAGATGCATATGAAACAGAAGGGAATACCAATAGTTCTCATAAGAAAGTGAATATAACTTGATTGAAAATGGTATTATAGTAAGAAAGAAAAAATAGGATAGGAATAGTAGGTTTAAATTTAATATAAATGCATGAATTCTGAAATAAAATATATTTTATCAAAGGTTACCACAACTACTGAAAGTAATAATGTAGCCTGATAGAACATATCCAGCTTTCTTGTAAAGGAACTAGGGCAAAGGAAACAAAATGAGCTTGAGACATGTTGTTATTGGGAGGCAGGAATGTTTTCAAAGATTCCCCACTATAAAAAATTATAGGTAAGTGAGATGCTGGATATATTAATTAGCTTGATTTAATCATTCTAAATTGTTTACATATATAAAAACATCAAATTGTACCCATGAATATATACAATTATGATTTGTCAATCTAAAATAATATTAATAATAAATGTTTTAAAAAAGATTTCTGGAGGCTGTGTTGAGATGAGTTATGACCAGAAAGTGAACAGGACATCTACCCAAAAATTTGGAAAAGCAATAATAGCATGAGTGAGAACAGCAATAGATATTACCATTTGGAACAACGTGAATCTACAAAAAAAACTTGAGTATATTATAACAAGAGAAAAATAAATTAACATTAATTTCTAATTAAGCATAGTCAAATTGAGTTTATTGAAATTTTCTGAAAAGCTCTCATGTTGATTATCACAATTCATGAGATTAAGAATAGAATAAATTTCAAACTTGTTTATGAACTTCAAGTATCATCATTATTGCTCACCTGGTGACATGAATGTTTCATTTCTGAGTAAGCTAAATTATCCTCAAGATAAGACAATCAAGCTAATATTAATTAGGTCAGCCTTATCTAATGAGTAGAAGTTTAGGAGACCAATGAAAAACTCCCCAATTCTGATAGCAACTTTGGCTATGCGCATCATGTACAGCTGTGAGGGTGCCCACATTTCCAACAAAGTTATTCTCTGAGATATCACTAAGCTCATGATTTTATGAGGCACACAGTGCAACTATATCGTTTTCAGTGGACCAATGTCCATCTCCAAATTATATCCACTCCATGGTTGAAGAACAGGATCATGAATGTATCTTGTCTTGGAAGTATTGTGGGGCAATTGTAGGAAAGCAGTGTTCAAATAATTTCGTATCTGTTATCAACCAAACAATCAACTTTCTACTTTTTAAATAAATTGGTCTAGGAAATGTAATTTACCTAGCTGCACTGGTCCTAAGTACAATACAGTATCATCTCTCATTTGAATATCTGCTATGATCTACCAGCCTGTTCACCTGCTCACTACAGGTTATTCTCAGTTTATGAAAGTCTGATTATGTGAATCATCACAAATTTACAAGGTTTTACATTTTACTCAAAACAACAAAAAAAACACAAATTTTTAAAACTTGCCTACAGGTCTTACATGATCCAATCCCCCTTCTTTCATTTCTTTCCTCCCCTACCAAGCTCCCGCTTGCTTACTTAGCTTTATCCACACAATGTCCTTTCTGTTCCTGAAACTCACCAGGCATGATGTTGCACTTTTCGATTATTCTGATTTCTGATCCTTCTATCCCAATATATTAGTATGTCTCAGTCCCTTACCTCTGTTAGAGCAATACACAAATGCCACCTTTTCAGCAAGGCCTGTCATGTTTATCTCTATAAGCTCAAATCCAATCTAGCACATCCTACTCTTCTTCCATGTTTTAGTTCTCTTCATAGTTATCCAACACAGTATATTTTTTAACTATATATTTTTCCTGACTCCTCTCAGTAGGAAAATCTCCATGAAGCCTAGAGGTGGAGGCAGCTCGCTTTTTGCACCTGTGTTTCCAGCCTCCAGAACAGCGCCATTAAGATAATACGTGGGTCTGCAAACTACTTCACCCTCTATGGAAAGCGGTACGGAGACGCCTCAAGGAACTCAAAGCAGACCTCCCATTTGATCCAGCAAGCCACTGCTGGATATGTACCCCCCTCAAAAAAAGACATTTTATAAAAAAGACACTTGCACTCGAATGTTTATAGCACCACAATTCACAATCTCAAAGATGTGGAAACAACCCACCTGTCCATCAATACGTGAGTGGATTAATAAATTGTGGTATATATATACCATGCAGTACTACTCAGCCATAAAAAAATATGGTGAACTAATATCTTTTGTAACAATCTGGATGGAACTGAAGACCATCCTCCTAAGTGAAGTATCGCAAGAATGGAAAAACAAACCCCACATATGCTCACTATTAAATTGGAACTAAATGATCAAAACTCATGTGTACATATGATAGTAAAATTCAATGGAAATCAAGCAGGTGGGAGGGGGAGGAAGAGTTGGGTAAATTCACACCTAATGGATACAATCCACACTATCTGGGTGATGGACACACTTATAACTTTGACTCAAACTGTACAAAAGTAATTCATGTATCCAAAACGTTTGTACCCCCATAATATTCTGCAATTAAAAAGAATAAAATTAAAAAAGGAAAAGAAAATAGGTAAATTGAAAATTATATCAGTTGAAGAAGTAGAATAGCTACAAATATCCAAAATCATATTTTTAAATTTGACTTCGACAGTTCCTTCTAAATACTAGAATATCATGGTGAAATATACAGAATTACATTTCTGTCATTATGCAATTTCACTCAATAGCATCGGAAAAATGAGTGATATAAGAAACCTGGACACAAAAAAATTTTATTTCAGATGATCACAGAAATTATTTGTTTCAGAAAATATCCTATTTTCTGTTTACAAAGGAGTAGCACATTTTTATATCACTTTATCAAGGCATGAATTGGCCTTGTTTCTTTGATGAACTAGATAAAGGAAATTTATCAACCTATTTTATAAACAAGTGCTTCTATCTTTCATTTTGAGAAGGAAAAAAAAACTCTAGGAATTTATGTCCCTAAATAAGCTATTGATTCTGGCAGTAACTACTAAAAGCCTGTAATACACATCTACTCCAAAGTAGTTCCATCTCTCTCCACCACAGCCACTGTCATTAACTGACTGACTTCAAGCCTATTGTTAATTACTCTTTCTCCCTTCAGGATTTATTACCTCAGCGTTTACACTACCCAAATCTTATCAGATAAAGTGTGTTGATTTCTTAGCATGGCATGCAGGAATCTCCATGATTATTCCACACATCTAACTATATTTTATAATATGCTGCTGGATCACAGTTTTGGTCCAATCTAGTCAAACCATTAACAGTTTTCTAAAGTATTATACTATCCATATTTTACCCTCTTCAAGAAATTTCTTTCATCTCGTCTCCTAGTGAATATCTGCTCATCCTTCAAAGCCAACTTAAAACATTTGCATTTTGTGTAATTTATGGATTATTTTATTAAAATTTTTTCACACTATATTTTAACTTTCAACACATTTATAAGCATCTATCTCAATACTGTGAGATAATATTGAGTCCCTTTGTTGGCAGGGACTGTGTTATACCATTTTTTAACTCTAGTTTCTAGCAGAGGCTATTTTCTTAAAAGTTTACTTCAATAAACAAAAGAATTTCATAGCATTTATAGATTTACTCAAAATATATAAAATAATTTTGAGCATAAAATCAAAATTATTATGTTTCTAATTTGTTCATTTGTTTTCAAATGCTATCAATTTTATTTAGAATTTCTACAATTCTGACTTTTAGAACTGACTTTTAGAATTTCTGGATATGTCATAATAGTGATATTATCTCAAAATTATTTTTTGAATTATTTTTTAGACAAGAAAAGTTGTTTAACTTGTCTATTGTGAAGTTAAAAAGAACCAGGTAACTTTTAATACAACTTTCTCCTTACTTACAATTCATCCGCCAGTTCTTCATTGTTGATAGGAAGAAGTCCAGAGTAAGTTTCCCTTCTTAATCTTTCATCTCAGTGAGAGCTGAAACTGGCAAACAGTCAAATCAAAATTTTATCAAATGCTCACTTTTTAGTAGCATATAAATGCCAAAGAAAATTTAAGTCCTCCTTTTCTTCTATATTTTGCTTCTGTTTAAATTTTACTATCTACATTAAAAAAACCTCTCAGTTTCTTCCTATATTGTGAAACATAAACACACCCATAAATAGACACATGCACACACACATACACACACAAACACACACAAGACACTCCTTGCTGTCTTTTCCTTTCGTTTTCCTTCAAATTAATGTTTTAGGATATTATTTCTACTCTGAATGTGTTGGTTTTTGGGCCTTCTGAAAACAGTTCCTCAGTCCTCACTTAATCCTTATAACCAAGGAAAGATGTCATCTTACATTGGGAAAGGATATAAAAGTACATTTTGTTCAAACCCTTTTTGGGTGCTTTAATATTCTATAAACACTTCCAATAAATGTTCATCAAACCTCAGCTTAAAAACCACACATCTCTAAAGTGAGAGTTTTCCTTTAAATTGAAGAAAATAGCTAAACTTTAAAATGACTTGAAGACAAAATGGAGTTTTTGTTACTTCTACCAATTGGCTCAAAGTCTACTCTTTGGCATATTACTGAACGGTTACTCGAACTTCCAAATAAAAAGTTCTTCAAGCATTTTAAGGGTACTCGAATGATTCATTGAATTTATCTTTTCATTTGTTAGCTATTTTTAATGTTATGAAATTCTCAAAGTTTATGAAAGGAAGCGTATAAAAATTAGCATACAATTTCCGATATCTTAAGATCAATAAAAATCTTGGAGTATGCTTCACATCCAACATTTCAGAGCCTGTGACCAACTGCATTTTCAACCTTGTATTTTTCCATGTGCCAAACTAGTTTTGACCTTCCAATACTTTCTATAATGTTCAAATGCTTGAATTTTATACAGGCAAAGACTTTCTTGACAACAAACCAAGTCTATTACCTTGTCTCTTAGACTTATCTTAAAATGAAGGAATTTTACTTATTTTTCTATGTTTGTGTATCATTCTTAAATTTTTTAATTTATCTATCATACCTGATGTTGTTCTTAAATTTTCTTGATTGAAACCATTCTTTTGCATAAGTAAAATAATACAAAATATGTAAAGAAAAAATAACCATCATCACCTACTCCCTCCCCCTTCCTGCCACTGATTTCCTGAAGGAAGCACTGTTGACAAGATCATAAGTATCTTCCACATTTTCTTCTGTAAGGATAGAAATGTGTGTAGTGTGTGTATATATACATATATATGTGTGTGTGTGTGTATATACATCAGGATTGTTTTATTTTTGTTGTTGTAGTTATTTTACCATATCATATATATTAACCTACATTTTCCTTTTTTAACAATGTATTATGTTCTTTCCTCTAGGTCAATAAATAACAACATTTGCACTAATTTTCATAGCTGTATAATGTTCAATGGTATTTTCAACCCATTATTTACATTAATATTGTTCCAGATGTTGTGTGCTTTTAGATAATTTGTCAGTGTTTGGCTGAATTATGGTAACATTACTGCATTAATTTGCTTTTTAGATCAAAACTCTTGAACTGTTTTGCAAAATCTTCTACCCTACCCTTTTATCTTTTTTGTTGTGAGATATACTCTCTCTTTTTTCACGAAATCATGATTTGCTTATCAAAATAATTGATCCGTAAAACCCAGTCTTACTCAATTTAACCAAGTGGAGCAGGTGTTGTTAGAAGTACTTAGATTTGAATCTTACCCTTGGTAAATTAGCTATGTGAGCATGTTTAACTCAGGTTCATTTCACTTGTAAGGCAATACCACTAAAAATACTTTTCCATTGCAAAACTGTGAGTATCGATACTCTAAAACCCTAAGCAAATGTGCATTAGATGGAATGGGATAAAAGTTTTTTTTCTCTATAAAAAACATATCTCTTTCCAGTTAATGAGTTTTAACTGGATGTAGACATGAGAAGACCCTCTCTGCCTATATTAGTTTCAGTAAGTTAAAAGAGACTCAAAAATCACTAGAAAACATAACTGATTTATCTAGCTATATGATTCATTCTCATGAAACAGTGGAAATTAGCAGTAGGGAGAGTCATGATTGGGTTTAGTGAAAGGCACACAACTTGATTTTAGAGTAACTTGGCTTAATTCCTGACAAAGTTAAACTTCGAGAGATATATTTACTTCATTTATAAAGTGGAAGTAATTTTAACTTCCTCACAGCTTGACTGTAAGTATTAGACAATATAAAGTATGTGGATATACTTACAACCATATCTTAGGCGTAGTAAACTTATAATACATAGTAGTTGGATTAGTAGAGTCTCTGTGTAGTCATTCAATAAGTATATTTCATGCATCCATTGTGTATAATTTAAATACAATGCCTTTTCTCATGGAATTCATAGAAATGGAAAAATTAGTTATAGCTGGGTGATTATTAAAGACTTCAGCAGATGGCTCATGATGGAAAGGTAAGCAAAAACATAGATGTGCAAAACAGAGAGCATATGGAAATAAGAGCACTTCATCTGATATGACAGGATCAAAGAAAATATCAATACAGTAACTGGATATAGAATTGGTAAAGAGGTTGAGGTTAAATAACTTAAAATTTTAATGCCACTTGTGTACCTCATCAGCGGTCTTCAAATACCAATCACTATATATCTACTCTAAAGTGGTAACATGATTCTTAATGTATACCATGAAGTATTTGGGGAATCTTTCTGATTTAGTTCAGCAATTGCCTCTTGAGCCAAATTTGACTTTAACACAGGACAGAGTAGCATTTTATTTTATCCCGATGCCATTGATATGTTTACTCAGTTCCCTTTTATAAGTTCCTAAGTAAATACTAGAACAATTGTTTTAATATTTCTAGCTGTTCAATTTAGGAAAGAATTTTCTTTCCTACATAATATATATAAACTTTTTAATATTTTTAAGGAAAAAGTTTCACTTAACAAAGACTTAGAGAATTTTCCCAATAGTTTCATGATTCTCTTTTAGTAACCCAATAGCTATAAATATCCTAGTTACAGAAATACTTGTGTATAATATAAAAATAACCACAGTAGCCTACATATCATTAATCGAAATGAGAAACCTAGTAGCATTTTTTCATCCCACTAAAAATGTCCCTGAACAATGGTCCCAAAAAAGTGAATATTCATCCTTTTTTATTATTATTTCTAAAATTTAAGAATAAATTAAGAAGTGATGCAATTAGAATAAAAACAGTTTAAACATGTGCAAACTTTGACAAAAAAATGAAAAATTAAGTCAGTTATCAGGATAATTTAAGCTTTACAAGTAATTTTCTTGGCTTACCTGGCTAGCTTAAGTAAATGAACCTTTTAGCTCAATTTATACAAGGTGACTTTAATTCTTCATGGTACTTTGTGCTAAGTCAGGAAAAAACTATATTTCCCTTCTTGCTGAAATAAAAAATTATAATGAACAGAAAGCAAAATCTATACTGTATTTCATGAGATCTATATAAATTTCTCTTTAAATGGTTTGGTTGAATCTTCCCTATCCAAGCAAAGTTATTCTAAGAAAAGTAGTTCCGTACATTGTTCATATATATTTTATAATACGAGTGTTTTCCTCTTCCTTGATTATGCTTTTTACACATAACATCAAATGCTATCTTGCTTTGTAATGCCCTGTAATAGTCTAATCAAGAAAAAATGGGATGATTCCTATACGTTTCTCAGCAATAAAATGGCTTTTCAGAGTGTGTGAAAGTCATGAGCAGGTGATGATAAAATGAATGTCTTCCTCTAATCCCCTCCCCACCAAAAAAAAAAATTTGTTATTTTAAGAGGCCAGTGCTTTTGAAGACTATGAAGTCAGAATTATCAGCATATATAACACATAATGATACCCCTAACTTCTTATATTTTTTAAAGATTTAGGTTGTTTGTAGTTGCTTAAAAAATATTCTTTGAAAAGTTTAGATGCATCCAAAACCCCTGTCCTTCTCACAATTCTAATTTAAACTCATTTTTATAATTTTATCAACTCAACATACCAAGTTGAATTCATATTTTTATTTTAACTGATTAATATGAGTTTTTATTTTCTCAGATTGTTTGATAATCTATAATAGAGAAAATTGTTGAGCTTGGTTGATTGGGAACAATATTCTTTCAAGAAAGTAACAAATCAATGACTGAAAAGGCAAAGAGAAAAGCAAGCAAAAAAATTTAATATATGGGCAGGGAGTAAAATAGTGGAACATTAATCTCAAGAAATATCACACTCAGTCAATATATGCTCCTGGCTTATTAACTGGCTAATATAGTATTATAGCTAAAGCCTCTACATTACATGGATCTTGTTGGAAATGCAGATTTGAGGACCTACCTAGGAACACTTGAATGAAAATCTACACTTTAACAAGATCTGCAGGTGATCAGAAGACAATTTAGTTTGTACTTAATGGGAAACAGAGACGTTCTGGACCTATTGACGACGATGATGATGATGATGATGATGATGATATGAGTAACTAAAAGTTGAATACATACTATATGTTAGACTTTATTGTAAGTGCTGAGTATCGATTATCTCATTTAGCTCATATAATAATCCTTATGAGTCAGTTGCTAGTATGATTTCTGTTTCATACATGATCTCATGATCTTGACAACCATGTTAGAGTACAGGCATCAGAATAACTTATGCTAAGGAATACAAGCATGTCTCATGTGCATAAACCATATCAATAACTTTGTCTGTAATGTAATCTATTTTGGAAAGGGAGAAGCAGAAATATTTTTTGTTCTGTTGGTTGACTGGTTTGTCAGCATATTATTTTAGTTTATAATTTTTTTTTTAATTTAGATAATCATAGTCCGGTATTCTATTTTATCAAGCAAAAGAAAAGCAAAAACAACAAACAACAAACAAAAATACAACAGAGTTATTTGAGAAGTAAATGCTTAAAAAAAGTACAGAGGGTGAACATTCATTTAACTTCAAACGTGCTGTAAGTAAACTGATGAACATTTTTTTTTAAATTTAGCACCTATATTTTACTCTGAGAACTTAAATAATTCAAATATAAAGCTGTTGTAACTTGAAATTATTCTGAACCATAGAGAAATGTGGCTATGCAGCCTGAGTCAGGTAGCATGCAGCTGCAACTTCTGCTGGTTTTTTTTCCTATAAATAATTAGGAAGACCAAACAGCGTCAGAAGTAAGACCTCCCGAGATCACTACCCCTCCTCATGGAGTAATAAAGTAATCTTCTTTGGAATGTAGAAATCTGTAACCAACCAAATTGCTGTAACATATGTACTGCTCTAGTACGGAAAATGTAATCTTGCTAAAATTTCTCTGTCTCTGCCCATATAAGTGCAACCTTATCTTCTTCACTGTAAAACTCTGACCCCATTTGTTTGGAGTCTGTGCTTTCCAGGTTGCTATCCTCAAGCTCTTCAGTCAAATGAACTCCACATTTAATTATATTTTCTGAAACTCATTATTTAAGGTTGATAACTTCTAGAAAAAAGGGGTGTGCAAACGAGAGAAATCTGTTTTAAATGAAAATAAAATTTCAGGACCCTCTAAATTTACTGTTCCAAGGGATAAATTAATTCCATCGAGATTGAGTCAAACAGCATGTAACCTCTGCTTCTTATAGATAAACTCACTTCCTCATTGTCCTTGTTCTGTGAATGACTAGGAGAGACCAGAGACCAGGCCTTCCCCATTTCTAATCACTGATCTTTGTCATAGATTAACTGTCCTCTTTATTGTCCTATACCTAACTCAGACCTGATGGCACAAGAGACCTCATGACTGCTATATCTTCAGTATGGAATGTTAAATATACCTTTCCTGAGAGTAAAAGAACGCCTTGACTAATCAGATCATTGCAACTATGCATTAAACCTTATATAGAAAGATGATAATATTCTGTTAAGCTTCCCTAAACTATGTCTATATAAACAATCCCAAATTTTTACACTTTGGAACACTTACTTTCATTCTTTGAAATCTGTGTTTTCTGGGTGGTTATCCTCAAACTTAATGCTTGAATAAATTCTCTTTAAATTAGATTCTGACCCTTTTGATTATTTTAGGCTGGTATCATTGACCTTGAAGATAATTGTTATGCCTCTCTAAAGGAACTTTCACAAATTATTTTAACAGCAAATAAATATTAATTGAGCGTGTTATTTTTAAAAGGATACAGTATTGAAAATTTTTTATTTTACTTTCTATTGATAAAACTGAATAAATGCTCTTGACTTGAATGAATATAAAACAAAAAAAATTTAAATTTATTGATTATGAGTACTGAATAATTAGGTTAGGTCATAATTAGTAGCTTCTCTATGCAGTTATTTCTAAGTTCTTGTTCTCATAACAATTCATTGCTCACATTCTCCACTGTTTGAAGGATTCCCCTAGATGTTCTTACATAGCCAGTAATGTCAATTCGCCCCTCTCTTCTTGGAGCTCATATTATCACTGCAAATATATTTTAAATGATCTTAAGGTTTGAGGAAAAATAAAACAATACTTTTCTTGGCTTAAAGACAATACTTCTTAGCTAATACAGAATTATATGAGTTTAGGGTAAAAAGGGAAGACAGCAAATCCTCTAGGACCACTCTCCAGTCTACAGATAAACAAGATTCCTTCCAAACTGGCTAAGATCACAGCTTCGTATATTGCATGAAGACATACTTGACTACATATTGTATAAATTCATAAAAAGAAGTAGAAGATAAATCAAACTTTTGTCTTAAAGATGCTAAGTACCTATTTGTGTATGTCATTATTCAGCATGACAATGAAATCATCTCTCCATAAGTGGACCCAGTGCCCTTCCCTCATTTCCAGGGTGCTAATTAATACTGAGGTAAGTACAAAAAAGGCAGTGGGGCAAGATTAGCATGACTGTCAAAAGCAGGATTCTATTTTATGTAAACACTTATCATATGACACGAATTTCTCTAGCCTTATTTTATAATGAAATTGATAATAAAGAAAATCACCTGCTCTTCTTTTGCTAATGATGCCTTAACCATTTTTTGGTATAGCCACATTTCGACCCAGGTCTGTTTAACCTCAGTGACTAAGTGTGAAGCACTACAAAGTACTCTAGGGTTTATCTTATCCTTTTGGTCCCTTCTCCAAGTTTAGTGTCAACCAAAGCTATTCATTCTCCATAGAGCATGCATAGAATGCAGGGGATGAGACGGAGTGCTGATCATCATCCGGCAGCATTGCTTAGACTAGACAGAAGGCAGTAACTGTACAACCCGAGTAAATATGGATTCTATCTATAATGATCACCCTAAGTCTAAGAACACAGGCCAATCTCTAAATAAAAGTTTTAAAGAGAAGCACTTGATGAGCATATAGGGCTTAAGTATTTCAGTAGTGTGATAACTCTAGCAGGGAAGTTGCTATTTTTGGGAGAGCAAGAGTAACGAAAAAATATTTTCCAAAATAAAAATTAAGGAACAGTAAAATTGGTATAATAAAGATTCCAGAAAGTTTTACTTTAAACTTCAAAACTTAAGTTTTATTAGGCCAGTATGTACTGATCAGTTTATTGCTCTCATGCTTTATTATTTATACACCAAGAATCATTATTTTTTGGAAAAAAAATGACATTTTGAGTGATATATGAGATTAATCCAACTCACAAAAAAGTAGTGGCATAACACTTTAAAAATTACATTTATTTATATCACTATCTCATTATCAAAAGGATTCAAGGTAGTAAATATATGTGCATTAATTTTGATTATTCAAATATCACTACCATGCTAGTTATTTTTACACATTTGTATTCATAATTTAGTTTTCAGTTTATTATTATTTTTGGCTTTTCAAGAAAATATATAAATCATATTAGAGAAGTTTTCCCTGTACTTTACTTTACTTTTACTAATATATATTATCTATTGGCTAAAATTGTGAAAGTTGAGAGAGAGTGTTAGGGACAGAAAAATAGGTGAGAGGTGATGGAAATTAGAAAAACAATAAGGAGGAAGTAGTTACAGAAAAATACCCAGGAGAAACAGTTCTTTCAGTCTTAAAGAATGGGGTAATTAAATCATGGAACACTGACTGCCAATCAGAAAATAGAAAAACACCCTAAATGGTGACTTTCTCCATCACATGTATGATTCAGTCCCCAAACCTTGTGACATATAATCATAAGTAATTATGACTAACCCTGTGACTAACATTTACATCCACATAAATCACTAACATATAAAAGGAGAAAGGTCAGAGCTAATTAGGGTCATCTCCACTTGCGGAGACACACCCGTTTCCCCCTAGGAAACATCTTTGTTTTCTTCCCTGTACTATCTTATAACTTCACTATTTCCAATAAATTGTTCACGCATACTAGCTGAGTGTCTGTCATCTCTGTCTGCCGCACGGGCCTGGCTTGTGATTCTTCCAAGCCAGGAGCCCAAGAACTGGGACAAAAATTCAAAGTCCAGCCGTGGACACCGAACCGTGACAAGAGAAAAGATAAAAGTAGCTTTTTCTTAGTTTGTTCTCTCAGTGAGGGTGTAATATAACACCCTCTCTTATGACATTTTACACACACGCACACACACACACTTAATTTTTCTATTTCTAATTGATTTTCAATTGCAGTTAAAGAGGATTTTTTCTTAATACTTTCCACTTTAGTATGATTCAGTTCCCTGGCATTCTTTCAATGCTTGGTTTTTGTGGCCTCATTGTTTACAGTGCATTCAAACTTTCCAGCTCTTTTCTACTCATTCTGCTTTTCCGGCTTTCATTTATAAGCAAATGGAAAGCTTGTGCAGGGTTCACTTTAAAAGAAAGTGACTTCCTAATGACTGAGAGACTGTCCTTTATGAAATTTCACTCCTTCCCCCATCCCCATGAATCACCCTCCTTAGCATTCTTTCATATTTTAAAATCCCTTTGTCTAAGCTCATTTAGAGCAGTGTAGCCAGGTGGGAAGAGGGTAGAGCAGAAAGTCAGAGGAAGGAGGTTGACACCTGGGCTCTTGCTCTGCGTATTCACTCACTCTGTGGTCTGAATATTTCTGTACGTGTTAGAAAAATAAAATTGTCTCCTTTGCTTTCTACCCTTGCTCGCCTTCCCATTCGCATCCTTTTTGTCTTTCTCCTTCCTTTTTATACTTCAAAGAGGTTTGAAGCATAAATTAAATACTATACCAAAAACTTTCTATAAGCAATGAGATGTTTTTAGCAAAAGAGTGACAAATCAGTGTATTGCAAAGAATAGGTTCTTCTGTTCAGTATAGAATAATAAATATCTGTGTAGGAGTATGATAAGGAAATAATACCTTTACTCAAAGTCTATTATGCCCAGTTGTTGGGCCAGGTGCCCCACATTCATTATTATTTTATTTTTCACTGCCATACTGTGACACATGTATCCAATCCTAATTATATAGATAAATAGGCCCAGAAATTTAAGTTATTTTTGTATGAATTTTGTTAACTCGGGGAAGTGGGAAAGATTAAAAATAAGTGTTGATTACAATCTGGGCAAGGGAGGGATTGGGGATTAATCCTGCTTAATGGGTACAGGGTTTCCTTTTTGGAGTGACATAAATGTTTTGGAACTAGATAGAGGTGGTGGTTGTACAATGTTGTGAATGTACTAAATGCCTCTATCATATTAGAGAAGTTTTCCCTGTACTTTACTTTACTTTTACTAATATATATTATTTATTGGCTAAAATTGTGAAATTTGAGAGAAAGAGAGTGTTAGGGACAGAAAAATAGGTGAGAGGTGATGTTCTAAATTGTTCACTTTAAAATGACGAAAATTATGTTATGTAAATTTTACCTCAATAAAAAAAAGTGGTGTTTAAAAAAAGTTACATTAAGATTATTTTGTCCAGTATTATTGTAACCACGGAATTAGCCCAAACTGGGCCTACTCCATTGATAACAAAATGTGAAGTTATCTTTGAGGTATAACAGAGCCAAAACCCACAAGTCATGTAGCCTAGGCGTGCACGTCAGAAAAAGCTTTGACCTCTAACAATAGCCAGAAGCAACAATTCCTTCCCTCAGAAACAAGAAGACCAGGACATGACCGGAATTTGAATGCCAGAACTCTTTCAGAAGTGAGAGATCCATTGGTCTGAAAGATCTGTGGCTAAAATCTGCCTCAACACATCTTTTCATAAATCGTCAAATTTAAAGCCCTCCAGTCATACCCTACCCAACCCTACCCAACCTACTTTCCTAAATCCTTTCTCTTGCCCTCTGAGCCCATAAATTTGTCCCAGACCTCAAACTGGGGAGACAGATTTGAGCCCGCTTCTGTCTCCTTGCTGACAAGTTTTGCATTAGAAGCCTTTCTTTTCTCAAAAGTTTGTGCCGTAGTTATTGGCTTCTATGTGCAGCAGGAAGTAAGCCCAATTGTTAGGGACAGAAAAACATGTAAGAGGGAAACCGTTGCAGAAAAACAAGTGAGAGGAAAACCGTTGCAGAATAACAAAAAGGAGGAAATGTTTGCAGAAAAATAAAAAGAGGGAATGGTTATTTCAGTCTTAAAGAATGGGGTAATTAGGCCATGGAACACTGACCACCAGAGAATGGAAAAACACTGTAAATAGTTACTGGAACATAACCTTTAAGTCGTGTCCATACCTGGAAAGAATTCAGTCCCCAAAGCAGTGACGTATGGTTATGAATAATTATAACTAACATCTACATAAACATAAAACCACTAACATAAAAGGAGGAATATGGAATTAAACAGGATCTTCTCCAGTGATGGAGACAGACCCATTTCCCCTTAGGAAATGTACTTTCACTTTGCACCCTTAAATTTTACTTGCAATAAATTCTTCATGCATACTTGCTGAGTGTCTGTCATCTCTCTCCGTTGTGCAGGCCAGGCTTGTGATTTCTCCAAGCCAGGAGTCCAAGACCTGGGGCAACACTTCAAAGTCTAGCCATGAACTGAACGGCGACACAATTGCTCAATGACAATATTTTATATTAAGATTAACATACGAAATAATACCTCCAAAGTCACCACACTCTGTGAAATTACTGAAGTGGAAATATAGATGAGAAAAGCAAAGTATAAAATTATATTTTTGTTTGAGGCCTTGGTCTCAAATCCTAATATGAAACTCCAGTGACTGGGTGATAGTGTAGTAGACTCACATTGTTCTCTAGGTATGTTATGAATGTTCAACACAGAGCAAATGGAAAAGATAATGAGATTTACAAAATATGACAAAGTATACAGAGTTTATTAAAGCACAAAGCTTGAGAATGTCCAGCCAGGAAAGCACTGACCCCAAAAGAATGAGTTTGGTGTTTCCAAAGTGGAGGAGATAAGCTTTCACATATATAGGCAGAGACAGAAAAGTTCCAGCAGGATTACAACATTTTCCACACAAGAACAGGTATACACACTACAGGAATTTGTTTGGTTACTGTAAACTAAAACAAAATCTTAAGCCTTTCAGCCAACTAAATGGACCCCACTTCTTGGCCACAGGGACTCCTAGAAAACCTTAAAGCTGAGTTGCCAGCTATGAGGAGAAGGAAGGTCAGACACATCTAGTTATGCCCTGTCCCTTTTGGAGTTATTCTTTGTAACAAAAAGATACAAAATCATTAACAAGCCTAAGGCCATGTAAGACAAAGTTTAAAACATACCTGCAGGTCATCAATTTACTTAACAGATCACTTGAGTCTCTGCATACGTTTGGTGGCTTATCTCTGATTAACAGACTTCCTTATTTTAACCTAAATCATTCCAAGCCTTTAGACAACGTTTTATTTTTTAACCAATTGCAAATCAGAGAATTTTTAAACCCACATATATAACCTGTAAGCGCCCACTTTCACATGTCCTGCCTTTTCGGGCCAAAGCAATGTACACTTTCCATGTATTGATTTATGACTTGACGTGTAATTCCTGTCTTCCTAAAATGTATAAAACCAAACAGTAACCCAACCATGGTGAGACCACTTGCTCAAGGCTTGGAATAGTCTCCCCTTTTTTTCCCAATCCTCTTGTTCTGTTTTTGGAGCTTTGATTTGAGGTAGTTTTATATAAAAATCGAATATGTTCTGAAAAGCTAAGATTTTCTCGTGCAGTTACGTTTTCTGAAACAAGGCATCCATTTTTAAATTTTCTTTCTTTCTACAGCATTTCGAAGTCATGAGCTACTTTGAAAGCATATCTGCTATCCATATAAATATTAGCAGTTATTCCTTTTGCCAACTGATAGGCTGTAATTAATGCTATTAATTCTGCTTGTTGAGCTGAGCTCACTGCTCGAAGGTAAGCACTTTCTATTTCTTCAGTCAAAGATGCTGAAGCATAACTTGCACAATAAAATCCAGATTCATCCTTTAAGTTACATTTATCTGTAAACCAAATAACATCAGTGTTAGTAAGGGAGGGTTTCTTGCAGATCCATTCTAGGAGAGCAGCTGGTCAGTGGAATTTATGTAATCATGAGTCATTTTATGTGACGGCAGGGGCAGAAGAGCGGCAGCATTTAGATTACATCTGGAGATTATGACATGGGAAGCAGGGAGAAGAACTTCACAGGAAACCACTCTACTAACTGAATAGTATTGAGTGCGGTGCTAGTTTAAAAGCACTTCCACAGAATATGGAATGAAGACAATGAGGGGAAATCCCATCACTATCTCTTCAATTAGCAATAT
This sequence comes from Daubentonia madagascariensis, assembly GCA_023783475.1. Lineage (NCBI taxonomy): Eukaryota > Metazoa > Chordata > Mammalia > Primates > Daubentoniidae > Daubentonia > Daubentonia madagascariensis. The sequence continues at coordinate 20,950,572 of JAKFHU010000726.1, read as the reverse complement.
TTGCTTTCATGCAAGGAGGCAACCCTTGGAGGCCACAGGATACTAGTAGTATCCTACTAGTCTATTTTAATCTCCATCTTTTTGATTCAGAATGCCTAAGGTGTTTCCCTAATTTTCATGAACAAACAATGAAAATGAAATAATATAATTTTGATGTCCTAACACTGGGGCATCTTTAAGACTCTTTTTAATGTCTTTCAATGTTAACTAATTTTCTTCTTTCCATTCCAGGGGTCTAGCTTATCTTATTTTAAAAGAGTATATAAATGTTGAGTTTTTAAAAAGTTTGGAATCCAACTTCTGCAGTATCCTGCTAACCCTAAAAATCCACTCAGTTATTTCTTAGTTTTGGGGATAGGAAAGACCAATGTTTCTTTTATTCTATTCAGATTGATAAAAAGGCCTCCCTTTGATATAAGGTGACCTGAATATCCTACTTGTTTTTGACAGAACTAAAGTTTTTCTTTTGAGAGCTTATGTCTCTGTGAAGCTAGTTGTAATAAATACACTTCATCTTTTACGGAGAATTCCTTATCCTCTGAGAATAGTGGTAAATCATCTACCTACTGTATCAAAGTGGATTTCTTAGGGAAATTGACATCTGAAAGGCTTGCTTTTAATATTTGTGAAAAACAAGTTGGGCTCTCAGTATATTGCTGAGGCATGACTGTCCATGGGTATTGTCTATCTTCCCAGGTGAAAAAGAAAAGAAATCAAGCTATGCAGTTACAGGTCTATCACAGTAAAGAACTCACCTTCAGTTGGGATGGCAGTCAACAACATATGGGTGTTTGGATGTTGGGCAATGATTATGCTATTAATTGCTCTTAGATCTGTTTCCAAAGTGGAGGAGTTAAGATTTTACTTATATAGGCAGAGACAGAAAAGTTCCAGCAGGATTATAACATTTTCCATACAAGAACAAATGCATAAGCCACAGCAGTTTGGTTACAGATTGCTACATTCCAAGGAAGATTACTTTATTACTCCATGAGGAAGGGTAGTGATCTGAGGAGACTCTTATCTCCAGTGATATTGGGTCTTCCTAATTTTTTACAGGAAAAAGAACAGAAGTTGCAACTGTATTTTGCATGACTCAAGTTGTTGCATGGCCACATTCCTTCAACACTCGGAATGATTTAAATTTCCACCAGCTTTAAGTTTGAATTGTTTAACTTTAGGAAATCATTTTTTCTATTTTCCCCAAGCCCTAAACCAAGTCTTGACTCTTGATCCAAAGGAAACCTGATAATTCCAAAGAAAAGGGAATAAGGCAGGCAGGAAGAGAAAAAGTTTTCTCTGTTTTGTTTGTTCTTTTGTTTTATGTCTGTTTGTAAGAACCAGAGTTTTTCAGATAAACAGACATGGTTTGAATCACCACTCTACCAATTACAAAATAAACTTTGAACAAGTTATTTAACAACCTTAAGATCATTCTCATGTGTATAATGAGGACTCTAATGATACTTTCTTGGTAAGGATTTTTAAAGAATTAAATGGCATAATACATATTAATGAATGTTAATAACTTAAATGGAGTCATTATAAGCCATAGGGATAAAACAATAATCTAGTAACTTTGCCCTCCAGGGAACAGCCCTGCCCCTTACCCCTCCAGGCTTAAAGAACTAAGAACAACTAAAAGTACTTTGTCCCAGGTACTGAATTTTTTAATCAGACTTGCTTGGTAGAAGCAGTTCTGGTTAGCACTGGCCAGTAAAATATTCAGAGACCCGACTGAGCAGATCTGTTACTCCTCTCCCTTAGGAATAGAGAAAGGAAAGTGAAATGGAGACTTCAAATATCCACTCTTGACGTTGAAGGTAACACGTAGTATTTCTTTTTTTCTTTTTTGAACCCAAATGGGCTTAATGATGCAGACCAGTAGTGTCTTAACTGGGATTTTGAGTTCATTTCTTTGTGGTTTGGGTTTATGTACAGTGCAATCCTCTTTTTACCTTTTCTCTCTTGTTTGGCTTATCATTTTAATCATTTCTTCCTCTTTCTTCACCCTGCCTCAGTCTGCTCTCTGCACTCTCAAAGTAACCCAAGTTGACAATTCCGTGTGTGTGTTTCCATGTTTTCCTCTGTGCTAGTATAATTCTACAGACATATACCATACAAATATAACTAAATTATTATATAAGTGAAGGTTTTTGTCATTTGTTCTTCATATTTCTGCATTTTTCTTTTCCTCACTTATGTATAGTTTGTGGAAATTATAAACAAAGTTTGTGGCAACAAACTATGAATAAGGATTTAAGATGAAGATTTTATTAGTCAACTTCTAAGATAAATACATTTTAATTGTTGCATATCTCAGAATTTAAAAATATCCTACTTTATTCAAATATTCTATTTATGGACATTAATTTTGTTTTTAATTTTTATGCTATACAAAATAATTCTGCAACAAATGTTCCTCTACCTACCAATAAAGTTGGTTGTATTTCTTTCTATGATATTTTATTTCTGTAATTGAAATTGTTGGGTGAAGTTATATATTTTACAAGCTCTAAAAAGTTTACTTTTACATGGCAAACAAATAAAAAGCTAGAAAAAATTTCTGATTTTCATAATTTTTATTTATCTGTGTTTCTAACCTATAATTAATGGATTTTTGGTAAACTATAATAATTGCATATTCATGTACTATATATTAAGTATCTATCCAATATAATCATAACATACCAGATATTTCAGTGAATCACCCATTACTGTTTACAGACACACACAGATTACAAATCTCAGAAAAAGATATAAATATCCTAATCTGGATTATTTAAAGATTTGGCAACAGAGGAACTAAAAGTCTCCAGGTGAAGAGTAACAAATTTAGGGTTAAGAAAAAGAACAGCTAGACTAGAATATGTTTTTACTTTCTATTTCAGTTTTTTCCAATATTTTCTCTCTCCTTTCCCTCAGGATATTTATAAAATATAGACATTGTATTTGCATATATAAAATGCATTAAATGTTATTTTATGAATTTTTTTTGTAAAAATATTCTGAGAGAAGATTTTTGTTGTTATAGGTGTTTTCACCTAGAAACCCATGAATTTTCAAAAAAGTTTTAGTGAGCCAAAATTATTTAACTAGTTAGAGGTGATTTCTTTAGGTTCTTACAGCAATGCTAACACAAAGGAAAATGTTGAAAAATGAAGGAGATCCTGATGTGAGAAAGAAAGATAGAATGTTTGGATGGTGGGAACAGTGAGCAGTTTGCCATATGATCATGAGTTCTATAAGTTCTATGATCACTGTGCCATATTTCATAATCAATAGTGATTGTCGTATGTGTTGACCAGAATTCAAATGACAAATTACATAAAGAGGGGCTAAGAAGTTTCATCTTTTGAGATACCCACGGTACTACCAGAAAAATAGATATGAAAGGTGTGACTATATTGGCAGTGTTCTGTTAAGGTAATTTAAAAATAATTATATTTGTTTTCAACCAAGGGTCACTTTTACTTTCACTAGAATTGGTAGTAACTGTCTATCAACTCTTGCCTTGAAACAGTACTCTTCCCCTATTTAATCTCTTGAATGCTTCCATAGACTGTGGGTTTATTAATATTAACTTAGGGGGGCATTTTGTAAATGTCATTCACAGTTTTCCATCACAAATGGGAGGTTTTGGATTGATTGATTTGTTGAGCTCTTTACTTTCGGTGGGTAGGATACAAGTGAAGCTGTTAGTTAAGTAATGTAAGATAGGCATTATGCTAATAGGATTTAAAACGAAAATTTTGTTAGTCAACTTATCAGATACATATAGTAGTCCCTCCTTATCCACGGTTTTGCTTTCCAGGGTTTCAGTTACTCACAGTCAACTGTGTTCCAAAAATATTAAATGGAAAATTTCACAAATAAATGAATCATAAGTTTTAAATTGCATGTCGTTCTGAGTAGTGTGATGAAATTTCCCACTGTTCCACTCCCTCCTACCCAAGATGTGAATCCTTTCTTTGTCCAACATATCCATGTTGTGTGTGTTTCCTGTAACCATCTCAGTTATCAGATCAACTGCCCCAGTATTGTGATGCTTGTGTTCAAGTATCCTTTACTAAAATTCATAATGGCCCCAAAACACAAGAGTAGTGATGCTGGAAATTCATATATACCAAAGAGAAACCATAAAGTGTTTCCTTTAAGTGAAAAGATGAAAGATCTTGATTTAACAAGGAAAGAAAAAAAAAGTATGCTGAAGCTGCTAAGATCTATGATAAGAACAAATCTTCTTTCTGTGAAATTGTGAAGAAAGAAAAAGAAATTCATGCTAGTTTTGCTGTGGCACCTCAAACTGCAAAAATTATGGCCACAGTGTGTTATAATTGCTTAGTTAAGATTAAAAAAGGCATTAAATTTGTGGGTGGAAGACATAAACAGAAACATGTTCCAACTGAAGGCAGTCGGGTTTGGTACTATCCATGCTTTCAAGCTTCCGCTGGGGGTCTTGGAAAGATTCCCTCAAGTATGGGGGGGGAGGGTTACTGTATCCAATTGCCAAACAAACTACCACAAAACATATATGTAGATAGTTCATTTGTTTGATTGTACTTATCCATTCAGCAATAATGCAAATTACAAATATACTCCATCATAAAAGTCTCTTGCTCAAATGGCAAGAAGTGAGTCATAAGGTTGTTCACTATAAATACATTTGTGGCATGTTTATTGTGATGCTTTATTGGTTTGGTAAAGTGATAAAATGAATAATTAGAATACCAGTTAAACACATATTAGCAAATCAATGGAGAAGATCATGAGACTGAATTAGCTGTTTAAAGACAGCTTTAAACCCAACTTCATAATATGAAGTGGTTGACTGTAGGTTATCTGACCTATCTCAAACAAATACAGATGTACTTTTAACAAATAATACTATATTGCAGTCAGTAAAAACCTAAATAATAGAGCGGAAGCTTTTTACGCAGTGGATCAAGAACTCAAATCTACAGGTGAAAATAGAGTAGATACGTATACATCTGACAATGTTAGGACCAGTAGTTTGTAATTTTCAGAATAATTTGAAGATGACCCTCATCTGCCACTGAGTTGCCTGGCCTGTCAGCCAACTGAGATCCTGGGGATCCCTCTACTCTCAGCTAAAGGGGTAATGTTCTAGCTCAGTTTCTCCAGAGATGTGTATCTATCCTGTAATTCCCCACAGTTCCCTAGCTCTCCAAGCTTCCTCAGACAACTCCAATAAACAGATGACACTTTCCTGGAAAAAAAATCGTTTATCCCGCAAATGACAAGTTTTCTCTCTTGCTTGTCCTAAGAGAAGAATAATCCACATAGGTAAGGATCATTCTTCTGGAAAGAAAACTCACTCCACATTCAACAAATATTCTGGCCGTGTCATGCATCTTCTTGGGAAGACTGGGAACACAGACAACTAAATATATATCTACATCTTATTGATCTTGGTCTTGTGAGTTTCCTGTTTTCCAAATAAAATCTATTTGTTAACCCATGACATGTGACATTACGGAGTTTACCCAGAACTCTTGCACAGACACTAGCAGCCCAAAAGCGAGTCACTTGTCACAGAATTGGAAGGAAAAAAAAAAAACACATTTAAAATCCGGTGCCATCTCACCTTTAATATTGAAGTTAACCTGAAATACATAAAAATATATTTATTGATTGATTTTTTTATGGATCTTATGATTACTGTTTTACATCTTCTCCCTTGTGTTAGCCACAGGTCTAGTGCAATTTTCATGATTTTTGTTTACTTATTTTTTAAAAGAGAAAAATCTTGGCACCTGTGAAGCAATATAACTGTTAAATTTGATTATTGTACTGCTACAGTGGTATCAAGCAAGCATTAAATAATAATATTTTTAGTGAGTCAATTTGGTTGCTTTTTATATATATAACTTGGCTTTAATTGAGCAAACAACCCTTTTCCTTTTCCTTTCTCATTTTTATCAGTTTACATAATGTTAAATAAATTTTCAGTTAGATAAAACAAAACTTAGTGGCACATACAATTTTGTGAACAAACAACTGAATTTTGGTAACCACTTGTGGATGAAAGGAAAAACATATGAGAACACAAGTGAAAAATGGTATGTCAAGGGCAGTTAGTATGTTTTACAGAGAGAAATAAAGCTTCAAATATTTTAGTAAGCAGGTAAAGTAGAAGGTAGTTAAGAGAGCTCTTCTTGTATTTGAATTAAAATAAGTATTTAATTATTGATTTTAATCTATATAATATTCATCTAAGTTGTATAAGTGCTCAAATATACATCAATCGATACAGATATTATTATACAACAGTTTTCTCGAAAGTAATAGATAATCTATTATTTTAAAAACCCAATGGTGGCCAGGCACGGTGGCTCACGCTGTAACCCAACACTCTAGGAGGCCGAGGCAGGAGGATCACTTAAGCTCAGGAGTTCCAGACCAGCCTGAGCAATAGTGACACCTCGTTTCTACTAAAAATAGAAAAATTAGCCACATGCAATGGTACGCACCTGTAGTCCCAGCTACTCAGAAGTGTGAGACAAGAAGCTGGCTTAAGCCCAGGAGTTTGAGGTTTCAGTGAGCTGTCATGATGCCACTGCACTCTAGCCTGGGCAACAGAGCAAAACTCTGTCTCGAAAAAAAAAAGTTTTTTTTCAAATCTTATTCTCTACAAGATGTACAATTCTGTGCAGTGTTTTATAAACTTACTTTTGTCTTTCCTCTGAAATGTTATTATATTCTGATTTTTTTCTTGCATTTTTATAAGGTTCTTCCTACTTCTCTTGCCTCTACCTCTCTGTATCTGACTATAGTTCATCTTTATCATCCTCCCAGCCTCTCTCAATGTGGGCATTCCTGAAAGTCCCTTCAATTTTTTTTAATAGTTTTATTTATTACGAGCAATCACCCAATGTGGGCTTTGAGCTTCAATGACATTCTCCACCCCATTACTGGATTTTCAAATCTTCATTAGATATGCAAGTTCAAAGTTTTTATAGTACATCAAATAATGAATATCATGTCTCTTCTGGGTCATAACTTTCCATCATAGAGTGCTTCCTTCTAAGTAAAATTGGATATGCAAAAGCCTTCTCAATATAATCTTAACACATCTTTCAAGCCTTAATTCCTACTGTTTTAGTTAAGGTAACCCATCCTTTACCTTAACTGAAAAACTCACGATTTTCAGTTTTATTTTCATAAATCTGTCTTACTCACCTCTCTTCTTGAAAAGTCTAAATATTGCCTGTACTTCAAAGCTCAGTGAAAATTGTATACACCAAAAAAGTGTTTCTGATGCCCACAGGACACTCACCTCTCCATTTCTCAGACTCCTTCAATCTCAAACTGTGTCTAACTTTTGTCACTTTATGATATTGTCTTATTTATGCTCTACTTGGATATTAGTCAATCACCCACTTGGGATTTAGACTCTATTTGAGTTTTGCATTTGTATGCAATTGTATTTTGAGGACATAATATGTGTTGGGCCTGTGATAAGAATTTATTGATTTTTTTTTCTATGTGGTCTTATCTTATCTACAAGACTCTACACTTGTAGAAGAAAAGGAAAGCTTCTTCTTCAACTTTTGATTCTCCACAGCACACCATAGTATGGTGGCTTCCTAAACTAGAAGCTTAACAACTATCTTTTAAAATAAATGATAGAAATAGATATCTATCAAACTCCTAATACCAGACAATTATTATATTTATTGCTTACTTACTCTTTAGTTTATAAACAGCCCTAAGAATAGTAATCTGGACTCTCATACTCTGAAGAATCCTATGTATTCATCATCAATAGGTAATTTTTTTATCTTAGAAATGGTCTATTCAGAAAGATATTGCTCATTTTGCCTCATGATATAAAGTATCATGATATGTAAACAATTTGTATTACAAAAAGTTTATTTTCTGAGATTGTCATTTTTATATTTTCCAACTATTATAAAGAGAAACTTAGAGTTTTCATCATAAAAATAGTTCATAGCACTGTTGTCCTGATTTTTTAAAAAATCTATGCAACTCTCTGGAAAAGTACTAATAATACATGATTCCAATTAAGATGATACAGATTTTACACGGTCAGCAAAATGCACAAAAGGAACACTTCAAGGCTAAGTGATAATTACTTCATAGAAAGATTTTGGAATTTTAAAAACAAACAAAAAAAGTCTAGATATTTTTTGCATCTTAATTATAGGCTTCAATACAAAAAAAAATCTATATCTGGAATTAAAGTAAAGATTCTTTATCATAATAAATACTCTGGTGCTGTCAGTCTGTGAAGCCTATGAAAGTTCTAACCTGGCTTGCATGCAGAGGAGAATTAAGCAATTGTTATTTACAAAAGTAGAAGGCACTGGGATTTGATATTCAAGAGTATACTTAAAAAGAAAACTTAACCATATCAATATAAAACAAAGCAAAACAAAAAAGATAGGATGTAGATAAATATTCTTGTCCAGAATTCAAATGATGTCTGAAACAAAAAAGGGTAGTCTGTGGGAGATAGACCGATTTCCAAAGGTAACAAGGAAATAGGGCAGGTTCATGAAGAAAATATCAGGAATTCAGCTGCGTGATCACCTAGAAGAATGTGCAGCATATGCAGTCTCAGAGAACTGAATTGCTAAGTTAAAATGATGAAAAGTTAAAAGAAAATCTTGATGGTAAATTGGTATGTTTCAGAATATAAGTGTCTTAATTATGACGAATAAGGGTCATAACTAATTCAAAAGGAAGGATCACAGCTGAATCTCCAGGTGAAAATTAACTATGCAACATTAGTGTTACAGGGACGTCAGAAAGGAAAGACTGTCCTCTCACAAAATTCCAAAAGATGTTAACTAGTGGGTCACACACCAATTAATTTATTTTCTCTAATCATGAATTTTTCTACTTTTCTTTATTTTGAAAACTTTCTAAAAGGAAAACTTTGTGCTGTCTTTGGTAGGCTAGGCTCTTTTGAAACAAACCATTCCCTTATTAAGAATAACTCGGATCTCTAGACAACATATCTCTCTTTAACACACACACACACATATGCACACACACACACCTGTTTCAAAGTTTAAGTTAAAATGGTAGTGAAGAATTGAAGGGTAAAGGTATAGGAGAGGAAGAAATTTCACAGAGGTTATCTTGAAATTTGGTGAGGCCCTTTCCATAAAGCAGTGGTCCCCAAAGTGGGGACCCCAGATAAGCAGCATCATCATCACCTGCAGACTTGTTAGTAATGCAAATTATCAGGCTACACACCAGATCTAATGAATCAGAAACTGTGAGAGTGGAGTCCAGCAATCTGTGTTTTAACAAACACCCCAGGTGATTCTGGTGCACACCTGGTTTGAGAATCACTATTGAGGAAGGATTTAATGATTACAAGGGTAGCATCTTAGAATGCTTTTGGCAGAATCGTCATACTGTGGGAATAAAAATTAGGTTTAACCCCACCCCATGAGTTTTATATATACAGATAACATACAGGAATTTATTTATGAGGTTAAGGTAGATAAATATTTCTTAAATTGGAAACAAATAACAATAACTATAAAAAAAGATAAATTTGACCACATTAAAATATGTATCTTATAGTCACCAAAAGATACTACTAAGGGGAATAAAAGTGAATCACAGAGTAAGGGAAGATATTTGTATCACCCATAATTAAATAATGGCTCACATTCAGAATGTATTTTAAAACACTCTTATACATCAATGCAAAATAAACAATGTAAAAGAAAAAAAATGGACAAAAGACTTGAACAGGCCCTTCCAAAAAACAAATTACAATTTGGCCATATTGGAGAAGGAAAAGTGCTACGTGAGCATTTTTGAGAGGTTCCTAGGGCACCGTGAAGGCCGACCAGAAGCAGTGGCATTTAACCTAAGAGTTGAAGTACAGGCAGCAGTTAGATAGAAATAGGAGGATGGGTCGGGTGTGATAATTATTATTGTAAGAGAGAATTGTTAGAAAAAGTCTTCAAGGCAAAATGTAGAGTCTTTGGTATTAATAAGCCAAGGACAATTCAGCATTACTGGAGTTTAATAACAGAAACTGTATGGTTAGAGATGAAAATAGAAAAGTACTAGGAAAGTGTGGCCTAGACAGCCACTGCTTGTAGGTAGAGAATTGTAGAAGATAAACTAGAAGGAAGTAAGATAATAGATAGGCAGATGAATTAAAGGGCTGTGGCCTTAATCCACATTATAAATGGAAGAGCTGCCTGCTATGGAAGTGGCAATTGGAAAAGAAAGATGCCATATTAATTTGAAAAATATATGTGCATGTGCACACACATATGTATGAAGGTCTTTGTGAACATTTGAATGCAAGGGGTGATGAAGAAAGAGGAGAAAAATTTAAACCCCAGTTTCTGACTTGAACATCAGGGAAATAATGGCGTCATTCACCATGATAGAAAAACAAGAGGAAAAAAAGCGGTTTTATTGTTTCCTTCTATATTTTTGGTTGTTTTTCATTTGCTTCATAGAGGATGAAATTGGTGAATTTTCTTTTGAATATGGTACCTGTAATAGTTTTTCATTGCTACCATAACAAATTACAACAGTTTTGGTGGCTTATAACAACAAATGTGTTATCTTACAAATCTCTAGGTCAGAAATCCAACATGGATCTCACTGGGCTAAAATCAAGGTGTCAGCAGGGCTGAATTTCTTCCTAAAGGCTCTAGAGGAGATACTCTTTCTTTGCCTTTTCATCTGCTAGCGGCTGCCTGCAGCCCCTTTCCTCCTTCTCAAAGCCAGCAAGTCAACATTTCTCCCACTGTACTTCCATCATCCTAACTTTCTGACCACAGCTGGGAAATGGTCTTTTTGTGAAAGACTTATTTGATTAGATTGGGCGCCTATCATAATCTAGAACATTATGAGAGGAGGAAAAGCACAAAAGGATAATAGCAATACAGGTCTGAGGGTCTGGCCACCTGTTTCGTTATGTTAGATGGAGATAAGGGGATTAGCAGAGATTGTGGAAGGTGATGGGGGTGAGAAATTTGAGAAGAGCTAAGTAGATTTGAATTATTCATAGCTGCTATGGAGAGCTGGAAAGTGAACAAAGCTGGGAAACTGACAACTTTCTGAGAAGTATTCAGGGCCCAGTTGAGGTCACACACCATCATTGACAAACAGGAGTATAATGTAATTTATATTTCAAAGTAACCACATTAAAAAAAAAGTTGAAATTAATTTTAATAGTACATTTATTTAATCAGTATATCCAAAATATTTCCATTTCAAAATTTAATCAGTATAATAAAGCTATTAATAAGATATTTTATATTTTTTGTACTGTCTTCAAATATAAGCATGTACTTTCATCCTTATAGCACATTTTAGTCAACCTAACATCACACATCAAGGAACCGGAAAAACAAGAACAAAACTAAACTCAAAATTAGCAGAAGGAAAGAAATAACAAAGATCTCAGCAGAACTAAATGAAATTGAGACCCACCCAAAAAAAGAAAGAAATACAAAGAATCAACAATAAAAATGTTGGTTCTTTGAAAAGCTAAACAAAATTGATAGACCACTAACTAGACTCTCTAAGAAAAGAAAAGATGCAAATAAAGAAAATCAGAAATGAAAAAGAATAAATTACAACTGATACTGCAGAAATACAAAAGATCATCAGAGACTACTATGAACAACTCTATGCTCACAAACTAGAAATCATAGAGAAAATGGATAAATTCCTGGCAATATACAACCTCCCAAGACTGAACCTGGAAGAAATAGAAATCTTGAACAGATCAATAACAAGTACAAGATTGAATCAATAATAAAAATTCTCCCAACAAAATGAAGGCCAGGACCAGATGGATTCACAGTGAATTCTACCAGATATACAAAGAGCTGGTATCAATCCTACTGAAACTGTTCCAAAAAATCAAGGAGATGAGAATCCTCCCTAACTCATTCTATGAAGCCCGTTTCATCTGGATACCAAAGCCAGTCAAAGACAGAAGAAAAAATGGAAACTACAGAATAATATTCCTGATGAACACAGATGCAAAATCCTCAACAAAATACCAGCAACAAGAATTCAACAGCACAACAAAAAGATAATATACCATGATCAAATGGGTTTTATTCCAACGATGCAAGGGTGGCTCAACATACACAAATCAATACATGTGATTCACCACATAAACAGAATTAAAAACAAAAAAATATGATTATCTCAATAGCAATAGATGCAGGAAAATCTTTTGATAAAATTCAGCATCCCTTCATGATAAAAACTCTCAGCCAACTAGACATAGAAGGAACATATCTCAAAATAAAAAAGCCATATATGATAAACTTACAACCAACAGCATAGTGAATAAGGAAAAGTTGAAAGCATTTACCCTAAGAACTAGAACAAGATAAGAACGCCCACTTTCACGACTCCTATTTAGTCTGGTACTAGAACAACTAGCCAGAGCAATCAGGCAAGAGAAAGAAATAAAAAAGTATCCAAACTGGATAAGAGGAAGTCAAATTATCTCAGTTTACTGATGATATGATCATATACCTAGAAAACCCTAAAGACTCCACCAAAAGACTCCTAGATTTGATAAATGAATTCAATAAAGTCTTAGGTTGCAATATCTATGTACACAAATCAGCAGCATTTCTATATACCAATAATGATCAAGCTGAGAAAAAAAAAACAACTCAGTCTCATTTACAATAGCTGAAAAAAAACTACCTAGAAATATATTTAACCAGGAGGTAAATGATTTCTACAAGAAAAAATATAAAAGACTAATGAAAGAAATTATAGATGACACAAACAAATTGAGAGCCATCCCATGCTTATGGATCAGAAAAATCAATATCATTAAAATAACAACATTGCCCAAAGCAACGTACAGAGTCAATGAAATTCTTATCAAAATACCAATGTTATTTTTTACAAAACTAGAAAAGAATAATCCTAAAATTCATATGGAACAAAAAAGAGCCCAAATGGCTACAACAATCTTAAGCAAATGAACAAAGCTAGAGGCATCATATTACCTGACTTCAAATCATACTAGGAGGCTATAGTAACCAACACAGTATGGTACTTGTATAAAAATAGACACATAGATTAAAGGAATGGAATTGAGAATCCAGAAGTAAAGCCACTTACCTACAGCTAACTGATCTTTGACAAAATCACTAAAGCACACATTGGGGAAATGACACCCTATTCAATAAATGGTGCTGGGAAAATAGGTTACCCCTATACAAAAGAATGAAATTGGATCTCTATCTCTCACCATATACAAAATTTAACTCAAGATGGGATAAAGACTTAATGTAAGATCTGAAACTATAAAAATTCTAGAAGAAAACCTAGGAAAAATTCTCCTGGCCATTGGCCTTGGCATAGAATTCATGAGTAAGTCCTCAAAAACACAAGCAACTAAAACAAAAATAGAGAAATTGAACTTAAACTAAAAATCTTCTGCAAAGCAAAAGAAATAATCAACAGAGTGAGCAGACAACTTGCAGAATGGGAGAAAATATTTTCAAACTATACATCTGACAAAGGACTAGTATCCAGAATCTACAAGGAACTCAAACAATGCAACAACAATAGCAAACATATTAAAAAGTGGGCAAGGGACATGAGCAGACATTTTTCAAAAGAAGACATTCATATGGACATCAAGCATATGAAAAAATGCCCAACCTCACTAATCATCAGAAAAAATGTTAATTAAAACCTCACTGAAATATCATCATATAGCAATCAGAGTAGTTATTTTTAAAAAGATGAAAATTAACAGACTTTGGCAAGGAAGCATAGAAAAGGGATGTTTATACACTGTTGGTGGGAATGTAAATCAGTACAACTTCTGTCAAAACAGTATGGAGATTTCTCAAAGAACTAAACATAGAACTATCATTCGATACAGCAATCCCTCTACTGAGTATACAACCAAAGGAGAAGAAATCACATCAAAAATATCCTTGCACTCATATGCTTATTGCAATGGCATAGATACGGAACCAACCTAAGTGCCCATCAATGGATGATTGGATAAAGAAAATGTGGTGTGTATGCGTGTGTGTACGCATTTTGTGTGTATGTATATATATATACATACACACAAAATGGAATACTACTCAGCCACAAAAAAGAACAGAATCATGTCTTTTGCAGCAATATGGATGGAACTGGAGGCTATTATCTTAAGTAAAATAACTCAGAAGCAGAAAGTCAAATACCGTATGTACTCACTTATAAATGGGAGCTAAATAATGTGTACACATAAACAGAAAGTGTGGAATAATGGACATTGGCGACTCAGAGAGATGGAAGTGTGGGGGAGGGTGAGTGATGAGAAATTGCTTAAATAGGTATGGTGTGCACTGTTCAGGTCATGGTTGCACTGTGTATTGTTTGAGTGATGGTTGCATCAAAAGCCCAGACTTCACCACTACACAATATATCCATGTATCAAAGCTGCACTTGTACCCCCTGACTTTATACAAAAAAAAAAGATCACTGACCATAGATCACCACAACAGATGGAATCATAATGAAAAAGTTTGAAATATCACAAGAATTATGAAAATGTGACACAGAAACACAAAGTGAGCTTACTGTTGGAAAAATTGCTGTCAGAGACTTGCTCAACATAGGGTTTCCATAAACTTTCAATTTTTAAAAAATGCAATGTCTGTAAAGCACAATAAAGTGAAGCATGATAAAATGAGGTGTTCCTGTATATATACATGCACATATATACACACACATATATGTATGTCTCTTGCATCATTTTCTCTAGATTATGACATTCACTATAATTCTTAATAATCTATTTTTAATTTTCATTTATAATTTACCACCAAAATAACTTTTTATTTTTAATTTTGGTTTTATTTATTCTCTTCTGCACTTCAGGGCCCCAAATTACCTATGTTTGATTTTAATTCTTGGGAAGCCATACACATTTCTTTAAAATTACTTTTATCTTTGTAAAATATTTTCTTTCCATTCTCAGCAATTTTTATCATGTCAATAGTTTGGTTTTCAGATACGTCTACTCTGAATCTTGCTACATCTATCTTTTTCATAGTTCATGTATTATTACTATTATTTTTAACTTTCTAATGGTTTTATTTAGCAATCAATTTATTTGCTTATACATGTAATTGTAGGTACTATACTTTTTCATACTATAATCCTGGCTTGTTTTCTTACCTTTGTTCTGTTCATGAATTTTATAATGTCTATCAATTACTGAAGTGTGAATCACTTTTTAGAGAAAATTTCTTCTATTTGTTTAGCTATATTTTCTTCATGAATTTTTTATTTATTTTTTGTAATTTTTTATGCCATATTATTCCATCCTATTCATCTTTTCTTTTTCTTATGATATACTTGTCTTCTCTTTACCTAAATATGTTGTACTTAATTTATTGTTAAATCTCTGCCTACTATGTTTGAACCAAGTTTTTCCTTCCCTTTAGAAATATGGTTTGGTGGTGGGATATTGATTGTTCATGTTTTGTTTACTCTTCTTTTTCCCCTTTAGTTGCTCATATCTTATGCCAGAAAATATGACCATTATCCCCATATTAAAATTTAAGAGCAATATTTATATTTAACAGTGAAAAAAGTTCAGGCTGAATGCAATTTTTTTTCACACTCTTATCATCACTCCCAGTGAGTATTCCAGATGAAAAGAACCTGTGCAAAATCCACAACTCATGCTTCACCAAGGAGGAGGCTTCTGTGTGTGGAAGCAAGCCAAACATTGAGCCCTTGTTCACCCACATCCCCCAGGGAGGGTGAAAGTTCATAAGAATCGAAAGATCTCTCTAGGTAAAACATAAGAAATTTGATGTTTTCTGCCTGATAATCATATATTTAGAATTTTATAATACTACTATTATGTACCCAAAATAATTATTAAAAAATTTTTGAAAAAGGAATTTTATGATCTCAAATATTCTAAACCTAGTATTTTAATATATTCCTTATCCTTACATACCAGCAATTTGCAATGTGGAAGAAGAGGGGAACAACCCCCTCCTCCCAAAATATTTGGGAATATCAGGAGACATTTTTAATTATTCTAACTGAAAGGAAGGTCCTGCTGGCATCTAGTGGGTAGAGGTCTAAAATGACTCTAAACATCTGAACAGTGCCCCACAACAAAGAATTATCTGATCCAAAATTTCAATAGTGCTGAGCTTTATAAACTGTTCTAGACCAGTCTATTTCCTTTCCTATAATGTTTCACTTGATCTTTTATGTCCTCTCTTCTCTATACTACTTGGTTACTGTTTTCTAGAAGTTTTGTTGTCTGTCAAAAATCATTCTGCCTAACATTATTCTTCTCTTGGTATTGGCCAGCAACTCTTGTATTGAAGAACTCTTATTAATTCCAGTAGTCACTTTCCTAATACAAAGAAGTAAGTGCAAAAATTATTTGAGATGCTAATTAGATTTACAGAATTATTTTCAAGGCACTTTTTATAATTTACATCCATTATAATTTTTTATAGAAAAGAGTAGGGATCCCACAATTAATTTATCTATTTAACTAGTTAGGGGCAATATTTATAGTTAACTCTAAGAATATTTAAGGCTGGTTATAATTTACATTTTCCCACTTTTATTATCTCTCCTATGTATATTACAGATGCAAGAGCTAAAATTAAATGGCAAAACCCCATATTTATTTAGCACCACTTATGAACTATTAATTTTTCTGGAAGTGTAAATATAAATAAACTTTACTATACTCATCTCTAAGATTGCACAATAAACTGGGTGAAATGTCCATGTGCATAATCTATTCAAATAGAAAATGATTCTATTTTTTTTTCTTCTGATCTGCTCTCCATGGCAAATAAGCAAAAGAAGCACAGACACTGGAGTTTTCTGGGATTCATGAAACTTAGAGCAGTGCTGTATTATAGATAATTACAGTTATCTATAACAACTGCATGAGAGTTATAGGAGTAGTTATTTATTCCATGAAATGTTTGAACAAGCTCTATAGACCAGGTGTGCTGGTGTTAGGAATGCATCAATGAACAAAATTAATAAAAATCCCTGCTTTTATAGAACTTCTATTCTGGAGGACGGAATACATAAGATGAATAATCAAATGTAAATATGTTAACTGGTTAAAAAGTCTTAAGACAAAAAGAAGAGTAGTGAAGTATAAAATGTTGGTAGAATTCCAATTTTTGAGATTTATGGGACTAGTTACAGAGCTATATTATTTCCAATGCTAGCAAATTATCCACATTTTGGAGATAAAAATACACATATTTATTGTGTAACAGTTTCCATGGGTTAGAAGTACAGGCATGACTTACCTGAGTCCTTTTCTCAGAGTCTCACAAAGTTACTTGCCACATGGACCACAAAGCCTCAGTCAGATAGGAGAAATAAGATTTTTTCTTTCTTTTTTCTTTTGTTTGAGATCAATTATGCAACATGGTGAATATAGCTAATAATTGAGTAGTGAACATGTAAATTTTGCAGATAGTAAATTTCAAATGTCTTATCACAAAATTATTAAGCACTTGAGGTAATTAATATATTAATTAGCTTAATTTAACCATTTCACATTGTATTAAAAATTTGTAATACCACTTGGTACCTTACAAATATATATACATCTATAATTTGTCAATTAAAAATTATACTAACCAATATTTTTTTTAAAAGTTAAGAATGATTTGTGTGCTCACTTATCTGAATTTCACATATTCATATATTCTTTAGAAAACTATGTATAATTCATTCTTAATTTACTAAAAATTAAGTATATATTTTGTGGTTTGATGATGCAATTTTCAATCTAGCAATAAATACAATAAAAGACTATGGATTCACTGTGGAATCCATAGCATAATTTTTTTTCCGTAAAGCGTTTTCTCTTCTCAATCTTTCTCAGCTATAAGTTTTTTACTGCCAAATTCATGTAGAAAGCTACAGACCCATGAAGAGGGAGCTATGAGATGCAATTGTGCTTCTAGCTTTCTTCAGCGTTTCCGATCAGCTGATTTGAAAAAGAAAGACATTTTCTTTGTCACAATAAGCACTAAGAAATGGTAAATTGCATTTTTACAAAGGAACGCTTTAGTGTACATGTCATTGGAATAAATTTGTGCAGATTAACTGAAGCTTAAAAATCATTTGAAATGTCCCTTTGGTGTCTAGCACAGTGCCAGCGGGTGCTCAATAAGTGGTTGTTGATGATGAGGGCACAGATATTTAATACCTTTTCATAGTGAAAGTGGATGTGACTTTTTAAAGTACTCATGTTAGCTACATTGAAAATGTGTTTATAGTCTTTATACTGTGACAGAGAAGTTAGAAATCAGGCTGTGTCTACATAAGACTAATCATCCAGATAGCAAGTGAAAGATGCCATCATTTATCCTCACACTTAAAGACATCAAATATTTTAAATACATTTAGGGGAACTGTGCAGTGCTGAGAAAATTATCCAGATGTTTAAGTCAGGCAAATGTAGGGATGAATCCCTAATCTGAATCTATTTGTGGTGTCTGGTGCATGCTCCTTAACATGTTTGCAATTCATATCCCTTATAGCTTTCAGGTTTTTAGTTGTTTGTTTGTTTTAGGATTCTATGCAATCAAGTAGCTAAATGGCTATCAGTTCATCAGTGTTGGGCTTCTTCTTTTAGAATAAAGGTAACATTTAAAAAAAGAAAGATTAATGAAATAAAAATTCATATAAATGATGGTGAATAACGTTCAAACATAGTTTTTATTTCATTTTCACATAATAATTTTTATAGCTCTGAATATTGTAGAACTTCCAGGGAGGTATTGGTGATATGTTTTTATGAAAAAAAAGATAGATTGGGTTTAAATGGGCAAATATTATAAAATGATATGTGTAGGTGAGTTTGTGTTTGGGAGCTGGTAGAAGAGATACATACATTTTGCAAAGAATGGTATATAAACAGTCATTTTTCCTTGACATACATTTAATTATAAAGCTTAATAATTGAATACCTAACAAAAAAAGAAGGCTACTGTCCTTATGAAGATATAACTTTAATCACAATATCTGGTATAAGAAATCACTAAAATTTTTGTAAGAAAAAATTAGTAAAATTTGCTAAATCTAGTTCACAATCTCAAATATTAAAATAACAGTATGAAATAACATATCTAACAGATAAATTTATAACATTTATTGCTAATTTCCCTGACTTCAACATTGGACCCTTTAAAGGGGTTACTGTCAGGCTCACTAATAGCTCAGGTGAGCAGTAATTATGAATATGTCATCTTTTCCAGTGTCCGTAGAGTGATCATACAAGTGCTTGAGCAGGGTTGAGATGCTTTAAACGTAAATTCTGGCATCTTACTGATCCATCTCTGAGGAGAAGATATTTGACCTTCTATCTTTGTCTACAGCTCATTGTTTTCACTAATGTTATACCTTCAGCTTTTATGAATAATTGACTAAGAATATGTATTAAAACATGTCCATATTATAAAATTTTTCAGATAGCTGTGTGCCTTGTTATGGTGAACATTGACTAGAGAAGCTGGTCTTTTAAAATTGTCAACTTGGATTCAGCAAATTTGTTTTCAGAAGAATCATTGAAAGGCAATAAGAACCTTCCCAATTGGTCTGGGGGAAAAAGAAAACTGGACCTTAGTGTCTAGACAGAAGTTACCACATCAAAAATAGGTTAGATTGCAGAGCTCAGAAGAGTTGGGAAAAACTTCATAGTGAACAAAGATCTCCCTAGGAGGACAGGGATTTAGAGGTTAAACTTTTTTTAATAGATTAAGAAACTTATCAAGGGCCACCCAAGGAGAACTCACAGCGATTAAAATCTAATATTTACATGCTACTTCTTATGTACAAGACACTGTTCCAAATTCTGTTATAAACTCATTTAATACTCACAATAACACTATGTGGACTTATTATCCCTATTTTTGAGTTGAGGAAACTGAGGTATATAGAGTTTAAATAACTTGCCCAAAATCACACAGCTGGCAAGGGAAAGACTCACCCAGGGGTGGGGAACCTGAGGCCTAGGAGCCACATGTGGCCTTCCGGATCCTTGAATGTGGCCTTTTAATAAAGGGATTTGTTCTGTGAAGTTTGGATTTGGTCGAGTTGAAGTCTGGACTGATAACCTGGTCTCAATTTTAGGACCCAGATGGGTGATAATCCAGTTCTAGCCTAGCGTATGACTGCAGCTGGAAGCCGTTCACTCCTTTCACTGCGACCCTTTCAACTACCCATCCTGAAATAGTGCACTTCAGAACAAATTGTAGATCACGTAAGTATACAGCTGAAACATTAAAGGCCCAAGTGGGAGAAATTTCAGTCAGACAAAGTAAGTAGCCTTGGGATACAATATTTTTAACAATGACAGAATCAATGGCTACAAAAACAATAACAGAAAGTCTATTAGTGGCTGGAAAAGATATTAAAATTTTCTCTCTATCAGGGATTTAGTAGCAAAACTTTGAAGTGGGTACACACCACTGTTCATGGACTTTTTAGGAAAAGGGGAAATTTCAGAAAAAAGTTTGAGTACTTTCTGTTAATTTAAGAATTATTTTATAAAGCCGTCTTTCTGTGGTATCACACATTTTGATAAAGATTGGAATAGGTCTTTAGCAATAATAACGTGGAATTTTTCCTTGGAAAATAGATGAAACTTTTTTTCCCTTAATATGTTTGAGTTTTGTATGATAAATTCATCTCAGAGTGTGACTCATATTCTGCCTTATTTTTCTTTTTAATTTTTTTCTTTGTATCGTACAACTTTTTATCAAAATTGGGTTATTATTTTTCCATTAGGGTTACACGTGTTTTGCACTTTCTTGTAATTAAGGTATTTAGCAGGGTTGCTAATTTGAAAATTAGTTTATATTTTCTTAGTAGCAAAAAATGCTCTCTGTATTTCCAGAGTCGGAGTCAGACCTGTGGGTGGTGGTGTTGAATGCTCAATGTCTAATTCTTTCTTCAATGAAATCAAAGATTGGAGTTTGCCTGGGTCAGAGTCACCTCTTTCTCCTCTTTTCTGTTAGATAGATTTTAGAGTAAAGTAAGGGTCTTTTTATTTAAGTAATCCCCATGACTCATATAACTTTTGTCATCTCAAGCTTCAGGCTAGAAATGAGGTCAAGGATACAGTCTCTTACCTCCATTGCAAGAAAAAGTTCAAGGCTACAATTGAGTAAGAACACAAAGGACAATTTTTCTCTTTTTATCCATTGTGAGGCCCAGAGTAAAGGCCATAAGATTAGGTCTTCCTCTTGACACAAAGGGACATTATAGAAATTTCTATTTGAATTATATATTTGCTTAAATTTTATTCTCCATATTAGTTATTTTGGGTTAATTTTTTTTTTTTTGCAATGAGAAATTGAAAAAGGACTCTGGTCTTTCATTCACACTGCATCTTCCTTGGACTCTCACAGTTTTTAATGCCTTTCTATTTACACACATACATTCATTTTAGCTCATTAACTTTCTCAAATCATAGCAGAGAGAAAGAAGTAAGATGAGAAGGGGCAGGAACCCTGAGAAGCAGAACTGAAAGCTGAAAGCATTAGGAAGACATGGCGAAACTTGTGTACTTTAGTTAATAAAAATAATGACTCTGTGACACTGAGAATATGTTAAATTATGTTTAATGGCTTTCTGTTTAACAAGAAACATTGTGAATAATACATTTTAGATAGATTTTCCATCCAAAATATTAAGAAATGGACTCTCAATAGTGTAACTTTATTTTGGAAATTTCTTAATACAGAACATATGTTGCTAGCTAAATACAGACTGAAGGAGCTGTAGCTCTGTACCTTATATATATATATATATATATATATATAAAATAACTACTATGATAGTAAAATGAAATTGAAGCAAATTAGTCTTGCTAGTTAATGTTGAAGTGGGTAATTTGAGTAATTAATCTAGGTTGCTTGCAGCAAAGGATTTATTTTGATACATTTTTAAAGAGAAAATGAAACATTTATAATGTGAGGATAGAATGGAGGAATTATATGGATATTTGGAAGAATTTACAAATCATATTCTTACAAAAATAATATTTATTTCTGCATGAGGTGAATGTTTATTTATTAATCTGATCATTATTTATCAATTGCACACTATGTACATTGTTTAAGCGTGGGAATAAAAAGTGAAAACTGATGTGGAATCTGTCACTACTAAGGTTAAAATATAGCAAGTTAGTTGGGCAATAAGAAGCAATTTGAAAAGAATGATGTGTGCCCCCGACAATGAAAGTAAAAAGCATTGCTGCATAAGAAGGCACCACCTAAGGACAACCTACTTGAAGGAGGAAGTAACGGGAAGAGACCAAACAACAGCATGATGTTACCAAGCGTGTGCAATTCTTACATCTCATTCATACAAGGAAGGTTGTCACAGTTTTTCCCATCCACCTATCTTGAACACCAGCCATTTTACCAATTAAAAAAAATATTCTATCACCTGTTATGCTAATATTCAAATTCTTGGAGATTTCAAAAGAAAAAATAAGTGCTAAGTTATCAGTTCTGAAAGGTTGATTTCTGATGAAGATTATTTAAATGCTAATTGTTTGCTTCTCTACCATAACTTAGTGTTAATTTGTACACACCTATAACTAACTGTTCTTACTTAATTACTTTAAATTATACACAGATAATATAATATGATTTTAGCCACCCAGACTTGATACAACCCCTTAAAATCTACCCCATTTGTTTCTATATTTTTGTTTCATTGCTTCAGTGGTGAGTTCCCCATACACAGAACCTGACTGTTTTGCAGGGACAGCCTAGGAAGTTCTCTGGATTAGTCTTCCTGAGCAAATAAAAAACATTCACAGATATGTTGTCCATTTCACATTTTACAAAGCCACACAAATTAGAGCAAATTGCCTGACATTCACTTGTTTTTAATACTTATTGAAAATAATAATATTAGTTATACAAGTTATAAAAAGTGGAATTTTATTAAATGAGATTTTAAGTAAGGATATGAATGTGTGTGTATTCCTCAGGAAAAAAAAAACTGTAAAAAGCTCTGTATTTTAGAACTGACTTTTAAACAAGAGTAAAAATCAATGACCAAATCTATTAATAATAATGTATAGCAAATCAAGATAAAACTAATTAAACAGACATTGGGAGCATGATTAAAGTTAACATGATCTGAGATTCATTATTTAGGATGAGGTTAAAAACAATGAACAAATTTTATCATAATTCAATTATACATGTTAAAACTTCTACAGTCTCTATTTAAACATTGAATATAGAGTATAACTACCAAACTGCTAAAGGAGAAAATGTAGAATGGGTAGGTAGTGCTCTATCTATCTATAAGGTAAATGGAAGAAGAAAAAAATAAAAACAGCAGGTCAAAATAATGCCAAATAAGAAGGTAGAAATGATCAAAATCAACCATCATCATCAATGTAAATGTGCCAAACTCACCAGTTAAAAGACAAAGATTGTGAGACCAGATTATATATATCTATATCTTGTTCAACAGAGTTTGAGCTAAAATATAAGGACACAGAAAATTTGGAAATAAAAGTTGGAAACATATCCCCAAAACACTAACAAAAATAGCTAGCATTATTATTTCAAATCTGAAAACACTGAATGGACATTAAGCATTTTAAAAAGTGCTAGAGATAGTCTCTTTAGTAACTAGAAGTTATGAGAAAATCTTTTGTTGCACAATAAGTAGATCCTAACACTATAGATGTTTTGATGCATGGCTCATTTCAAAATATGTAGGAGCTATCTCCATGAATCTATCCCTGTGAAACCAGTGTATAAACAAAGATAGAGGCACACAAATAAATGAGAGCTCAGCCTGGAGCTGGAGGTAGGTGAAAACTAGGATAGCCAAGAAGCTACCTAAGAGCCAGAACATGATACCTGAGTCTCGATTACAAAGACAGGTGGCCAAGAGTGCAGAAGGTAGCAAGGGGAGAACAATGACAGAAATCAGACAAGCAAGTACCTGAATTGGGCCAGAGTTTTCAGAAGGCACAGGACTGTTAGGGGACCAGTTATGGGGATATTTTTGAGTGGAAGAGAAAAAGGAGAGCCAAATCTGAGAACTTTTAATTTGAGCTAAGACTCTTAAAGCAGCCTGAAAAAGTCCTAGAATGGGAACAACAATTAGCTTCCAACTAATGCAGAAATATAACCTTTTTGAGGGGAAGCTTTCTCAACATAGGCCTGCCAGATTTCCACAAATTAAAATCAGTCATCACTCCAGTGATAAATATTACTAAAAATAAAAGAAAGCAAGGCACTCTGCCATAGAGTCAATAAAAAGCCCCTACAGATTTAGAATTTAAAGAATTACACAATAGGATATGTTATGCTACAGTTACAGAAATAATAATAAATAAAAGCTTATTAGTTGCTGAAATTGCATATCATACATTAAGTGAGCAGAAAGCTCTACTCCACATAGTCACTAAGGAATCAAGCTATCTTGATTCCTGTTATCTTATAGCCTACCAGGTTGTTGCAACAGGAGAAGAGATTGGATAATTGTACATGGGATTTGCAATGTCTTGGACCAAACATGACACATGACACTTTTGTTTATATTTCCTTGGCCAGTACTAGTTAAATGATCCCACTTAACTTCAAAGGTACTAAGAATTGTAGGGAAACAAATAGAATATTGATTAGTATCAATGCCTCTGTCACAACTGAACAAGTTTATATTGTCAGATAAAGAATGCAAAATAACTATAAAAATATTGAAATAAAAAACATAGTTGGGGATGGGTAAAATGACAGGTTATTCTTAGTTTTAAATGAGTGAACTGGAAGATGTAATAAGATATAAAATAGTCATCTAAGAAATAAAGATCAAAATAAATAAAACAAAAACTGATAAACTATAAAAAATAGAACAATCTATTATAATGGCAGTTTTCAAAGTAACACAATAAATTATTGATAGATCAAACTGGCCATAAAAAAATCAATGATGGTATAGAAGGTTTGAACAATAAAATAACCAATTTTGATCTAGTAGGCATTCAGCTGCTTGAGTCCACATTGTTCTCAAGCACCCATGTTTGAATTAGAACAAATGGTCATTTATTAGGCAATAAAATATATTTCATGAATGGCCAAACATAATGTTACACTGACCAGTCCATTCAGTAATTTTTTCAGTAATACAGTATCTTTTCAATAAATTTTCAATATCTTTTCAATAAATTTATTTTATGTTAAATTATGCAGTAATTTCCCATCAGTTATTATCAGTAATAAAACTTTACCATTCACATGGAAATTTACCAATTTTCAAATAAAATTTTATTTTATAATACTTTAAACTTAGAGAATATTTGAGAAGATAATCATAGAGTTCCCAGTTTCCTCTATTGTTAATATCTTATACTAGTATGATGCATATATTATAATTAATGGACAATTATTAATATATTATTATCAACTAAAGTCCATGCTTTATTCATATTTCTTTAGTTTTTATCTAATATCTTTTTTCTGTTTTATAATCCTGTTCAAGACCCCACATTACACTTAATAGTCAAATCTCCTTAGGTGCCTCTTGTCTATGAGAGTTTCTCATATTTTCCTTTTTTAACAGTTTTGAATAGTACTGGTCAGGTTTTTTGTAGAATATCCATTGTAATTTTCCTGATGTTTTTCTCATGATTAAACTAGGTTTATGTGTTTTGGGAGGAAGAAAAGAGAAGTGTCGTGTCATTTTCATTACATCATTTCAAGGGTACACAATATCAACAGGATTTATAATCATTGGTGTTAACCTTGATCTCCTGGTTGAGATAGAGTTTGTCAGGTTTCTCAACCCTTAAGTTGTTATTTTTCCTCTTTTTACATCATACTTTCTGAAAGGAAGTTACTATGTACAACCCAATTATAAGGAGTCGAGAGTTACGCTCCACCACCTTAAGAGTAGAATATCAACATAAATTATTTGGAATTCTGCATTAGAAATTATTTATTCTACCCCATTTACTTATTTATTTATTCATTTATTTATATAAGTAGGAACTAATGAAAATTTATTATTTACTTTGGGTTATAATCCAATACTTCATTTTGTGTCTTGCATTTTTCGAGTGTTGCCCATTGAAAGCATTTTCAATTGGCTCCTGTGTTTCTTTGTGTTCTCCTATCTTTGTGAATATTTGTTTTTGTTTGTTAGCAATTACTTTCTGGCACAATAAGATGCTCCAGGATCATCTTGTAATTTTCTTCCCCAGTTCTAGAATCAACAGTTTCTCCAAGAAGTCCTGGCTCTATTTATTGAAGAATGATATTAGAATCCAAGACAGGGGTACTAGGTGTGCTTGTTACTGCTTCTATTGACTCTCTTAGCTGACAGAGCAAGGAAATATATTGTATAATTACCTCTGTGTATACACATATCTTTAAATATATATGTAACCATCTTTATCTATATATGCTAAACATGAGTTATTATAATGTCTCCATGGCTAAACATTTAACATAAGGGTCATTCTAGTCTCCTCCACTTACTTATCTATAACCTTCACTTCAACAGTGAAAAATTTAGCTTCATCATGATCCACATACTTATTTAATTGTCCAATTACAGTGCACACATGTAGCAGTATCAAAATTATTAACACAACCATACTCATGTGAATTAACTTTATCAATTTGAACAAGGTCCTTATGTATTATTTTTTATGCCTTTAATCTTATAGATTCACTCCATTCCAATGTTACATAGGTTAGCACCTTTTTCCTTATTTAAGTGAGGTTGTTTTATACACTTATAATACAGTTAAATTATTTTGTCACATTCTGTATTGCATTTGCATTCTGGGATCCCCTGCCATCCTAAATGTCTTTTAAAAAATTACATACATTAACATTCACTCTTTTTGCCATAAAGTCCTATAGGTTTTGACAATGCATAAATGTGCTTATCCACAATTACGGCATCACACATAATAGTTTCATTGCCTTAAAAAATTCACTGTACTTCACCAATTCAACCCTCTCCATTTCCTGGAAACCAGTGACATTTTTACTATCATAATAGTTTTGGCTTTTTCCAAAATGTCATATAGTTACAATCATATAATATGTATCCTTTTCAGACATACTTATTTCACTTAGCAAAATGTAAGGTTCCTCCATGTCTTTTTATGGCTTAATAACTTCTTTTTTATGGCTCAATAATACTCCATTGTATGGATGTCCCACAGTTTGTTTGCTCATTTACCTGTTGAAGGAATATGATCCATTGATAGACCACAATCTCAGTCAAAATCCCAGGAAGCTATTTATAGATCTTGAAAAACTGATTATAAAGTTTATATGGAAAGGAAAAAGACCTAGAAAAACAATGCTGAAGAAGAAGAAAAAATTGGAGGACTCACATTATTTTATTTCAATAACTAGTATAAAATTACAGTAATCAAAACAAGGTGGTATTGGCTAAAGAATAGAAACATAGATTGGTGGACCAGAATAGAAAGCCAAACTAATCTTTGACAAACGATTAAAGGCAAATCAATAGAGGAACAATAGTCTTTTTGACAAATTGGGCTGGAATGATTGGGCTTTTATACACAAAATAACCTACACATAGACCTTACAACATTTGATAAAAGTAAGTCAAAATGAATCATAGACTTAAATATAAAATGCAAAACTATAAACTTCTAGAATAAACCATGAGAGAAAATTTATGTAACTTGATTTTAGTGATGAGTTGTAGATATAACCCTAAAAGTACAACCCATAAAGTAAAAAATGGGTAAACTGGACTTTATTAAAATTAAATTTTCTTTGTGAAAGTCACTGTAAAGAGAATGAAAAGACAAATCACATACTGAAAGAAAATATTTTCAAAATTTGAAAATTTCATCACATCTGATGAAGGACTTGTATCCAAAATTTATAAAGATATTTTAAACTCAACAATAAGAAAACATGCAACCCAGGTAAAGAATGGGCAAAATATTTGAATAGATACTCACCAAAGAAAACATACAGATAGCAATTAAACATATGAAAATTTGCTCAATATAACTTGTCACTATGGTACTGCAAATTTAAACAATGATGAGATGCTACTACGCACCTGTTAGAGTTGCTCAAATCAAAACAAAACAAAACAGAAAATAACAATTGTTGGCAAAGATGTAGAACAACATGAACACCCATTGATTACTGATAGAAATACAAAATGGTACACCACTTTAGAAAAAAATTTGGTAGTTTTTTACAAAGTTAAACATGGCCTTACCTTATCATCCAGCAGCAGTTGTGCTCTTGGGTATATCCTAAACTGATCTGAAAAATTATGTCCTCACAAATGTACGTGGCAGCTTTATACTGCCTCTTTTTCTCTCCCTCCCTCCCTTCCCCCTTCTATATATATTTATCTTATTTATATATATGTCATATGTGTACATATATATTTATAGATAGTTTTTATTTCAAGCAGAAATGGGCAGTTAAGGCAAATCTGGTTTTAGTCACTGAAATATACTTTGAGTATATAGCTTTTATTTTATTTTGCTGTTTTCAGTTTGTTGTTGGTTTGGGAACTAGGTTGTAAGGGTAATGAGTTCATTATCATTTCATTTTTGAGAAGTGAACCATCAAATGGGTATGCCTAGTAGGCTGTTGGGTATGTATACCTGTAAGTAAGGAGAAGTGTCTGAACTGGTAGTAAATATTTGGACTCAAAATTAAATCAACTAGGTTTGTTGGTAATGATTGTGTATATTGAACTTTTTTGACCTGGACCAACCATGCAGCCTATAATTGGCTGAAAAAAATATTCTGAACACATCAGGTTACAGAAAATTCACTTCAGTGAATCAGAGTTGCTAATTCTGACAAAAATCAATGTTTCTATGAAGACACATAGTGTGTTTACAACCACAAAATTAAATTGAATAAATGAGCAGTTTATTTAAATAATTTAGGCCCCTCATACCAATTTTATTTGTATTATGAAAAATATATTTTTTATTTCTTTTGGATCCCAAATGCTTTTCCTCCCAATGTTTTCTGTGTTGCTAGCATCATTCATATACTACAAGTGCTGCCAAATCATTTCAAGTGCTATTTATCTATACATTTCTAAACTAATTTTTGCAACAAGACAAGTAAAATGAGACCAGAATTTATTTGTATATTTTTATTTATTATAAAAACCAATATATGCCTTTATGTATAGTAAGATATAAGAAGAATTGTTTACATTTGTTTTGAATAGTGAACTTTACATTGGAGGGCAGATTTGTTATTTATATAATAAAAATTTAAACCTGGAACCATATTAAGAAATAATATATTCTAACACTCATTTGAGAGAGATTAAAAAATAACAACTCGGTCATTAACTGGTTTTTTTTCTATGAGCCATTCTAGCCATTTTAGGTCACTAACTGTTAATAATTTTTCTAATAATATGGAATTTTATAGTGGAAATGATAGAATAAATAGGCCTTTAAACTCCTAATTGTATTCTTTTTCCAGAAAGCCCACTAATTCTCACTCCCTTTCAAGTGCACACAATTTTCTCTGTGTATTTTCAGACTTTGAATGACATGTAATTTTCCATATGGTGATAAGGAATCCATTTTCCATCTTTAGCAAATGTTCAGAAGTACCATGACTCTTCCGAGAGTGTCATGCCACACACAATTCTATCCCTGTGGGGCCCTAAAAAAGTAATAACTTTAAATGTAAATAACATTGGGCAGATATTTGCATGAACACTGGAGCTATAGATGTTTTAAATAAAATATTTTTAATAGAAATTTAAAATAAAATCCAAAGCAAAGACATTCTTTGAAATTCTTTAAAGTATCTTTGGAATGCTACTGACATCAATAAAATTATAATTAACCACAAGAAATATAAATTAGTATATTTTGGAGACTGGGGAGACCTAGTTATTAATTTATCAATTCATTAAAGCATACACTTACATTACTGGGCCCCTACTAGGTGCAATGGGAACACAAGGACAAATTAGATAGTCATTGCCTTCAAGAAATTTGACGTCCATGAGTGGAAGACGAATAAACAAGAAATTTTCATAGGCTGTGATGAGTGCTATCATTAAGTAAGTGTTACTGTGGTACAAAGAAGGGGGCGTAACTCTGACTTTAATTGTGTGTGTATGTGTGCGTGTATTGCTTGGGGAGGAGCACAGTGGGTTTTTCACTGAAGGCTTTCCAAAGGAAAAGAGTTTAAACTGAGACTGAAAGATGGCATGAGAGATAACCAAGGGAAGGTCACTAGAAAGACATTGCAGGAAAAAGAATGAAAATTTCAAAGACTGGGGGCAGAAAAGAATGTGATACCATCAGGTAATTACAGACAGCTGAGTTTCCTATTGCTGAATAAAACTGATAGAGTCATCCAGTGGTCAATATGCCCTTAATTTTCAGGTTAAAACTGTATGATAAAAGTAAAATAGGCCTAATATAAAAATTTATTTATTCTGCCTTCCCACTGGGTCGCACATTCCTGGATCAAATGTACCAAAAATATGGATCATATTTGCTATTACAACTGGTCTCTATCACACTTAGTGTTTCAATTACAATGAATAATAAATTGCTTAACAACTTGAAATAAGGTATGACGAATATTTTGGTAAAAAATTATGTATTAACTCTGCTAAAACACAGATGATCAGAGTATTGAATTACTAGTATTTCAAAGCAGCTTGTCAGAAGATTGTATTGACACAAAGGGCAAAGTTTATATGAAAGGGGAAAGGCTAAACTTTCCCCTTTCATATATATATGAATATGTGCATATAATATATATGACTTCCCCTTTTATATATGTGTATATAGATAGATACACACGCATATAGAGTGGATGTGTATATATAATATATATATAAGTATATGTACATATATATATAGAGAGAGAGATTTATCATAATGTAAAAAAAGTCCTGACAATGAAACAAGCAAAAATAATCATAAAATAAATATAGAAATGCAAAGATATTTATTCACAAATAAAATGGTAGTCATTGAAATAACAGTAGTTTAATAGGTTTCACAAAGAAAGTATTTAATTTAGTAGTAGTTCTTTTGAATATGAAGTTTTTTTGTTACCTCACTAGTGATATGTTAGGCACATTGATTTGTGATTTGCATTTATAATTTTTCATAATATGAGAAGGCAGAGAGGAAGAGAAAAGAGGAAATCTAAATAAACTTAATTAGATCTTCCCAAAGCAGTTGAAGATAATGAAGCTTGGAGTCCAAAACGTATAGTACACTTTGTTTTAACAGATGACCTTACAAGATGTATTCTCTTAACATGGCAGAAATTTACACCATCAATTGTCATTTATTCATCAAGGGCCAAAAAGATAACTCTTCAACCATGTCCAAGACAGTCTTGAATAATTGTTGAAATTTTTTTGAAACATTGAGTGAGCATAAGACTCCTGACCTCTTCCAAAATCCTGATTAGCAAATTTAGTGAAGGGAGTAACCTTGTTCAGCTTAGGTACAGGGTTGACTTTGGAGCCAGCTTGGAAACAGGACAAAATTATTCTCTAGTTTTCCATGTAGGGAACTCTAAGATTGCAAAGGCCCATGGTTGTGCAGTTGTAAAATGGACTGGGTGTGTAAAACTGTCTAATTCAAGGTTGTGGTTTTAGCAAGTCAAGGTGGCAGCACACTAAAGTCATACCCTCATTACTGTTTCCTATTTTTTTTTAATCAAAAATAAGGCATGCATTTCAATCTGCCTAACTCCACTACTTTGCCATTAGATACAGTTGTGGGAGAAGGGATGATACGTATTAGCTCTTAAAACTTCCAAAGGTAAATAAAAGTTCTGTCTTTCAGTAAGTCTTTTACAAAACTAAAAGGTTTGTGAGTTAATACAAAAATATTACATAGATACTACTACTTTCTTCAATAAAAATCTTAAAATATTACTGACTTGTTTTTCAGAAGTGTTGCTTCCGGGGCTATACAAGATCCTTTGATCCTTGAAGCTTCTCTAAAAATAAAAATTATGAAATCAAATTAAAATATCACTGGACTTAAACCAATTTATGAATTCAGTTAAAATAACCTAATTGAGGATTCTCCTTTCCTTTACTTTCTTTTTTTTTACTTTTCTTAATCTGAATAAATTATGAAGTTTCTTAGATGTCTGCCATCAGTTTGCTTATATTTGTATAACTCCATTCATTCATATGGCAAGACCACAAAATTCTGTTGATGTTTAATGTCACATTAAGATTTTAATTTTTTTTAGCTGACACCTGTTTATTGTATATTTCTTCCTACCTCCCCTATATTATTTTTTTAATTTATTGGAATAATCTCTAGTGTTGGAGAGAAATACAATCTGAGAGAATATTGAGAATGTCAATGATTATCAAAGAGAGGAAGGGGGAGCAGGATTGATTTCAGAAGTAACTGGAAGGCATGCCTCCTTATTCAGGTAACATGCTCTAATAAAACTCCTTAAGTTATTAACTGTATTCTACAATTGTTTTTTTCATAGCCATTATATACATAAAGCAGAAGTAACTTATGAATGAGTATGTTTTGTGATTTTCAAAATTCAAGCTGTATTTGGAAATGATTAGTTGAAAGTTATCAGAAAATTAAGCATCTAGTTTTAAATGGGAAACTAGCATAATTTATTTTTGTAAGTTTCCTTTCTTTGCTACTCTCTTCCTTCTGCCTAAAGTTATTCCTATTTATAAATGAACCCTTCAGAAAAAATGTCTCCTGGGTCACAGATTTTCTCTCAGCTAGTGATTTTCTGCCACTACTGCACATGATGGTCACTACCAGTTTAAGTAATTGAACTAAGATGTCTATTGAACTTGTAGCCAGACAGTTCAGTCTCTGCTTGATGACTCAGTCTGTCTAATGCAGCCCTGAAAATTGGAGAGCACAATCCATAGTTTTAGCACAGTTCAAGACTAGATTTACAAATTTACCATAAATCTTCTTCCCCTCTTATTTTCAAAAAGGAATTAAAACTAAATGTGTTTTGTATTACAACTCTTATTTATATGCTGATCCTGGAAAAACACATACGTGCATGCACACACACTGACACATCCATACATACATTTATAGCTGATGTGCCCTTTTATGATGCTAGAAAAATAACAGAAGCCACAATAGCATGTTGTTTTCATTTTATTATATTTTAATTAATTCAGCAGACATTTGTTAAGCTAGAGTGTAGTGGATACAGAAATAAATAAAAATAGTTTGCATCTTTTAGGAATTCCAATTTTTGGAGTAGACACACATGCAAATAAATAATTAAATTATTATACAATGTATAATATCATTTGAGCAGACATTTTCAATACCTCACCAATATCCACTCAGATCTTAGCACTTTAGAGAGATAAGTATTTGAATCTTTTTGATTAATGTCTTTCTCTTTCCCCTGATAAATTAGTAATTTACCACAATTCCAGAGAATCAATAAACCCTGGACCTTCTTATCTTAGGTTTACCTGCCATCATGGGAGATGGAGCTTCAGTTGTCCATGGTGTTAACTTGTTGGATAATATTTTTTTTTGCTTCCTTCCTTTTCCTATATCATTTTTCCATTCCCATAAGTGTGTCTCCTGATATCAACTCCTGAATAAACTATTAGCACTCAGAACTTGTCTCAGGGTCTGCTTCTGGGGGAAACTGCACTAAAATAATTGTCTAAGTATTATGGAGCCATTCTATGTTTAAGTAACAGCAAGCAGTTTAGTGTTTCAGGGAGTTCTGAGAGATGAGGAAATAGCTGGAAAAGCCAGATTATGAGGAAGAAAATAATTTACAATGTTATGGGGTTGTCGCTGAAGATTTAAGTCAGGAAAATGATTTATTTTAATGCACAATTCATAAATAACTTTAGTAGGAGAGATTAGATACACATGTGAGCACACACACAGAGATTATTGCAACTAGTAGTCTAAATAATTCCCTTTTCTCTGGAAAGAAAAAAAGTTTATCCCTTAATGTGCTCCTATCAATGGACCTGGAATGCTGTCCTTTTAAAAAATAAAATGTGTATAACTCCTATTACATACTAGATATGTGAAATGTTCTGTGGAGGACAGAATGACTCTCAAACCCAGTCCTGCTCCCAAGTCAAAAATAGAACACTCATGAATATTCAAGGGACAGAGAAAAATAATCCATATTGAAAAAGTTCTGAGAGCCTGGACGAGGAGAAGCCAATAGATAGGAGAGTTTGAATAAAGAGAGAGTGGTCAATACTCACAAAGAGCACAATAATCACCAGGGAAGATAAACACTGAAAATAGGATATTGAATTTGTACATTAAAGTGTGAAACACGTATCCCTAATTAAGGAGCACAAACAATATTTACGACATTTTTGTTGTAATGGAATCAAAAGCCACCAGAGTTCATAATTTATGATCAATGCTTCTACTTTATTCTCATTCTCATACATGGTTTTCCAAGTGAAAATACCTGTGTCTTAAGGTGAAAATATGAATAAATATATGGTGTTCTGAGGTTCAAGAAAATGGTATCTTCTGAAATTATGTACAACATTTCTGAATTCTAGTCACTTTCAAAATTATCAAAAGAAATTATGATGGATAGCACACAAAATATAATTTGAAGTTGATTGATGCTAATTATAAAGCCTAAAAGAGACAACACATCTAAACACCTTAACACTTTGTTGATGACCCATACCCTATGCAAAAATATAAACACTTCAAAATTGCTTTGGTGATGGAAAAAAATAGTGCACAAATCTACTGCATTTCACCTCTGGTCTTTAAAATGAGCTAATAAAAATGAAGGGAGAACTAAGAAATGCAATATTGTGTGTAGGGCTGTGTGTGTATACATGAACAAATAAAACTGGAAGCAAGAAGTCACTCACAGAAAAATTAACTCTGATTAAACCATTAATATCTGCCAAGGCAGACACCATAAGCCTCCCCAGATCTATTCACTTCTATGAAGCCTCTACCTTCTTCCTCTTCTTCTCCTTCCCTGTACTCTTCTTTTCCCTCTCTACCCTCCCTCCAGAACATTAAAGAATCCAGAACGCAA
Source organism: Daubentonia madagascariensis (assembly GCA_023783475.1). Lineage (NCBI taxonomy): Eukaryota > Metazoa > Chordata > Mammalia > Primates > Daubentoniidae > Daubentonia > Daubentonia madagascariensis. The sequence continues at coordinate 20,915,458 of JAKFHU010000726.1, read as the reverse complement.
CACTACCTGGTGGGGACCCTTGTCTAGGAGCTCCCTTGCTTTGCCTATGCTTGAGTGAGTAATAAAACTTTGAATCACTCGTGATCACCGGTTTCAGTGTCTTATGTTCAGACATGGAAATTATTAAAGAGGAGAGAGAGGCTGACCTAGCAATGGCCTGGTCGAACAGTGACAAAAATCAATAGAATGGTTATAATAAAATATAGTGAATATATTTTAAACAATTCTACAATTGCTTGTTTTTATATAAAGTAGAAATCTATTGAAGCACTATCTTTTGGAATTTGGGATTATATACCTTTTTATTTTTTTCTTACCATGTGGCTCTTTCAAACACAAACGGATAACTGGAAAAATAAAATAAGTTAAAATGTTAAATATTATTTAATACAACCAATAAAAACACTTGCAAATCCATAACATATTTCTAAAATGTATTATTAACCTGGGATCAAGTTCTTATTAAAAAGTTCAGCTAATATGGATGGATTCAAATGTATAGGTATAATAATCATCTGGTACCTTTTCATCTCTCAAATGCATGGTATTTCAAGAAGCAGATCTGTTTGTGTTTTTCTTTTTATTTTAAAAGGTTTCCCTAACAAAAAACCATAAAGTTAATGTGAAACTGACAGATGAGAGATAACCATATATCCTCAAGCAATTGAACCTGAGAAGTCCATATTCCAGGGGCAGGTTTAAAAGAAGAGTTTTGCATGATTTGAAGGCTATCATCTGGCTTAGAACAGCAATGAAGATGACACTGTCTTAAACTGTGTGTTCATGACACTTCATGGACTGTTGCCTCTACCTGAATAATCAACCGGATAACAGTATATAATGTTTCCCAAGAAATGACTCTCACAGCCATTTAGAAGATTAAAAAAATATGAAAGGGGGGAAAAAGCAACTCATATGACCTAGTGAAAACATAAAAATAGATAAACACATAGGGAAAATCCTCAAGTAAAAGAATAAGTTCAGAACTAAAGATGAGTGTAAGTTCATCTATCAAAGTAATTGATATTTATTCTTACATCATCACCCAACAGATAAAATATTAGCTGGGAATGTGAATCACATGGAGCTGTTTCTCCAGCAATCTTTACAAGTAAAATTAACATGTTAATTCACTAGGAAATTAAGATGCACATCAAGAAGACAAATTGTAGAATTATTTTTTCTAAAAGTAAGCAATTTTTCTATGACTTCTGAAAGATGAAGTCCAGAGTCTGTAGAATTCTTAGAAATCATGAACTGATATGGTCTCAGTATTCATTTTCCATGCTATCGTTTACTTCTGGTTGCTTACTTTGAATTTTTATTTTTGAAAAAGTAATATATTCTTTTAGCTTAGATATATATGTAGAGAATAAGAAATTCCATTCATAATTATATATGCAACAGATAAGCATACATGTTGTCACAAAAAGACATTTACCAGGATGATCATACCAGCAATATGCATTTTTTAGCGGTATTTATCCTCAATAGCCCTAAACTGGAAACTATCCAGATGTTCATCAAAATTATAATGGATAAATATATTATAGTACATTCACTCAATAGAATATGTGTATAGATGCAAAGGATTGGACAACAAAATACAACAACATATAGAAGAATCTCACAAACATACCATTCTTTGAAAGAAGCTATACACAAAGATTACACATTGTATGATTAAAACTTATAAAGTAAGAACAAAGAGGAAACATTAAAATACTCTATTAGAAATTAAATTTGTGGTAAAACTTTGGGTGGTATTTCTGACTACAAGGGACCACAGATGTACTTTAGAGGCAAAGGTAATTTTCTGTTTGTTGACCTCATTGTTGATTTGTGGGTGTGTTCACTTTCTGGAAAAAAATCATGAAGATGTTTATTTATGTTATAGTTTCAACAAATGGCAAAAAAGAAATCATTGTCCAATCCCTTTGCCTGTGCAGTTAGACCTTCACCAACCCCTGAATAATGCTTCACTAATCACAGTCTCTTTTATATTTTTCCATATCCTCTTTTGTTTAATAGACATTAGCCTGTTCCTGTCTTTAGTTATTGCAAAATTTTGCAATATGTGACCTTCTATGCCATTTTATATTTGTGCAAGTGCATCAGTAGGACAGTTCTCAGAAGTAGAATTGTAGCATTCTTGGTAAAATATATGGGTGTAATCTTACTGCCTTTCATTGATGATATACCAACATATACTTCCACAAATATGCATGAGGATGCCTCTTCCCATACAGCTTTGGCAATATAGCTTGTGACCCAACTTTTTTTTTTTTTTATTTTCACCACATTATGGTGAGATGTGTTGTTTAGTGGGCTCTTAATTTTAAATTTTTTTATTATGAGAAAGATTGAAGATATTTTCACATGTTCGAGGGTCATTTGTATTTTGTTTTCACTGAATTGTCTACTTACATTATTTGCCATGTTTCTATGGTTTTATTGGTGTGAAGATCTATTTATAATAGATTCAGTTTTTAATTTATGATATTGGCTACAAATATATGTTCCCAGTTTTTCCTTTGACCTTGATTATGTCATATTTTAATCATGGATATTTATGTTTAATAGTATATGTAGTAAAATTTGTTTAATTTTTTATGGTTTCTGGATTGCAAGGCATAGTTTTAAAAGCCTTCTCCATTCTAAAGTTATAAAGGATTTCAATGTTATCTTTTAGGTTGTTAATGATTTTTAAGAAGAAAAACTCTGATCTTTATGAAGCTAACTTTATTTTTTCATTGGGACGTTGGTTTTACAAGTATATTCACATTCAGAAAATTCTTCAAAATATAAGTTTTTGCTCATTCATGCACATTTCCCTAGGAATATCATGATTTACATCATATTTTTAAAAGGTGTGTGATAAATTGAATATTTCATTAAAACTTTTACTTCAAAAATAAACACATGTTAGGTTAATAAGAGAAAGTGTATCTGGGCATCCTTAAGCCTTCTATGAGAATTTGACAAAATCTTGAATCTCACACATAATATCCGAATGTAATAAAAATTTCCCTAGTCTAGTTTCTAACATACATAGAAACCTATATACAATCCAGCAAACCATTAAGCAAAGAAAAACAAATAAGTAAATAAATAGGCACAGAGAATCAATTGAGAATATATATATTACTCTAAGAGTTCTAGGTGAAAAGAATGTCCTCCCTGACTAATAGTGTAAAATAATACATGCACTATTCCAAACTCATTTGTGAAATAAAGGACTCATAATCATTTTCTGAAAAAAAAAAAAACACAGAAAGAGAGGCAATTAATTATAAAAGAAATAGGACAAGGAAATTGAACTTAAGTTTGTATTGACCCCATTTTATCCTCATCTCCTCCCACTCTCCTTTTTGTCCATTCTGCCCAATTCATACTGGACTTATCTCTGTTTATTCAGCTTTGAATTTTCTTCACCAGTAGTTATGTTCAGACATCTGTTAATTCTGCCTGGTATACTTTTTCCAATTGTCATGGCTAGATCCTATTTATTTATTTTTCAGATCTCATATGTTACTTCTTTAAGAAGGCTTTTACTACATTGGTGCTTCTTGTTTCATGTTTTCATTGTGCTTCAAAGCTCTGATCAGAGTTTTAAGTATAGAAAAATAGAATGAACACTCTTGCAATCATGTAGCATGCTGCACTTATATTCACCACTTTGAATGGTCTTGAATTTGCATAGTTTGCTTCCATGCAATTAATGTATTGATGTTGGACTAAGGTTGATTCCAGACTGAGTGTCTCCTCTTTGGCACTGGAAAATCCTAGAGGTGGGTATATTTGGCCAGCTTTGCTTTAGGCCTAAGGGAAGAAAACAGACAGTCTAAAAAGGTGACAGATTAAAGCAGCCTGAAGAAAATCTTGGGAAGTCTGTTTTTTGAGTTAATTCAGGGAACATGTAAATAGCAACAAAAATTACCTGTGAGCAATGAAGGAAACTAGAAGACTTTAGTGAAAAGAATTAATAAATTATGCTATGGGAGAGGTATGAATACCTTGGATACCATCCATGGAGTCCTGGAAGGAATCTTTGAAGGATAAATTAATAAATGGAAGATTTTAGGTAGACATATTCATTCATTCAGATTATTTTTCTCAATTGCCTGTTGTGCCGTAAGATATATGGATAAAGTAGAAAAAAAGATAAATGAACACATTATTATTTAGTGAGGACTTTATAACTTTGGTAATAAGGCCTATTTATCTGATGGAGGTTATTTATGTAATTTAAATGTCACTCTAGTTTCAGATATACCCTATCACTAGTGTTTCAGGTTAATAATTTGAAGACTTTTTTTTTACTTGATATATTCCTTTCTAGTACTCAAAAAAAGTTTATTTTTGTTTTATGCAGGTAACTTTCTGCCTCTCTATCTTGCAAGCTTTAATGATATGAAATTATAAGAAGATAGTAAATTAACAAAATAATTATAAAACATTACATTAGTATATTATATATCAGGGCTGAAAACCTCACTAAACCTCAGATTTTATCAGATATCTCTATATAGTTGTAAAACTCAGAATAAATGGGAAGAAAGGGGATTAGTCAGAATATTCTCCTACTAGAAAAATGTATGTCATTCTCTACCAAGTTAATGGCTTATAGCACTTGAATAAATTCTTGTGTCATAAACATGCAATGGAAGGTTTGAAGATGTCCCTCCAAACCTTCTGAATTCCAAGCCAAAAACCAAAAATAAACAAACAGAACAACAGCAAAAACTTAACAAAAATTAAAATAAGACAAAGCAAAGCAACACTGTTTTTCAATACATCTAACATTCTCTGCCTTCTAATGGGGTGGTAAAAACTGTATGACCCTTCAGTTACCGTGAAGACACCTTCTGCTCTGGGAACCTCTTCCCAATTATGCCAAGGATCTTTACTGTTTTGATTCTTCCTCTTTTTCACTCTTCATAGCAATCTTTGTTGGGAGACAATTTTCCACGAATCTCTCATATTTCTGTATGTCTTCAAGTAAGAACAAACTGCTCTCATCTGGATGCTTTTCAAGAACGATGATATAGCGGAGCCTTAAAGAACGAAGATAGTGTCTCCCTCAAAAGTAAAGGTCAGGCAAGCTTGTAAGTGAGGTAAGATCTGAAAACACTTAAAGTTCTTGACACTTATTCCCCTGGGAGTAGTTAGGGTTAAAACTATCTTTAAATATTATATAAAACATTGATACAATTCATTAGCTATTACTTTAGAAATTTAAGTTAATCAATCATGAATATGTCGAACCAAACAAAAATCGGTTATATATCTATATTCTTAATCTCGCTTTATTAATAAATAATTTTATATTTATGCTAGAACTTAAATTAATTTCTTTTGTTTATTGAAAGTATTAACCTATCATATTTCTGCATAGATAGCAGTTTTGTGGGAAGATAATTCTCTGTAGCTCTCTGGTGTTTCTGCATGTTTTGTAAGCAGAGGTACTGAAGCTTTGGGTCTAGACTATCTTTTAAAATTTGTTTATATAGGGCCGGGCGCAGTGGCTAATGCCTGTAATCCTAGCACTTTGGGAAACCAAAGTGGGAGAATTGCTTGGGGCCAGGAGTTCAAGACCAGCCCAGGCAACACAGAGAAACTCCTCCGTCTTTTAAAATAAATGAATAAATAAATTAATTAATTAATAATTAACTAGCTGAGTGTCGTAGCACACGTCTGTAGTCCCAGCTACTTGGGAGGCAGAGCCAGGAGGATCGCTTGAGCCTGGGAGTTTGAGGGTGCAGTGAGCTATGATCATGCCACTATACTCTAGCCTGGAGGCCAGAGCAAGACTCTGTCTCAAAAATAAATAATAAATAAATAAATAGTTTATAAAGTGAAACACTTTGGAAAGTAGAGGTAGCATCTCGTCCTTATGCAGAAGGCAGATTTGTTTATTCTACACTATAATAATAAAGTACTACCCTTTGAAGCATTTTGCTTGCACCCATTATTAAAAATGTATTCATTAAGTTCAGAGCTCCTCATCTGTGACACAAACCCATTGTGTGTACAACATATACCTGGGCTACTACCTGTCACCCCCCAGGGACTTGGAGGGTAAAAGAAAGCAACACAAACCTGAAGCTCATGCTGCTTACTGTGATGTGACAGTCTCTGACCAAGGGATCCCAAGTCTTCAGTCAGCATCCAGGAAACTGTGGCCAGATAGCTTATTAGCTTGCATGTAAAGCAAAGCCTTAGACCTGTCATAGCTTTTGAAAGTTTTATGATGCATCAAGATTTATAGTTTTAAATGATTGCATTCATAATCAAGTCCTCAACTAAATAGTGTTCTCACTAAGTTAGAATACTAATTGAAACAAAGTCATTCATTTCTGAGATAATAACTCAAATAGCTCATAATTAGCACCATATTCTCTAATTAATAACAGTTCAACGCATAAAATCTAAATGTGCCACAAATAGACAAAAAAGATTTTTTTAAATTTCTGTCAAGTTTCTCAATGATTAAGGATTCTGCTTATCTATTTACCTTTCCTGATGAATTGACTTAATTTCTCCTATGAGAATGAGCTGAATACAAGACAGTGTGGTAGGGTGTTCAATTTCAGTTATTATGTTTTATTCTTCATATTTTTTTGCCTAAAAAGAATAAATTCATTATATTAGGTCAAAAGTTTAGTTTATTATATCTCAAACAAGATGCAGTACAATTAATCAAAGTATGCACCTAAACTATGGGCACAGTTTTGCCATCTTAAAAGTAGCTTGTTTATGCAAGCAACAAAAAAGCTTAGAGAGCGAGTGGTGATGACATCGTGAAAGGCATTTTCCACAGCTTGAGAATTGAATATTTTTCCTTGCAAGAAGTGGTCCAAAGCCTGGAAGAAGTGGTAGTCAGTTGGTGCAAGGTCTGATGAATACAGTGGATGTCAGAGAGTTTTCAAGTCTAGCCACCATAGTTTGATCAGTGTTGTTTGTGTGACATGCGGTTGAGCGTTGTCTTGCAAGAGGATTGGCCTATCTCTGTTGACGAATCTTGGCTCTTAATCACAAGCATCCTCATCATTTTGTCCAGTTGGTTGCATAAGACCCACTGTAATCCATTGACCAGGTTTTGTGAAGCTGTAGTGGATCATACCAGTGCTGGACCACCAAACAGACACCATTAGCTTTTCTTGATGACTATTCGGTTTTGGACTGTGTTTCGGTACTTCATCTTTATCCAACTCTCGTGCCGAATGCTTGCAATTGTCAAAAAGAATCCATTTCTCACCACACATAACAATATAGTGCAGAAATGGTTCGCCTTTGCGTCTTGACAGCAAAGAAAGGCAAGCTTCCAAACCATTTCTCTGCTGACGCTCCTTTAATTCATGTGGAACCCATCTATCCAAGTTCTTTACCTTGCCAATTTGTTTCAAATGGTCCAATATTGTTGGAATAGTAATGTCAAACTTTGCTGCTAATGCACCGGTAAGTAGACATCACTTCCACTACTGCTTTCAGCTTATCATTATTCACCTTGGTCTCAGGTCGGCCACGTGGCTCATTTTCAAGATTAAAATCACCAGAGTGGAACTTCTCAAACCCATCCATGTACTGTGTGTTCATTAGCCACATCATTTTCAAATACTCCATTGATATTTTGAGCTGTCTGTGCAGCACTGGTTCCATGACGGAACTCATATTAAAAAACACCAATTTTGAATTATCCATGGTTTCACAAAAATTACTCTTAAAAAAATTTGAAAGAGAATCACAAGCCAAAACGCGCATTTGAAAAATATGTAACTTCACAATAAAAATAAAACAAGAAGTGTCAGAGTGAAATGTCAGAGATATCAACTGCCAAACTTAGTACTTAAGGAAATTGCACGTTTCATACTTAATAACCTAATACCTTCAGTTGCTAGATAGCAAAACATGGTTTCTTACTTGAAAGGCATTTTTTTAAAATATTTTTAAACAAATTTGAAAAGTAGTTATAATTTTACACAATTGAGTGGTACATATTAAAACAGAAAGAAATACTAGACAATTTAATCACTTTCCATTTTATCCTCATATTACTGATACAATTGGGAGTGATAGAAAAGATATTGTATTTTTTTAACATTCAAATGTATGCTTTTTTTTCAGTATGGATTATATGTTGAAAGTGAAAGTGCTGATTGTTCAAAGCTTCTAATATTGCTTTTAATTACATACATTACAATAAGTATGTTTCAAAGTCATGACATATAACGAGAAAGTTTTTTAATTATATTTCTGAAAAACATATACTATGTTTCCCTTAACATTTTATCTTTAATTATTAAATAATGAAATTCATAACATAACACAGTTCTCTCATTGAAGATCCAATGTAATACTATTATTAAAATGAGGGGGTAAATTTAAAAGCCATTATACCATCACCTATAAATCGATGTCTCAATTCATTAAATTTCTTCTTGCAGGTCACTGACTTTCATTGTACAATAAAAAGTAATGAGTAGACCTTTTTATCATTTGTTATTTAAGTCACAGTTTGAGATGCTTCAAGTCATTAAGAATAGTCAAGTGCATTGTATGAGTCTTATTAAAATTACCAGCGTACTGCTTGTCCTTCTTTTGATCATTGCTGCCTTACTGAAGTGTCATTCATGCAATTAAAAGAATATAATGAAGACAATAAATGTCTGCATTCAAAAGGAGAAGAAAGTTTTTAAGACTTAGTTTTCATTCAGAATGACTAGTTTTGGAAATTACAAAATTACCGTTAATTGAACATACCTGAAAAGTTGGGAAATTTCTCAGATAATTAGGTACAAACATGATTTAACCCTTTCAATGTTCCTAAAGTATCCTTTAATAGAGTACATTTTCTAATATTGGAGTAAATACATGTTTGTGTTAGTTATTCTTTGCCACTTAACAAACCAGATTAAAACTTATTGGCTTAAAGCAGCTAATACACTTATTTGGAGCTGGGATCAGCTGGGCAGTTCTTCTGATCTCACCTGCCTCGTTCATGCAACTGCATGCTGGTTGTCTGTTGGGTAATGCCGTGTCTTTACTGATAATGGCATCTGGCCACACATGGTGGTATGAAGGTTCCAAGGAAGAGAGAAAAAAGCATGCAAGGCCTCTTGACGTCCTGGCTCAGGACTGGAACCCTATCTCTTCCATGTGTTCTATTACCAAAAGCAAGTTAGAAGACTAACCCTATTTAAAAGGTTGAAGAAATAGACTTTACCTCTTTAAGGAGCAGAAAGGTTCCTTTGCAATGGATTAATATAGAGAAGAGAAAATTGTGGCCATTTTTTTTTCTTTTGCAATCTACCAGTGATGGTACATAAATGGGAAATTATTACTGTGAGATTTGACTTTCAAATTGCTTTGTGTTAATAAAATTACAATTGCCTCCATTCACAAACTTGGGAGTTTTAAAGCCATATATATTAGTCTACATGGGAGAAAATTGTTATTGTCACCATGACAATTTTAGTAAGTATTTTACTACCAATTTTAATTTTTTTTTTGTTCTCATATTTCTCTGTCTGTGCATGTGTGTGTGTTGGTGGGTAAAGATGGAAAGAAACATCACACACACAAAGAAAGAAAATTATGCCCTAGGCACAGAGAATACAATTAGAAACTTATATTTCATTGGTACTATAAGGAAACAATTGCACCATTGCATCCTGGTGACTTTGCATGTGTCCACATAGGCCAATCAGGCAAAAGTTTGAACCACAGCTAATCTGAGCCTTGGTGAAATGCCTTGTGATCTTTCTGAAAGACAAGCTGATAGAAGGCTATGAGAAAATGTTATGAGGTCATCCCTATTCACCTCTTTACATCCCATGGGAGGCTGTCATGCCTCAGTTTTCTCATTATCTACTAGGTTCTGATGAGGTATAAGGCTTTTTACCCCATGCCCCTTAAGTTATAAGTGCAATCTATCATTGTACTTAACTGCTTCCTGGAACTAGAAGACACCTCAGGAACAGGGTGGCCCTGGCACTGCATTGTCACCTAGCCCTTTTTGTTTGAGTTTCACACTTTTGTGTGTGGGGGACAAACAGCACAGTGAGTTGTCTCCTTTTGCAATTCTTCCTTTTGCTAGCTGTGTAAGCCACAAACTGTCTGGATATAAAAGTGCCTTACTGTATTTTACTGGCTGAATCTGTCAGACCTGGGCTTTGGCTTTGCCTGCAGCTGTGTGCTTGACAGCGATATATTTAGAAATATGGCTACAACCATACTCACTTTGGCTTACCTCCCTCATCTTACTTCTGCTGTTCTTTCCCCAACACAAAAACTTGAAAGCCGCAGGTAGTGTTTCTCCCTAATAACATTAGATAGCATACTCTATTGAGTTTCCAAGAAAGGAATTGGCTCGGTTTCCAGAGCCCTACATCTTGACAGGGACAAACTTCACAGGGACTGTTGAAACCACACAAGCAATTCTATTCTAACAAGCTCTTCAAAAAGATTCTTATTCATCAACTATGAATCAATATTATAATAAGGAACTTAAAACTTAATGTTATGCTACTGTGTGTGGTGTGATCTCTGTACTCTGCCCAGAAGCTAAGGGAAATCTTTCTTTTCTTTTGTGTTAAGGGCAGACATCTCCAAGTCTGAGGGTGCTGAATGTTAGCTATAAAAAACTAGCTCCAACTCTCTAAGTCTTAGGGTGTGAACAGTGCCTAGTTTGAAATCTAAGATTTCCTAAGTTGTGGAAACAGATCATTCCCCACTCTGCCCCTCACTATGCATATAATAAGTAGACTTTGCCAATTGTGTGGTGATAAACACACTTGTTTTGTTTTCCGAGCATTTTCGAGATTGTTACTATAAAAATGTTTTAGTTTCAGTTTGAGATATTTACAAAAATAAATGCATTTCCATAAAATGCTATTAGGCCCTATAGAGTGTATTGCCTGATTCTCAATGATCTAGTCATCTAGCAAAGTCTAAATCAAGGATATGTACTCCTAATAACTCTTTAAAATCACATCCATTATCTAAATAACATTTATTCAGCTTTCCTTTGATTTTTGGGTTTCCAGTATATTTTATGTTTTAAAAAACATGGTCATAGGTTTTCAGTGTACTTGACCAAAGCTGGAATATATTAGGAGATTTATTGTATTGAAAATTCTAAATTAATTTTGAAGTGCAGTTCTTAATATTATACCCCACTACACCTAGATTACAGGCTTCTTAAAAAACCCAAACTTTTCATTGTATCAAAAAAACCAACAAATTTTTAACATAACTTAGCATTTTCAACTGATATTAAGAACTGAATGTATAACATAAATTGACTCATTCCTCATGCTGTTTTCAAGAAAAAGTATGTGCAAGTTTTAAGACTTGTGAAGAATATCATGTTTCTTATGTTTTAATATTTAACATATTTGTGCCTAAATATGATAGCATATCAAAATCATATTTTAGATGATAAATTGGGATATGATTAACCACAGTGAACAGAAGAATGCAAGTGAATATTCATATACAGAGATTGTCTTCAAATCTGTCAGTTTTGTTTTTTCTTCCAGAAAAACCAGCAATTTTTGACAGGTGTGAATTGTAGCAATGATACAATTGTCCCAAGAACATTCAAATTGATTTTTAAACAAAAGTGATTCATCTTTATTTTTAAACTAATGTATTCTTGTATTCTAGGATAGCACTGAGATTTCCATCCAACAAAATTACTTTGTGAAAGGAAAATGTATCATTTGAAACTTAAGCACATAGTCAATTTCTAATGAGTAAATGTAAGGCTATGCATATCACGACTTTTTTTTAGGAATAATGAGCACTTAACTTATTACACATGAAACACCTAGTCACTTCCAAAGTCAGTTTTGTGATTGTAGGTGGCTTTTAATCATAAAAAGAATTATGAATCCTTCTAAATATAATTATAAACAGTTTCTATAAATATTTACATATATGCTTCTTTTTTATTCGTTTAAGGATGCTTTCCTCTTTATATATATAACTATTTTATGTGCCAAATTCTCTCTTTAGCATTTACTCTAAAGAAATTTGAAGGGGCTGATATGCCTAATTTCCTATTAAATTGTTCTAAGGCTAATAAAATCACAAATGTAAAAGCAAATTTTTAACATATTTATTATATAGTAATTCAGGCACACCATTGCCAACAGTATAGTTGGCTTGTTACTTAGATAAGCTTTCTCACTGACAACAAATTGAAGTCCAGGACATTATATTTTTAAATAAAAATAAATATTAAAAATTAAAGGCAAATAAAAATCATACTAAAAACTAAGCAAATGACAGCCAACTGAGGTGATAAATGGAGCCTGAAATGAGTTTTCAACATGAGAGTATTTGCTAAATTGAGTTAATGTTAGCATAAGTTTTATTGCTTTGCAGGACTTTGGATACAGAAAATAAGGTCTAGTTCATGCCTGAAATGGGTGATTCTAATAAGAGATGAACCACAAAGGACTATACACTAAGTAGTTTTAGTGTGTTATATTTTCTGGTATAAGCCAGAAAAGAAAAAGAAAGTAAACTTGCATGGTTAAAAGTTTGCTGCTTAAGGAAAATTGGAAGGAAGGAAGGAAAGCAGGAAAGAAGGAAGGAAGGAAGGAAGGAAAGCAGGAAAGAAGGAAGGAAGGAAGGAAGGAAAGAAGGTAAATAAGGCAGTCAACCAAGCACTCACGTGGATTCATAGCCTAAAGTCTCATTGCCTAAGTAATTTGTAGATCCTCAAGTCCAATTAAAAATCAGTCCCAGGCTACTAGCAGACCCAAGCAATTGACAAAAGCAAAATTAACTTCACTTAAGAGGATCATATCTTCTCAGGACATAAAAAGCTATCATGAATAAAGTTCCAAAGAAAATGAGAAGTTCAGTCAAAAATGAAACATGTAAAAGGAAACAATCTGTAATAAATGAAAGTAGAAACAACTGATAGTATAATTAAACCCCAGAGTCTTCAAATATTACAATTTTAACAAAGAGAATAAAATAAGTGTGCCACAAGAATATAAGATAGGTTTGAAGAGATGAGTAAAGCCAAGTAGATTATTAAAAAGTATCAAAGAGAACTTTTAGAAAATAAAATCTGATATATTAAATTAAATACTTCATTTAAGTTTTTAACAGTATGTTGGACACCAGTAGAAAAAGAATTAGTGATGTGGAATATAGAACTGAAGAAATTGCCTAGAATATACTACAGAGATGCAAAAAGACAGCAAAGTTAAGAGGAAAGAGAAAAAAATTACATGTAAAATGGTAGCTGTTTGCTCATAAGGAAAAAGAGCAGTCAGAAGACAGAAAAATGCATTTCAGAGAAAATGACTGGTAAGTCAGAATTTTAGACCTAGTAGATGTACTGATGAAGAAAGAGGGCATCATAAAGACAATTTCAACAAAACGAAGCGAAACAATGGAGATAATTTACAACCAGCAGAGACTGTCATTAAAGGAAATTCTAAAAAAAAAATTGTATTATGTATTTTAGGCAGAAAAACAATGAAGATTTAAAAAATGATAAATATATGGATATCTCTATACAACTCAGACAGTATTTAAAAAATATAAAGTCTTTTGAGGTTAAAAAATCGTGTGCAAAAAATATCCGAAAGGATTAAAAATAAGAGGATAATGTATGTAATAAAATTATTCTAAAATATTTATGTTGTTCAGGAAGAGTGAAGCTAGTACATTCTATTTTGCTAAATTATTTGACGATAGGTGCTGAGTTAATAATACGGAGGGCTGCAAACGTAGGCACATGACAGAAGAATTTGTGGTGTTCTTGGGTTTATTATGAATTTTAGATCTTCCTTAAAATTATTAAGAATCCATAAGCAAACTTCCAGTATGTAGAATAATTGGAAAGAACAATGTAAATGCAAAGAGAGCAGAAGTCCAGGCCTGAATTGGGGGAGATGATAAATGAGAAAAAGAAAGAATTAAGTGGTAAAAATAACAGGACTCATGCATTGACTGGCTGCATAGAAAGGGAGACCAAGAATGATTTTCAGGTTTTATCATATTAAAAGTAGATATAGAAATAAAGGAATATCATAAATTACTCTATGCCTATAAATTTGACTTTGATGAAACAGGTGAATTCCTTGAAACACATAAACTACCAAAATTCATGAATGAAGATATAGATGTTTTAAATAAGCCTATATTTATAAAAGAAAGCAAAACAATAATTAGTAGCCTTCTTAAAGAGAAAATACAAAGCCAAGATGGCTCCGCTGGTGAATTATACCAAATATTCAGGGAAGAAATAATAATTCTTTACAATTTCTTCCAGAAAATAAAAGCAGAGGGAAAACTTCCTAATACTAAAAGCAGACAAAAACTTTATAAGAAAGGAAAACTATAGACCAATATCTCTTAATGAAATTAGATGAAAATATCTTCAACACCATATTAACAAATTAAATCAGCCAAAGCACAAAAATAATTATTTACCACAACCAGATCAGATTTATGTCAGGTATTCTAGACCATTTTAACATTTGAAAATCAATTTAAATTATATATTATATTAGTGGATTAAAATATATGATCATATCAATAGAGGCAAAAAATAGCATTGGAAAAAAATCTCATGTCCATTCATGATTAAAAATAAGCAAACTCGAAATATAGAACTTCTGAAACTAGTTAGTAAACATCTCTGAAAAACTCACAGCTAACATCATCCTTAACAGTGAGAAGCTGGATGCTTTTCCACTAAGATTAGACAATAAAGGAAATAAACAGTATATATCTTGAAAAAGAAGAAATGAAACTGTCTTTGTCTATATAAAAAATACCAATGTGTTGCAAAAAGCACTCTTGGAACAAATACAGGTTTATAGCAAGGTTGCATAATACAAGGTTAATATATAAAAGTCAACAACTTTCCTACAGGTAAGCAATGAACAATTGGAATTTGAAATTTAAAATGCAACAGCATTTACAATAGTACCAAATACATGTAATGTATAAGTACAAACATATTTAAATATGGACAGAATTTATGTGTGGGAAAAATACAAAAGTCCAATAAAACATCAAAGAGCTGAACAAATGGAAAGAGAGTGTATTCATGGACTGGAAGACTTAATATTGTTAGCATGTCAATTATTTTCAACTGTATCACAACACAGTCAAAATCAAAATCCCAGCCAGCTATATTGTGGATATTAATAAAGTGATTCTAAAGTTTATATGAAAAGACAAAAGACCCAAAATAGCCAGAACAATACTAAAGAACAAAGTTGAAGAACTGACATTTTCCAACTTTAAGATTTATGAAGCTACATTAATAAATACAGCACCTATTGGCAAAAGAATGGACATATAAATCAATGGATTAGAATAGAAAGACAAACAGACCTACACAAATATAATCAACTGATCTTTGAAAAAGGGGCAAATGTAAACCAGTGAAGAAATGATAGTCTTTTTAACCAACGATCCTGGAACAAATAGAAGTTCATATGCAGACAAATCAATCTAGACATAGAATTCATACCTTCCACACACAAAAATATTAAATGGATAATAGACCTAAATTTAAAACACAAAACTATACACTTTCTAAGAGAAAACATAGGAAAAAATCTATGTGAAATTGGGTTTGTTGATAAGTGTCTAGATACAATATCATATGCATGATCTATTAAAGAAATAAATGATAAATCAGTCTTTATTAAAATTAAAACTCTGCTCTACAAAATACATTGTTAAGAGAATTAAAAGTCATGCCACTAACAGGAGAAAGATATTTGCAAAATACATATCTGATAAAGGATTTATATCCAAAAATATACAAAGAACCCTTAAAATTCAACAATAAAAAAACAAACCAAATAAAAATTGTACAAATATCCGAATAAACACCTCACCAAGGATGATATACAGATGACAGATAAATAACTACATGAAAAGATCCTCGACATAATTTGTCAACAATGAAAGAAAATAAAAAATAACAATAATAATTTGTCATCAGGGAATTGCAAACTAAAATGATAATAATAAATTACTACACATCTACTACAATAGCTAAAATCTAAAAAACATACTAATTCCAAATGCTGGCAAGATGTGGAGTAACAGGATCTATCATTCATTGCTGGTGAGAATGCAAAATGACACAGTCGCTTTGGAAAATACTCTGGGTGCCTTTTATAAAACCAAACATGGTCTTACCATATGACTCAATAATTGTGCTGATAGATGCCTACCCAATCAATTTGAAAAACAATGTTCACACAATAACAGCTATACAAATATTTATAGCACGTTTATTCATAATTTACAAAAACTGGAAGCAACCAGGAGGTTCTTTAATAACTGGATGATAAATAAACTGTTACATCCATACAATGGAATATAATTCGTCAATACAAAGGCATCTATCAGGACATGAAAATATATGGAGGAAATTTAAATGCATATTGGTAAGTGAAAGAAGGCAATATGAAAAGGCTACATATTACATAATTGCAATTATATGACATTCTGGGAAACACAAAAGTATAAGGAAAATAAAATGGTCAGTGGTGGCCATTCTTCTAGGGAAGTGGTGGAGGGATGAATAGGTGAGAAACGGGATTTTTAGGGCAGTAACATTATTCTCTGTATGTAACTGTAATGGGGGATGGAAGATATTATGAATTTGTCAAAATCCATAGACCTGTACAGCACAAAGAGTGAACCTTAATATGTGCTAATTAAAAAATAATAATTTAGGATAAGGAGTGATTCCCAGGAAGAAATGAGCACTGTTACAAGAGAATCTAATGACATTACAAATTTGTCAAATGACCTCAATGAACAGGATGGTGGTAAAAGTAGCTGACTTAAGTGTCTTTGGATGTGAATAGAGCCTGTAAGACTAAAGACAAAAATAACTGCTGATAAGCACTGTACCTAGTTGATAAAGTTGTTTCCCACGGGTACAGGTTTTAACAATTCTGATACTACTATAGGGTGTACTGGGATGGAATGATTATGTAAATGGATGACAATGGTAGAAACCAGGTTTCTCACTGTTGGAGTGGAAATTTATAGATAAGCAAAGGAAAGATGCTAAAATGATCCATATGGTAATGGATTAAAGTTGGAGACAGTATGAATTCATGTTTAGGTTAATATAGATATAGATGGTTACATATAGAAATATTTATAGAAATGTATGAACACATTAGTATAAACACATATATTTTTGCTCTGTCGGCTGACAGGGCCTAAAACAAATGACACCCCCCTAGCAATGAGTATGCCCTTATCTTGGTTTCTAACCCCGTTCTTCAATAAAAGGAAGCAGGGATCCTTAGAAAAAAGTGTGGTTCTAGGGCTGGGACAGGAAATGTACAAGATGAACTATAAGCATCTTGCAGTGCCTAAAAGTAAGAAAGTGGTCAACTTTTTAAAAATACGTTTATGATGCTATTTCAAAGCAGCACAGGGACCAACTAAAATAATTTCTAATGATCTGTGACAAAGGAACAAAAGTAATATTGTGAATTCTTTTCAAATGTAGAAAATTTGAGAAACAAAATATTTAAAAAGTAGTATAGGATTATAACCTAAAGCCTAAAATAAATATATGTGAGTCTAATCTAATATAAATGAGTAATTGAACAAATTAATAAGTGGAGAAAACAGACAAATTTTCCATGCAGAGTAACTCCATATAATGTATATAGATATTGAGCCCTCAAGGAGGGAAGCATATCCCCATTCTGATGTGTGAGCTGTGCATAGTGATTTCCTTCCAAAGTGCACAATAATTAAAAAGAGGAAAACAATAACTTTACAGTCAAGAAACCTGATCAACACAACCTCAGATAGGTAATAAAATTCAACTTCTGCATTCATAAATCATGTTGACAGTAGATATACTTGATATGATGTAATGAAAATGACACTGTAGTCTTTCTTCCAATAACTCATAAAACCTTGTTTTACCTAGAAAAACATGACAATATTGGAGCATTCTATAAAATGCTAGACCAATACTGTCAAAACTGTCAAGGTCAAAACTGTAAAGATCATCAAAAACAAGGAAAGCATGGGAAAGTATGAAAAAGTGCCACAGCCAAGAGAAACCTAAAAAGAGATGATAACTAACTGCAATGTGTTATCCTAGTTAGAATCCTGAAACCAATAAAATGAACAGTAGGTACAAACTAAGAAAATCTAAAAAAACTATGGATTTTCATTCATAATAATCTATTAATATTTGTACATTAATTACAACAAATGTATCTTACTGATAAAAGACATTAATAAGAAGGGAAACTGGGTACAGGATATATGGGGACTCTCAATTTTTCTGTAAATCTAAAACTGCCCTATTAAATAAAGTCTAATAGAAAGCCAAGTGTAATTGTGTCTGTGATAATCAGATGAGATCAGATATGAAAAAGATCTTTGAATACTACAAAGTTTCATACAAAAGTATATAATGCACTTGCTTCTGGTTTCAGATGTGTGTTAATATGAAAATTCTTAAACTCTGATTTCTGGATTAGAGGAGTTATAACTAAACTATATTTAATTGATGAAGGAAGGGAGGATATACATTCTAGAATTCTCTCAAAGTATCCGTATTAACTCAAAATTATATTGAGCATTATAATTGCTGTGCATAATGATTTGAAAGTTACTTGGGGAGAAGTTTATCTTTAAAAATTAGCTAAGAGATTATTTTTATGATGTCACATGCCCACAAACAAAATGTTAGTTTAGTAAAGCTGAAATAAAACTGACGTGTACTCTTGCTAATTCTCCTCCCCAGCAGCTTTTCTCTTTTATTTGAAAGAATTTATTTATTAGATTTGTCTAAGAAAATGTGAAGAAGAGGTGTTTTTTAAAATTTTTGCCTATCTTACCTAGGAAATTAATGCTATTGTCTACAATTTATTAGATAAAGAGGAATTAATAGGTAAAAGCACAACAATGGCAGTATCTGGTTTCAATCTTCTTCCTATATGCTGATACTTTGTAAATATTAATTATCTTAAGCCTATAAGGTCTAATCATCTTGCATTTGCAGAATATTGGGACATAACCACTCTAGAATTATACAAACATTTTTGGACAAAAAACAATAATCACAGATTACCTAAATTACTTATTTTTTTAATGATACATAAAGTGTTGAGATTTAATCTCTCTTGCGTCTCTAAAATTCTATCCCTGAGAACCAAGGTTGTATTTCTTACGTATAAGTAGACAACAACTTAGCAAACATATTCAGACACTAGTAATGCCTATATGAAAATATTCATGGAATGTAGCACTGGTGAAAATTTATGATTCTTCCCAATATTAAACAACCATGGATAAGATAAAAGCACCTGTGGGAAAAATGAAGCACCAACAGCTTTTTAATCAATGAGATAGTGTTGAGAATTCACAGTACTATTTTTTTTTCTTTTTTTCCTCTCTTTTAGAATAAGGAAGACAATTTGGATATATTTAAAGACCATGGATTTATGTATAATAAAAAATTGAAACATGAAGAGTGGGTGGTTGTATCCTTATTAAATCAACTTCATTGTTTGACTATTATACTACTTTCAATGAAAATAATCCAATCATCAATAAATCAAGCAATTATTTTTAACTGGCTCTCTAGATTTATCCAAGATAATAAACTGACAAAAGTTTATATTGAAAGAGACAATATTCTGCCTTTAAAACTTCTTTCTCAGACAGTAGGAATAGAACATAAAGCAAATTATTAAAGTATTTATTTATAGCCCTTGGCACTTGTTATGTGCAGTATACTTATTTTACATCTCCATCAAAATTCAAAATTTACATCAGCCTCCTCTTTGGATTAGTTAATTCTAGTTATTTTGCAAGGGCAATGATAGTTCAAATGGAAATGTCATTGAATAAAATAGGGATGGAAAAGTGTGCTTCAATAGTTTGATTACTTTGTATAGGGACTTAGAATAGTGTTTGATCCCAGATATTGTTAAGACCAGTGTATTTACTAAAGAGAGAAACAGGGAAAGGGAAACAATCATTACTTGACTATCTTCTGGGTGTCACTGGAGAGGCTCAGAGCTTTTCCACATAGTACCTTACCAAATAATACAAGTGGAGGCAAGTGCTATTATTACCATTTTAAACATGAGAAAACTGAGGCTCAGAAAATGTAAATAACTTACTGTGGGAAATTATGCAGTCAATAGTACACAGTGGAGGCATCCAAGCTCTGGAATACCTGAACCCAAAATCCATCTACTTTCCATCATACAGCAGCAGGTAATTATAAGTGTTGACTTTATTTCTACCACATGCCCCTTCCCCATAGTCTCCCAAAGGCAAATAAAAATCTGTAGGCCAATGTTCTATAAAAAGTAAAGAAATAAAGAAGAAAGTGAGGAAAATATTTTGGCAGGGACAATGAGTAATGGCATCTTAAATAATAATTATATATATTTCCCCAAAGAAAGCAAACTTGAAGAAACAATAATGGACATAGTAAAAAATTACCAGAATGATAGTCATAACCTACAAAACATGCATAAGAGAGAGCTGCAGAGAACTTCATATACATTGAGTTATCGAAGAAACTGTGTCACTTTTCCCCTATAGATTATCCAGGTAGAATCTTTAGGAAGTATTTTAAAATACTAACATTTTACCTAGAGAAAACCAGTGTGAGAGGTTTCTCGAAATATCAGCCGTTAGTTAGCCCTAGGAGATAGCTAAGAGTGTTGGGGTTTTTGTGTGTTGGTTGGTTGGTTGGGTTTTTAAAGTTTTATTTGTAATGATACATAATTATACATATTTATGGCATACAGTGTGATGTTTCAATACATGTAAATATTGTGTAATGATCAAATCAGGGCAATCAGCATATCCATCACCTCAAACATTTATCATTTGGGTTTTGGGTTTTCTTTTTTTGCTCTGATATTTCCATGTGGAAACAACATGATTGCACTCTTTCCTGGGATTGGAATTTATTTATAAGTATTTCTTCTGTCTGTCGTAAACTTGTCCATCCTTTTTTTTCCATGTATTACCTGTATTTATCCACACTAGCATCCCACAGTAGACTTTACAAATCAACAGACATGCTATTTACCCACACAGCCAGTATACAACGGCTGCTTTGCTAGTACTTTCCTTGGCCCTGCACCCTGGAAGATTTCAAGGCATCAGTGAAGACTCACAGAACTGACCTTTCCACTTGGTAATAAAATTGAATTTACAGTTAACCTTAATTTGGCTACATGGGGTAAACTTACAGGTCATGCCTTTAGAAATGTGAACTGTTAAATTCAATGACGTCAACATTTATTTTCAACAGTGAAATCCTCTTCCTTGAGTACACACTGATTTTAACCCAGGCCTGAGACTCCTAGGTCAAGCAAAACAAAAGAAAATTATTGCCAGGTGGAACTTACACAGCAGCATAATTGCATCTTCCCCTCCCCCAGCAACTGTTACTCTCTGATGCTAGAAATCTCTCCAAGAAAGTCCCGCTTTATTTCCTCTCATATTCAATTTTAGAACACATTAATTTAACCTATGAATTAAACACTAAACCTTTTTCAGAACATCTTTTGAATAACAAAAGTTATAATTGCCCATTCCAATTTTCTATGAGACCACTGTTTAGAGAGTCTAAGGAATATGGTACGTCCATGTACTATTTTGTTTCCCTCACCATTTAGTAACAGTGAAATGTGCACCTTGATGGGAAGGAATTTATCAAAGTAAACAAAACTGATAAAGAATTTTCTGCCTCAAACATGAATTGTATCTTCCAAGCTTACTTTGGTTACAGATAAGCAGAGCCTAAGCTGGTAGAGGTCCCATACCTACTAAGATCTACTTATGACTTTGTGCAATTACTAATAAGGTTCAAGGTAATATGCTTTCCAGCTTTTCCCTGAGTATCTATGTATTAGCCTGTTTTGTGCTGGTATAACAGAATACCTGAGATTGGATAATTAATAAACAACAGAAATTTATTTTTTCATAATTCTGGAGGCTGAAAAGTCCAAGATCAAGGTGCCAGCAGGTACAGTTGTCTGATGAGGGCTGCATCCTTTGGAAGGGAGAATGCTGTGTCCTCACACAGTGGAAAGAGAAAGGGCAATTGAGCTAATGCTGCATGAAAGCTCCTTTATAAAGGCCTTAATCTCATTCATGAGGGAGAAGCTCTCATGGCCTAATCACCTCTTAAGGGCTCCACCTTTTAATAACATCACATTGGCCATTAGGCTTCAACACCTAAATTTTGGAGGGGACACATTCCAACCATAGCAATCGACATGCACGCTCGTATCATGAACGTAGCTATCTTCCTCTACGGATGTTACTAAAATATCCGCCATAGCATTCCAATACCCTTCCAGAGCACCACTGCAATTTTAATTGCTGGGCAGGCACATGACTCACTTTAGCTCTTCCTCTAATTTCTCACATAGATTTCCATAATTCAGTGCTTCTACAAGGGTTGTGTTTACTAGACCTATCATATCAAGCCAAGAGCAAGGCAATTGGATGCACAAAAAGATTCAGGAAATATCTAAATACTCCTCTGAAAGCAGGTGCCTAACTTTTCATTCACAGATAGGTAAACATCTCTCAGCTCTGTCCATTATTCAACTTGTTTTTATTGAGTGTTTACCGTATGCTGGGCATATTGCCACTAATTCCCAAAGAGCAATGCAACCGCCAATTCATGAATAGCCTGTTTTATCTCTGTTGAGATGTCTTAAGGATCAAATCACAGAATGATGGGGGCAGAAAGTTCACAAAAACATCTATCATTGGTCTCGTAAGTGGATAAAAAATTTGCTCATATATACAGTAGAGTACCTGTGAACATCTCTCCTTAATATTTGCTTGACTATGTCACTTCTATTTTATGAATGAATTTACTGTGTCACCTCCTCAAATATCTCTCTGATATCATCCAAGACAAAATGTTTTGAGAATTATATGATGTCTTTCAATGATGGTGGCAGTTTAGAAGTTATCAACTGTCTTTCGAATGGGCTATATCAGCAGCTACTTGAGGAAGACGTCAAGTCCAACACCAATAGCCTTCCCTAAGAAGTCCTATTAAATTTATGCAAAGTGCTGTAGTGTACATATATTGTTACTGAATATAAGACAAAATTCATCTGTATAGTTGAATCATAAGGCCCAAGTGAGATGCTTGTGCTACTATTCTCTTTCTCTTTTTAAAATTAATTGTTTCTGCTTAGAGTTTTTTTTTTTTCAAAATCTGATTATTCTGATATTGTGATAGGGTGTAAAGTAATTTCTAGTAAGGAATGTGATTTTTGCCAAAACCCAAATAGCTTTGCCATTATCTGGACTTCTTCTTTAGTGGAATTGTCTGATAGTGGTAATTTATTTTTTATAGTTTTATTACCTTCTCTGTTTATTCCACTACATGTAATTTTCAATTCGAAAATTGGACTGGGCCTTGAATGTTAGCTGGGTTTATCAATTAGGCTTTATTTATTGTATGTGTCACTATGGTCCTTTACTTCCTGAACCTCTTCCTCTGATGAGGCAATCATCATAATATCATCAATATAGCAAACTAGCATGCTCTTGATGGTTATTAATACCTCCAGATTTTCATTGACCATTATGGAAGCCACCTGCCACAGTGGCTATTTAAATTTAAATTAATTAAAATTAAACAAACAAATCAATTACTTAGTCCCACTAACCAGATTTCAAATATTCAGTAGCCACATGTGGTTATTGGCTGTCTTATTGGACTATGTAGACATAGAACATTTCCATCATAATAAAAAGTTCTACTAGACTGCACTATAGATTATAAAAATATGTCAGCAAATTCAAATATCTCTGTGGCAATACAGTAAATATATAGTAGGTTTTATTCCCTGAGGATGCATATTGCACCTGGCTGGACTCTGCAACTGGATTGGAAAAGATGGTGTTAGGTTTATAATGGTGTACTAGCCCACTTAGGATTTTGTACTTCCTGCATAATTTTCATCATCTCAGGAATAGCCAAAACAACCAGAAACAACCTTGCTTAATATAGTCTATTTTTAATTTCTGGTAACTATCTGCCTTATGCATTAGCCAGACAAGACTATTCAATAGGACATTATTAGGAATCAATATTTTCACAATTTCTTTGGTCAGAACAATGAACACTCAAAGACCTCCTAGAACTCCAAATTGCTCAATGCTTATTACTGTGGAAGGCCAGAACAATTCCAATGGCTCCTTCACCATGACCAATTCAGACTGTGATGGTTGAACTTGGACAATATCCACGTGAAAAGGGCCACAGCCTCATTCATAAATAATATCCCAATTATGTATTCAGGCATACGTGACACAGCCAGTAAATACAATGTCCAGTCACATATTCTAATCCCCATGTTCACCCCCACTTTGTTCCTCTCATCCACAGAGTATCCAACCCTCACAGTTTCAAATGAAAGCTTTTCATTTCAAACTACCCCTGTTTTCCTTAAGGATTACTATACTTTGAGCACCTGCATCTCCCAGTTTTAAGTATCTTTGCATAACACTCATAGGTCATTCACCCAAATAATAGCAAGAAGGCTAAGTTTCCTGGGATTTTAACAGATTGCAGCCTCTTAACCTTTCTTTTTCATATACCATGGCTCTAGTTGAGGGGTTAATTTCAGCCCTCTTTTTCTCCAAAGACAGAAAAAGATAAAAAAAAAATTTGCTATTTTGCTTTAACAGGTGGAATTGTGGCGGAAATGGCACACCTATCCCCCAAACATTGATCATGCACTATATAACTGCTTATTACAAACACTATCAAGTTGTTCTTTTTTATAGAATCATTTCTCAAAAGGCATCTAAAAAGCTTTTCTGGTTTCCCACTTGCCATTTTTTCATTTCTCTCTATTGAGAGAAATGAATATTGTACAGCTTTATGCACTTAACTGAGTCAGCAGGTAGGGAAGATCCTTGTCTCACCGTAGCAAAATTATATATGATGACCCAGAGCAGACAGCCCACATCCCCTCTCCCACTACATCTATCATCATAGTGTCAATTGCATAAAATCATGGTCATGATAAAGCCAGATTAATGCCTCCTGGATTCATAGTCTTCCAACTGTTTGGAAAAGAGTATTTTATTTGTGGGTGGAGGTGGAATGAAAGGAAGTTTTCCTCTTAGGATGGTTTTACCAAACTCTCCAATTAACCCACTGCACCTGATTTTCTGGTGTAACATCTTGAAGCATCTGATCACAAATATCCAAAAACATTTGGAGATCAGTTATCTGCAGTAGCTGTACTGACTTATGTGTGGGGATACAAGATAACTGTTATGTCCTTGTTGGAGGAAACTCCGAAAGGCCATCCCAGCTACACAGCTCATGTGGATGTGGCTGAGACCCCAGTCACAACCGCATTGGACATGAACTCTTTTTGTCCAATTTTGTCATCTTCTTCATTTCTTTATTGTGTACCTATCAAGGGTAATTTCTCCCTACTCCCTTAATGTTCTGACTGCAACTTTTCATCAAAGTCTTTCAAAAGAACCTGACATAAGACTCTGAAGGAATTGGTAGTCCATGTTGAGTTTGAGCATCACTGAGGATGCTTTACTTGGACCACTTTTTGAAAAAATTTCTGATATTAATAATTTCTGGTTTTTCCTTCTACTCAGATATCTCAGTAAAGATGCTCTCAGTATGTTGCCTGGATGGTAAAAGAGTAGCTCCCAGCGTTCTCAGACCCACATGGAGGGAGGCTAAGCACTCAGTATTCAGCATATAGTATTCCTACTGTTATCAAATTCCCTTGTTTCTGGTCCTGTACTCATGTTCTCAACTCTGGCTGTGGTCACCCAGCACACAGAGTTTCTGCTTTTTCCTTTCCAATAAGTAAATCTCCAGCTTTCTGGGAGAAGAACAATCAACCAGTGAAATGGGTTTGGAAGGAAATCTGAAAATCAAATTTCCTCTTAAACAAGTTTCAATCAATCCTTTTTTATTTATCAGCATTCTCTTATTCCTAGTATTTTCTTAGTCTTTTGAGGATTCTGCCTTAGAGATTAGATTATTATTCATCTTCCTCTACATTCGTCTTAGAATCTGGTATTGTCTGGGTCTGCTAAGTCTGTTATTACTCACCCATAATGCTTGTCAAACTTTCCAAAATATTTTCACAATAACTGCACCTTGAAGTTCTGTTTTTTCCCTTTTATTGTTCTATACTCGATTGTTGAAATTGTAAATTTGCAAACCTACATTCAAGGAGAAAAATTCTTTAAAAAAATAAGTAAGTCTTTGATATAAGGAAACCTATATGGTCAAAGAGTTAATTTGACTCTTGGACCATCACATTAACTGGTTGTCTTAAAAATTTAGCAAAATAAGTTCAAAATTGAGAATGTCATTCAATAATTTGTTTTGAGGTCTCAGGCCTATCTAAATCTTAATGTCTTTATTTGAAGGATGAGACTTTATATCTTTATTTCAAGATTCCTTATTTTTTATTAAAAATGATACATGCACAAAAATGTAAATCAGTTTTACAAATAAAATGTATTTGCACATACTAAATATCAGAAAAGCTTTATTTTTGGTGCATTGTTTTTAGGCACAAAGACCTTGAAGAATATATATTTCTGTTTTTATGTCAGCAAATTTAAAGAACATTATGGTAAATATATAACAGATAGCATTCAATCTTTAACATTTAAGCCTAATAAATGTTTTGAAGATATATACCATATCTACAGAAATATTATGAAGTATGAATGCTCTGAATGTGTTCAAAATCTTTCATTTCATTATCCCCAAAAGTTCAGATTTTAAAAAAATAAAAATTCATACAGAATTATTTATCTCAATCTTTTAAAGGTATTTAACTTATTGTACTTTTATTTATAATTAGATAACACTTTAAGATCAGTGAAAGTTATCTTCCTTTTTGATAGGTCTTTTTCATAATTAATATAAATATCTTTAAATCTGGAATGTTAAAGCCAAACTATAGTATCCATGGTTATTTTACACTTGAACTCTCTCTATATAGAAAGACAGATAGGGTTAAAAAAAAAAAAATATATATATATATATATATAAGATGCTGTTATCCCTTGATCTTTGATGTCAAATCAGTTTATCTGTTTGGTGAAATAATTATCTTCTCTTTCCTTACTAATCTGTCCACGTCCCTTCTGAAGCATGCATTAGATGCTTCATGAATAAAGAAGTAAAAGGTAGTCTTTAAAAATCTCATCAGTGTTGATACTTCATTTTGAAACATGCTACATTTTAATCACTTTTCTTCTGCATTCTCAGGATAGCGTTTTCTTCCTTCAATATTTGTTTTCAGTACTGCCAACTGGGAATCTCTATGGCCCTGTGTTTGCCTCCCTGCTTAAAAAGCATTCAGTGGCTCCTACAGCACTTACAATTAGTGCCAAACTCATCACCAACTTCTTCCACCTCACAGCGTGCTTTTCCTACCCCTCAGTCACTAATTTCTAATCATACCAAACTTCTTTCAGCTTCTAGAATACACTGACCTCAGTCCAAACTCTGCCTTTTATCTATAATATTCACTAGGCCTGGAGCGATTTCCCCCAAGTTCTGCATATAACTAGCTGCTTTTCCTCCTTCAGGACTCAGCACAGAAGTCACATTTTTTAGTGAGGACTTAAAAGACCATATGTTGTAAGGCAGATTCCGTGTGTTGTTCACTAGTTTAGCAACCTCATTGTTGCCTTCATAACCGTTACCACAGTTTCTAGTTTCCGTTTATGGCACTACTCATTTAAATTATAAATTTCATGAGAGATCATATCAGCATTAAACTGAATATCCAGCTCCTAGTTGGATGCCTAACTGGATATACCCATCACCCAGATAGTGTACATTGTACCCATTAGGTATGATTTTACCCATCCCATCCTTCCCCTCCCACCTGCATGATTTCCAAAGAAATTTTTAATGGGAGTCCATTCTGCATTTGCAGATTGGAGTACAAGTAAAAATACAATAGCCCAGAGGATCTCAAACATTCTTGGTTTATTGTGCCCTAAGTGACTCAGTAATATTTTTCATCACATTAATGCACATTTTTCCAAAAAAAAAAAAATCTAACAGCCCTTTATATTAAGTAGTTAATAAGCACCTCAATAAGTATAGGTATTTATAATCTAACAACTAGTAGCTATTTGAAAAAAATACACATAAATGAATGTAGTTTGCCTCATATCCAACAGATGTTCCTGTGTTTCTCCTGAAAGTTTAAAATATCTGCAGGTACTTCTGTGATTTCACTGAGCCTCCCCTGGGGAATGTAGCAATAACAGATGCACGTGGTACACTCAGTACACCTGATTTCAGTCCAGTTGAGGTTGTAGCTGTCATGTATGTTGCCACCATCATATTTTAACCTTTTTGCCTTGGTATCTGTTTTATGCCGCAGGGCTTTCTCCAAGGACAAGGAATGCAACTTAGACCACATATAGTTGCAACCTAGAAGTTCAGAGAAGTTAATGCCATGGAAGTTTACCTCAACCAGGGAAAATGGGGTTGAATAAAAGACTTGGACTTCCTATTGTTTGGTGATACAAATTTGAGGCACAATCTACAAGGTTCCTGGGACAATACCCAAAGGAATTGAGTCCCAGTTGTCTACAGCACAGGACTGTTTAATAAAATCACTTTTCAAAAATTTTTCTTCCTTCCCTGTCACATTGCCTCATTTCTTCAATTGGGCTCCCAGGGATCATTTTTGAAATAAGTTACCACCAGCACACAATATCTTTTTTTCAGGAAACACTCTAATGTTGTAGATATTCTAGACATGAAAAAAAAGAACATAATTTTCCTAGTGTCATCTAGCTCCATCCAAACTTCTATATGCATATTAGAAATCATGTAGAACATGGAATTGAATTTAATATTTTTGATTAAAACTATTTGGGTTCTTCCCATTATATACTGGATGGATCTTGGACAAGTGTCATTATCTCTAAGCCTTATTTTTCTTGTCTGGAAATTGGTCATAATTGAATTTAGCTTATCAGGTTGTTGCAAAGATTCAGAGATAATACCTGTCAAGCAACTAGTGCAGTATCTGATGAACTATATTAATTATGCTATGGACAGTAGCTATTATTGTTAAATAAATATGACTTGGAATTGGCCTTTTAGTTTCCATTTGTACAACTTACCAATTATATTAATTATACCATGCTGGGTTAGCAGTATTTTCTAGCAACATTCTAATTTGGCAGGGCTATCTATAAGGTGATGACTTTTCTTTTTTTTTTTTTCCTAATTCAGGCTGAGAAAGAGTTCTTTTTATCTTACATTATTACATCCAAAAGTAAAAAAACATAAGGCAGCCTACATATCTGATCCAATAACAGCAAAGCTATCCCTTTCCCTTCTTGAAATATGGATATTCTAAGTGGAAAAGATTTAGAAACACTTAAAATTATGGAGCTTTTGTTTGGAAAAAATATTCTCAATTCAATAAACAAAGGAAACAAAGGAAAGTCAAGTAATAAATATGCTTAGCATATAGGTCTATAGTACTACAAACTATGAGTATAATATTTTTCCTTTCTAAATCATGATATACTATGGCATAACCTTATTCTGAAATTGACTAAAAGATTTGAAACACTTGCTCTGAGTTTTTAGTCTTCCTTTTAATTGTCCAATATTTCAAGCAAATTGGGCAAAGGTTAGTATTATTTTTCACATGATTTATTTAAATAATTATTTCAATTTTCCACTTCATTTTCTGCACGTCAATATAACCTGGAGCTATTTCTTTAAGGAGCTATTTGACATAGTGTGACTTTTCTCTGCCTTTTAAAATAAAATGTGCCACATTTGGACTTTCACAATAGTAAGTGAAGTAAAGCTTTAGGAATTAGGCAGTTAACATAAGTTTGATAGGCGTAATTAGCCAAAATAAGTAACTGGCAAATTTTCATTTGATTTTATCACAATTCAATGGTGTTGGCTTTAGCAATTTGAGTATCATACATCAGGTTTTCTTGTAAATATTTTTTTCCTTTGCTTATTTCTGGAGACCTCTATTTAAATGAAAATATAGTGGTGGATGTAATAATCAATGCTTTTTTTATACATCCATTCACTTACTCTGTTTTAATTTTAAGACATACATCACTTTACATTTGCATGATACTTTAGAATTTCAAAGTGGTTTCATGTTCAGCAACTGATCTAATTTTATCATTTACCTTTGTTTTGATAGAACAGACAATAATGGTCATGATTTTTCAGCTCAGAATTGCTTCCCATCTTCTAGACATATACTAATTCTGATCACTTTCCCCAATCTTTATTCCCTCACTGTTATAGAATTATATATCTGTGGTCTTTTGCAATTTAACATTGAATGCCTCTGACTACAGTAAACAGAACATATTTCCCTGTCCTAGTCACACTACTTTTGACCACATGATTTGATTTGGACAGTAGAATATTAGATAATGTGATGTAAATAGAAACTTTATAGGTGCTTGGGAAATCTAGCTTGATCTCTTCATGTACTTCTGCCATCTCCATGAGAAGAGTATCTCTTGCTGCTAGTTGCAGAATGAGATACGTGGAGCAGAACTCTGTGAGACTTATTGTCTGGAGTTCACTTCAACTCAGCTACTGATCAAGGAACAAGAAAAATAAATATTTGTTGCTGGTGGGGTGTTGATTGCTATGTACTTTTATTATAGCAAAAACTTGAGAAATAGCCATATATAAGATTGGGACTTCAGTGGCAATGCATATTTTATGAGGCTTTGCCCCCTTTCCTTGACTGACTGTTCCAAGTATAGAAATTTCAATCCAAGTGAGGCTTAGAATCACAAAAGAAAACAAGAAAGTTATTTCTGTCATTTAGGGATCATGTATTATAAAAGGCTTTCCTGTTCATTGTACAGCACAGTACACATTCAATCCACACAGAATCAAGAAACTCATATAATGAGGGAAACCTGCAATATGAAGAAGAAAAACCAAATTAAAATTAATTAATTAGTTTAAAAAAACCTGAGGACTTCTGCTTCTGAAAAAATGGAGTAAAAGCACTTTTCCTTTTTTTCCCATTAAACACAACTAAAAACCCTGGACATTATGTGCAAAACAAACATAACAAGACTGTGAAAGGTGGAGAGAAAAAGGCAGAGTGGCCAGGAACATCAAGACCCAAAGAACGACATGGTTGTTAATTCCTAGATTTTCTTTTTGCCCCATATTTCCCTAGACTGGGAGCTGAAGAGACTAACACCTGAAATATCAATAAATTCAGTCATAGCTACCCCAAAAACCTGTATCTATAGCCAGCCAAAGTTCCAAGAAAAGGGCAGCCTATTAAGACAGAAAGTTGTAGACCAAACAGCTTTACTCTAGTCAAATAGTACAGGAAAAACAGCAACAATAGCAACAACAACAGCAAACACCCCAGTGGTCCCACTCCTAACCATGTTAGCAAAGTCTAAGTGACACATAAGATTTCTAGCATCCTCATGCTGTAATGAAGCTTCTCAACTCCCCCACTGGGGTGGTGGGAGGGAACATCTAGTAGGGAGCCAGATCTTTCATCTCTGCCAGGGAGTAGCAGGGCCACCTTTGTGGTGTCAGTGGGGATTTCATGAAGAACCTGAATTTTCAAACCAAACCAACCTGTTGGTAATGAGGTAACCCTTCCTCCTCCCCCACCCAAACTGATAGTGTCAGAAAGGTCAACCAAAGAGTCAGAAACTTTACCTCTACACGGCAGTTATGATAAACTTTCCCACAATGGGATTCAGTAATGGTAGACTCCTAAACCTCCCAGCCAGAGATATATTAATGAATGACTAATGGGGAGCCAAATCTCCCACCCCCACCCAGTCCTAACAAGAAGCACCCCCTGTTGGGCGTCAACATAGGCTGAGTAGGGACTCTGAACAACAGTCATCTTCACAGTAATGAGGGAGGACATCCCCTTTCTCTTGCAGAAATGGTATCAGAGGAAACCAGCTAAAACAGAAGCTTTAAATGACCTAGAGTCTCATAACCTAATACGTACAATGTCCAAGGTTTAGTAAGCAATCGTTTGTCGTAAGCAGAATCATAAAGATCTCAAACTGAATGAAAGAAGACAATCAATAGAGGCCAACACCAGGATGACAAAGATGTTAGAGTTATCTGATAAGGATTGTTAAAGCAGCCATAATAAAAATGCTGTGATGACCAATTACAAAAATGTTTGAAATGAATGGAAAAGAAAATTGTGAAATAGAAATAGAGAGTTTCAACAAAATGCAATAACTGATAAAAACAAATAAATAAAAATTCAGTGGCTAGGCCCAACACCAGAATGGAAGGAACAGAGCAAAAAAATAAGTGAACTTGAAGACAGAACAACAGAAATTGCCTAATCTGAGCAAAGGAGAAAACAGACTGAAAGCAAAATGAACAGAGCCCCAGGGACCAGTAGAACTATAACAAAAATTCTATGATTTTTGTCATTGAGTTCTCAGAAGGTGAGGATAAAGAGAGTGTGGCTAAACAAATTATTCAAAAGACTAATGGCAGAAAATTTTCCAAATTTGCCAAAACATTTAAACTTACAAAGTCAAGAAGCTGAGCAAATACCAACCAGGATAAACTCAGAATCTATACCAAAATACATCATAGTCAAAATTCTGAGTACATAAAAACAAACAAACCAAAAAACCTGGAAATCAGAGAGAATGAAATGACACCTTAAGTATAAGGGGAATGTATACAAATGACAAGGGATTTCTCATTAAAAACCATGAAGGCCAGAGGCTGTGGCAACACATTTTTCAGGTGTCAATCTTGAATACTATAGCAAGCAAAAATGCCCTTTAGGATAAAGAGGAAATCAAGACATTCTCAGAAGAAGTTAAAATAAGAGAATTTTTCTGCAGCAAATCTACCCTAAATTATGGCTAAATGAAACTATCTAGACAGAAAGGTAACAGTAAAATAAGTAAAGTTAAAATATGTGGAAGGAAAAAAAATATTGTAAACAAATTTATGGGAAAATACAATAGACTTCTCTTCTTCAGTACTCTAAATTTTGTCTGACTATGGAAGTAAATATAATATTTCCTGATGTTGTTACTAATGTAACTGTATATAGAGGAAATATTAGAAACTATTATGTTATAAATGGAAAGAAAAATCTGACATAAAGAAATTAGGATTTTTATACTTCTCTTGAACTGGTAATGTAACAATTTCAGTAGATTGTGTTAAGTTATATATATATATATATATACACACACACACACACACACGCACACACACACACTCAAAATACCTAGAGCAATCACTATAAAAGCTATACAAAGTGTTAAACAGTAATTGCACTAGACACTTGTTAAAAATTACAAGGAAGATTTTATTCAGGACTATCGCAATAGAGGAGAGAGATTAAACTTATCTCTGTTGAAACAAAAGGCAGGAAAGTTTTTAAGCACTAGGTGAGCTGGTGGAAAAGTTCTGGGGGACATGGCTGGAGGAGTTTGGCCAATGTGATTAGGCCATCTGTGTTTGCTAATCGGCACTTATGAAAGTTAGGCTCCTATTCTCCAGCAGAGACTGGGATAAGACAGGTGTGCCACCTTTCTTGAAGATTACATTTCAAAGGCATGGCATCCAGGTCTTTGAGAAAGATATTCCTGGGTTGCAAAACTGGCAAGAGACTGGGAGAAGATTTACATACAAAATGTGCACAAAAAGAAATTACTATAGAAAGTTTTCCAAGTTAAATGCTTTAAGAAAAGGAATGCCAGGGGCCTGTAGTCAGGAAGAAACCTGTTTAAATTTTAGTCAAGCTAAGGGGAACATTAAGGATGTCTTGGTCAAAAGAGATACACTGGCACATACTACACATAAGTCAAAATGGAATTCTAAAAATTGGTCAAATTGCCCACAGCAAGGCAAGCAAACTAAACCAAATAAATTAAAAACAGAAAGAACAGAAAACATAAATAAAATGTCAATACTAAGTCCTAATATATCAATAACTAAATTGATCATAAATTGTCTGAATATTCAAGACAATTCAAGGCAGAGACTGGCATAGTGGATTAGTAAACATGACCCAAGGATAAGCAGTCTTCAGGAAACTCACCTCACATATGGTGATATGGGTAGACTGAAAGTAAAAAGATGGAAAAAGAATATCATGTAATCATTTCAAAAGAAACCAGGAGTGACTATTAATATCAGGTAAAATAGACTTCAAAACAAAGGATATTACCAGAAAGAAATTTTAGACAAAGATTAAATGTGGTTAGTCCAGCAAAAAGACATGACAATACTAAATGTGTATGCAACAGACAAAAGAGCGCAAATTATGTAAAGAAAAAAAATGATAGAACAAAAAGGAGAAAGAGACAAATCTGCAATTGTGATAAAAGACTTCCCTCTCAACAACTGAAAGAACAAGAGAGAAAAGCAAGGATTTAGAAGAGCCCAGTACCACCATCAACCAACTGGATTTTATTGACATTTATAGAACACTTCACTCAACAAAAGTAGAACACTCATTTTTAAGTGTCTGTGGAACATACACTAAGATAGACCATATCCTGAAAAAAAAATTCAACAAACATAAACAAGAAAAAAAAAATCAAAATCATGCAGACTGTATTGTCTGACCACAGTGTAATCAATCTAGAAATCAGTAACAGGAAGATAAAAAGAAAATCTCCAAACTCTTAGAAACTAAATAATATGCTTCTGTATAATCCATAGGTCAAAGAGGAATTCTCAAGAAAAGTAAAAAACACGTTAAACTGAATGAAAATAAAGCATATCCAAAATATCTGAGATACAGCTAAAATAGTAAAAGAACATTTTATAGCACTAAATGTTTATGTTAGAAAAGAGAAAAAGTCTAAAATCAATCATCTCTCTGTGCTCAAGACTTTAGAAAAAGATCAAAATAAGCTAAAAACAAGAACAAAGAAGGAAAGTAAAGGTAAAAACAGAAATCACTGTAATTGTATGCAGAAAAAATAGAAAAAAAAATAAGAAAAAAATCAATAAACAAACCTCTTGCAAAATTGACAGGGAGAGAAGATACAAATAAGAGAGAAAGAAAGAAAGACAGAGAGAAGATATAAATGAGAGACAGAGAGAGAAAGAGAGAGAGAGAAGATACAAATTACCAATACAAGGATGAAATTAGAGCTATCACTTTAGGCCCTGCAATCATAAAAGGAATAAAAAGGGAATACTACAAACACCTCTACACACATAGATTTGAAAGTTTAGGTAAAATGAACAAATTCCTTGTCAAAAAAAATTACTAAAAATTATCCAATAAGAAATAAAAACTTAAATAGCTGTATAACCACTAAGGCAATTGAGATAACTTTAAAACTCCAAAAAAAAAAAAAAAAAGTAAATGAAAAGAAATCTCCATGCTCAGATCATTTCTACCAATGGTTTATAGAATTAACACCAATTCTACACAATCTTTTCCAGAATACAGAAATGGAGGAAACACTTTCCAATTTATTTTATGAAACTGGTATTACCCTGATACCAAAACTGGCTAAAGAAAGTACAATAAAAGGAAATTACAGACCAATACCTTTTATGAATATAGACACAAAAATCCTTAAAAATATTAGTAGAAATAAAAAGAGGTTTATTCCAGGGATACAAGTCTGAGCCAGTATTCAAAAATCATTCAATGTGATTTACCATATTCACAGAGTAAATTTTTAAAAATAATGTCATCATTTAAATCTGTGAAGGAAACAAAACTAACCAAAAAATTCAACATGCTTTCATGATAAAAACCTCTCAGAAAAATAGGAATAGAAGTAAACTTCCTCAACTTGATAAAGAGCATCCCCCTCTCCCCACTAAAAAAAAGAAAAAAACAAAAAACCCACTAGCATTATATTTTTTCCCTTATAATTCTCCCTTATAATCAGGAATAAGACAGAGATGTCTGACTTCACTGCTCTTATTCAGCTTTATGCTGGTAGTTCTAGGCTGTGCAATAAAGTAACCAAGAGAAATAAAGGTATACAGATCAGAAGGGAAGTAATAAGACTCCCTCTACAAACAAGACAAGTGCATACAAAGAAAATCTCAAGAAATCTAAAAACGAAACAAAACAATCTCCTGGAAATAATGGCTTGTCCCTAAATAACAAGATCAACATATGGAAATTGATTGTATATCTATATATTAGCATTGAATATGTGAACAGCAAAATAAAAATGCAATATCATTTATAATTACTCAAAAAATACTTAGGTGTAAATCTAACAAAACATATACTGGATTTTTGTGT
Organism: Daubentonia madagascariensis; assembly: GCA_023783475.1. Taxonomy (NCBI): domain Eukaryota; kingdom Metazoa; phylum Chordata; class Mammalia; order Primates; family Daubentoniidae; genus Daubentonia; species Daubentonia madagascariensis. The sequence goes on along the minus strand of JAKFHU010000726.1, from coordinate 20,879,120 downwards.
TGAAGAATTCAAAATTCTGTTAAAAGTAATGAAATAAGATCTAAACAAACAGAAGAACATACATACTGTATATATGGGTTGGAAGACTCAACATAGTAAAGATGTCAAACTCCCTAATTGATACACAGGTTTAACACAATTCCTGTCAAATAGGACAGCAGGAATTCAATATAAATGTATAGTATAAATATATATTATACATCATTATGTAATATGTAATATAATATATAATTTTTCAATAGCCTTTTTGTTGTAGCAAGTGAGGTCTATATATTTTACATCAAGCTGTCTCTCTAGGTTTTGCTGGTGTCTAATTTCTTGCTACATTTTCAATTACATTGCTCATTTGTTATTTTAATTACATCTAATTAAATTAATTAGTGGGGATATGGAGACTGGTCTTTCTTCTCATTGTAGGCTGATAAAATACATCTGCACAGTTATAATTAAAGAATATTAAAGAATACAGGAAGATGAGAGATCAATCAGAATTTTCTTTTTCTAGTTTTTCATTTGATACATAATATCAAAATACATTAAAATTAATAGAAAGTCCCAACGTATTATCTATTTGTACTAATCGATTTTCAGGTTTCCATCCACTGTTTTAGGATGTTCACTCTAGCTCAAAAATTGCAAAATATCTGAGGAAGTTTGACAGTTTTTGGTAAAGAAATAGCCTTTGATGAATTTTATGTCCTCAAACCTAAATTTCCTAAGTTTATGACCAAAGTAAAAAATGATGATTTTAATGTTCACATAAACTATTTTCACTTATGCAATCCATCAAGCAGAATACTTAATTTTCTCTTGTTTTGATTCTTTTATTAGCATAAAATAGTTATTTTGCTTGTTATAATGATAATTAAAATCATTCTTAATGCATTAACTCAAACCTATTATAATAACTCAACTAAATCATAATGATTTGTGTTACAGTTAATTTAATTATAATTGTTAACTACTTTTCCTCCACATTATTAACAAGACATAAGGTCATAAATATAAATATAATTAATTATAGAACATCCAATGATTATTCCTAAAACATTTACTAGAGGGCTAATTTTTTTTCTGTTTCAATATCCTTTTGCCTTTTTTTTTTTTTTTTTAAGATAAGGAACCTGGTTCTTGAGGCATCCCTGAGCACCCGAACCAACAGTCAGTAAGCATCTACTTCCAGGCTCCTTTTTTATTTACTTTTTTATTTTATTTATTTATTTTTTTTATAGAGACGGGGTCTCGCTCTTGCTCAGGCTGGTCTTGAACTCTTGAGCTTAAGCGATCCTCCCGCCTCAGCCTCCCAGAGTGCTAGGATTACAGGCGTGAGCCACCACACCCGGCCTCCTTTTGCCTTTTATTGCCCTTCCCCCTTTTGAATTTTTCCTCCTCAGACTTTTTCCTCCCTCTGACATTTTTTAAAACATACATTTCTTAGAGTTATTTTTATTACTTTTCCTTTTCTGTAACATCCTCTGAATTTTTCATTTAATTAAATGGAAATATATTATTTATAAAATAATTAGCCTGAAAGTAAATATAAAACATAATAATTTAATATGGTTCGTGTTCATTGTTCTTCAAAATAATAATCACGCATTTTCTATTGTCCTTCTCTTACAAACTAAGTTTTGCTTGTTGAATCTGCCCACCAACTTATTATTTTTTTTCTGCATTTGTGACCAGCTAGGAATAGAATGCTTCTTTTTTCTCTTTTTTTATATAAATGGAAAAAATATTTTCAGGTTTTAAATTGGAAAAATTTACTTAGATGTATTAGAATGTTAGAAATAAAAGGATTCATGTGTTCAATTATATATACATACAGGTATGTATATACATATATATTTCAATTATATATTCAACTACATATTTTTGAATTTTACATTTATAAAAACACATATATATACATAAACATATACAATGTGTGACCTATAAAAATAAATTGAAAAACATTTGGCTGTTTAATATAAATCCAAACATTTCAGTGTAAAATGACAGACTACGAAGCATTTATTGCATTTCCTTCATTAGATTTCATTAGAGTATGTAACTCACATGTCTCTTCACCTTGGGAACCACGTAAACTATTTTTCAAGTTGCATATAACTCATGCACAGAAAACAATGAAAAATAACAAATTTTTCATTAAATTAGAAAAGACCATTTTGTTTTCAAAATTTTTATTCTATTTTCATAATAAAACACTGTGGCCCCAAGAAAGAAAATTTTTTTCCTAGTGTGGCAGTCAATGTGTTAAAAAGGTATAAACTCAGAAAAAATAAGAATGCTCAACACATTTCTGAAAAACAGAAAGCAGGTAGAATGAGTAGTAGTAGATGACACAAGTGAAAAAAATGTCATAAGGTGCTTTAAGTAGCTGATTCCCCTTGCAGAACCTTCTCGGACAAAACAGCTTAGGTCAGGAATTGAAAACATTAAGAATGGTGGAAGACATGCAGCTGAAACCAAAGGCATTAGTAAACATCTCCAGATGGAACAGTGATTTCACTGACACGCATACTAATGGCATACTCACAATCTAGCCCATTACCCCCTCTTGATACCTTAGTGCTGGGGCGAAGTAAAAAATCAGAGTTACTTCTGAAAGTAATTTAACAATCTGTCTTAGTAGCCTGAGGAACACTAAGGCAAGTTTGGGAGTTGGTGTACTAAAGCAAAGTCCTCCACAGCTTGCAATTGTTGGATTCAAAAGAGTGATAGCTGGCATATTGCATGCTTCTCCTAAAATGAAATCTGAGAATAGGTATATCTTACTATCAAGGAACATTCTCTGCTTTTCTATTGTCTCACCAGATATCTGAGAAATTAAAGAGAGAGAACAAGTATATAAAATGAAAAAAATTAGAGGAAACAGATAATTCAAAGAACAAATACAAGCAAATAAAATGAAAAAAACAATAGCAAAACATTAAAATTCTAATAAAAAATTTCATGAAGATTTGTGAAAATATTGCATCCATAATACAGAAGTAAATAAAAAGCTCTTGGAGTTAAAGGAAAGAAAAATCGATGAACATTTTAAAATGTAATGTAAATTAAAGATCCCCAAATAGAGAAAAAAATAGATGATATGATAGAAGTCATGAGGGAAAAGGTAAGCGATAGAAAGGATAAATCCTAATATCAGCATTCAAATAATCAGAAAGACAATTTGGAAGATGTCTTTAGAAAGATGAAAAATAAGAGAAACTGAAATGATACAAATTTGAGGTCAGTGGAAACATGTATTTCAGAATGAAAATCTTCCGCAAGTACCCACACTTATATGTGTTAAAAATTTCAGAACACAGGGAGAAAAATATTTTAGAAGCATCCAGGCAGATCAAATGGCATATTTCTTAAAAACAAATAAATGAACAAAAAATCAATTTCATCAGCAATAGTATGTTCAAACACAAGGAAGCTACATTTAGAAGAAAATAATTTTCAAAGTAGAATTCTTTATTCAACTTGGAAAAAATGGCCTTTGGGAAAACTTGGAACTCAGTAGACTAAATTATATAATAAACTATTTGAGAAAAACATGGTAAAGGCAAGTATAAGAAAATACTAACCAATTTGAAATAGGAGAGCAGCAGTATGGTAAAAAGCATGAGATGCTGAGATAGACTACTGATTTCAACTACTGGTTCTACACTTATTAGTCATGGGAAATTGGATAAGTTTCCTAAACTTCCTCTGTCTCAGTTTCCTCACATGTAAAAAAGATAGTATTATACTAATACCTAATTCATATTTATTCTAAAGATGACACGAGTTTGTTAATTTACAGCATATTGAAAAGTGACTGATGCACAGAAAACAATAAATTTAGCATTATTATTATATGAAAGAGAGGATACCACTACAGAGCCCATAAGCATTAAAAGGATATCAAATACTATTTACAAATCTCTGCTCACAAATTTGATAACCTAGATGAAATCAATTAATTCCTTGAAAGACACAATCTCCCAAAACTTACACAAGAAGAAATAGACAATCTGAATAGGCCTATATCTATTAAAGAATTTTGACCTATAATTAACAATATTCCAAAAGAGAAAGCACCAGACCCAGATGGGTTCACCACTGAACTATACCAAATATTAAAGCAAGAAATTATAACAATTCTCTTTAATCTCTTTCAGAAGGTAGAAGTAGAAGAGATACTTCCTAGCCAATTCTGTGAGGCCGGCATTACCCTAATACCAAAACCAGAAAAGGACATTACAGGAAAATAAATCTACAGACCAATATCGCTTGTGAACATTAATACAGATGGAAAAATTCTCAACAGAATATTAGTCAATAGAATCCAACAGCACATAAGAAGAATTATACACCACGACCAAGTGGGATTTAGCCCAGATATGTAAGACTTGCTCAACATGCAAAATTCAGTCAATGTAATTTATCACATCAGCAGGCTAAAAAAGAAAAATCACATGATCACATTAGTAGATGCAGAAAAAGCATTTGACTAAATCCAACACATATTCGTGATAAAAACTCTCAGCATACTATGAATAGAGAGGAACTGCCTCAATTTGATAAAGAATATCTAAAAAATCCATACAACTAATGGTTAGAAACTAGAAGCTTCCCACTGGGATCAGGGACAAGGCAAGGCAGGCTGTCTCCTCTAATCACTCCTTTTCAGCATCATGCTGGAGTTCCCAGCTACTGCACTAAGACAAGAGAGGGAAATTAATGTGTACAGATTAGGGTAGGAAGAAATAAATCTCTTTTGTTCATAGAGGACACAATCAATGTAACAGAATAGAGGGCCCAGAAATTGACCCACATAAATATGGTTAACTTATCTTTGAAAAAGGAAAGCAATACAGTGAATCAAAGATAGACTATTCAACAAATGATTTTAGAATAACTGGACATTTATGTGCAAAAAAATGTAGACATATATTTTATACCCTTCACAAAAATGAACTCAAAATGGATCATGGTCCTAAATCTAAAATGCAAAGCTATAAAGTACCTAGAAGATAATATAAAAGAAAACCTAGATTACCTTAGGTTTGGTGATAACTTTTTAGATAGAACACCAAAGACACAATCCATGAAAGAAAGAATTCATAAGTTGGACTTAATTAAAATTAAAAATTTCTGCTTGGCAAAACACTGTCAAGAGAATGAAAAGATAAACCACAGACTGGCAGAAAATATTTGCAAAAGATATGTCTGATAAAGGACGGCTATCCAAAATATACAAAGAAATCTTAAAACTCAAAAATAAGAAAACAAACAGCCAATTAAAAAGTGGAGCAAAGACCTTAACCGACATCTTACCAGAGAATATATACAGGTTTCAAATAAGGATATGTAAAGATCCTCTACGTCATAAGCCATCAGAGAAATGCAAATAAAACAACAATGAGATACCATTGCACATCCATTAGAATGGCTAAAATCCAGAACACCAGCAACACCAAATGCTGGCAAGGATGTGGAGCAACACTAACTCTCATACATTGCCGGGGTGAATGTAAAATGATACAGCCACTTTGGGAGAGTTTGACAATTTCTTGCAAAAGTAAACATATTCTTACCTTATGATCCAGAAATCATGCTCCTTGATATCTACCCAAAGAAGTTGAAAATGTACACCAACATTTACACAGATGTTTATAGCAGCTTTATTCACAATTGCCAAAACTCAGAAGCAAGTAAGATGTCCTTCAGTAGGTGAATGGATAAATAAAATGTGGTACTACCAGACAATGAAATATTATTTGATTCTAAAAGTAAGATAATCAAATTGTAATAAGACATGAAGGAAACCTATATTCATGTTACTAAGTAAAAGAAGCCAATCTGAAAAAGCTACATACTGAATAATTTTAACTTTATGACATTTTGGGAAAGACAAAACTATGGAGACAGTAAAAAGATCAGTGGTTGTGAATGGTTGCTCAGTGAGGGATAGATGAATAGGTGAAACACAGAGGATTTTCAGGGTAATGAAAGTACTCTGCATGATACTATAATGGTGGATATATGTCATTATACACTTGTCAAAACCCACAGAATGTATACCACCAAGAGTGAACCCTAATGTAAACTATGAACTTTGGGTGATAATGATGTGTCAATGTAGGTTCATCAATTGTAACAAATGTGCCACTCTGGATGTTGATAATGGGGGAAGCCATGCATGTGTGAGGGCAATGGGGATGTCTTAGTCTGTTCACGCTGATATAAGAAAATACCTGAGACTGGATTATTCATAAATAATATAAATTTATTTCTTGCAGCTCTGAGGGCTGGTGTGTTAGGGTTCTCCATAAAGACACAACCAATAGGATATATATAGAGAGAAAGTAATATGAGAGGGGGTTTATTAAGTGAATTGGCTTAGGCAATTATGGAGGCTGAGAAGTCCCATGACAGACCATCTGTAAGCAGAGACCTTGGAATGTGAGCAGCATAGCTCAGTACAAGTCTGAAGGCCTGAGAACTTGGGGGGCTGCTGGTCTAAGTATTTGAGTTCAAAACTTGAAATGCCTGGAGTTCTGATGTCTAAGAGCAAGAACAGAAGAGGATACCCCAGCTCTGGGAGAGAGAGACAAATTCTCCCTTCCTCTGTTTTTGTTCTACCTGGACCCCTAGCTGATTGGATGGTGAGGGCCTGGTCTCTGCTTTTAAGATGGCACTTTACACATGACTTCCTCTGGAGGGGACAAACACTATGTCCTCATATAGTGGAAGGAACAACAGTGCAAAAAGAGATAAAAGGGAAAAAGGGCTTAGTTAGTTCCTTCCAGCCCTTTTATAAGGCCCTAATCCTATCCATGAAGACAGAGCCTACATGGCCTGATCATCTCTTAAAGTCCCTACCTCTTAATACTGTTGCATTGGGGATTCAGTTTCAACATAAATGTCAGAGGGGACACAAACATTCAAACCATAGCAAGAAATCTTTATAATTTTCACTCAGTTTTGCTGTGATCCTAAAAAATAGTCTATTAAAAAATACAATCAGCTTTAGAAAGTGTCTCTTCACTCCCAGATTTGAAGGTGAGGATATTACATTTTTGACTTATTTCTCTTTATTTTTTTGATGCTGAATTTTTTCAATTTTACTTTATTTTTAATTGTCTGATAATAACTGTATATATTTATAGGGCACAATGCGATATTTTGATGTACGTTTACTTTGTGGAATGATTAAATCAAGCTGATTAACACATCCGTCACCTCCCATATTTATTAATTCTTTGTGATGAAAATATTTAAAATATCATCTTAAAGCAATTTAAAAATATACAATGCATTATTAATTTTTGTCACCATTCTGTGCAATAGATCTCTAAAGCTTCTTCTTCCTGTCTAGCTGAAACTTACACTTTTGTCTTATTTCCCTTTATCTCTCCATCGTCAGTGCTCACCTTTTTCAAACTTCTACTTCCAATAATCTATGGTTTTACTCCTTAGCAAATAAAGTAAACAGGCCTAAACATAAAGAAAATATTGTCATAAACATTGACAATATAAAAGGAAATAGAAACAAAAGAGTCAGTAAATATTATTACACATTAGAGGATAAAGATTAAAACCAAAATTAATGAAAAGTAGAGGCCCTAAAGTATCATTTTGTTGCCCACATTCTATCCTAGAAAAATAATATTATTATGTGAAAATATAATAGATATCAAGAGGAAAAAAACCAGAAAACTAGAGTATCTGGATAGGAGAAATGGTATATTTTGTGGAATATTTAATATAAAATTTTAAATAACATAATATACCAATATTTCTAAATGTGAGGAACATTATCACTTGTTAGAATGTGGACATCAACTGGAATTTCAAATTTATAAGTGGGAATAACAGCAAAATTAAAAATATAATCAACCTAGAAAATACACACAAAAAGGAACAATAGACTAAATTAATTATTTAAAATAAAGAAGGAAAGAATAAAATCAGAGGTGTCAACAATTATACAAAGCGTGAATTAACCAAATTTTCTTTTTTGGAAATAAAAGATGGGCAAGTTGGTTTAAAAGACATGCACTAGCTTTACAAGATTCACAAACAGCAGCAACAATAACAACGAAGGCAATGACAATAACCACACTGATGAAGAAATATAGTAATATTATAAATATAGAAATATAATAAAGGTGTGAGCTAAGAGATAACAGCCAAATGCAACGGAGAAGAAAGTGGCATTGGCAATACTAATTTCAGATGAGGTGAGATTTGATGTTCATGGGAAATATTAGTAAGATTAAAATTATAAAAACATGCAAGGCACACTTTATAAAGAATATAACTCATCAAACTGTATGCACTAAGAAAAGAACCAGCTAAATATATAAAGCAAAAACTACTAGAAATGCAAGGGGATCCTGTTAAAAACAGATATAATAAAACAATAAAGTGAGAACATTAAAAAACAAAATTTAAAAACTGTATACTAGAAAGCTAACTACAGTCATCCCTTGCTGAGTGATTGGTTGCAGAACACCCTATGTACCCCCACAACCATGGATACCAAAATCTATGGATGCTCCAGTCCCTAATATAAAATGGCAGAGTATTTTCATATAGCCTATGTATATTCTCTCATATACTTTAAATCATCTATAGATTACTTATAATACCTAATACAATGTAAATACTATGTAAATGGTTTTTGTAGTATACTCTTTAGGGAATAATGACAAGAAAAAAAAGTCTATACATGTTCAGTACAGATGCAGTTTTTTTTTAAATTTTCATTCCTCAGTTGGTTGAATTCATAGTTGGTTAAACCCACAGATGTGGAACCCACAAAGAATCAACTATGAGTATGCAAAGCTTCAGCTTTAAGAATAGATAAGTACATGAGTTTATGATTGTCTCTGAAATAGTTTCAAAATCCAATCATGTACTTGATCACAAAGAAAATCTTAAGCAAAAAGGTTTAGGGACACCAACTCTTATCTTAATCCAATTCAATTAGAAATGACTTAAATATATAAAAATTTTGATTTCATGAAATTTATTCAGCCTTGTTATATTACAGATTTATTTCATTTTATTGACATTATACTAACAAACTATCCTTAAAACAGTGCAGAAATCTTCCTATCTTAGATCCAAAAAGAAATAAAATAAAATCTCTGGGGTAGCAGTTATTAAGCTACTAATTTACTGGGTATTCTTTTAAAAATATTTATTCAATTACTCTGAAACTATTGGAAGATAATAAGATTTTTAAATAAAGAGCATAATTTATAAATACACTAATAATGACTACCTTAATTGGAATTAAGTGGATTAATTAGATGCAAAGAATTGAAATTACTACCACTAAAGTGGATAAAACAATAAATCTAGAATATTATTTAGATTGTAGGTAGAAGCAACAATCACTGAAAATTTCAATTATTTTAAAATGAGAATAAAAGAATGTTTGGCAAAAAATAAGACATTTAAGATGTAGTGCCCAGTTGAGAGAAGAAGCCAATATTGCCAAGAAACCTAGGAAGCTGAACGGTTCAAGGCATAATTAGTAAAATCAAAATTTGAACCGAGAGTATAAAGGTGAGTTTAGATAAGTGAAAGGAACCCCAGAAAGCTCTTCCATAAGCAATTTTCAGAAAATGAAAGAAAAGCATGACATAAATAGTAATAAGATTATAGGCTCAAAAAATTAGAGAAAATAGGTAAGTTGGGAAGAAGTTGAAAGAATTTGAAACAAAAACCCTTTCATTCTCACAGATAAACTTGAGGAATGTGACTACTTTTTGTCATTATTACAGAGCCAGCGATTTGTAGTATCTTAATTGAAAATTGAGATTCCCCAAATCTTGTTTTCCACATATGATTATAAATAAAGGGGAAGTTTACATAAACATGTATCTAAGGATATCTTTCTTATTTCATATAAAAGACAGGTCAATATAACTGTTTCCTTGACATTTATTAAATTACCCATGAACATGTAACTAGTCAGCTGTATTTAATTGAGAATTAATCTCCATATCCTCCAGTAAAACTAATTGTGCTAAGCAAAAATAACAACGTAAAGAATGAGATAATATCAGAACAAATGTAACTGTAAGTTAAGAGTCAATAAAACCTCACAGGGACAACCAGAAAACTGTAGCAAATGCAGACATTGGATAATGTGAAGCTGGAAGTAAACGAACACCTAATTGACCATAGATAGTAACTTCAGTTGACTATCAGACAAGAAGTTCTCACCTCCCTTCCAAAATTTATGAAGATTTTTTCTTTTTCTATAATTGAGTTAGCAATATAAGATCTGCATTGTAATCACGTTTTGGTCATTAATCTTTAATCTCTTATGGGTAAAACTATCTACTGAATTATTTTATTTTATTTTACTTGGTAAAGTGGACAAATTCATTATGTTTGATGTTTTAAAAATTATTATGAATAAAAGTTGTTCATAATAACCCCAAAATTCATTGTGTTCATTAAAATAGACACAACTGACTTGATCTTTCATGAAAGTTTCATTATTCACTAGGTATAGGCCAAGAAAAAGTCATAACTCCATAATTTCTCTCCTCTCCTTTTTCCAATAAGACAATCCATAAACATTTTGCACAGTGGCCTATGATCCTTCATAGTATTAGTAAGGTATTTAAATAGATATTAAAAATAAAGTAATAAATATTTTATATTATTTTTACTCTACTAAACATTGTAACTCCTTAGATAATTATTTTAAAATACATCTCAAATTGGTGTCATAGTTTTCTAGATAAATTAACTTAGTTTCTTTTCATTATAAAGAGTTATTTAAAATATTTAATGAGAATTAAATGGATAACTTAAAATATCTGGACTATTTAAAATTTTGAAGTATAATAACCACATACAATGTTATTTCTCTTAATCACATCCGTAATTTATATATTCTTCTCCCCCTGCTTCCTCAATTTTGGAATCCTGGTTTGGCTTACAGCAAGCTTATAGCAGCATATTTCAAGCATGTATTTTCTGAGATTTGTAGGATTTTGTATCTTTTAGAAATAACAACTAGGTTTGGATCATATTAAGATACGCCTGTGGCTAGAAGATCTAGAATCCTATCCTAGAACTAAAGTGAAACCACTTGATAGTAAGTGGGACCAGTTTTGCTTCCATCCCCTAGATTACTGACCTATTGCAGATAGTCACCTATTGTATCTTCCTATGGCAGACACATCATCATACAGAGTTGTTTGATATTTTATATATATATACGTGTGTATATATATAAACAGTGAAGCATGGTACTACACTTTTTAGAGTGTTGCCTCTCAGTTGGGGCTTCACCTGTACCTTTAGAAGACAGTTCCAAAATTCTTTCAGGCTACCTGCCTTTGTATTGTGTGGTACATGGAATGAAAGATGACCAGTGGATCCTATGGTCATTTTCTCACTCCTACACCTCCTTTGCTGCCATGTGTGTCTCAGGTCTGATGCTATACTATGCAGCATTCTAGGTCGACAAATCAGTTATTTCTTAAGCCCACTTACTGTGCTGCTAGCTGAGGCTCTTGGACAGGAAAGGCAAACTCAGAAAAGGAAACTAACACTGTGAGGATGAACAAAGAAAGAAGACGGTAGGAGTCCAGTCTAATCAACTTGTTATCATGTGACCTGTTGGTCTCCTTGAGGAACAAGGCCATATTATGGATTCAGTAGTGGTCTCTTTTGCTGACAGGTTGGAAATTCAGGAGTAACTCAGAAGAAATTCAGGGGTGGTTATATTGCCCTTGACATATAGAAATTCATGCTATTGGACCCACCCTTTGCTTCATTCTCTTCTCCCATGACCAACCTGTTCACGTGCCCATTGTATCAAATATGGGATGGCTACTGTCAAAGCCTGATCAACAACAGTCACTGTCCTTCAAGGCCACTCCTGAACTTAGCCACAAGGCAACTTTTGCCAGGTTTTGGCTTGTATCCATTTACTGAGTTAGGTCATTTGTAAACCAATTGTAAGCATGTTCGTCCTTCTTCAACTAGTCGTTTAGGAACCCACATCAGACCATAGGTATGGGCTTGGGAGCATGCTGATGCAGTTATGATGACTGCCAAAGTGTTCAGGGCCATCTGTTTATAGGTTAATTGTATCCTTTTGGGTTGCAGAAAGTGAGCTGCCCATTTATTCTGCTCACAGGGCTTAAAGATCTATAAACCATCTCCACAAACTCCTGCATTTTAAGGTACCCTGGCTTCCACTCTAACCTTGCTGGTTATTATGGTAACTCTCGCCTCCTGGTTTCTGGTGGTTAAGCACCCTCATTTATTTCAGGGTCTTACCACCCCATTGATATTAAAGACCCCAGCTCTATGATCACCTTTTATATTATCAACCCTGGCCTGCAGAGAGCCACCACTGATCTTTTGAACAGCATATTCCTAATGGCATTAGTGAATGATGTGTCTTTTGGGCCATCCTGTGTAACATAATTATCTGATAGGTCATCCGGCCTTGCATAATATATCCATTTTAGCATGTCCATTTACCACAGCCTTTTTTTTCCCCTTTTTTCTACTATCTGCAGTACAACTGAATCATTTTAACTCACTGAGAATTAACCATTTCTTTGTCCTGGCTTGGAAGAAACATCCTAGCAATAAATTAGCTCCATTCCCTGGAGTCCTTGTCAAATCAGTAAATCCTGTGTCTTTAGAAAGTATCCCAAAGTCAATGAGTTATCCATTATAATGTTCTAGCCCCTTTAATCAAGCACCCTCAAATCTAGTCCTAGGGTATACTCTTCTAGTTCTTGCTAGTACATGCTAGTTAATCCTTTCAATTCTTTGGCATATATTAATAGTTTCATTCATCCTTGGTTAAGCCCAGCACATCCTCAGCCATGTTATGAGGGGATTTATCCTCATTATTGACCTAACAGCCAGGAAAGATGGTGGAAGCAGTTCCTGAGGGAATACATGATGCCTGAGAGACAAAAAGCCTCTCTAGTGTCATCTAGCACAATAGAAGTAATATATTTAAACAGTTTGTGCTCATTAGGCACAGCATATATAAGTGATTAATCACATTTTAATCTTCCAACATCCTAACTGTGGAAATCTACTTGGTTTACATGCTGAATTTATGAATGAGAGACTATTCCATTTCATTCCCCTTTCAAATTTCAGATTAAGCTGTTAAATTACATAAAATTGCTTAATTTCCTAGTATATAATTGTATAACTTTAGCAAAACTCCTCTTTGAAAAAAGTCATTAACACAATATTTTTAAATATAATTGATGAGAAATAATACCATGTTCTGAAAGCTTTTGTACTCCATTAAATAAGCAGAAAAAGAAGTTAAGATCCCAAAGATTAAATGATCTGTGTGGCCATTAAATAATGAGATGAGCCTTTAATGCTATTTTATGACTAATTAATATTTCTTAAGTTCTATAGAAATGAAAATATATTTTTTTTGTTCTGTTAAATGACAGATTCTTACCTCCACATTTTGTGGAATCAAAGTTATAGTAGGAAAAGCAATTGACCTCCAAGTACAATGTTGGTGCCTTGCTAGAGAGTGTTTTTTTTTTTTCCTTGAGATGGGGTCTCACTCTGTCACCCAGGCTGGAGTGCAGGGGCACTCTTATAGCTCACTGCACCTCAAACTCTAGGGTTCAAGTGATCCTTCTGCCTGAGCCTCCCAAGTAGCTGGGACTACAGGTGAGTTCCACCTCTGCCTATTTTTACAAAATTTTTGGTAGAGATGAGGTCTCACTGTGTTGCCCAGACTGGTCTCAAACCCCTGGCCTTAAGCAATCCTCCCACCTTGGCCTCCCAAAATGCTGGGATTATAAACATGAGCCACTCCACCGAGCTGAGAGTTTTGAATAATTACCTAGGCCAATGGTTTTCAGGTTACTTGGAAACAGTTTAATCTGGGGTATTACTTTTAAAATTTGTTAGGCTGGATCAGAACGGCTTCTGTTTAAGGCTAATTCTTTTGCACTCCCAAAACTCTTCTGCTTAGTCTATTGAATGCCTCTTAAATTACGAGATATTTTAGTCTGGCTTGTGGGAACAGGTGCTATTTCCAGCCCCATGGGAGTGTCAGGCACTCTTCCATCTCCTTCAGTTAGGCGATTATGTTTCAAGCTTTGGGTAACTCCCTCATATATGCTATGATTACTATTCTGCCAAATACTTGAAGGGGACCTCTGCATGTTTCTAGGGTTCTTTCTCTAGACAGCTCTCTTCTCTTAAGTAAGGTGTCTTGCCAAATCTAGTCACATTGATTTCAGAAAACTCAGCTCCCTTTCCTCAACTGCCAAACTTCAGGTAGGTTTCTCCCTCCTACATTGTGGTCTGCAAACTCTCTCAAGACATGTTATGGACAGAATGTTTGTTTCCCTTCTAAAATGTATATATTGAAGCACTAACACCCAATGTGTCTATATTTAGAGCTAGGGCCTGTGAGGACATAATAAAGGTCAAATTAGGTCATAAAAGTAGGGTCCTAGATAGGGCTAATGCCGTTATAAGAAGAAAAGACACAAAAGTTGCTCTCTCTGCCATGTGAGGTCACTGCAAAGATGTGGCTGTCTGCAAGCTAGGAAGAGAGTTATTATTGGAAACTAAATTGGCTGGCACCTTGAGCTGGGACTTACCAGTCTCCAGAACAGTAATACATAAATTTTTGTTGTTTAAGACACCTGCATGAGGTAGTTTGTTATAGCATCTTGAGTAAACAAAGACAAGACACTAAGCTGGGGCAATCATGGGGCTCATTTCACTTGTTTCTCTTATCCTGGGAACACTGTCATTTGTTGCTTGATATCCAGTGTCTTGAAAACCATTGTTTCATATATTTTTTTTCTGTATGTTGTTCAAGAAGGAGGTTCAACGTGGCCCTGCTACTATATCTTGATCAGAAGAATTAGTCTTTCTGAGCATTTACAAATCCACTTATACACACATTTTCTTTCACCTCTTCTGTGCTGAGACAGAAGACCAACCTTTCCTCTTCCTCCTCCTCCTCAGCCTACTCTACACGAAGACGATGAAGGCGAAGATGTTTAAGATGATCTACTTCCACTTAATGACTAGTAAATATATTTTCTCTTCCTTATGATTTTCTTAATAACATTTTCCTTTCTCGAGCTTACTTTGTTGTGAGAATACAGTATATAATAGACATAATTTATAAAATATGTGTTTATCAACTCTTTATGTTATCAGTAAGGCTTACAATCAACAGTAGGTTATTAATAAAGTTTTGGGGAAGTCAAAAGTTATACATGGATTTATGACTGTGTGAGTGGTGGGTGCCCCTAACTCCCATGTTGTTCAAGGGTCAACTGTATTTGATTAGAGTTTCAAGATATATCTTTTTCCATCATTTTACTTTTAAACTTTAACCTACATATGATTTCATATGCCTAATTTTTTTTCCTTCTTTTTAATAAAATTTTATTGAGAGATACTTGACGATTAAAAATTCTGTATATTCGTGGTGTACAATTTGATGATTCAAAATACATATGTATCATCAAATAATTACCACAATCAAGCTAATTAACTTATCTATCACATTAGATATCTTTTAAAACTTTTTTGTGGGGTAAAGACACTGAATATCTATTCTCTAAGCAAATTTTAAGAACACAGTAAAGTATTGTTAGCTATAGTCACTATGTTGTATATTAGATCTCTGGAACTTATTCATCTTGCATAACTGAAACTTTGTGCTTCTGACCAACATCTCCTGATTTCCAACTTACAGCCTCTGTTAATCACCATTATACTGTTTCTTTGAGTTCTACTATTTTAGATTCTACATATAAGTGATACCGTGCAGTATTGTCTTTCTGCGTTTGACTTATTTCACTTAGCATGATGTTCTCTAAATTCATTATGTTGCCACAAATGGCAGGATTTTCCTATTTTTTAAGGCTGAATACTATTCCATTTTATATAAGCGTGTATATCTATATATATGTGTGGGTATATATGTGTATGTATGTGTACACATATATTATATATAATCACATTTATACATAATATAATTATATAATCATAATTGTTATAATGATTTTACATAATTATTATTATATATTTATTATAATGATTATATATAATCACATTTTCTTTATCCATTTATATTTTCTTTAACCATGGACTTTATCTGTTCTTTTTTAAAAGACAATTTTGCTGGGTATGATATTTTTGGTTGGCAGTGTTTTTGTTTTATTTTATTTTTCTTTCTGGAATATATCATCCTACTCTCTCTGGCCTACAAAGTTTCTCAAAATAAATCCATTTATAGTCTTATGGGCTTCTTTTATATGACATGAGTTGCTTTATCAAAATTTTTTGTCCTTGATCTTTGACTTTTTGATTATAATGTGTCTTGGTGTAATCATCTTTGGGTTAATCTAATTTGATAACTTTTGAGTTTCATAAATCTGAATATCTATTTCCTTCCCAAATTTTGAGAATTTTTTAGCCATTATACCTTTTAATAATCTCTCTGAGTCTTTTTGCCTTTCTTTATCTTTTGAGACCACTATAATGTGTATATTCTTCCACTTGATGGTGTCCCATAATCCACATAAGCTTTCTGAACTATTTTTCATTCTTTTTTTCTCTTATGACTAGATAACTTCAAATGATCTGTCTCTGAGTTCACAAATTCTTTCTTTTGTTTGATCAAGTCTGCTGTTGAAGCTCTCTATTGTATTTTTTATTCATTGTACAATGTACATTGTACTCTTCAGCTCTATAATTTGTTTTGCTCTTTTTACAATTTCTATCTCTTTGTTGAAATTCTTCTTTTTTCTCAGACATTATTTTTCTGATTCTGATTAGTTGTCTGTGTTCTCTTGCATCTTTTTGAGATTCTTTAAGATTATTATTTTGAATTATTTTTCAGTCAATTTATAAATCTCCATTTCTTTGAGGTCAGTTACTGGAGTTATATTAGTTCTCTTTGGAGGTGTCATTTTTTTCTGATTCTTCCTGATCCATGAAGTTTTGTATTGATGTCTCCAAATTTGAAAAAACAAACAGCTCTTTCAGTCTTCGCAGACTGGTTTCAACAGGCAAAGTTCTTTTGTTGAGTACCTGTGCTGATGGGATTGTCTCTGGAAACTCAGTTGAGTGGAGTTGGAGCCAAATGGCATGGCTGCTACTGGGCATACAGAGAGGTATGCAGTTGATGAGCCTATTACCAGGGACTTGAGTGGATCCTGCCTGTTCCATTGACACTTGGCACTACCTCCAGGATCTTGGTCGATATGGCTGGTGGTCAAACAAGCATCCACCTCATAGTCTGCAGTTGGGTCTATAGATGATAAACCTGTTACCAAGTTTGTGAAGAGGTGTGGTTTTTTCTGTGTCCCTGTGTGGGTTCCTGGGTGGGCAAGTTTGGCCCCCAACTTCAGCTGAGAGAAACTGGAACTGAGTTCTATTGCTATTTCAAGGTCCAAAGTATGCAGGCCTGCCTCTGGGGGTACAGTTTGGAGAGGCAGGAGCAGCTCCTTATCCGGGGTAAGTGCATCAGCATGGACTCTGTACTGACCCATCAGCTGAGCTCAGTGTTAATGAAGTTTTCAAGGGTCCTCACTGTTGAAAATTGCTTGTGTCTGGAGCCATGAGGGCTCTTGAAGTCCTCTTGTTTTCTTTTTCTCCTACAGGGAGAGGTTGCACTAAGGGGATCTCTCTTGGTGCCAAGCTGTACCACACTGGGGGATGAGATTCCACATGTAAATTGCATAAACTTTATGAGGTTATCCTTGGTTTTTATGCTGCTCAAGGTTCCTGCAGTTTTTTATTGTAATCTGTAGCACTCCCAGAGCTATTTTATTTGTCTGTAATTGTTTGTTCATTACTTTTATTGGTTTTATGATGAGGATGAGTGTTGGGATCTCCTACTCTGCCACCATCCTTATATTACTCCTTAAGAGGTTTCCTGTAGACAGTATATAGTTGAGTCAATTTTTTCAGGTACATATAATGTGATTATTGATGCCATTTGGCTTACTTCTACCATTTTAATATTTACTTGTAGTTTGGTCTTCTATTTTCTGTTCCCTGAGTTCCCATTTTTTCTTTCATTTGTATATATTTTAATAACTTATTTTTATCTATTTTATGGGTGGGGTTATATCTTTTTACATAATTTTCTTAGTGGTGGTCCAGGGAGATATTGATATCTCCAAGATTTTATAGTCTACTAGTGTTACCATTTTATCACTTTCTAGCCAAGATGGCTTTATGGTACAATGCCAGATGATGATACATAAGTATAATTAGTGTCCTGGGAACAGTTTGCTTTACTGATAGAAGCAGCAGTGAGTTTTCCTCCCCATTCTTTCCTGCTAAAATATGGATGGTATGGCAGGAACTTCAGTTTCCAGTCTGTGTGTTTGATGCAAAATACCAGATATTATCAACTATTGCCCTCCCATTATTGAGCTGCTGAATTAGTATCAAAAATGCCTACCTGCAGATTTTTTCCATGTGAGAGAAATAAAATTCCTTTTTTTTTTTAAGTCACTGCTATAAGTTTCTCTGTTCCTTTGAGATAAAGGAATTATGGTTCTAATACTAGGGCAGTAATTTTAATATTATCTAAGTGAAATTTAACATGAGTAACAGCATTGGCAATAAGGATAGTCATGGCCTCTTGAAAAATGGAATAATATACCAAGATACTATAAAAATACTGTAGTTATTTTTCTAAAATTTTTTGAAATTCATACACATATATACACACACATTATATATATGTTTTGTGTGTGTGCTTGTCTGCGCATGTTCATCTCAGGAATTCAAGGATGATGCAGTGTCAAAGTGACCCACTGATGTAATTTGCCACATTCATAAATGACAGAAAAAATAGTGTTATTATCCTTGTGTGTAGATAAAAATATGTGATATAATTTGAAACACTAATGTAGTTTAAATACTCTTTAAAAAGCTAAAAGTAGACTGAAATTTCTATAATTACATAATTGCTATCTACAAAAAAACTACATCAAATGTCATATTTAATGATCAAACGTTTCGCTTAAGATCTGGAATATGACATGCATACCTACTTTAACTTATAGTATAATGGCAGTAACAAGGAAATCATCCAGGCATATATCACATATCACTTTCAGCCTTAATATTTAGCCAAAATTTCCTACTAACTCTGTCTTAGCTTTTGCCTTTAAAAAGCCAATTAGTTAAATGCATATTTCAACATCATTTATGAATCCTGTACGATGTTGTAAAAACTTACTTATCCTGACATCATCATAAAGATTCTGAAATTAGTATTTATGCCGTGAAACTTGAGATGTAGATGGAAAATTAGAAATAAATTTGTTATTTTTGAAGTCCTTTGAAATGACTCCCAATAATTACTTCATGGTATTCACTGTGAAATCTTCTCCCCTCAAATGTGGGCCAAAACTAGTCACTTGCTTCTAACAGGTAGAATGTGGCAAAAGTGATGGATATCACCTCCAAAATTAGAGTCTAAAGACTATGACTTCCATCTTGCTCACACTCTCTCTTACCCTTTCACTAGCTCTGAAACAACAATCTCCCATGTTGTGAACTTCCCCATGGAGAGACAAGCATGGCAGAAAACTGACAGCTACCTTCAGTCAGGAACCAGCAAGATTCTATAGTCTGTATGTGCCTCCCCAAATTCCTGCATTGAATCCTAATCAACAAGGTGATTGTATTAGAAGGTAGGGCCTTTGGGGAGTGATTGGGTCATGAGGGCTTTGCCCTTCTGAATGGGATCAGTGTCCTCCTGCAAGAGGCCCCAGAGAGCTGACTTGCTTCTTCTACCATGTGAGGACCCAGCAAGAAGGTGCCATCTATAAAACAGAGAATGAGTCTTCACCAGACATGGAATCTGCTGGCACTTTGATTGCAGACGTCTCAGATTCTAGAATTGAAAGAAGTAAATTTCTGTTGTTTGTAAGCCACCCAGTTTATGATAATTTGTTATAGCAGCCCAAAAGGACTAAGACACAAGGAATAAAAACCAAGAAATAAAAACTGCCTGTGAGGAACAGAATCCAACCAGCAAAAATAATCATGGCAATGATTCTTCCCCAGTTGAACTTTCAGCTGACCACAACCTAAGACACCTTGATTGCAGGCTGTGAGACACCCTGAAGCAATAACCCAGACAAGCTTGCCTTAGCTACAAAACGGAGGTCATAAATGTTGTTTTAAGCCACTAATTTTAGATACACTTCTTTACGCAGCAATGGATAACTGAGGAACTTCTTTTCTCTCTCTCTCAGCATACTATCATGGAAGAAGTCATCCTCTGTCCTGTTCAAGTTCTGAGATATGGATTAACTCTCACTCATTATTTTATGGGTAAAAGTTGAAAATTAAATCCCTGTGGGCAGAATCATATCTTACATTACATTTTATGTTTATTTAATTTAAAATATTATTATGGCTGTAATTAAACTGTGAAAGACAGTAGTTATTATGTACTATTGCTTGAGAAGTTTCCTTTTTTCATTTTTCTAGCAAATTATCAACATTTTCCAATAACTTAAGGTGCAGTAATTTTCAAAACTGTGTTTTACAGGCCTGTCATGTTCTATATTTATGTTTGATATGTCTATAAAAACTGTATTACCTTCATATTTAAAAGATTAATATATTTATATATTAAATATTTTTATATTACTGAATAATGTGGGAGAAAAGAGAACACCAAGACACAAACAAACTTGTATCCTTTCAATGACACTGTAATATATATTTTAGGTGGCAGGCTGCTATGAAAATAGGCTCAGTAGCATGATAATTTAATAAGTGCTAAGAATACATGAAAAGGTTACAGGTGAATAAATAAAGTACTAATACTGTGAATATCTCCATTTTTCTTATTTTATTAACATTTTATATAAGTAAACATAAGAAAGATTTATTATTTTGTGAAACTTTTGGCAAACATAACAGAAAAGGAAAAAGGAATTTTGAAGGGTTTAGATTCATTTTTAACACATCATTAAATAAACTGGCAAAAATATACAGTGACATCTGTACTGATGGTACAAAAGCAAAAATAAGAACATAGAATTAGTCCCAAAATGCAAATTAGAAATCATTGTATATTTCCTGGAAAAATGCTAGGTCATAAGAAGGTGCAATAGCTTTCAAAACTGTGTTTTGAATTCTTTCTGAAAATTTATACAGATTTTCAAATATCTGAAACTAGGGTCCTATAAAAAGAAACTTTTTAATTGTTTTAAACATATACTGTGATTTACAGAATTTGCCAAATCCATTGGCTAACTTAAGTTAATTGGTGTACGTAATATGAAGGACACACAAAAAAATTGTCTTTTTTAAATGATTAAGAAATCCAATTTGTCAAATATTTCTTAAATATAACATAAAAGACCAGATTGAAATCATATTTGTTAACTATAAGCTTAATATGGAATTACTTAATATCAATGCTAAATATTTTGATTTTTTTAACTTTAAAATAGGAGTGATAGAATTAGACCCAAAAGTTAGAGTTAGACATTGAAAAGTAATAAATTTATATATTTTTGAGGATATAGCATATAGAAAACCAAGATTTATATATTTCTAGATAGCATTGTTATAGAATTTTGTATATACTTGTACAATAATTAATACATTCAAGAATACACAATAATATATATATAAAATTCAGGAAGCATAAAAATAAAATAGGCAGCTATGCATTCTCGCCAACTCATCCTTCTGACTCCCTTATTTAATGTTTATCTTTCATTACTTTTTTTTCTTTGGAGCATTACCATACATGTTTGTTATCACAAAAAATACTATTTTCATTTTTTTGCTTTTGAATATTATAAAAATGATATGACATTTTGATATTTTTCTCCTAACCTTTATATTTCCAAGATTCATTTTGTTGATGAAAGTAGTGTTCCATTCATCTTTTGTTATATTTCATCATATATATGTACCCTAAATTTTCATTTTCCTGTTAATGCACTCTTAGAATGTTTCCAGTTTTTGTATTATAAATAATGTTGTTATGAACAGCCTTCTGCCTGTCAATATATATGCATATTTCTTTATATTATGTAACTAAGATTGAAATTGCTGGATCATAAGTACACATGTTCAATTTTTTCAGACAGGTTCAACTATTTCCCAGGGTGGTGGTAGCAAACACACTTCCACTAGCCATGCTTGTGGTTTCTGTTTTTTCACATCTTTCCTTTGGTTATGGCCTATCTAGTGGTTATAAAATGACATTTCATTGTATTTTAATTTCCCTTTTCCCAATTATTAATGAAATATAATATATCTTCATAGGTTTATTTGCATTCCCTCTTCTGTGAAATGCTTGTGTCTATTGCCAATGTTTTTAGTTTATCATTTATATACATTTTTGAACAATTATAAAATTAAATAATTTTCATCAAACAAGAAGATATACACTCACTTAAAAAATGATATGTTGCTCCCTTAAAGCTGAATAATTGCAAACTGAGAAATTCTATAGCCTTGAAAAAATTGTTTCTTCAAAATTATTCTTCTTTTAGGCTTAAGTATGGATGAGTTTATTTGGATAGTGTAGTGAGATTTCAAGGCAAACTTAACACATAACATTTCTCACATATTTTTGTGAGGAAGGATATTTTAAATACTGTGTAACAAAAACAAAATATATAATATATGGAAATATTTTGAAAATTATAAAGCTATAGTAAAATACAAGTTTTGTTATTATTAATTTACTGTCAAACATGAACATATAAACTATTGTCTGTGGACAATTGTGCCTTGAAAGTAAAATGTACACTGTTGTGTTACCAGCAGAAAGCTCACAATTAGGGAAAATCTATATACTCTATTTCCAAGTTAGTTCTTACATACTGGCAGTCTATAATCCACAGTGATAGAAGTGTCTCATACTGGAGGCGGCATAACTTGGTTGCCTTGACGAGAATTATACCTTGGAGTCAGCATCTGTTTCAGAGGTTTGGTGCAAAGATTCGAGTATAATCCTACATAAAGTATTAAATCAAAGTAATACTAAGACTGCTACTATTGAGAAACATCATTGTAATGAACACTGTTTACAATCCCATCATAAAGTATTCTGGGTAAATGTCTGAAAAACAGTACATATTGCAGCAATGTATGTGCGTGTTTTTGTCTTTTTAAGATGTAATTTGCAGCCCCAGAACAATTTAAATTGGTGATTTAGTCTGTAGAATAACTCAGGTAATGATTGAGTTAGGTCATTAACAAGATGGATAATCAGTCATCCACACCTCGTGTGTATTGTGTGTTTTGAAGAATTCTAAATGTAATACTGGGAATCCTGCCCTGCAAACACAATTATACAAGAAGATTGTAATTCAGAGTACTGACCCCCTCCTACATTAGGCATATTCATGGAGTATAAAATGTCTATGTCTATAAAGTATATCAATTGCACTCTGGAAACTAACTCTCTTATTTCCTCAATAAAAAGACATCATTAAGAAGCTACTTTCTTCTTCTTGGGAAGCAGAGCTATTTAATGTGAAGTTAGGAACTTTACCCTTGAGACAGCTATATAGAGGGTATGATGAGAGAAAAAAATATTACACTTTTCCAATACAGAAAACCTTATTTGGAAGACAATCTTGCATCCATGGACCACAGTGAACATTGCCTGGTAGGTGGTTTTATATCATTGTAATAAAGAAATTTGAGACTTGGAGATATGAATAGATTACAAAGATGGTGTCATTTTTGCTTAGGAAGAAGTTCTTTCTCAATTTCTTTTTCCCATTGACCTGACAATACAAACTTTCTTATTTTCTTTCTCTGATAACAGGTACATTTCTGTTATCTTTTAGTGTTCTTATAGTAAAAATCTTTATCAGATATGTTGTTATAGGTGTTAATAAATCACACTCAGTGGTAAATAACATCTATTGTAAGTTTTAATTTTTTAATTTTTGTTAAATAAACTCATCTTTACAATTAGATATTCATATCTCCACTCCTGAGCTGCTTGGAGGTCATTTTAAAGGGAAGTTATTATATTTTTCACTTCATTTTTAGTGCTATCAAAAGAACTAGATTAAATATGAACTATTGTAGTTGTAGTTTAAAACTATTTCACTGTACTGTGCCAAAGAATAGGAAATTAAAAATGCTGAAAATGACTCGCACTATCTACCAAACTGAGAAAATAAAATAAAGCATATCAGAGAGAAAAACCGACTATGTGTTCTTGGGAATTTATCTCCCAGTTGAGAAGTTCTCAGGTAAAGAGGACGCTGGGGAGGGATTGCTAATGGTTACAGGATTTTTTTGCAACGTGTTGAAAATATTGAAAAACTGATTATGGTGATGGTTGCACAACTCTTGGAAGGTACCAAAAAAACATTAAATTTGACACTTTAAATGAGCAAATTGTGTGGTACATAAGTTCTCTCTATATATATGTATGTGTGTGTGTGTGTGTGTGTGTGTGTATGTATGTATACTGTTCTATTTTAATCCTCTTACCACTGGAAAATAGAACAGTGGAAACAATAGTGGCAACAATGACTTAAAAAAAAAAACACTTTCCTATGACATACTACTTTCTTTCTTATTATTATACAAACTAGAGACAAAGAAATACTGCCAGACAGGTTAATAGTACCTAGTAAAAAATACAGACTCATGAGAGGAACAGGGGTTAATTGAAAATATTAGGATACTTTAAAGTAAATGCATACTTTATGTCTTCAATGATATATAAAACCTAGAACATAATGATTTAGCCATATTGCTAATAATCACTTTCTTATAAAAACATTTTTATATTTTCATAATAAAATTATTTAAATCTTCAGTGCTAAGTGAATTCCCCAAAGGCATATCACTTTTATGTAGAAGAACATAGAATAAATAGAATAAGAATTATTTCTATGACTAATCTTCAACCATTAAAATGAAATATATTTTTCTGAAAAAGCAAGTAGTATGCTAAATTATATAATAAAATATAATCACACATCTTAAGGTGATCTTATAAACCCTCTCCTACATATGCATAAATATAAAATGACTTCAAATATTATGCAATCTCACATTTTTATTCTCAAAAAAGTATATTTTTGTCAAATTGAATGTATTACATTTAGAGTTGTAGATTACATCATGAAGGCCTATTTATAATATCTAAAATGCACATTTGGATGTATAACATAAAATCAATATTTGATAAATTTGCCTAAAATCATAAAATATAAAATATATCCAATTTTTAAATGGACAATTTCTATTGTAATATGTAGTTACAAAGGGAATTATAAATAGAGATAATATGTGAATTTTTTTTTGGCTTAAAACAACAGAAATTTATTTTATCATAGTTCTGGAGGCAAGAAGTCCAAAATCAAGATGTCAGCAAGTTCATGCTCACTCTAAGACTCTAGAGGAGAGGAGGCTTCCTTGTCTCTTCCAGCTTCCGGTAGCCTCAGGTGTTCCTTGACTTATGGCAGCATAACTCCAGTCTCTGCCTCCGGCTTCACATGGCTGTGTCTTCTCTCTGGTTTTGTTTCTGTTCTAAGAACACCAGTTATATTAGATTAGGGCCCCCCTTAATGACCTAATGTTAACTTGGTTACATCTGCAAAGATCCTATTTCCAAATAAGGTCACATTCACAAGTATTGGGTATTAGGACTTTAACATACCTTTTTGGAATACACAATGCAACTCATAAAAATACTATTTCCTTCACACCCTGTAGTCCTTTAAACCCTCATTTTATTTTCACAATGACCCTGTGGAATAAATATTATTATTGTTACTATACTATCATCATAATAGTAGTAAAACAAGTAGTAGTGGCAGTAGAAGTGGAATGATTAATAGAGGTAGGACCACTGCACATAGCTGCACAGACTGTGTACTGCACATAAAGGAAGAGTGATATCCGTGGCACTTCCCTGGACTTGTGCACACAGTGGCCCTGGGAGTGAGGATGCCTTAGACGTGGTTTATAAGTGTATAGTATTTGGAGTAGGTAACCTCAAGTTCCTTCCTGCCTCTGAAGTTCTATGAAACTATATGAACCCAAAGAGTCACCGGAGCATGTTTATTACTTTTTCAAGTAAGTCTATGCATCATATTGGCTTCCTGCTATTCATCTCTGTCAGCTGAACATTCAGTTTATTTTCTATTGAATCAGCTGAAACTGTTTCTATTAACTGTACTCTAAGAGCTATTAGCACTCTTTACTGCAATGTCAATATTGCATGCTATACGTGGCTTCTGGTGTTAGAGGTATCTTAAACTAGTCCCCTCTGATTTTGAGTAATCTCAAATATTAGCATTGCTAAGGAGCTTGGTCTATTCATACTTGTGTGCTATATATAAAGGGCTAGTAAGAACATTCTCTTAAAGCTATTGTGAAATTTTTTCAAACGTACAAAAAAGTAGAGTAACATAATGAATCCCTATATACCCATTACCCAGATTGAACAAATATTGAGATTTTTGACAGTCACTTTATTCTTTATTTTGTTTTTATTTTTATTGGTTGAAATGTTGTAAAGAAAATCCTAGATATTATGACGTTTCACATTTTTTTCATTTTTTTCATATTTTTTTTCTTTTTTTTTTTTAGGAGACAAGGTCTCATTCTGTTACACAAGCTGGTGTAATCATAGCTAACTGTAACCTTAATATGTGAATTTTAATTCTGTATAAAAAAACATACTTTGGCACAAAAAAATTAAATATGTCTGAGTCTTATATACATTCCTAATTTTCTCCATTTCTAATGGGCTTACTCATGCTTAAAGAATCAGGTATGCTCATCTAGGCCTCTATACATTGATAACATTATTATCTCTGTGAAGAGTATTCTTCCATCCTGTATCTGTCTGCCAAATATCTGCTTGGGGCTGAATTAATATTCTTCAAAAAGTCAAGTGCTCTGTGCTGGATATATGCAATGAATCAATGCTGAGTAATGGCAGCTACTGAAAGGCGGCATGGTAAATTCACAGTCACTGAGGGTAAAGAAGCCAGGAAAACTATTTAATGTTTCCCTGAAGCTCAACTTCAATAGTCGTGGCATCATTAGATGGTTGCATGCATGACTGTTGGTGCAAAACAAGGAATATCTCTAAAAATAAGGAAGGAATGTGGTCTCTAAGGAGCAAAATTTCTTGGCTAATGGGGCTAAAATGTCTGAATGATCAAAAAATGGCACGTCAAAGTGCAACAGACTGTCCTAGTGGCCACAAATACCAATGGAAATACTTGTATAATAAGACTTCTCTCATTTTTTCAAGTGACTTGCCTACTACATTCAGTCTCTCTTCTGTTTTACTCAATTTCTCATATCTGTTTCCACATTTTCTGGAGAATCCAACTCTTCTAAGACCTAAGCTTATGCCATTGGTAAGTAATATATATTTTTAGTTGACAATTTTATAAGTTGGCTTATTCATTTAAGATTTCCACTTTGCCTCTATTTTCTAAGGTGCATTGTCATAACTTTGATTCATTTGCCATATCTTTTTAGCTTACTTATAAAAAGAAGATATATCTTTGTGGAACTAGAAATAGTCTATCCTTCTCTAGAAAGGGGTGCCAAGTTATGAAAGATCATGCACAATAAATGGCCAGTTTAGGGAGTGATGAATTTGCCTATCTAAGTATATAGACAGAATCTTGGAAAATAATTTTTAGGTTATGCAAGTCTCCAGTATTGCTCCTAAAAATATTGTCATTCAGAAATTAATTACTTAGAAAGGTTTGGAGCCAAATCAACTGTAATTTTTGAATGAAAGAAAGTTGTTTTGTTGATGCTAGAGTTAAACATTTGACCTACTTTCCATTCCCTGCAGCTATCTTTGGACCCCAAAAGTGCTAGACAATAATATAGGATACTGCAGAATATGATGTTTAGACACTGAAAGGTACATACTTCTTTGTAGGAACAAACCATCATGCTGTATTTCCATAATACTATTATATGAATACACTTAACAGCCACCACTTCCTGTGATCCATCTAGAGGATATAACATTTGATTATAGTGATTTGGAATCTTATACTTGTTCCCCAGTATCTGGGTTGAACAATATGGCAACATTTGACACATCTGATATGACAGAAACCACCACAGCTGAGAAAACATCTTCCCAGGCCATGACATCACCTTCTGAGATGGTTATTGTTGACAGTCAATTAACATTTACTTCTGGGTAAATGGAAAAACAAGAAATATTGCTGGATATAATATCCAGGGAGCTAATTCTACAAATCTACTTTCACCAGGACAATTCTATCAGAGATTGGATGACCATGGACATAATCACTACTGCCATGACCAGAGCCAAGACAGTTACCTTGCAATTAGAGATGTGTAGAGAGAAGTATGTAGAAGACACAGAGATTCTCTTAATTGGGCTTAAATTCTTTACAGATAAAGACTTTAATTCCTCTCATGTATTAAAATATAAAGGCTAAAAAAAACAAATGACAACTGACTAATGAAATACATTTTTATTTAATTTGGATATCTTAGCACCATAAAACATGTTGTGAAATATGAACACATTATAAATTAAATTATTTTTCTACACAATCACCCATTCTTCTCTGGATATTAACCACTGAATTTATAGCAATTGACATAGATTCAAATAGTAATGTAGTGGGGATATTTTATTTTTATTTTACTCTTTGGTATGCTAGCCTCTTATGAGGAATTTGAGATTATATTTTTATTTCTAGACATATACTGATTTATCCTTTAAAAATAAACAAACTTCCCATTTTGGAAGAAAATGAATATATGCTTTATGAAAGTCAAGAATCTTGTCACACCCTTTCCCACAAATTTAGATTGGTAAACATTAATTACTCCATTAGTATATTTCAAATATAGATTGCCTTTTAATTATTAACACTAAAAGAATTATTTTCTTAAAAAGAGAAATGTCAATTTTTAAGATTTCCAAATACAAAATCCACTAGCTGAGTTAAAGAGAAATTCCTCACCAAGTTGATGATTCATATATCTCATCACAAAATAAGGCACTTATTTTTAGATGCAGTAGACATATTTTCATGATTAAGGTTAATGACATAGCTCATTGCTATTCAAATCTCACTGAGAGGCAATTTCAGAAGTAAGGTAAGGGTGGGAAGCAACTACCAATATTTATTAGAGTACCACAATGAAAAATTGCAAACTACAGTTTGCTGGTCTTATGGGAATCCTGCTTTGGATTAACAGAACCAAAGGCTTTAGCCTTTTACATGGTATAAACATACATGACTTCAGAGGGAAAAAATTTTTGAACATGTCTGAATAAATGAGAAAACATGAGATTAAAAAAAAGCAGCTGTATATTACTTTATTTTGTTTTCTGTTTAAAAAAATTTTGAACCCCAGGAAAGTGTCTTAGGAAATAACTTGTGATGATGCAACTCTAATGGATAGGAACTGAAGAGTATAACTATTGCAAAAAGCATTTGACCTTCATTTTTGAGGCAAAATGAAAAGACCTGCTATTGTATTGACAAAAAGGTATTGGACCTACAACTGCCTACATACTGGTATATAATGAAGGGTTTTGGCATGAAATTTACTCAGGCTTAAATTTTCCTACCACATTCTACACAAGGTTTAAAATAAAAATCAAACTTTAATCAAAAAGTTAAATGCAATATACAACTCAATATACAATTTACTTAGTCTTCAAGAAATTGCTTTGGGTCAAACCACTGGTAAAATCAGACTTACACTAGTCTCAGAAAAATAAATGTCCCAATTCTGTTGTCTTTTCCACTTGTCATATACAGGGTGATTGTAACTATGGCAAAGAGAAGAGAGATATGTTTCTTATACTGCTATCAAACTTAATGAGCTGGAGTTGGGGAGGAATTTGGATGCACATTTAACATGGCCAAAAAATGCAGGTCTGGCTGAGATTCAGATGACATGATTCTCAGTTCTGTGAGGTCCCAGATTCTAGGGGTCTGTGTCTTATATCTTTCTGCTTAAAAATCTTTAGTGATATTTGTTGTTGTTTAACATGGCAAAATTTACCAGGACCTCCAACATGGCACTTCTACCTTTCTGCCTCAATAATTTTAATTACTCCCTATACTTCAGCCACATTGGATTCCTTATACATGGGATTCCTTATGCATTGCAAATGGATTATGCTATGGTTTAAGTTCTTTAATTTTCCCCAAATAGTCTTCAAACTCCTAAGTGACCTGTTACCAAAATAACATATGCATATTAAAACCTCACCTTAAATATCAAGTCCCCATTTCACGAAATTTAAACAGACTTTGCTCATCCCACTTTATATATACTCTTATAGCACATTGTACTCTTCCATTCACTATATTCAAAATGCTTGTAATTTTATTCACCTTCCCTGTTTTACAAAGCTCTATGAGGGCAGGAAAAAATGCCTATTTTGGTTATTACTGTATACCTCCCATAACACTATATAATACTAGATTTAATTAATTTTTTTTTTTTGAGACAGAGTCTCGCTCTGTTGTACTGGGTAGAATGCAGTGGTGTCATCATAGCTCACTGCAACCTCAAACTCCTGGGCTCAAGCGATCCTCCTGTCTCAGCCTCCTGAGTAGCTAGGACTACCGGTGCCACCACACTCAGTTAAGTTTTCTATTTTTGGTAGAGACAGAGTGTCACTCTTGCTCAGGCTGGTCTTGATCTCTCAAGCTCAAGTGATCCTCCCACCTCAGTCTTCCAGAGTGCTACGATTACAAGCATGAGCCCCTGCACCCGGCCTTGATTTTAATTGGTATCCTGAGGTACGGTGAGCTGATCTTATAGACTCACTTCTTTTTTTTTCTTAATTAATCAATTAATTAATTTTATCTTTTTTTAGAGATAAGTTCTTGCTGTCGCCCAGGCTACAGCACAGTTGTACAATCATTGCTCACTTCACCCTCAATCTCCTGGGCATAAGGGATCCTCCTGCCTCAGCCTCCTGAGTAACTGGGATTACAGCTATGAGCCACCACACCAGGCTAATTTTATTTTTTATTTATTGTATAGACGGGGTTCTCACTATGTTGCCTAGGCCAGTCTTGAACTCCTGGCCTCATGCTATCCTTCTGCCTTGGCCTCCCAAAGTGCTGGGATTACAGGTGTGAGCCACTGCACCTGGCTGCACAAGCTGTTCTTTACCCTCCAGTTGCCAAATGTGTCTGGCTCTCTACCTAGGTTTATCTTCAATTCTCAGTTTCGTTGGTCAATTCACTTCAATTTCCTTAATTAATCTCAGTACCTTTGTCCCCTTAGTTATCGTGTCTCTGCAGTGGGTAAGAGGTTAAACTGTAGAACAGACAGAATACAGTTTTACATTATACATTTCCATGACTTAATCAGGAAATGTGTATTCTACAAAATATTAATACATGATATTAATATTTTCAGGTAAGCCACAAAAACTTATTAACCCTATGATGTAATTGCCCTTGTTCAGGCATCCATTTTGGAATTTTAAAATTTATTTGCCAAGTGAACTTAATCTGCATTGCATGAATATAGTCATAATTCATACAAATTTCTTTCATCAAATACTGCATTTTATGTTTTAAACGACTAGAATACTTCTGAAATTTTGGAAACCAACTGTGTAAGATTGCATGATATATAAAGCCAAATAACAGTGGCTTGATAAGAGAGAAGTCTAATTCTCCTCACATAAGTTTTGAGGTAACCAGTTCAGCTTCATGAAAACTCTAGGCTGTTTAAGGTTGTATGCATCTTGTTTCCCCCTTCATTTTCAGCATGGGTTTTTACCTCATGGTTCAAAACAGCTAATCCAGCTCCAGTCATCACAACTATCATAACCATTTCCAGCCAGCAAAAAAAATGGAAGAACACAGTGGAAAAAAATGGTACCTGCCAGCCATCTACTAAGATTTTTCAAACTACCATTTCACATATAGCCCACTGGCCAGAAGTTATTCACATAGCCACATCTAGGCTCAAGAGAGATTAGGCTATTGTTATCTTTACTCTGGGCAGTTGAATGGGAAACAATTAGCAAAGGGTTGGGGGAGGCAGTATGAGGACGGTACTAGTAGAGTAGAGTATTAGCCATAGCAGCTAATTTGAAAGTTGAAACTCACAGCAAAATTCTGAAAAATTAAGAGGCAAGATTGATATTATATCATGTTTCATTTAACAGGGTATGTTGAAATTTACTTAGAACACAATATGCCTGATTCTTATACTAAATGGTTTGAAAAAAAGGAAGCAGGAAGACACTACATGGTTAAAAAAAATACTAAAGGCAAATATTCAGCATAACCATTAATTATTAACACTTAGAGGGAAAATGTTGCTAGAAAAGCATTATAACTAAATATATATTAATAAAATAGACTAGAACATTACAACCGTAAAAAAAAAGTTTCCATATGGTGAGTTTAAATTCTGTAAGTTTTTTGTTTTGTTTTGTTTTTGGGTTTTGTTTTTTCTAATAGCTATTAAATTTCTCCTTTTCTGTTGATATCTATACTAGATTGGTACTTAATATCACTTTAGTATGACATTGTTGAGTCAAAATCTGAGTCAAGGTTTGGGACCAAAGAGTGTGCCCACTTCTTTTCTTTCTACCTTTGCAGTCTCACTTAATTACATAGCTGTTGCTATGATCTGAACCTTTGTATTCCCCCAAAATTCGTATGGTGAAACCTAATCACCAGTGTGATGGAGTCAGGAGGTGAGATCTTTGGGAGGTGATTAGATGATGAGGGTGGGGCCCTCGTGAATGAGATTAGTGATCTTATAAAAGAGGACTGGGAGAGAAAGCTTAGCCTTCCATCAGGTGAGGACACAGCAAGAAGGTACCATCTATAAACCATAAATTAAGCCCTTTCCAGACACCAAACTTGCTGATGCCTTAATCTTGAATTTCTCAATCTACAGAACTGTGAGAAAAAAAATTTTTTGTTGTACATAAGCTACCCACTTTGTGGTATTTTTGTTACAGCAGCACAAATGGACCAAGGTAGCTGTTAAAAGCATCATTTTTCCCCCCATTTTCCCAAGGAGGCTTAGTTCTCCATGCAGGCTAAATGATCAAACAGGTACATCCATATGAACTGGCTAAAGATTTCACCAAGAAGTGCTATTACTCTGGCTATCAGAAGGCTTTTAGTTCTTTCTATTTATCTCCCTTTTAAGAGGTTAACTTAGGAATGTTCTTTTTGTAAACTATAGTGTCATTTGTTTATATTTTACTTACCATGTATGATAATTGGAGGATCTGGGATAAGTTATGCTATCCTCCAGGGAATCATACATGCTAAATATTATTTTTGAGAGGCATTGTATACACATATAAGCCTAGAAGACAACTTAAGTGCATTAAAGAAGGCTAGCATGATAGTATTATTTATGTGCATTTATGTTTGTGGGTATGTGTGTAAAATTTTACTATTAGAGATCTATTGCCTACCTGGCAAACTATGTGATATATGATCTGTAATAACTTGTGCATATACTAACACCCTGCTTTCTATCTCTCCATCACATCCATGCCAACAACTATCCTTTCTTAATTGTCACATCTGTAACATCTAGATCCTAATCTCTATGTTTCACCTATTCCAATTATATTGGTTAATTTTTAGAAGTGTTTTAGGGTACAAGTAATATTCTGATCATTTCACCCATCAGCAATTATTAGTATTTATTAACTTCAGTCTTATCCACAAAAATACCTTTTCCCTTTTATTTTTACAACTATACTTTCAAAAAATTAAACATCATTTGCCAAAACCACATTGAACAGAAGTATATCTGAAGAAATTCAAAAGAATTAAAGTTTGACAACATTGTAAACTTTTCTTTGGAGGTTTATCATGAAAATAGAGAACTGCCAACTTTGTTATTTTATTATATACTGAAATATATCCAGAAAATTTCTGATGGTGGAAGAAGAGAAGCTGAATAGAGTAAATATTTTACAACATCATAATACCAAAAACAAAAATCTTTTTTTAAACTTTTTTTAAAATTTCAGAGTATTATGGGGGTACAAAAGCTTTGGTTACATAAAGTGCCTTTGCACCGCTTGAGTCAAAGCTACAAGTGTGCCAATGCCCAGACAGCACACACTGCCCCAGTTAGGTGTGAGTTTACCTATCCTGTCCTCCCCACCTACCTGCCATTCATCGCATGTTGCTTCCTCGTAAGTTTTGATTGATTAGTACCAATTTAATGGTGAGTACATGTCGTGTTTGTTTTTCCATTCTTGTGATACTTCCTTTAGGAGAATGGGATCCAGCCCCATCCAGGATAATACAAGAGGTATTAGTTCATTGTTTTTGTTTTGTGTTGGTTTTTTTTCTTTTTTTGTGGCTGAGTAGTACTGCATGGTATATATATATACCATATTTTATTAATCCACTCATGCATTGATGGGCACTTGGGTGTTTCCACATCTTTGCAATTGTGAATTGTGCTGCTATAAACATTTGAGTGCAGAAGTCTTTTTTATAGAATGTTTTTCTTTCCTTTGGATAGATACCCAGTAGTGGGATTGCTGGATCAAATGGTAGTTCTACTTTTAGTTCTTTGAGGTATCTCCATCCTACTTTCCATAGA
The DNA here is from genome assembly GCA_023783475.1 of Daubentonia madagascariensis. NCBI lineage: Eukaryota > Metazoa > Chordata > Mammalia > Primates > Daubentoniidae > Daubentonia > Daubentonia madagascariensis. The sequence goes on along the minus strand of JAKFHU010000726.1, from coordinate 20,844,494 downwards.
GGTTTTACTAGTTTGCAGTCCCACGAGCAGTGTACGAGTGTTCGTATCTCTCCACATCCACACCAACATTTGTTGTTTTGGGACTTTTTGATTAAAGCCATTCTCCCTAGAGTTAGGTGATGTCTTATTGTGGTTTTGATTTGCATTTCCTTGATGATTAGAGATGTTGAGCATTTTTTCATATGTTTGTTGGCCATTAGTCTATCTTCTTTTGAAAAGTGTCTGTTCATGTCCTTTCTCCACTTTTTAATGGGGTTGTTTGATTTTTTCTTGCTGATTTTCCTGAGTTCTATATAGATTCTAGTTATCAGCCCTTCATCTGATGTATAACATACAAATATTTTCTCCCATTCTGTAGGTTGTCTATTTGCTCTAATGATAGTTTACTTGGCATGCAGAAGCTTTTTAATTTGATCAGTTCCTATTTATTTATTTTTATTGTTGCTGTGATTGCTTTGGGGATCTTCTTCATAAATTCTTTTCTTAGGCCAATGTCTATACAAGTTTTTCCAATATTTTCTGGAATTCTTATGGTTTCATGGCTTAGGTTTAAGTCTGTTATCCATCATGAGTTCATTTTTGTGAGAGGTGAGAGGTGCGGATCCTGTTTCAGTCTTCTACATGTGGCTATCCAATTTTCCCAGCACCATTTATTGAATAGGGATTCTTTTCCCCAGTGTATGTTTTTGTCTTATTTGTCAAAAATCAGGTGGGTATATGAGGATGGTTTTATAACTAGATTCTCAGTCCTGCTCCATTGGTCTATATCTTTGTTCTTGTGCCAGTACCATGCTGCTTTGGTTACTGTGGCCTTGTAGAATAGGTTGAAATCTGGTAAATTGATGCCTCTCAACTTGTTCTTTTTTCTTAAGGTTGCTTTGGCTATATGGAGTCTTCTCTGGTTCCATACGAAGGATAGGATTATTTATTGCATTAAAAATATTTTTGGTTATTCTTGTTAGGACTTACAAAAGTTTTCCTCTGCCTTTATAACTATATGTCTAAACTACTGTCTATATATCATGTTGTGTCTTGTAAAGGTCACCATAAGAATCAGATTGTGGCAAATTTGTTCCTTCTTTTATACAATTGATTAACAGTGTAAAGAAGCTTGCCCACTTGATATGCTTGATAGGTCTTCTTATAGTCCTAATTCTAATTCTGTATGGTATTGCAGTGTTCCTATGGCCGAAACATTTTTATAAGTTAAGCTTATATACTCTTACTTATGTCCTCTTTAAATTCAACAGAATTTTAACTAGGAACATATCATAAAAATACAGCCTTTCTAAAATCAGATTCCAAAATCACAAACTCATAAAGAAAAGTTGATAGATTTAACTACATCAAAAGTATTATTATTTTGTTTAACAAAGGACATAATAAACAAATTTCACAGATAGGTGACTGCCTATGAGATGGTATTTTACTGTTTGTGACCACAAAGTATTAATATGAATTTTCAATTAAATTAAATTAAGCACATATTGGGATATTATTTTATGTCAAACACTGAGCTTTGCACTTGGGAGAGGAATCTCAATAAGACACTTTTTATTTTCTTAATATTTACTTATTTCTAGTCAGAGAAATTTCTTAAAGTATGCTCACAAATTCTTTAACATGTCTTCAAAGGGCAGAGTCTTATTCCCCTTCCTTTGACTGTGAGGTGGGCTGGGTGACTTACACCAAACAAATAGAATATGGTATAAGAGATAGTATCTTCCTCCTAAAACTAGATCAGAAAGGGCATTCTGGTTTCCTCCTTGCCCGCTCTTTTGCATCTCTCACTCTGGGAAATGCCATCTGCCATTTTGCAAGGACAATGAAACAGTCTTATGGAGCAATCCACACAGAGAATAGCTGAAGCACTTTGTCAATGGCTACGTGAATAAGACATCTAAAAGGTGGAATTTCTGGCCCCAATCAAACCTTCAGATGATGCAGTTCATGCTGACACTTTGACTGCAAACTGTGAAAGAATCTGAGCCAGAACTGCCCTGCTAAGCTACTTCCAAGTTCTGAGCCATACAAACTGTGAGATATTAAATATTTGTTTTTTAAATCCTCTAAATTTGGGGCTATTTTTGACACAGCAATAGATAACTAATACAGAAAAAATAGCACTAAAGATATAATGATTAACTCTGTGGAAGGAAAACAAGGGAATAAGGGTTCCCCATGTAATCAATTTATTAACTTGCTTTTGAAGGAAGACAAAATGCTACCTATGTGATTGGAGAGAGGGCATGCATTTTACAGGATATTTGCAAAATATAATATCACATTATTTTTCATGATCAGGTATCACATACCTTGGAAGAGTTTAGAAACAAATTTGAAAGCAAATTTGCTAATGAGTTTTTAAGAATCTTTCCACATTTTAGACAGTAAGAGAAAACTGTTATCAGAGATGATCATGCTTACGTTAGAAAATCAAAAACATCACATTGTAGAGCTTTATGTTTCAAGGTGTGCCTAGAATGCAAACACATTAAAGAGTCACAGAAGTCTAGAAATAGAAAATGGATATATCATTGTCAATGGGTATCATTAGACAAAAGAAACTTGAATCATAGAAAGGGAACAAAACACAAAGATAATTTCCATAGCTGTACTGTCAAGGCTCAATCCTAATTTCTTAAGAAAGAGAGGCTTAAATTTGTTTATCTTTTAGAATTACTAATATATACACACACATATTAAACTGTGCACAATCTTTGTTCTGAGTAGGGGTCCATTTCTTATTATAAACCTATTCCCCTTCTTTATAATTTTTCAAGCTAAGTAATTCATGTAGGTATTATAATGTCTAGATACTCAGAATGACTGGAAAATATCAGTCTACTGAAATAAATATTCTAGTATTTAGATGAGTGTGGTCATGTGAGAAGAAGTCTTTACAGAATCAAGCCTTGAATATTTTACTATTCAAATAGCCTCACAAATTTGAAAAAAAAAACACACAATAGAACTGTGTATATATAATCAAATTAATTTTACTTGATATTTCTTTTCTTTTTCTCTCTCTATATAATCATGACAAGAAACTTATTTTACCTGATTTTTCTCTTTTATAGAGAGAAAAAATATAAAACACAAGGGTATGACTGTTCACTCTTGATTTCCCATTATTATAAGCTAAAAAAATGTGCTCACTAGAGTTGTATTTTGTTAGAATTTGGATGTCACATGATTGTACATCTGTGTGGGTGTGTCTGGGTGAGGATGTGTTCATGTATTACTCAGGGACTATTTTCTGCACTCTTGTTATTCTAAAGACTTCCTAATTCTAAAGACTTCTAAAAGAAGTCTTAATTATTTACTTGATGTAATTTTTGAATATCTATTAAGGGCCAACCCCCAAGGATAAAATATTGAATTGAAAACAATGAAGTTTTTCTGCTGTCATAGAATATATAATCTACTGAGGGAGTCAGACAAAAGAAAGTATACAAAAGGTAAAAAAAAGAAAAAAGAAAAATTAAATAACTGCCATGAGGAAAATAAATAGATAACTGAATTAGAACTACTTTCAATAGCATTCCTATGAAAACATCTCTAAGGAAACGAGACTTGAGTAGAGATCTGGAAGGTAAGAACAAGCTGGCACTGGGAATGGTGAGGGAAGGTAGAAGCTGAGAGCATCCCAGCCATGAAAACTGCTGACAGCAAAGACCACGTGGAGAGTGTGATGTGTTGGAGGAGGGGGAGGAAAGCCAGTGTGGTTTGATCCTGTGGACTAGAGGGCATACTGGCTTGAAACGAGGCCAGAAAGAATGAAATAAGTGAAATGGTAAGTAGTGAAGATCTTATTTTGTGTGTAATGGAAATTTATTAAAGCATTTGGTATAGGAGTTGGCATAAATTATGTTGTTTATATTTTATAAAGTTAACTAGCTAAAAAAATGATAGAGAATGTAGAGAGGAAGGGATAGTGCGTTAGATGCGTCCAAGTGAGGAACAATGGTTGCTTCACTGTGGTGATGGAGAGAAGCCAATTAACGCAAGAGATATTTTTAAATGGTGTTGGTGAGTATTCATGATGTTTATAAACTAAAGAGGAGAAAGAGTCAAGGCTGACTCTCTTAGTTTCTGAATATAGCTTCTGAATGTATGATTGTCAATATCTAATTAAATTAGGAAGGTACAGTAAGTATTGCTTTGTAAATGTATGGGAATTGGTATAAAAATGATAATGATGATCCTTGGACTTTAAAATATTGTCACTTCCAACTCTGGGGTTTTACATACAACCTTGTGTTCAGTATTGTGTTCATACTAAACACTTTCTGTCAATTTTAGCCACTTCTCTTTTTTGAATTTTGACCAATTTCTTTAAATTAGTAAAATAACTCAGAATCCATATATTCTCTTAGTTGAGAATCTTGAGAAAATTTCTCTGTCACTCAGTGAAGCACCCGTATAAGTTCAGCATAATTGCCAAAAAATTCTTTGTATACTTGAGGAAGGAAAGAAGGAAGAAAGGGAAGAAGGAAGGAAAGAAAAGGGTGAAATCAGAGTTTTTGATGTTTTTGTTGTTGTTGTGCTCTTAAATAAAATGTCCCATTCATTGTCAAGTGCAGTATTATACAGTACTTACCCAGACGCTTCATTATGTGAGACTATTGCTTTAGAAAATCCATCTGGTAACAGAGCCATCACTTGACAGTTGGAGCACTTTATAACAGTTGATATGAAACAGGGTGATAAGAAGCCATTCTATTTCTTAATAGCCAATCTGATTCAAGTCCATTTTTCTGATTGATGTGCTTCTTGGCACCCAGTGAGCCCCAGGTGTTACTAACGAATTTGTGCAACGTCCTCACCTTTCTGCACACTTGAATATGACCATGAATGTAGTACAAGTCATCAGATGCCCAATTTCTGCAGTGAAATACAAAATATAGAGAGAAACAGCTGGCGATATGTACTATTTTCCTAATGACATTTGGCTAATCTGTGTTAGGCTTTGTGCAAAGCAATTTAATTGTCTATTCCTGTAAATATTATGACCTGCTATGGTCTCTATTAGAAATTTCTCATATTGGTTATATGCTTCATTTGCTATATTATTTACACATGTAACTTTTGAACTGATTGGTAGGATATACATCATATAAAGAAGTTATTAAATATTATTATATTATAATATATATTATTATACATTATAATAATATATTATTATATTATAATATATATTATTATACATTATAATATTAAATAGTAAAAATATTAGTTATGTAATTGCAGTGAAAAATCATAATAAAAAAGCAAAAAATAAAATTTGGTGGTGTTAGTTTTAATAACTGATAATGTCTACCTATTCCATTAGCCAAGAATATCCTGTTTTCTTGTTTTTTGGTTTGTTTGCTTGTTTTTTCAACTGTATTTTTTGTTCCAGTTTATTTACTACTTGTGTCTGATGTCCCACATTTTTTACATTGATCACACTTGATCTTTTCTGGATTTTGGCCACCTTGAATTAGTTCTTGTTCTTACCTGTGTCTTTTCTACTGGAATAGTCTTCCCATGCACCCCTCTTTAGCTAGTTAAATTACGCTTTTACTTAGGATCACAACTCAATTATTTATTTTTTCAGGGAAATCTTTCTTGACAAAGCCCTAAATTATGGCATGAAAACATGTTCTCTATAGTGCCTATCACAACTGAAAGTTTGTATTTCTTTATATGAACCTCTAATTTTTGATTAAGGTGAGCTATGGTTTGAATGTTTGTTCCCTCTAAAACTCATGTCGAAATTTAATTGTCATTGCTACAGTATTAAGAAATGGGACCCTTAGGAGGACATCTCCACCCTCATGGGTGGGACTGGTGCCATTATAAAAGGACAAGTTTGATACCTTATTGTTCTCTCTTGCCCTTCTGCCTTTAGCCATAGTATGACACAGCAAGAGGGCCCTTGCTAGATGCCAGCCCCTTTGTCTTGAATTTTTTAGCCTCTGGAGGTGTGAGCCAATAAATTCTTGTTTATTATAAATTACTCAGTCTCAGATATTCTGTTATAGCAACATAAAAAGACTAAGTCCCTTTCATCCACGAGACTGCAAGTCTCCTGAGAGCAGAATCTGTATCTTCATTGCCTGATATAAATTAAATTAAGTTGTGAAAATACTTTATGAAAGAAAGAAGGAAAGAAGGAAGGCAGGAAAGGAAGAAGAAATACACTTAACAAATTTTAAATGATTACTTTGAGCTGGACACTATGCATTTATTATTTCATTATGACCTCCCAATCTCTTTATGTGAGGGCTATCATTATTCCTATTTTACAAAGCAGATGAGAAAACTAATTTTTAATGGTAGTTGAACTAGAACATTGAAACAAAACAGTCTCACTCATTTTCCCATGCCTTTAACCACTACCCAATTCTATCTAACGTCTTAAAAAATAACAGCACCCTGCAAAAGCATCCATTTAAATTACTGCATTTTTTCTTTATAAAAATTACAAACAAAATCACTTTTATCTTTACTTGACAGAGAATATATATAGTTACTTTTAACTATTTCACTGTATTGTGTCAAAATAGCAATGTTTACCAAAAACATCATAAATTTAGTATATTCTAATTGAATGCAGTGCTAGGTAGTAGAAGAACTGGGGATGAGGTTGAGCCTTGATTCTATCGCTTACTAGTTATATAAGTGGTTAATACTTTGAGTATCAGTTTTCTGCTATACAAAATGAGGATTATAATAATTCAAATAAAAACAGAAAATTCCTTTAGCTTAATTAAGAGCCAGGCACTATGTACACATGATTTTGAAATATAGATTGTGGCAGCAAATGGGTTTTGTTAACCCTAAAGTACTGTGTTTTTTATGTATTACCGTAAAATTTTGTTTGCTTATTATATGCACTATTGCTTACACTTATTCAGATGAGATTGAAGAATTCTCTTAATTTCCCTACTTAAGTCTAAGGAATTCCATGTTAAGTAACATTTATCCCACATTTCATAGGAAGATAATAATATAACATTTGTGGCCATTCTAAGCTCCCTCACTTGCTACTCCTAGGAGAGGAAGAGTGACTTAGCTGGTGAGTAAGTTTAATTGAGGAAACTAATCTATTTTGCTTTCTTTTCTTCTGATCTGCTGCCTGTTGTAAGATTATGTTCAGAGCTACCTTCTTTGCTGCAATAATATAAAAAGGCTAGGACATTTTGCTGAAGAGTCCTACAATGTTCCTCCTATGCTAGTGACTGGTGAATACATGTGTCTAATTCAGGAATAAAGATGAGAAACCACAGCCTAAGAAACGCTTCCCAGGGTCAGCTTCATCACTAACAAAACTGAGAGTGTGATCTCTATCTGTTTAACACTTGTATCCATCTTTCAGTTGATTTCAAACTTAGGTGAGAAAAGAGAGAAAGAGAGTTGATATTTATTAGCCCTGTAAATACTCCAATAACATTATTTTCATATTTAACTCTTTTTTAGCAATTGGATATTATATATGTGTATATTTTTTCCCTTTTATTTCAATAGATGTAGGGGGTACAAGTGGAGTTTCATTACATAGATACATTGTATAGTGGTGAAGTCAGGGCTTTTAGTACACCCATTATCTGAATAGTGTACATTATACCCAACAGGTAATGTTTTATTCCTCATCCCCCTCTCACCTACCCCCTTTTGACTCTCCAATGTCTATTAATCCATTCTGTATGACCATGCATACTCATAGCTTAGCTCCCACTTATAAATGACAACATGTGATATTTGGTTTTATATTTCTGAGATAGTTTACTTAGGATAAGAGCCTCCAGTTCCATCCAAGTTGCTGCAAAGGACATTATTTCATTCTTTTTATGACTTAGTAATATTCCATTGTGTGCTTCTTTATAGCCAAAGCAATCCTAAGCAAAAAGAACAAAACTTGAGGCATCACATTACCTGACTTCAAATTATACTACAAGGCTATGGTAACCAAAACAGCTTGGCACTGGTATAAAAATGCACACATAGCTCAATGGAACAAAATGGAGAACTCAGAAATAAAGCCATATACATACAACCAAGTGATCTTAGACAAAGCCAACAAAAATACACACTGGGGAAAGGACACTTTATTTGACAAATGATGCTGGGAAAATTGGACAGCCACATGCAGAAGAATGAAACTGGTTCCCTATCTCTCACCATGTACAAAAAACGACTCAAGATGAATTAAAGACTTAAATGTAAGACCTGAAACCATAAAAATTCTGGAAGAAAACCTAGGAAAAACTCTTCTGGACATTGGCCTAAGCAAAGAATTTATGACTAAGACCCCAAAAGCAGATACAACAAAAATAAATAAATAAATGAGTCATACTTAAATATTTAAGTTCTTTGAAATGTTAAGGATTAAATGAAGATATCATGTGATCAAAATCAAATAATTAATGTGCAAATGTTTAAAAATGTATTCATTTTAAACTTATTAGATATTAATGCAGTCTAAATAGGGATATTTTTATTTTTTAAAAAACTTTCCCTTTTATGAGAGAAACTAATTTGAAAGTACTTTCTAAAGCACAAAATGTTATAGTTGGTAAACTGCTATTAATTTTTAGAAATTATATTTATATATAATATATGCTCAGTGTCTCTTACTCAATTCCCTGTGTGATATACGAAGAACATCACAATGTCATAAATCTATCTCTTAGAGTTTTCAGAAAACTACAAACCATCGACTCATGTTCAATTTTTTTTAATTTGCCTTCGTGATTGAGTCCAAACATCACCAGCCTCTGAAATTGGGGACAGCCATTTTCTCTTTATCAGGGCATATGGCATAATATATAACAAGCAATGAACACACATTTTAGCTTGGGAGTAAATAGGGTGGACAGTATATTCTGGCTTGCCTTATATAGTTTTAGATTATTAATTTTGTCTTGCTATGATTAGTTATGGTGTCTCAATATTTTTCTAAAATGCCCTGGTATGAATTATACATTATATGGTCACCTTGTTTATAAGTAAACCAATCAAACAAAATACCTTATTGACTGCCTAAGGACTATCACTAGATAACTTGGTACTCTCAGGCTTAACTTTACAATATAAACAAAATTGTAGGGCAAATTCCACTCTGTACTATGCTATGTCTTGTTTAGGACATGGAATGTTACACATAACATTTGTCCAAGTTCACCAGATCTTGAGTAGAAGAACTGAACTAGAACATGAGGCTCCAAGCCTAAGATTCATTCCACTATTCTTCATTATAGATTTCTGGATATTTTTCTTATACTACTCCCAGCATTTCCTGAAATTAAGGATTCAAGGTCCAGACACAGAAGACGACGAATAAGACATCTGCCTAATGATTCTTTCAGAAGTCTGCTTTCTTACAGAAATCTGTGGTATCATCCTGAAAAAAGACTCAGAGATGAAGAGGGCAGCAGGCTTAATAGGTAGTGGTCTTTACATCATCACTTGTAGAAGGGAAAGAAAGGAAACAAGGTTGAGCAGAGTGGGAAGCTGGACTGCGAAGTAGTCTCAGAAGACCACATGGGGAGCTCTGCAGGTTGCATGGCCCTTCAGAATTATCTTGCATTCATACGAGGTGGATAGGTACATGCACATTTTTCATCAACCAGCTGTTGGAAGTGGGATGCCCAGAGAAAGAAGTGTGACCTGGTGAGGCAGCTCTGTTTATCTAAGAAAATTTTGAATAGAGGTGAGAGTCAAAGGCTGACTTGGGCAGCACACCCAGTTGCTGCAAGAGTAAATTCTTCAGATTTGATACAGAATTTTGCCAGTGACTCATAGCATCTGCTTTTATATACTATTCAAATATACTATTCAAATGATTTATGTTATGATAGTAAATTCCTTTAAAAATCATAAAACCATGTCCGTTTAGAAAGTTCATGAATGAGCTCCATGAGATCTATGAATACCTTGAAATTGTATATGCTGTATACAAAACATGTTGAGAGTATATGTTGGTTTTTTTATAGAATGCATTTGTAACTTTCATCGGTAAATCAAAGGGACCTGGATCCCAGAAAGTGATGAGAACCCAAATATTTTCAGTAATTAGAAAAAACTACAGTTTAACTCATTGAACTAGAATTCCTGATACAAATTATTCAGAGCTGTTTATTCACTTTTTTTCTACTGAGAAAAATATAAAATGGAATAGGGGTAAATAAGACGCTAGTCTCTGAAAGTTCACCTTCCTTGTCTCCTAAGGTCATACCCAAAAAATAACCACAATAGCCCCTGCCTTGAGAAAAAACAAGAATATGAGAGGACATTTAAAAAAATTCTTCTGAATTTCTTAATCTGTAAAATATTTACTATGGATAGATATGCTATGCTATGATATGAAAACTCTCGTTATTAATAATAACTCATTGCCCATAGGGTAAGTGGAAGGTGTAGAGTATAAACTCAGGGAGTTGTAATTTGTACAGCAGATCAAGATATTTTATTCCCTTCACCTCTTTTGTTCCTTCGCAACTTATCCTTGGAAGGAAGGGTTACTTAGTTCAATATTGAAATGAAGGTATGCTAAGAGGAGTTTTATTTTTCAGGTGCTCCTACCCAAAATATATTAGAATCCTTCCTTGCTTTTTCTGGTCAGAATGAGGTTTGGTTGTCAACAGCCTTGACTGTGGGGTGGTGGAAAGTTGAATCTCAACCAAGTTGAAAAAACAGAGAAGGAAGGAAGGAATGATGAAGGAAGGAAGAAAGGAAAAAAGGGAAGGCCAGTCAACCAAGGATGAAAGGACCTCTTTGTGTTCCCTTCTGATGAGGCTTTTGAATAGGCTGAAATAAGACTGGACCTATCTGGTCTTAGATATCCAATTTGGCATAACCCAATATTTGTTACCATTTCTAAATAAGAAGGCACACACTCTGGTAGTTGAGCATGCCTATAAACATTGCAGGTATTGCTGTTTATAATAGAGTATTATATTCGAAAGAGGCCCTAACATGAGTTAGTTATGCTCCTGTAAGTGTTACCATTCTCAAATGGGTTTTAGGAATACAAAATGTTGAAATAGGGCAATGAATCCCAGAGTATGTTTGAGCTATGAAACTAGTGACTCCTTCCTTGTAGGTAGCTTAGGTAGTAGAGTCTCCAATTTTAATGAATTTTAGTTCTAAATTGTAATATTGGGAGAAATACTACAACTTGACTAATATGCAATGGTAGAACAGCAATATGATTTATCAGGACTCAAAGCAAAAATCTACTCTAAGCTGACAATATCTCTTTAACTAGAAGATGTATGTTAGAAGAGAGTCAATATAATAAAGCAGTTGTATAAAGCATTTACTCTTTTGGTAAATAAATAAATGTCAACTGCTTAATTTAGATTGTCAACACATGTGGGACTCAGATTGTCAGGGGCAGAGGACACTTTATGGCTGGGTATTTTTATATTTTGTGCTGGGTGTCAGTGTTGGCAGGGAAAATCTGAAGAATTGGAGGAATATAGAGATTTACATGGCCACATTGTTGCTTAGCAAAGAAGAGACATATTATCTTGCATTGATGCCATGAACAAGTAACTACCAAAACTCAGTTCTCTTACTAAAGCTAAACTACATTTCCTGCTGTAGATCATAAGGGACATGGGTAGACCTGAGACTACAAATATCAGTTGTTCTGTTCTCTTGTTACCTGCTTTCACTACCTTTTATTCAGGAGTGTAACTTCCAGGACATATATAACTATATACACTTTGTGAATATAGAAGCATGCTTTGGAGTCAACACCACTGATAGGAGAGCACCTTCTTTCCTCTTCAAGTCCTGAAGCCACATTCTGAAGTCTTTACTCAATTTGCAACTAAAAAAAATAATTATGTATATTTAAGTTATACAACATTATGTTATGGGATACATATAGATAGTAAAAAAAGTCACTGAAGTGAAGTAAATTAACATAACCATCAATTCACATACCCATTTTTTTTTGTTTGTGTGGCAGTTTTTAAAAACTTCTTTGTGAGGGTAATTTAGTTCAATAGCATTGAATGTTTGAAAGAACACATCACTTAGAATCAGAAATTTAAGTTCAATGGCCATTTACTGGTTATAGCTTTTAAATTATCACTAATTCCCCCATCTATGGTCCCATCTTTAAAATGGGAAAATATGTTTCTCAAAATTCACATGAAGAATAAAAGGATAATAAGAAAGTAGGCAGTTGTGCTGATATGCTACCACTTACCCCTGTACTTTTCAGGTTATCTGTAATCATTTCCCTTTGGTGAATAACTTTTAACGTGGAAAATTGGCTTGATATTAAGCAGACCAAACTAGTTCTAAAATAAATTGACATGGTAGGGTGACTATAACAAGTAACAACAGAGTGTATATTTCAAGATCACTAAAGAGAAGATTTTTGAATGTTGTCATCACAAAGAAATAATAAATGTTTAAAGTAAAGAATATGGTAATTATCTCAATTAGATGATTATACTATGTATACATGCACTGAAATATCACATTGTACCCATAAATATGTGCAATTATTATCTGCTGATTATAAATACAAAATTAAATTTTAAAAATGTCCCTTGAGTTTTGGTTTTGACTTTTGTGTGAAATGATGAATTTAATGGCAGTTAGACAAAAACAAAGGAAAGCATTTCAGGCACACTTATCAAGCTGCTAATATACTCTGTGAAGGTCACCGTGATTTCTTTCTAATGCCTTGTTCTGTTCCATTTGGCTAGAATCCCAATTTATCTAGGCTTTCGTGTATGGTTGAAATCAGTTAAAATCCCAAGCCTCCAGATTTTTTTCCACTTCTCTGTCTAATACAACACCTGCTTTCTTAATACTTTTCAGCTATCCACAGACTGAAAAGCAAAATATAAAGGCTCATTTCTATATTAATCCTTGCAGATCATTTTTCTTCCTGTTTTTCTCAACTTTCAAATTTTTTCTCTATTCAATTCATCTTTTCACAACCCTGTTTTTTTTTTTTTTTGTAATTCTACAAGTCTTTAAAAATTAAAAAGAAAATTGTTTTCTGGTTCTAATCACAACTAACTGAATTAACATTTTCTAATAATTGAATAGAAATATTACTTAGAAATATTTATGCTGTATAGAATTACAAGCTCTGAAGGGAAACGGAAAGACAAAACATTGCACTTTCAACCTCTCCGCTTTTTTGTTTCTCTTCTTACTCTCTCTACTGCCATTCCACTGAGGAAAAGCCTTCTTCAAATCCAATATTTTAACAAGTAGGATTCATTTCACCCCATTTAAAGGGGACAAGAGAAACTGAGAAGAAGCAACCAAATTCTGGTTAAAATATTTTTATTGCTTTTCTTTTTAAATATTTATGAGAATTTAAAAAGTCTTTTTCATTTTTTGGCTCTTGTAGAAAATATATATATAAAGTTTAAATATGGTTAGAACCATCTAACACTGGTTTCAGAAATGTTCAGATCAAATATATATATATACACACACACATACATATATAAGTAAACTTACTAATTAATAAGTAAACATATAAATATGTATATAGCACATGTATGAGAAAATGAAATATTTAGAAAGCCCTCAAAATGATTAAAGAAAAAAAAAGTAAAGGAAAAATGACAAGATGAAGTTTTAAAATTTATATTATAGTTTTGTTAAAGATGTCTCTCTCTATATATGTATTTTAAATATATATATATATATGAGCTATCAAAGAAAGACAAAGAAAGAGACAGAGAGAGAGAGAGAGAGACCATACGCCTCATCTCCACAGTAATACGGTATTATAGTGCTGGAACAGGGAAATATAGAAAATTGGATTCAGTTATTGCCCTCAAAGGAACATTATTCATTGTCAGGAACACAGGACACAGAGTCCAGGTAAGTCGAACATTCTGTGTTAATGCTGTCCTTGGGTAGCTGTTGGCAGAGCTTCCCTAGCTGAAGGGTCAGGCATTTAAATGTTCAAATAAAATTTATTTTTTCTTATTTCAGAATATTACTGGGGCACAAACATTTTGATTACATGATTTTCTTTTGGGCAGTTTGAGTCAAAGTCGTAAGTGTGTCCATCACCAAGGTAGTGTACATTGTACCCACTAGGTATAAATTTATCCCTCTCCCCTCTCCCCTCCCACCTACTTGGTTTCTGCTGAGTTTTACTACCATATGTGCACATGGGAGTAGATTGATTAATTCCAATTTAATAGTGAGTACATGTGGTGTTTGTTTTTCCATTCTCGTGATACTTTGTTTAGAAGAATGGTCTCTAGTTCCATCCAGGTTGTTACAAAAGGTATTAGTACACCTTTTTTTATGGCTGCATAGTCCTCCATAGTACACATATACCACATTTTATTAATCCACTAATGGATTGGGTTGTTTCCACATCTTTGCAATTGTGAAATGTGCTGCTATAAACATTTGAGTGCAGAAGTCTTTTTTATAAAAGTATTTTTTTCCTTTGGGTAAATACCCAGTAATGGGATTGCTGGATCAAATGGTAGGTCTACTTTTAGTTCTTTGAGGTATCTCCATATTACTTTCCATAGAGGTTGCACTAGTTTGCAGTCCCACCAACAGTGTATAAGTGTTTCCTTCTCTCCATATCCACACCAGCATCTGTTGTTTTGGGATTTTTGATAAAAGCCATTTTTACTGGGTTTAGGTGATATATCATTTTGGTTTTGATTTGTATTTCCCTGATGATTAGAGACTTGAACATTTTTTCATATGTTTACTGGGCATTAGTCTATTTTATTTTGAACAGTTTCTGCTCATGTCTTCTGCCCACTTTTTTATGGGGTTGTTTGATTTTTTCTTGCTGATTTGTTTGAGTTCTTTATAGATATTGGTTATCAGCCCTTTATCAGATGTACAGCATGCAAATATTTTCTCCCATTCTGTAGGTTGTCTATTCACTCTATTAATTGTTTCCTTGGCTGTACAGCAGCTTTTTAGTTTAATTGAAAAGAGCTAGAAGAAAAAGTTTAAATGTGACTTAATATACCATTAAATTTCTCAACACAACTCTAGAATTTTAACCATTATTAGTCACTCAAATAAAAGTTAAGGCAAACTCAAAGCAAATCTCCTTTTTTAATTTTAAAATATGGTGGTTTTAATAAGAAAACATTCATGGTCCTGCAAGGGACAATACTGGTGGAACTGGGAGCAGTAAGGGTTTCCATCAGAGTTGAAAACAAAGAAAAGAAGAGGAACACATAAAAGTAGATTTCCAGATTTAATCACCTTAAGGTAAGGTATTTGTTAGGTGTTTAAAATGCAAAAGACACATGGCAGTATTTTGTTTTAAGCTCAACAAACATAACAGGCTAATTTGGGACACATGTCTTCATCCCTATTTAACATAGGACACATATCTTGGGTGCATGTGCAGAAAATTGAAAAGCTTAAGTATATTTTTCATAACCAACATTATGTAAGATTCCAGATGCAGGTGTTATGGTAAAAAAAAAAAAAAGTGTGCCTGTAAAACCCTAACAGATAAGTGAATAGAAAGTGAAATGATCTTGTGCTCTTGGAGTATAGCAGAATACCATGAATTATAATACCTAGCATTTTCTCTCAAGCTGTAGATTTCCGTTAAGAAGAATGCAGAATTAGTTTCATAAATGGTAGGTGCTGGAAGCCATTGCTTCTGAATGCCAGGTGGTAGTCACTGTTATGATTATATTGCTACAATAGCCATTCTGTCTCTAAGTTTTCCCTACATTATCCTCCACAGAAAAGAGAATTGTGACAATACAATAGGTACTTGTTTTATTGACATCATCTTCTTTTCCAGGCATACATCCAGGTCTAGTCATCCAACCACCATCAAATCTCTGTATCTAGCCAAAATCTAGTTTAGAAAAGGAAACACCTGGATTCAACTGTGATTTCTTCTATTGTTCATCATAAATTATTCAGAGTATTTTATTTTTCTTCATTATTTCCAATGTGTAAACCAATTATTACATGATCTCTCAATCAATGACAAGCTATCCATGCCATTGACACATTTTTCAAGTTGTAAAGAATTATGAGGCTTTCTGCAACTTATAAATATTTTTTATATTTATTTCCTTATTTTTAAAATACACATTAAAATGTGCAAGAAACAAATTCCCCCCAAAAGACTTTCCAGTTTCTCAGTTTTTACACCATTAATACCACTCACATTACCAGCATTCTCACCATGTATGTTCGTATGTCATACCAGATCTCGTTTTAACTAATTGCTTAGAAAGAATGACTAACCCTTCAAGTGATTTTTAGCTATTAGATACTTTAAAATAGAAACATACGAGTGGCATTTAGGATTATTGTTTCAGGTGATGTCTCTTTCACACGTTTAGGAAAATATTTTCTTCAAAGAATTTAAGAAACTTTATGAAAATATTAAAATAAAGTCATCTTTGATTAATCAGAGGTTGTGAAATCTATTCAAAAGTCTTTACGGCAGAACTAATTTTCCAAAGCATTGAAACTAAAATTTTATAATAATAGTAAACATCATCAGATGCAAATCCACAACAAATGTCTTACGCTGCCTCAAGTGAGCAAGCATGACAGGTAACCTATCTGTGTGTTGCATAGTAGTACCAAAAACAAAAGGAAGGGCCAGATTATTCAAGATGGCTGACTAGAGACATCGGTTGCCAGAGCATCTCAGAAAGAAGGAAAAGTTTTAGATGAAAAAAAAACCTAGCCCAGGTGTAATTCTGAGGGAAAAGTGGCAGAACCTACCAGAGACTCCATGGGAAGAAGTTGCAGAGCACAACAAGAAGCAAAATTTTGCCAGGGATCAACCCCTGAGAAATTTGGAGCCCCATAGAAGGGGTAGGTGGGTGTGATTGTTGTTCTTCTTCTCACACTTCTGGCAGACTGCAGGCCCCCAAACTCTTGGAGAGCTTCTGTGCACTCATGAGCCCAAAAGCTGCTGCCACCAGTGAACTAGTAGCTTCTTGATAACAGAGCATTAGGCTGCCAGCCCCCTTGGGGTCACTCCCCCTCACCATAGACACAAGCCAAAGCGATAGGTGCCATACTGCTTTTCCATCCACTGTGTTCCTTTGTCCTCCACAGGGAGCTTCAGTCTTTTAGTTTTCTTGTTACTGGTCCCCACACAAGCATTTCCCAACACCTGACCAGATTGTGGTGACTACAGGGGGCTGGTGGGTCCTGGAGGAACTGTGTGATCCCAGAGTTTAGACATTCAGGATGGGCTGCCTTTAGGGGAGAAGAGAGTGCAGCAAGCCATGGGGGGCCCTTGGGACAAAGGGGACCAGAGTGACAGCTCTCCTTCATTCAGACTCTTCTCCTCTTCCTCCCCTCCCTTGCCCACAGCTGACAACACAGCAGTGGCAGTGTCCACGTAAGTCAGCATGGAAGCACCAAGGGACAATTGAGCTGGGGCTCTGAGGAGTAGCTGCTTCCCCTCTGTTAGCAATCCCTCCACATCCAGGTTTCTACAGAGAGTGGGGCTCATGCCTTTCCTCTTAAAGACCTACAGTTGACCAAGGGGTGTTGGACTGTGAGTTCCCTTTCCACCAGCCCTTCCTGGTGCTGTTCACCTGGCTGCTCCAGCAGAACAGGGTACACCACAAAGCACAGGGACATGAAGCCTGCTTGAGCACTCTGTGGGCAATTCAGGACCGGCATGCTTCTCCATGGCAAAGTCAGGGATTGAACTCATGGGATTAGATGACAGGCCTGCAGGCCAGATTCCATATTCCCAGGGCTACTCGATCATGTAGCTCAGGGGTATGGAGGGGAGATCTGTGAACTAATCTTGGGAGGCACGTGAGCCCACATGGGTAGAACTAAAAGGAGAGTGGTGTTGGTCTGAGCCACTGAGTACTTTTAGAGTACTCCTTCCCCCATAGGAAAACCACACTTTTGGTCCAGGGTGGAATCCTGGGCAGGGAAGGTCCCAGCCTGAGGTGCCATTGTGGGTGAGTTCAGCTAGTTTGGGCTGCTGCTTGTGGCCAGATGCTCAAAGGAGATCTGCAGGGCAAGGGTAGAGGGAGAAGAGCAAAACCCATTCCCACCTGCCTGACTGCAAATCCCAGACTGTCCCTCCCTAACAAGTAGATTTTTTGGCATGGTGTGACTGCTTCAGCACCTTCCTGGTGGCTTTCCCCAGTGGCTTGAGAGCTGATCCTCAACCTCTGCCAAGACTTCCCTTGTGCCTGCCTGTGTGGAGCCTGAACACAGGCTCACTCAACTCAGCCCCGCCCAGCCTTACTCCTCCACCTGCTTTGGAGCACAGTGCGTGACCTGGGAGCTCAAGGGCCCCACCCACTGCCTGGGGCATCTGAGTGCTTCTCCTGATTGACCACAGCCAGTCACAGATCCCACAAAGCAAGACTGCAGCTGGCCCTTTCCTGCAAGTGCCATCTACTGGCAGGGAGAACAACTTGTACAGCTCATTATAGCATTTACTGATTCAGTCATACAGGGCATGGCTGATTCTTACCCACAAGTACCATCTACTGACATAGAGATTAACTGGGCATCCCAACATAATTCACACTGCTAAGAAGATCACAGGGTTGGGGAAAGAGAGTGTATTTCAAAGACCTGCATCTCCTCTTGTTGACAAAAAACAGGGAATCTGCCCATGCAAATAGTATACCACCACTACAACCTACAAATAACTAACAATTGAGAAAACCACCACACTAAGGATATCTATAACCAAGGTAACCATCCAGAACCTAGACCCCCATCATATAACCACAAGCAAAGCCAAAGTTCTTAACCCAACATACACTACAGGCACACACTTAAGAGTGAGGGGAAAAAAGAAATTCCCATATAAACAAAAGAAAATCCAAAACCAACAAGCAACAGCTGCTCCAGATGAGAAGGAATCAGTGCAAGAATTCCAAAAGTATAAAAAGTCAGAGTGAAAATAACCCCTGCCCCAATAGGAGTATGCTAGCTCTTTATCAATGGATCCAACCAAAATGAAAATACTGAAATGACAGATAAAGAATTCCAAATATAGATTGTAAGGAAGTTCAATGAGATTCAAGAGCAAATGGAAAACCAACTCAAAGAAACCATAAAAATAATTCAGGAAATGAATGAAAAATTTAGTAAAGAGATATATATATTAAATATATATACCTGTATATATATAAACATGTGGAAATGAAAAATCCACTTATGGAAATACAAGATACAGTGCAAAGTTTTAAGAATAGACAAGACCAAACAGAAGAAAGAATTTCAGAGCTTGAAGACAACTCTTCCAAACTAACATAGTCAGTCAAAAATAAAGAACAAAGAATCAAGGGGAAAGAGCAAGGTCTACAAGAAATACTGGCTCATGTAAAATAGCCAAATATAAGAATCACAGGCATCCTGAGGGTGAAGAAGATAAAGAAAAAGGTCTGGAAAACCTATTTGAGGGAATGATTGAGGAAAACTTCCAGATACAAGAAGACATCTAAATACAAGAAGATCAACGAACAACTTAGAGATTCATTGTAAAAAGGGCATCATGGAGGCATATAATCATCAGAATGGTCAAAGTTGACATGAAGGAAGAACTCCATGAGCCATGTCATGAAAACATCCAGTAACTTACAAAGGAAAACCCATCAGACTAACAGCAGACTTCTCAACAGAAACCATACAAGCCAGAAAGAAATGAGATCCTATCGTTAGGCTACTTAAAAACAATAACTGCCAGCCTAGAATTTTGTATCCTGCAAAACTAAGCTGCATAAATGAAGGAGAAATAAAGTAAAAATAAAGACCATAAGATCATCTCAATAAATACAGAAAAAGCAATTGATAGAATCCAGCACCCCTTCATGATAAAAACCCTCAAAAAACTTGGCATAGAAGGAATATACCTCAAAATAAAAAAGCTATATATGACAAACCCATAGCCAACATCATACTGAATGGGGAAAAGTTAGAAAGCATTCTCTCTAAGAACTGGAACAAAACAAGGGTGCCCACTGTCACCACTTCTATTCAACATAATACTGTAAGTCCTAGTCAGAGTAATCAGGCAAGAGAAAGAAATAAAGAGCATCCAAATCAGTAAAGAGTAGGTCAAACTATGTTTGCTGATGATCTGATCTTTTATCTGGAAAACCTTAAGGACTCCTCCAAATGACTCCTAGAATTGATAAATAAATGCAGTAAAGTCTCAGGTTACAAAATCAATGTACACAAATAAGCAGCATTTCTATATACTAATAACAGTCAAGCTGAGAGTCAAATCAAGAATGCAATACCATTTAAAATAGTTGCAAATAAAATAAAATACCTAGTGATATACTTAAAGGAGGAGATGAAAGATCTCTTCAAGGAGAACTACAAAGCACTGATGAAAGAAATCATAGATGACATAAACTAATGGAAAAACATGCTCAAAGATTGTAAGTATCAACATTGTTAAAATGTCCATATGCCCAAAGAGATATACAGATTCAATGCAATTCCCATCAAAATACCAATGTCATTTTTCACTGATATAGATAAATTAATCCTAAACTTCATACGGAACCAAAAAAGATCCCAAATTGTCAAAGCAATTTTATGCAAAACAAACAAATCTAGAGGCATCATATTACCTGACTTCAAATCATAGAACAATGCTATAGTAACAAAACAGCATGGTACTGGTATAAAAGTAGAGACATAGACCAATGGAACAGAATAGAGAACCCAGAAATAAAACCATATAGCTATGAAAACTGGCTTTCAGCAAGCACACAAAATATACACTGAGGAAAGGACACCCTATTCAATAAATGATGCTGGGAAAATTCGATAGCCATGTGCAAAAGAATGAAACAGGTTCCCTATCTCTGGACATATACAAAACTTGACTCAAGATGGATTAAAGACCTAAATGGAATACCTGAAACCACAAAAATCCTAGAAGATACTGTAGGAAAAACTCTTGTAGATATTGGCCTAGGGAAAGAATTTATGACTAAGACCCCAAAGGCAAATACAGAAATAACAAAAATAAATAAACATGACTTAATTAAATTAGAAAGTTTCTGCATAGCAAAGGACGTAATGAACAGAGTAAACAGATAATATAGAGAATGAGAGAACATATTTGCAAACTATACATCAAACAAAGGACTAATATCTAGAATCTACAAAGAACTCAAATAAATGGGCAAGAAAAAAGCAAATTACCCCATTGTAAAGTAGGCAAAATACTTGAACAGAGTTTTTTAAAAAGACAAAATACAAATGGCCAACAGACATATGAAAAGAAAAAATACTCAATATCACTAATCATCAGGGAAATGGAAATTAAAACACAATGAGATACCATCTTACCTTTTCAGAATGACCCCTGTTAAAAATTACAAAAAAAATTGATGTTGGTGTGGATGCAGTGAAAAAGGAGAACTTACAGGCTGTTAGTGGGACTGTAAATTAATATGACCTTTATGAAAAACAGTATGGTTATTTCTCAAAGAACTAAAAGTAAACCTACCATTCCATCCAGCAATCCCACTACCTGATATCCACCCAAAGGAAAGTAACTCATTTATTCAAAAAGACCCCTGTACCTGAATGTTTATCACAGCACAATTCACTTTTGCAAAGATGTGGAATCAGTCTAAGTGCCTATTATTTCATGAATGGATAAAGAAAATGTATACACACACACACCCCACGGGGTAATAAAAAGGAATGAAATAATGTCTTTTGCAGCCACTTGGATGGAACTGAAGACCATTGTCCTAAATGAAGTATCTCAGGAATGGAAAAACAAACATCACATGTTCTCACCAATAAGTGGGAGCTAAACCATGGGCACACATCGGCACAAAGAGATGTAAAGGACATTGGAAACTAAGGAGGGGGGAGGGTGGAAGGTGTGAAGGATAAAAATTTACCTGTCAGGTACCATGTATACTCTTCCAGGTATAGGCACATTAAAAGCCCTAATTTCAGCATTATACAACCTATTCATGTAACAAGAACACTTGTAGCTCCTAATATTTTGAAATAAAAATTATAAAAACAAACAAAAAAGAAGTACAGAAAGCCATATTTCTGTATGATGCAATGACTACAAATGTTAAAGTTAACTTTGAAATAAAATAAAAGTCATAGAAAATTTAAAAATAATTATATTGTAATTAAGTAATCCATGGGTTACACCATCTTCTTGGTATAATTCAGTACTTACGAAGGTGTATGAAGGGCCTGGTTAAGTACCTAAGCAGAACATGATGTGGAACAGAAGCTTCATCTTTAACCAGCTTTCCCTATTTCAAAAACTCTTTCACTATATGTTTTCTAAAGCCTCTGTTTATACTAACAGACATTAATTATGCTTTAATGTTTTTTCTTGATGTGGCATACTAAAAATTGTGTTAAATGATGTATCCTATTTTGTTTAGTCAATGTGCTAATATTTAATTTTCTTCCTTAAGTAGTATAAAAATTATATCTTTACATTTACCCTGACATCCCAAGGACTCTATAGCAATTGTCCAAAATCATAAACAGAAATATGGGTTCCTAACAATGGTAATCAGTATAGTTCTATAAAGTCAAAGACAACCTACCAAACCAATTTAATTAATTTTATATTACTGTTTAAAACTGCCCCTAAATTTAGCATCTTAAAACAATGAGCATTTATTATCTCACATAGTTTTGGAGATCAAGAATCCAGTAGTGGTTTAGATAGCTAACTCTAATTCAGAATTTGTTAGAAATTTAGTCAAGTTGTCAGCCAGACTGCAGTCATCTGAGAGTTTTGCAGAGACTGGAAGATCAGCTTCCAAGATAGATCACTGGTATGGCCAGTGGCAGAAGGGCTCAGATGTTTATCACATGAGTCACCATAAAGCTGTGCTACATTGTAACTGGTTTCTCCCCAAGAAGTCATTTAGAAAAGAGAGATAGACCAAGATGGAATTCACAATATCTTTTATAACTGAACCTCAGAAGTAACTTACCATCAATCTGTTAAATTCTACTAGTCACATAGGCCAACCCTAGTTCAAGTTGGGAGTGGACTACACAATGGTATGAATACCAGGAGTTGGGAATCATTAGAGGTTACCTCAGAGGGAGGTGGCCACACAGATGATCAGGATAAGCACATTACTTGGTATTTGAGAACTCAAATAAATTTCCTAAAAGGGCCCTCTAATTAGCCCAGCAGGACTCTGGGCCGAAAGACCAGCCTAAAGCTGTTTAAAAAATGTGAGCATAGCATATGTTATTCTACTACCCCTCCTTTTGGTCACCCCTCTGTTATTTCTAGATTCTCTGTTCCACTTGTTGTCCAAAGCAACCAGAGGGACTACATAACACTACTCAACTTGATTAGTCCTACATATTTAACATCTCTCCCTCCCTTCACCAAAACAAAAATTTTAAGTACAATAAAAAGTACCCCACATTTTATTTCCCAGATGCAGGATCATGCGATTTAGATTTTGCCTCACCCCAGGATATGGCTAATTGGTTAATCTGTAATTTTTAGCTTTTTTGTTTTTGTTTTGCTTACTTAGCAACCTCACCTGAACAGTAGAGCCTACATTCCTGTCTTGAGAAAAGTAGATGACTTTTGTATTTCCTGGCCACTCTATATAAGACACTCCTTCTTTTGGATTATATACCATTTTGTGGGTCTTAGTGGGAGGGAAAAATGGTAAATAGTCTATCTCATTCTGCAGCTAGGACACATCAGGTGTTAGCTCATCATCATTTATCCAGCACCACTAACTGTATGCATATTAATGCATTATTGCCCTTTTATATTACATCAAATATACATCTGCTTAAGTAATTACCTCTACAGCAAAAGAAGTATCAGCAGGTGTTCATGATATTCAGTTCCTTTATATACCCCAATACAGAGAGGTGGATGATTTTGTATACACTAGGTGGCTTTTTGAAGATTTAATGATGGAGTCACATGTGACACAGAACCTTACAAAGTTATAATGTTGTCCTGCAGGCTATAAAATGTGTTTTGAACTAACAACCAATATTTGGAACATTACCTCACATAAGCAGAATGCAGCAGGAAAGAAAGGGTGAAAGTTGAATTACACGAAAATACAAACTTGGGGGAAAAAAGTATTCTTATCCCCATGATTCTTGGCTCTGCTTATTTGGAAGTTTGGGTTCCAAAGAATGCTTCCAAAATGGGTCACACAGTCATGTTGACTTAGAAGATGAGATTGCCTCTTCACCAAAGCAGCTTCTCACATAATCAGATCAAAAGGCAAAAAGGGGTCTTTATATTGAGTGGGGTGATGAATCCTCACTATCAAAAATTTATGCATTACATATTGGGGGGAAGAATATGAATGGGACACAGATGAACCCCTAGGACACCCACTAGTACAACTACATGGAGGTCTAAATGTTATTGCAATCTATATAAGCAGGAGCACCAAAATCACAGATCTCTCATAAATAAAAGTTTGGATCATACCATTTGGATAGAGAACCCTGACAATTTGACGAACCATCTCAAAACCAATAGAATTTGACATGGGTAGTGGGAGAAGTAATTTATAAATATGTGGTATGGCCTTGTATTTAGTTTTAAACACCAAAGACTAGAACTTTTATCTTTATTAGTGTTTGCATTTATTTCTTTATTGTAACAAATTTCCTTTTGTAGACAAAATAAGGATTTCCTAAAGAGTCTGGACTTAGAATTGAATGCAAAATTGATGAAATTTTAGGCCTTTTTTTTGAAATGGAATTTGTTTCCATGTACAAAAAATATTTGCATTACATCAGAATCAACTTTTTTCCAAGAATAACAAAAAGAGTGTAGGTATATGTTGGCAAAAACATTTTTGATGACAGTAGATATTTGTCATTTGTTAAATATCCATCTTTTAAATATCCCTTAAATTTTGAAGGAATACCTAATGTGATGGTGGCTCTGGAGGGAGTGAGGGCCTCTCCTATGCTTAAACTCATAGATTATGAGCTTGAGTTGTTGAATCAGAATTTCCTTCCTCAGGCATTGACTATTAAGGGAGCATCACAGATATTCAAAAAATGTTAGAGTTTATTCAAGTTGGTAGAGTCAAGTTTATCAGAGTGGCATTTATGAGCGGTGGAGTGCTGTTTCCTTGTTGACAATGCTCAGAGTGGCATCTAGCCAGACTGTTTCAGTAGTTTATTGTTAGTCTGTTGTCTGCAGGCTAGTTACCTTAGTTCTTCTTTTTTTTCTTTTTTTTTCAGTCTGGTCATCCAGATTCATCCTAGGAGCAATTTTATATCATCTCAAAAAGTATTTTCATTCTCATGTTACATGTCTATTTTTGCAACCAACAGCGTTCTAAAATCCTGCCTAAATAC
Source organism: Daubentonia madagascariensis (assembly GCA_023783475.1). Lineage (NCBI taxonomy): Eukaryota > Metazoa > Chordata > Mammalia > Primates > Daubentoniidae > Daubentonia > Daubentonia madagascariensis. The sequence goes on along the minus strand of JAKFHU010000726.1, from coordinate 20,819,168 downwards.
AGACGACAAATATGCGCTTGTCCTAGATGGGGCTCCTGAATATAAAGATAAAAGAGTCAGCAATCTGTTTAAGGCAAAGAGATAGTTGAAATGGTCAGTTTACATTGTAACAGTTGTCACATAAATATGGGTTTGGAACCTTTATGTCAAATTTATTGCATGATATAACATAGGAAAGAACTATAGTTGTATATTTCTCTTTTAGTTTTTCCTAAACTGTTAGTACTTTATGGGACAGTTGGTGGAAGGTGGAGCAGCATGTAAAACATTGAATATTGCAGTTAGATAACTCATAGGGTTGTGAAAATTTGAAAAGACTTACTAGGGTTCTTTATTAAATCAAGAACCAAATTTTCAGATTCATAGTGACTCAGAAAATTGTATTTATCTTAATAATGTGGCAGGGGATGAAACATAGCAATGCCAAAAGATCACACCTGAAAATAAGTTTCAATATTTTGTTCAAGAGAATACAAATAATTTGACTCACGTCAGCTGCTTATTCTGAGGTTTCTTGTATTTTCTATCTATTATTGATCTATGAATATTATTATGCTCCGAACTCCTCTATGGGCTCATTTTTTACTTACACATTGTTCCTAAATGATCTCACCTAGCTTTATGGCTTCAAATAATATCAATATCCCAATGCTTCCCAAATCTCTCTCTAAATACGAACTTTTCTTTGAACTCCAGAACTCATATATACTATATAATATTAGGAGGTAGAACCACATGAAATTAATAGCATTTGACTAATTTGGCTTACAAAAGATTCATATGATTCAAACTAATCAATATATTCACTTGGTGTTAATACAGTTATCTCATATTTTACATTTTCAAAACATAACTCTTGATTTCCCACCCCTTTAAATTCTTGTCAAAATTACACCTAATCCAGACTTTTCATCTCAATAAATAGCAAAGCATTTCACACAGTTGCTCATGATCGAAACCAGAAAGAGGTTCTTGATTCATTTTCCCTCACATAGCTCCAAATTCAGTACATTAATAAGCCCTATTTTTCTACTTTCAACATACTCTGTAGTCACTTCTTTTCATCTCTAAGAATAAAGTCCAGTCAAAATCATCACTTCTTGTATCAGCTACTATTGTGGTCTCCTGATTAATGTCTCTATACATTATTATTTGTAGAGGGTTCATTCTATTCACAAAAGAGAAGCCTTGTTTGTTTGTTTTTGATACAGAGTCTCACTCTTTTGCCCTGGCTAGAGTGCAGAGGCATCATCATAGCTCACTGCAACCTCCAAGTTGTGGGCTCAAGTGATCTTCCTGCCCCAGCCTCCTAAGTAGCTGGGATTGCCAGTGTGGGCAACCATACCTGGCTAATTTTTTTTTTTCTATTTTTAGTAGAGATGGGGTCTTGCTCTTATTTAGGCTAGCCTTACCTTCGGCCTCCCAGGAGAAGGCTTTTTTAAAAATGCAATTTATATCATGCCATTCCTATGCTAAGAATAATAATGCCTCCTTATCAAATTTAGATAATAGATAGTAAATGTTGATTATTTATCATGGCCTGTAAAGCCCTACATATTGAGTCAAGCTTATTTCTCTGACATCATCTAGTAACATTCTTCCCTTTCTCATCACGACAACACTTGTTAGTGGTTTTTGGGTTTTGTTTTTGTTGTTGTTTTCCCTGCAACATGCCAAACTTGTTTCTCCTTTAGTATCTTGCTGGAGCACTCTTATTTCAGATTTTCCTATAGTGGTCTCCTTCCTGCTGTTTATTTTCCAGTTCAAGTATCGCCTTCTGGAAGAAGCACCCTGATAATTCTATCTCTCCAAAGTTCCTTCCTTTAGATAGACTTTTCTCTCTCTCACGTTACCCTGCTTTATTCTCCTCATAAAACTTTATTTGATGTTTTCTAAAATACTTTTGCTTATTTATTGCCATTTTTTTCTTCTACCCCCTTAAATTTCAGAATACAAGTAATTTTAAAATTAAATGTTGCCTATTTTGATTACTATTATAAACTTTGCAAAGTGTGTCAGGTACCCAGTAGTCAATCAATAAATGTGTTGAAAGAATGGAGAAATGTATTCTGTAACCTGAAAAAATAGCAAAGGAAAAATATATTAATTTCTTGAGAAGATCAAGTATTGAGAACTCTTTAGAGCAATATATTTCCAATAATTATGGAAATATTTCATAGATATTTTCTCAGAATTTTAGAATATTTAATAATTCCATCACACATTTTTATGAGTGAAAATTATTCCTTACATTATTGTGGGTGCACTTAACATGTAAAAGTCTTGATGAGCTATCACTTAACAACCTTGAATAAAGAGTTTGGTGTCAAAAATTGAGTTAAAATTGCAAAATACATAGTAAATTCTGCTAAATTTTGAGATGTAAGTATGAATTCAAAATAATTACCTAGATTCTGGCTGTCAAATGTAGAAGTAGAAATTAAAATAGCGATGATTATTGTGCTATTATATTGTATTAATTTAGCTAAATTGAAGCTATGTCTCCTGGAATTCCCTTCCCTGTATGGTTCGAGTTTAGTGTTGGCCACAAAAGACATTTGTGCAAGTGTTATTAATAGAAGGTGGAAGGGAAGTGGTAGCCCACTTTTACCCTCAGAAATTTGATGTAAAGTCAGAGGCAGTTGCGGTCCACTCACATTGTCACAATTTGCCAGTTTATTTTGTTAGCAGAAGGTAGCAGCTGGGTCAGTAGCTCCTGCAGCTCATATGGATCTCTGCCTTAAGCTTCTCCAAATACTTGGCCCGGTTCTTTTGAGGTTCCAAGGTCAAATGCCCCAGCCCTATCGCAAGTCATTCACATTATCAAAGTTGAAGACTTCAAGGTAGTCAGGTATTAATGCATGTTCCAGTGCAAGCTCAAGTTTCACTTACCCTTGTTTGTTCTAGGCCAACTACATGGATTCTAGGTTTCCATCTTGCTTTCTAGTGATTTGGTAATCTGGGACAACTTCAAATATCATTTCCAAAATAAAGACAAGCTGCTGCATCTGCCCCCCCGGGAATTAAAAGAGAGGCATGATGTTTATTGACATTTTGGATTTGTTAAGTGACAAATACCTCACTTGGGCTTGCCAACCCAACACCTTTATCAAGTAATCTGACAAGTTCCTAGTTTTGAGTGTGGCTCAAATCCAGAAAAAACTCTTCAACAGGTCTAGGTTGCTTGCAAACTGCTCTGCCACTTGGACCGTATGACTCAGCATAACCAATTTTGCTTAAAGTATCTGTGGCAAATAGCAATAATGTATAGAGCATTTAGCAGGCTTCTGTAGATAACCATAGTGTAGCCCTAAAGATTTTAGCACAAAATTACACCAGCCTCTGGAGATAACTATTCCCATTTCGAGAAAAAGATTTGGTCATGTTATAGAGGCCAAATAGAGACTGAACTCTTGACCATTAGCAGCAAATTTATCATGTGAACATCATGAAAAGGATGTTGTCTGACTGACTGGACCATAAAATCAGGTGAACACAGCAGCACTTAATCGTCAATGAAAATTGTTATAAATGAGATTGAGTTCAAGCAAGTCCTGAAGGCTCAAGTAATTTGTATGAACAAGTGATCCACATGTCCACAAGTCCATTGTCCATTTGCCTGTTAAATCGCCTCCTCCATTTCAATTCTTGTTGTGGTTTCTTCTGTCCATTAGACTGAAAAAATATTCTAGCCCATTTAGAAATGATTCCGCATAATATGCTGACACTACTTGAAAGTGGAGAACTACAAAACGATAGCCTCATACTGGAAAGTCACTTAAAAATGATGAAGGAAAATCTTTCTAGTGGACAGAATTTTGAGCAGAGCACCTGGTTGTTCATTTTACCAAGAAGGAGAAAGTACCAGATGTAATGATCTAAACTGATTCTTGACAAGTGGCAAATTATATAGTTAGATGATCAGAGACATGAAAAGGACACAATTGGAAAACTGGTGACAAGGCATTCTGGGGAAGAATTATGTAGATAGACTTCCTCTCTGAATGGGCACTTTAAAGATATTTGTGTTCCATATGAAGGAAAACCAAAAAGCATATCAGCAGATGACAGTCTTAATAACCATGTGGACAAGGTGATCTGTGTATGGATGCAAATCAGTCTCTCTCCCCAGACATCCCTCTTCTAGCCCCAGTGAGCATATAAATTTAGTGGTTATGGCATCAGGGATGGATGCTATGCTGTGCTCAGTAATATGGGCTTTGACAGCCAGGTTGATCTGGCTAACTATGGCTGAGCGATCAACCTGCCAACAGCAGATATCAATACTAAGCTCGAATATTGTGTCATTCTCTAGGAGGATGCTGGCATGTTGATTACACTAAACAGCCTTCATCATTAAAAGGGCAGTGCTTTGTGCTCTCTGGGATAGACACTCTGGATATTGATTTACCTTCCCTATCCAAAATGCTTTGGTCAAATCCACCATCCATGGACATATAAAAATATCTTAATGACCCTCTGAGTATTCTGCACAGTTTTGCTTTTGAACAAGGAACTTATTTTATAGCAAACAAAGTTAGGCAGTGGGCTTATGCTTGTGGGCTTAACTAGTCTTACTATTTCCCCCACAACACTGAAGCAGCTAACCAAGAGCGTGATGGATTAATTGTCTGACAGCTCAGGTATGTTACCAGCTGGGCAGCAAACGCCTTGCAGACTGAAGTAATACCCTTCAGGATATTGTATATGCTCTATATTAAAACCACTATATAGTGATGCTTCTCTCCTATCCAAAATTCACCTTTCTGGGAATCAAATGGTGGAAATGAGAGTCATTTCTATTACCCCTAGTGAAATTTTTGCATTTCTTCCTCAAGGTCCTGCAACTTTGGGCTTTGCAACGTACACGTTTGTTCCCATGGGAGAATCCTTCCACCAGAGGACACAACAATGATAAGACTTTTGAAGAAAAATACTGCAAACCTTAGAGGATATGAAATGCTGGAGTTGGGAGAGGAGGAGAATTATTATTTAATACGAGGGTATTAGAAAAGACCTCACCAGTAAAATCATATTTAAACAGATATTTAAAGTGGGAGAAAAAACCATGAAAAATTCTAGGACATAAGATTTCAGGCAGAGGGGAAAAAATGCAAATATCTTAAGGCAAGAACATGGTTGCTGTCTTTGAGATCACCCACCCTTAACATTTTTAGGTCATGGACAAGAGTACAAATAGAGGTTTATAACCTACATGTTTACATGTTTAAACACTATAAATAAAGTTAGCAAATCATTAAAGTCTATCTTTGACAAATAAGTCTTTACAATGACTTGGAATTTTGGGGCTCTGAATTTCCACACAGAAACGTATACCATTATGGGAAGAGCAAGCCTTCAAAGTGGAACATTAGTCTGCCAGTCACTCCTTTCTTTTTCTACTCTGGGGTTTTGTAACACACCACAAAGCACCACGTAAGTTTTTGGATATCCAGCTTGCACATCCAAGCTCTTTTCATTTCCCAGTGAACACAACCTTTGACCATTCTTCGAGCCAATAGATGATCATACCTGTGACATGGTCCACCCTTGGGAAAGCTGTCCAGGGAAGAGATTTGTGCAGGCCTTGGAGCTGGTGTTAGGGTGTTTTTGGCAGGGAAGTGTGGGATTCCGGGTATCTGCAGTGTAAACTAGAACGGGTATGTACATTGGTGCATTCTCTGTCTCCACAGACACCCAATATGCAGCCAGAGAAAGACCAGACTGGAACCATTTAAAATATTCAGATCAGGGCAGGAGATCCGTTTTTCCTTCGTCTCATGGCAGTAGCAGTTTGAGAACTATCCAGGAAGCCATTATGACTAGAGTTGAGTGAGCAAGAAAGAATGTCCCAGATAGTCAGAGAGAAGTAGGAGGTAGACTACAATTGTCAGTGGTGCTCAGTCCCACCTGCCCATTAAGATCACCTCAAAAGTAATATTGCCTGGTTACCAAAATCCAGAAATTCTGATTCAATTGATCTAGTCTAAAGTCCAGCCATGGACAATTTTAAAAAGCAACCCAGGTGACTCCAAGGTAGAGAAAAATTTGAAAACAACATATATAATCATTTTGGCTTTCTCTCTGAGGTAGAAGGCTATTGGAGGATTTTAAGCAGAAGAGTGCCACAAAATGATTTACATTTCAAAAGAAAATTAATACAGCAGCAAAATGGAGAATAATCTCTAAGGACTAGAGAGGAGATATAGTGAGATCAATTAGGAGGCTACTGGAATAATTCTGGAAAGAGATAATAGTGCTTTGGACCAAAATGGAATCACTAATAGATGTTTAGATGATGATACTGATACAGAAGTCTGGAGTTTAGTAGAGCTCAACATATGTACAGTTTTATAAAATAATTTTGATATGTATAAGTATTGCTTTTAGACAGTTTTATACAGTCTCAACTCTCCAACATGAAATATGTACAAGCATAGCAAACAAAAAAAGGTCGTCTCCTCATTTGTTTATAAATATTAGTAATAGCCAAGGCAATACTTAAAGTATTATATTATAGAAACAAGATAAATCATATTTGTACATTACATTGCTATTTATACTAGCTCTAGTTAAACTCTACATGCATTATAATACATTAAACATTCTTTGAGTTACTAGGGAAATAATGGTATGTAAAGTAGATCCTCAAGAGGCTCATCATTGTCTAGTTTACAACTCAAGCAAGTTTCCTTAAAAATCATTATTAATGACAAAAAAATGAAGTAAAACAAGATTGATTGTTACACTTTCTAAAACTATGGTTAAGTTAGTTAAAAAATGTGATTATTAGATAAATTAGCTTGAAGCCATTTTTTTTAGTACACATTAAAAATGCTACTAACTTTTAGGAATTTTATCACAAGAAAACATATGGACTGCTAATCTTGAGAAGAGAACTAGGTCAAGTGAAAGAATTTGAGGAAGGGAATGGTAAGAAGCAATGCTAAGGTATATTATTATTTTTCAAATGCAATAACAAATTACAAACCTGCAGATGTGTTTCTCTGTCACTTGACTCAGGTGTTAATATTGCATCTTGCAACATATGCACTGTTAGAATTATATCTCTGATTTTACATTTACTATTTGACAAAAGCTCACTAATACAGTAATTAATAAAAAGTATTTTAATATGAATATATAAATGATTGAAATAAAAAATAAGAATACTCTATGGAGCACACACATGTGGGTTTCTGACTATGTGAATTTCATTTTTATGAAATGTGAACATCTCTAAGTCTTACTCTGTAAGTACACCCCACATTATTATTTTCTTTATCATACCCTGTATTTTTAGATTATGGGTAGAATTTGAGACATTAAATTTTAGTTATTTGCATATTGCTTTGTAAATTTTCCAAAATCTAAGTCTGTATATCTAGATAAACATCTCCAAATGGCTTGTGTTGATTCTTTAGGGTGATTCTAATATTTATGTGTATTAGTAGTCAAAGCTCTCCACAGAAACAGATGGACAGATAGATAGATAGAAAGAAAGATAGAAAGATAGATAGATTATAAGGAATTAGCACACATGATTATGAAGGCAAGCCAGTCCCAAGGTCTGCAGAATAAGTCACCAAGCTGGAGACCCTGGAGAGCTGATGGTGTAGTTCTAGTCCAAAGACTGGCAGGTTGAATACCCAAGAACAGCCAATGTTTCAGTTCTAGTCTCAAAGAAGGAAAAAAAAAAAAGAAAGATTGTGTCTCAGTTTGTAACCCATCAGGCAGAAAGAATTCTCTCTTACTCAGGGGAGATTGACCTTTCTTTCTGTTCTATTCAGGCCTTCAATTGAGGGGTAAGATTCATCCATATTAGGGAGGACAATCTGTTTTTTATGCAGTATACCCATTTAAGTGAAAACTCATCCAAAAACACCCTAACAGAAACATCCAGAATAATATTTGACCAAATATCTGTATACCTTGTGGCCTAGTCAAGTTGACACATGAAATTAACCATCACATATGTAACACAAAACATATCTGGAACAGCATTCAGTGTATCACCTTAATATGAGAATAAAGGTAGGATAGTGTACAATCCAAGTACAGTCAGAAGGCAGGTAAAATAAAAATCACATACCTCTGTAAGGACATTTATCACAGACTGCATGAATATTCAGGAGACTAGAAGTAGAACTCAGAACTGACTAATCTAAATTTTGCTTTAGTTTTTATCTTTTGGCCAATAACTAATTTTCAACAAATTATGTATTATCAAAAATGATACAATTATTTCTTCTTGGTGTTACAAAAACTTGATTTCTCTTCAAGAATTTTTTGCATCTGTTAAATTCAATTATCTCTAAACAATAAGTCAGTAGAAAAAAGTATTTTACATACTTATGGGGTACACGTATTTGTTACATGCATAGAATGTGCAATGATCAAGTCTGGCTATTTGCAGTATCCATCACCTTGAGTATTTACCCTTTCTGTGTGTTATCATTTCAAGTCCTATCTTCTAGCTGCTTTGAAATATATAATACATTGTTGCTAACTATAGTCACCCTACTCTGCTGTTGAATATTGCAGCTTATTTCTTCTATATATTAATAACTGTATGTTCATACCCACTAACCAACCTCCCTTAAACCACCCTTCCCACTAACATACCCTTCCCATCCTCTGTTATCTATCATTCTATTCTCCATCTCCATGAGATCAACATTTTTGGCTTCCACATATGAGTGAGGACATGTGGTACCTGTCTTTCTGTGCCTAGGTTATTTCACTTGACATAATGACCTCCAATTCCATCCATGTTGCTACAAATGACATGATTTCATCCTTTTTTACGGCCAAATGGTATTTCTGTGTGTATATATATCACATTTTCTTTATCAATTTGTCTATCAGTGATCCCTTAGGTTAATTCCATATCTTTATCTTTACTATTGTGAATAGTGCTGCAATAAACATGTGAGTGCATGTATTCCTTTGATATGCAGTTTTTTTTCCTTTGGATAAATATCCAGTAGTGGGGATTGCTGGATCATATTGTAATTCTATTTTTAGATATTTGAGATATACCCATACTGTTTTTCATAGTTGTTGCACTAATTTACATTCCCACCAAAAGCACATGAGTTCTCTTTTCCTTGCATCCTGTCCAGCATCTCTTATTTTTTGTCTTTTTAATAACAGGCATTCTAACTGGGGTAAGATGACATCTCATTGTGATTTTGATTTGCATTTCCCTGATGATTAGTGATATTGAACATTTTTTCATATACCTGTTGACCATTTGTTTTTCTTCTTTTGAGAAATGTCTGTTCATGTCCTGTGCACACTTTTTAATGGGATTATTTGCTGTTTTTATTGTTGAGTTGTTTGAGTTCCTTGTATATTCTGTATATTATTCCTTTGTAGGATAAATAGTTTGCAAATATTTTCTCCCATTCAACAGGTTGTGTCTTCAGTCTGTTGATTATTTCTTTTGCTGTGCAGAAGCAAACTTTAATATAGCTCCATTTGTCTATTTTCTTAAAGAGAATTCCTTCCTCTCCAATTGAGGTATATTAAGATAAGTTTGTGTATAGATTTAATTCAAAGGCTGGGAAGTAAAGAGATTCAAGCTATGTAAGAAGGTGGCTGTTGTTCTTACTTACTGGATGTTAATTTAGGACTGATCAATTGGAGGGGGAGAGATAATGGTATCTGAGATTTTGAATTGTGCTATTCTTTTTTAGCATCCAGCAATCCCACTATTGGGTATCTACCAAAAGGAAAAGAAATCTTTTCATCAAAAAGACACCTGCATTAGAATGTTTATTGCAGCACAATTCACAATTGCAAAGATGTGGAATCAACCCAAGTGCCCATCAATTCATAAATGGATTAATAAACTGTGGTATATGTATACCATGGAGTACTATTCATCCATTACAAAAAAAGGATGAATTAATGCCTTTTGCAACAATTTGGATGGAACTGGAGATGATTATCCTAAGTGAAGTATCTAAAGAATGGAAAAACAAACACCAAGTGTTCTCGGTATTAAATTGGAACTAACCAATGAGCACATGTGCACAGAGCGAAGTAAAACTCAGTGAAAACCAAGCAGGGAGGAGGGAGAAAGGGGGAGGGGAAAAACCTACCTAATGGATACAGTGAACACTATTTGGGTGATGGGCACATCTATAGCCGTGCCTCAAACATTACAAAAGCAATCCATGTAACCAAAAACATTTGTACCCTCTTAATATTTTGAAATTAAAAAAAGGGCTGGGTGGCAGGAAGGAAGGGGCGGAGATGCTGGGGCATGGGAGGGGGAGGCTGCATGATGAGTGCAGACTCTGAACTCGACCTTGAAGGATGAGTTAGGAATGTGGGAGAGACATTGGGATAAAATCATTTAAAACTAAATGACCAGCTTTAAGAAAAATAAATAAATAAATAGTGGGTTAATAACAGTGATTTAATGATTGATAAAAAATACTATAGTAAATTTTTTATGGAATACTTAAGAAGAAATAATTTAGTTATCGATGGAAAGAAACATTAAAATAAATTATATGTGTATCATCTTGACTTTAATGTTATAATTTTATAATGCAATAGCTATGGAGTAGAAACAACTATAGTCATAATTTACTACGTAAGATAAAATGTGTTTAATACACTATTTCTTGGGTGTATTCTCATACATTATAAGAGCTCTTCATCATAAACATAAATAAATAGGAAACATTTAACAAATTTCTGGTATCTGAAAATGTAATACCTTTTATTTCATGAGGGAAACTGCTGTGGTCACTATGTATAGAATATATTATAGTATGGTATATGCTTTAGAGCTAATAGGGAAGAATGGGCTGCCCATTTTCTCCTACTCTAGATGGAAAGAAATCGCAACCACCTTGCCTCATTTGTCGTTTGCTACAGAAAGCAAAAAAAGCTGTGTTTTGATTAGTAATTATCTCTAAAATTTAAATATGTACAACAAGTGAGGTGAAACACAGACAGGCACAGCATGTCTAATTGAGAAAACTGCATGATCAACAATGTTGTGTTATACCAAGAGATAGACAAAAATTAATTTAGCAGAAAATTGGTCTAGGATTGATTACTTGAAAGGAAAGATGCATAAGAGTAAAATCTCAGTCAACAATGTTTCTCAGAATAGCAGAAACACAAAAAGTTCATTTTTTTATTTCTAAAAAGTTCAAAAAGATGATGAAATTAGAAACAATAGACTTAATAAGTTATAAAATAAACCATAGGAATAAGATTATAGATTTTCTTTTCCAAAGGAGAAAATTCATCAGGAGAAATAAAAATGCATGAGTCTTGGGTGGGAAATGTTTTTCCAAAAATGTTTCATGATACCAGGTCTGGACATGACCCTCAGCTTATCTTGTTTAGTCAGTCAAAGACTAGTGAATAAGAATCTAGGTGTGTAGAAGTGTATACTGAAGAATATACAGAAAAAAATACTTTTAAAAAGTAACTACACTATAACTGAGAACCTTTTTTGTAGTTGTTGGTGTTTAGGTTGTAGGTGCATTTAATCGTATACATTTTAAATGATATCAGTAGACAAATCAGTCTGCATGCTGTGCAATACTCATTAGTCAGTTATAATCAGGATACCTGATATATCTTATGGTGTGTAACTAGATTTTCTTTGATATATATGACACAAAAATTATGACATAATGTAGTATCATATGATTTTGTAGATAAAGAAGCTGAGATTTGAAGAGAATAACCTGCTTATAACAAGCATATATGACCCAGACAGTTTACCACAGATTATACTCATGATGCTTTTTGATCAAGAGTGAACAAGATTGTTTCAGAAAACATTATGTTGGACTTCATTATCTCTTGTGTTTTAGTGTTTGTTTTGTTTTGGTTTTTGGTTTCAACCAGCAGAATTTTATCACCTTGTATCACACACACACACATACACATACACACATACATGTACATACAGTAGTTTATATGGTCTCACTAAAGTTGATCGTATTTATTAGCATGTATAAATTGAAATACTATATATTTTTGTCTTTAGTAAAAGTAACATAAAGAAAAGATCAGCTTTAAGTTTCAAGAATGTCAACATTAAGTTTATATGTTAGCATGTTCTTCAGTCAGCTAAGATAACATGGATTACACATGTATGATGAGTTCTATCTTTCTTCATCTAATTTCCATTAGATTAATCTACCAAATCCAAGAATATTGTTATTCTTACAGGTAAAAGTATCTTAATTGAGGTGGCAACATATTTTTATTACATAGAGGAGAATAAAAATTAACATATATTTTAAAATACAAATAATAAGCTCCCTGAAGTCAAGGAAACTAGTTGTATTTGTACCCAAACATTGCTTTTATCTGTTCACTATTGAAGTTTCCCTTCCTATTGGAAAATGAACTTTTGAATGATATTTTGGTCTGATTTCATGCTTTTCCCACAACTTTTGGCTTTTAAAACAATCTCATTTTGTATTAAAACACCTTCTGGTTTATCAAAATGTCAGTCTTGAGCTAGGTACTGTGGCTCACACCTGTAATCCCAGTGCTTTGGGAGACTGAGGGCAATAGTGAGACCCCCATCACTAAGAAAAAAAAAAAATAGCTGAGTGTGGTGGTGTGTGCCTGTATTCCCAGCTACCAAGGAGGCTAAAGCAGGAGGATCCCTTGAGCCCAGGAGTTTGAGGTTGTAGTGAGCTATTGCACTCTAGCCGAGGTGAGAGAACCAGACCCTGTCTCAAAAGAAAACCCAAAAAGTCAATCTCCAACTTATTTTAGTGCTTGATCTTTTCCCTTCCGTTAATAAAGCCCCAGCTGCTTAAAGAAGGGTGTGTGTGGGAAGGGTGAGAATTGGGGCTTGGAATATGGGATGTGGCTTGTTTTGTGTCCATCTTCCACATTACTTTTCTCCAAACTAAATTATCCTGGGTTAGAAGCAGGAAAGGGGCACAAAGAGAGCAGAAGGCTCTCTCTGAGAATTGTGAACATGAGATGAAGCCACCTTGGCTCGGCTCTGGTTGTGCCTGGCTCACTCTGCTGCTTGTTGCCTCTGCCAGTGCCTTCATCTTCAACAACATTTGATACTCCTTAACCCTTCCCCCTTCTTCATTTGGCTCCTGCAACTCTATTTTCACTGAGTTTTCCTGCTAACTCACGCTCATTCATATTATCCTAGGCTGTATTCTATTTCTTTTCACTACCTTTAAATGTGAACATGATCAAGTCCTCTCCTATAGCTACATTTCTTGCCCAGATGCTCCTGCTGAAGCCTAATTTTTTTCTACCTCAACCTCATCTCCCCTTAACCCTTAAAAATATCATCACCATTTACCAGGTTGTATAACATCTTGACATCTACCCTGACTTCTCTTTTTCCAAAGCCATTTCATTTGGCAAATCTAGGATTCTACTTTTGAAACATTTATTTCTTGACATATTTCTTCATTTAATTTTGTTATGCCATATTCTCTTTTTCTCCTAAATCTCTAATTGTTCATTTTCAATGTTCTAGCAAATGTTCATTCCTCTTCTGCCCCTATAATATTTGGTGCTTTTCAGTGTTGCTATTCCATTGTATCAAGTAACAACTATGTTCTGATAATTCTTGAATCTGTATCTCCAAGCCAAAACATTATTCAAATAAAATCTATGTATCCATTCTCCTTTTGGGAATGTCTTCTGACATATTACATAGATATATAACAATGATACAATATTTAAAATTCATTGAGTGCTTACTGTTATCCAGCAGTAATCTGAATGTTTCTGTTATCTCCTTTAACAATCACAGTGACCTCATGCTTTTGTTGCTATTGATACCCCTGTTTGACAAAAAAAAATGAGTTACAGAAAGCTTAAGTAACACATGCAAAATCCACAGCTGGTAAATGACAGCTTGGATTATAAACCTAGACAATCTGCCCCACGAAAAGCATCTACGCAACAGGCCCTCTTAAAATATGCACAAAAATCAACTCATGATTTCCCATCCCCCAATACACTTTTTCTCCAGAACTCATTATCAGTAGTGTTATCTGTATAGTTGCTTTAGCTAGGAAAGCCAGGCTACGTTCCACTCCACCCCACCCGGCCTTATAGCCTCTCAATTCCACACATATCTACCAAGTCATAATGTGTTGTCAATTCTGTTGCCTGTTTATCATTTATATTTGTTTGCTTTTCTCCCTCTCCTTTGCTCTTTCCAAGTCCAGGTAACTATCATCTTTCAAAACTTTCACACCTTCTCAACCAATCTCCCCGCCATCAGGGTAGACCACCTCCTATCCTTTTTCCAAACTACAGTCTAAATAATTTTAATAAAACATTCCCAAATCTTCTTGAGGTTTAAACACGTCAATATATATGTCCTCTAGTTAAACTACAAATGTAATAAATGTAGCTTATAAGTGCCTCATGATCTGGCTCATTCCAGGTCCCTGAGACACTTGATGCTCTCACTTAATCTGGTTAGTGATTACTCCCATTCAGACCTCAGTTTGGAAATTACATTCATCAGGGATGTCCTTAACTCTCCCACTACCACCTGAACCACGGGTAGGTGAGCCAGCCTTGCTCTTCTAGCACTTCATAATACCTTCCCCACTTAGCCTACTTAGCCGTAAGTGATAGCTTATTTTCTATGATTTTGTCTGGACTGCAAGTTCAATGTGGCAAGAGCAGTGTCAGTTATTTTTTTACCACTGAATCCAAATATCTGTCAGTTCTTGTCATGCCCTAGGAAATCCCTACATTTTGGTTGAGTGAATGAATAACAGTGAATAAATAAATGATTAAATTGCATTCACTTGTTTCCTAAATTGTTTATATATTATCACATTTAAGCAAAACTTTAAATTACTATACATACACAACTTTCCTGATATATTATCCTTGTACTGATATTTTATGAATTCAAATTATTGTCTTTTCCAGACACAACTTTTCATTTATGACCTAATGGTTTAGAAATGGTGCACATTTGTATTGAATATCTTCCTCAATACAATTCTGTTTTATATATGCTAAAAACATTCTGAAATGAGATCAAAATGTAGGCATTTAAATATTACATTGTAAAACACATGTTACATAATGATCCAATGAGTCAATGTTGCTTGTCTTCTATTTTGCACCTCTTCTGTGAGCGGTTTATGAAATCTAGCAGATAGAAGTTTAGTGACTGTACATCACTAACTTTTCACACAGCCTTGTCACTTCAATTTTTCATCTTTCTATTTTTATCTTCCTTGATCTCAGTGAAATTGCCATAGGCTATTGATCTTGAATCAAATTTATCTGAAATTCAAACATAATGAAAATGGGAATTTATGAACAGAAACCAGTCACAGCCATCAATTTAGATCCTAGGCAAATAAATTCTTCAAGTTATGGAACATCAACACTTATGCCTGTGATAATAGGAGCAAGAAGATGAATGAATACAGTGGTGAATTGCAAATAATTAGTGTTCATATTGTACTAGTTGATTGTAGTAATTGTTTAAATATCCACTGATATAAATTGTTTCTCTCATCCAATGTCCTATTTTACCTACTGAAGATTTCAAGTAAATGTCATTTTCTGTTATGAGACCATAATACAAGGTGCATGTGATAAAATGGGAGTTGATTTACAGGCATCAAAATCAGACTTATGTAATTTATTGCATTTTTTCTTCCTTTTGGTGAATAGAAAGTATGTACATTTCTGAGTAATTCTTTCCTTGGATCCTAGTCAAAGTTAATTCTGAGAGAATCTCCTAAAGGCATTCCTCAAAGTATGTAATTGCTAAAAAGAAAGAAAGAACTATAAATATTTTCAAGTAAGATAATGAGTTTCTTAATTGAACCAGCTATTATTCAGAGAGAACCTCTGACTGAGACCAGTGTTTTGAATGAAACTCTGAGAGTTTCTCCATCAGTTTAGGTGGTAGCTACTTTCTCCAGAAGACACCACCGGGGAGGCCCCAACAGAAGAGCACCAGCAGGGAATCCAACTGCATGTGTCCCTTTGGGTGGCCTCACCCATAAGGTGAGTGTTTAAGAGTTTTTAGCACTTACCGACCCTGGGGGGTACATAGCAGGCCTGGAGGTCACACACACAGAGATCGGGGAGTACAGCCAGGGAGAGAGTAGAGAGCATGGATGGGGTGGGGAACCTGCAGCCTGGGGGCCACATATGGCCTTCTGGATCCTTGAGTGCAGACTTTTGATTAAATCCAAATTTTACAGAACAAATCTTTTATTAAAATGGGTGCAGCAGAGAAAGATGAAGCTTTTCTTGCCTCCTTTTGTGCTTAAAAAAGAATAATCTTGAAAACAGAAGGCTGCAGCTTCCACTGTCTTGAGCCATCTAGATGTGGTGTAGAACTGAAAACTGTGTCAAGGGTGGCTGAGTCCTCTGTCTGGCATGAGGAAGCTAAACATAAGTTCAGAATGGATGCTGAGGCAACATAAAATTATAAAATTTTACCACCAAAATATACAAGGTGGTCAAAGATATAATGCAAAGATAAGAGACAAGGAATTTTAAAAGGGGTGCTATAAGAGCAAAAGGAACCTGTAAGAGTTTCACACAGCTTGGCATATGTAAGAAACAATAGAAGTCTACTCTTCTGGAAAAGCTTGAGCAAAGGAACAGTGGTCCAAGATAAAGGTAGGAAGATAACCAAGAGTCAGATTCTATCTGGCCTTGTAGACCACTGTAAATTGAATGAAATCTACTGAAAGTTTTTTTTTTTAATTTATTTTTTTAATTTCAGAATATCATGGGGGTACAACACTTTGGCCATACACATTGCCCCTGTTCTGCCTGTGTCAGAGCCACAATCGTGGTCATCCCCCAAACTGTGCTCCCCACATCCACTCAGTGAGAGTTTTTCCCATCCCTTCCACCCCCCTCCCGCCCGCCCGCCCTCAGATGAATGTTATTGCCCTGTGTGATGTAAGTGTTCATCAGTTAGTGCCAGTTTGATGGTGAGTACCAGTGGTGCTTGTTTTTCCCATCCTGTGACACTTCGCTTCGAAGAATGGGTTCTAGCTCCAACCAGGATAATACCAGATGTGTTAATTCACTGTTGTTCCTTATTGCTGAGTAATACTTCATGGTATACATATACCACATTTTATTGATCCACTCGTGTATTGATGGGCACCTTGGTTGTTTCCACAACTTTGCAATTGTGAATTGTGCTGCTATGAACATTCGAGAGCAGATGTCTTTATTATAAAATGTCTTTTTTTCTTTTGGATAAATACCCAGTAGTGGGATTGCTGGGTCAAATGGTAATTCTACTTTTAATTCTTTGAGGTATCTCCATATTATTTTCCATAGAGGTTGTACTAATTTGCAGTCCCACCAGCAGTGTATGAGTGTTCCTATCTGTCCACATCCCCACCAACATTTGTTATTTGGGGATTTTTTGATATGAGCCAATCTCACTGGAGTTAAGTGATATCTCATTGTGGTTTTGATTTGCATTTCCCTGATGATTAGAGAAGTTGAGCAATTTTTTATATGTTTGCTGGCCATTATTCTGTCTTCTTTGGAAAAGTTTCTCTTCATGTCCTTTGCCCATTTTTTAATAGGGTTGTTTGATTTTTTCTTGTTGATTTTCCTAAGTTCTGTATAGATTCTGGTTATCAGCCCTTTATGAGAGGTGTGGCATGCAAATATTTTCTCCCATTCTGTAGGTTGTCTGTTCACTCTAGTGATAGTTTCCTTGGCTGTGCAGAAGCTTTTCAATTTGATCAGGTCCCATGTATTTATTTTTGTTGCTGCTGTGATTGCTTTGGGGGTCTTCTTCATAAATTCCTTGCCTAGGCCAATGTCCACAAGAGTTTTTCCAACGTTTTCTTCGAGAATTCTTATGGTTTCATGTCTTAGGTTTAGATCAATTCCAACAGAAACTCACATCGTCCTCCAAAAATGTGGAAACTAAACAATCTATTGCTGAAAGATTATTGGGTCAAGGAGGAGATTCAAATTGTAATCAAAAGATTCTTTGAACTAAATGATAATGGGGACACAAGTTATCAAAATCTGTGGGATACAGCAAAAGCAGTCCTGAGAGGAAAACTTATCGCCATAAATTCCCACATCCAAAAGACAGAAAAGTCACAAATCAGTAAACTAACGAATCATCTTAAGGAAATGGAAAAGGAAGAGCAAAGCAATCCTAAAGCCAGCAGAAGAAAAGAAATAACCAAAATTAGAGCAGAATTAAATGACATCGAGAACAAAAGAACAATGCAGAAGATCAATGAAACGAAAAGTTGGTTCTTTGAAAAGATAAACAAAATAGACAGGCCACTTGCCAGGTTGACCAGAAGCAGAAAGGAAAGGACTCTAATAAGCTCAATTAGAAATGAAAAAGGAGAAGTCACAACTGATACCGTGGAAATACAAAACATCATCTTTGAATACTACAAAAATCTCTATGCCCACAAACACGAAAACGTGGAGGAAATGGACAAATTCTTAGAAACACACTATCTCCCCAGGCTCAACCAGGAAGAAACAGAATTTCTAAGCAGACCAATATCAAGCACCGAAATTGAAGCAGTAATAAAAAATCTACCCACAAAAAAAAGTCCCGGACCAGATGGGTTCACACCTGAATTCTACCAAGCCTACAAAGAAGAACTGGTGCCTATAATGCAGAAATTATTTGAAAATCTACTGAAAGTTTTTGAAGCAGGGAAGAAATATGAAGAGTTCTATTTATTAATAATCACCTTCACTACCCTAGAAAGAAGAAAGGGGCATTATTTTGAAGTAGGTTAGGTAAGAGATGACACTGATTTGAACTAAAATTATGGTAGTAGAAATAAATAGAAGTGGATGGATTATGGGCACTTTTTAAAAGTTGGAGTTGATCAGACTTATTTATGAATTGTGCTTAGGATCTGAGGACAAGCAAGCAATTAAAGATGATGCTTAGACTGGGCCTGAGAACTGGATAGATTATTGCATCATTTATTAATATAGGAAAGATTAGGATAGGCATAGATGTGTACCTTGGGAAATCAGAGTTATGTTCTCTCCTCTTTATCGAGTATGTCCCCACTACATATCCAAGTACTGTATAAGAGTATAGTGCACAGGAGAGAGGTCTGGACTGAAGATAAATAAAATTTGTAAATACTTCAAGAAAATAGAGGCACGTGATAATAAAAGAGCTAAGACTAAGTCTTGGGACATTCCCATAATTACTAGTCCAGCAGAAAAAGCGCATTTTACAGAAAAAAAAACAAGTAGAAAAGGAGTGATCACTGAAGAGGGGGAAGAAACAAAGACTGAGAAGAGACTTTTTTAAGAAGGATGTAGTTAACCATATAAAGTGCTGCAGAGCAAGGGAATGCAGCGAGAGCAAGAACTGTACCTTTAGATTTGGACAGATGCAAGTTACTGGTGTCATAGATCAAGTTTACTGGAGTGATGAGTAGGGAACACTATTAGAATAAGTTAATGAATGGAAGTTGAGGACATAGACACAGTGATTCATAGAGAACTCTTCCAGAAGTTGTGCTACAAAAGGATAAAGGAAAGGACTTGATGTCAAAGGAGTCCTTTGCTTCCTGAATCTTTTTCCTTACTTCTTCCCTCCCTCCCTCCCTTCCTTCCTTCTTTTCTTTTCTTTTATTTCTCTCAAATAAACTTTATTTTACATCAGTTTTAAATTTACAAAAAAGTGATGATTGTAGAGAATTTCCACATACACAATACCCATATTGCCCTTTTAATATCTTATATTAGTGTGTATATTTGTTATAATTAATGATGCAATACCAATATATTGTTATTACTGAAGTCCGTACTTTATTCCGATTTCTTTATTTTTTTTAATCTTTTTCCTTTTTCTGTTCCAGGATCCCATGCAGTGCAAGATATTACATTACATTTAGTGATCACATCTCTTTAGGCTCCCCTTGGCTGGGATGTTTCTGTCTTCCCTTGTTATTGATGGCCTTGACAGTTTTGAGGAGTACTAATCAAGTATATTTCACACTGCCCTTTAATTGAAATTGTTCTGCTATTTTTATCATGACTAGACTGGGTTTTAGGGAGGAAGACTACAGAGATAAAGTGCCATTCCCATCACAAAATAAAGGGTGCATATCATCAACATGATTTATCTTTGTGGCTGGTAACCTTGAGCTCCTGGTTGAGGCAGTGATTTTCAGGTTTCTATACTTTAAAGTTACTCTTTTTTGCTTTTTTCCATCTGCATTTTTAATTAATAGAAAGAATTGACTATGTGCAGCCTACACTTGAAAGAGTGGGAAATAATGTTCCCCCTCTTTGATAGTGCACCTTCCATGTAAATTATTTAGGATTCATCTATACACAATATTTGTCTCTTTTCTTCTCTTCTATTTGTTCATTTATTCAATCATTTATTTATATTTTATGGACTCTTAGAAATTTATTTATACTTTGTATTATAAGCCAATACAATCTTCTATGGTTTTATATTAATCCGTATATATATAATATCTGTAAACTTTTTAATATGTAACCACCTGTGTCTCTATTAGGCTAAGCACCTTTGTAATACAGTCACATTCTGCATTGATCATGGAATCCCTCAACTTCTTAAATGATTTTTAATTGCAGACATCAATTTTTGTGCTGTACAATTTTGATCCAGTGTATTGGCAAATATGTAGTGTCCTGTATAAAACTGGATACAGGACACTACTTGTATTCAAATGTATGAAACCACCTCACTATAGGTGGTGGTTGTGGTGGGAAAAGTGCTGACCTAAGTAAGTTTGGAAAATGTAAATCTGAATGCAAAATAAACTGTAAATGATCACTGTATTCTAGTTGACAGAGTTGTTTCCAATGGGAACATGTGTTAATTCTGGAACTGACATAAGTAACTAAGTGAATGGTGAATGGTGGAAACTATGTTTCTCACTGTAGCAGAGGTTGGTGTACAGATAGGCAAGAGAAGAAAAGAAAAATGATCCAGCTTTAATCGATTAGAGTTAGAGAAATGAATTCATGAGTATAAACTCATACTTAGCCTACCAGGAATAAATGAGAGTTCCTGTTGCTGCACATCCTTGCCAGAAATTGGTATTATCTGGGTTTTGGATTTAGCCCATCAAACAGATGTGTAGTAGTATTTTGTTGTTACTTCAACTTGCAATTCTATTATGACAAATGGTGTTAAGTATTTTTTCATATACTTATTTACCATCTTTATATTATCCTTAGTGAGGTATCAGTTTAGATATTTCATCTATTTTTAATTAGGTTGTCTGGTTTCTTATTATTAAGTTTTTAAAGTTTTTTGTTTGTTTGTTTTAGATTAAAATCCTTTATAAGATATGTGTTTTTCAAATATATTCTTCCGATTTGTGATTTAGCATTTTAGTTTCTATATTAGTCAGATTCTCCAGAGAAAGAGAATCAATAGGATATATCCATATCTATATCTTATTTATTATAAGAAAAATATATTATAAGAAATGGGCTTACACTATACCATTCCCACTTTGGGGACAGTAACCTGCTTTACTTTACCAAATCAAATGTTAATTTCATGCAGAAACACTCTCACAGACACACCAGAATAATGTTTAACCAAATATCTGGGCACAGATTTATAGTTAGGTTGAAACATAAAATCAACAGCCACAATTTCTTAACCATGTGTTCTATAAAGAAGAACTTTTTAAATTTTAATAGCAATAATAATTTATAAAATTACAAATTTTAATAAGAAATAGTCAAAAAGAAATGCTAGAAATCAAAAACATTGCAAAATAAATAAAGAATGACAAATAGATCAAAGAAAAAAGTGATGTTAGACTTTATTAAAATAAAAAAACTCTGTTTTTTAAAAGAGACATTTCACCAGCTCACTGATTTGGAAAAAAACAAAGATTTCAAGCACTTGCTGCTATCTGAATTTTTCTGGCCTAATTCCATGCCACTTTATATACACAATTAAACTATATTCTCTCAAAAAAGAAAAAAAAAAGGAAAGAAAGAAGGAAAAAGAAAAAAAGGAGATAATGATGCTTGTTTTCTTGGAGGTAGAATTGGTCACTTCCTTAGTGAGAAACTGGCTTTATCTTGATATTAATTCCTTAAATATAATTAATGAAATAATTTTATTAACAGATACAAAAAACTACCTAGTTCTATAGTTAAAGATTGTTGGAATGAGGAATGCAGTTTTGATCTTTGCCTAAGAGAATATTCTTTGGCATATGGTGAAGTAAAGTACAAGGAGAATGAATTGTGAAGTCTGACAATTCTTAAGTCAAAAATGCAGTACAGTGCTGCTGCTTAATAGCTATGTGATATTAATGTACTTAAAATTCCTGAGTCCTATCTTCCTTTTCTGTAAATTTTTGGTAATACACAGTTGATATATTTAATTTGAGGATTAATGGAGATAACGGAAGCAACACAAATATGGAAAGATCTGTTACCTGTTTTTGAAAGGTTGTTTCTTGCTGCAATATAGGTAATTCAGTCTCATTGTGCTTCTTGCCTTTACTTTACTAAGATACCAGGTGGTACATTCTTTACATAGCAGCCATTAGCATGTAGTGATTGTGATTCTAACTAGCAATCTCCACTGGTCCTTGTGTTTACTCACATTCATCATTACCAATGCCTTCTCTAAGATACTTGAGGTGGATAATGCCCCTTTGCTGTCCCTTCCCAACTAGATGATCTTCCCCAGATCCCAAACACAAGCCTTCTTTGGAGTTCACACATTTTAAAAATGATATAGTAGATTAAGTAAATCTGAGAAGTTAAGTAAAGTCTAAGAAGGAAAGAAGTTCCTATACTACCTTTGTAAAATCCCTCAGTCCAGTGCCCCAAGCAAGTGCAAGTCTGCCCTCAGGAAATATTTTCACTCACCATCTGCAGATGCATTTTCACATCTAGGTCCTCCCCAGTGTTGTGCAAAAGAGAATGTCCTCATCTTTGGTTCTCCTCTTATTGGTCTTGGCTGGATCCTTAAGAAAGAGTAGATTCAAAACCTAGTAATATTTTAGTATCAAACTCTCTTAGTTTACATATGTGGATAGAAAAAAAATAAACTAAGAAAAAAAATCAATGTGAATACAGAATATTTGAATACAGCCAACTAATTAGTGAATTTTGTAGAATATTACATCTAAACCCTGAAATATACAGATTATTTTCAAATGTACCTGGGCATTTACTAAGATAGTCCAAACACTGAGTCATAAAATAATTCTCAATAAATTTCAAATATTTCAAAATACTGAAACATTAGAGAGTATATGCTCTGCTTAAGAAGAATTAAATTAGAAATTGCAAAATGGTATACCATATAAATAGTAAGTATAAGAAGACTTGAGTGGCTATATTAAATTTAGATAAAAATGATTTCAAGGTAAGAAGTATTCTCAGAGATAAAATGGGAGAAGTTCATAATGTTATAAGAGTTAATTCAGTAGGGAGACATAAAAATCATAAATATATGTATGCAAAAAACATTCCTACAGTTCCTACAGACATTAAAAGGACATTAAGGTAATGTTATCAACATCTTTACATAATAAATTTGTCAATTTAGATGAAATGGACATATTGCTGGAGACTAAATTGTCAAAACAGATATGAAAAGAGACAAAAAACATGAATAGCCTTGTATCAGTTTAATAAACTATATTGTAATGAATAACCTATAAAGAAACACTAGTGTCAGATAGCTTTATTAATAAATTCTGTGAAACATTAAAAAACACCAGTCTAACACAGTCTCTTCCAGAAAATAGAGAATTCAACAATTTCCAATTCATTTGATTAAACCAGTGTTACCCTGATCCTCAAAACTTACACAGTGTTCCTCAGAAGAACACTGTAAACTAATATTCTCATACACAAAAGCAAAATTTTTTTAAATGTATCATTAAATCAAATCAATGCATAAAAATGATAATACATAACGACCCACTAGAGCTTAATCCTCATCATTTTTATGCAACAGTGTACTGGAGGTCCTTGTTAGAAAACAAAGCAAGAAAATAAAATAAATGTCATATACATTGGAAATAAAATAGAGAGTAGAGTTAGAATTTTATCCATATCTTGGCCAATTGTATTGGCTGTATCACTGATGGTAGACAAGGGCTGAGTTGAGATTTCATAATAAGTGAAGGTTAAAAAATTCAAGTGGGCAAAAATGTAATTTTATTTTTTACTGTCTCTTGAGCTAACTTTATGCCTAATAATACATGATCTAGTCACTTATAAGTAAATTCACTCCATTGAGGCAGTACTCACTAATTTCTGTCTCAGGTTACAGGTGTACCAAGATTTCTTTATTTGGAAATGATATGATTGTCAAAACTATAAAATCACAAATAAATCTTAAAAGTGAAATTAGTAAGATCTCGGGATACATGGTCAATGCATAACACTTTTGAATTTCTCTATATTATGAATAAAATTGATATATAAATTATGCCATTTACATTATCAGCATAATAAAAACCTAGGGATGAACTTTTGGGAAAATGGGCAAGACCTGTACACCGAAAATATCAAAACGTTGTTGAGAAAAATTAAAGAATACCTGCATAATTTGAGAGATATACCATCTCGTGGTTTAGAAAATTTAATATTTTTAAGATGTCCATTCTCCCCAAATTTATTCATAGATTTAATGCAGTCCCTATCAAAATCTTAATAGGCTTTTTTAAAGACTGTTAAGTGTAGCTCTAATATTTATTCAGTAAAGCAAAAGAACTGAAATGCTCAAAACGATATTGAGAAATATTAAAATTGGAAGAAGATTTTAACACTTATTATAATGCTACTGTAATCAACTCAGTGTAATACTGGCACATGTAACAATATATAAGAGTGAACCAGAATAGAGAATTCAGAAATAGATCCACACATATATGGTCATTTGATTTTCAATGAAGAGGGTAAAGTGAATCCTTACTCCAGAGCTTTTTAAAATATTATTGCATCAAAGCACATGCGGAAAGTGACAATACCTGGAGGTGAAACAATTAACTCAAGTAGTCTATTGCCTCAGATCCTCTCCAGAAGAGGTCTGAAGGAATCAATATCTTGCTACACCTATAACCTGGGACACAAATTAGTGAGTACTACCTCAAGGGACTGAATTTGCTTGTAAGTGACTAGATCAAGTGCTATTGGGCAGAATGTTAGCTTGAAAGTTAGGGAAAAATAAAATTATATTTTTGTCCAGTTGATTTTTTTGAACTTCACTTTTGTGAAATTCCAACTCAGCTCTTGCCTACTATTAGTGATGTAGCCAATGCACGGACCAAATTTCAGAATAATTAAAATAAGAACAAGAAGCCAAAGAATAAGTATTCAAGGGCATTGAAATAAAGACAGGTTATTCAATGAGAAAACATGAAAACTGACAGAGGAACTGAACAATCATTTTGCACTAAGGGCAGAGGAATTTCAGCCAAGTGTGATATGACTCTGAGAATCCTGGAATTAAAAATATATTTTGCTTTCTTTGTTGTGCCATGTTGCTCTTATGGACTAGATCATAAATTGAGTAGGATAAATGCTGATGGACAACAAAGTGAACCTTAGTTACTGCCTACTAAGCACATTGCCAGTTATTCAAACTAAATTTTTCCATGTAGGAAACCGTTTACATACTTAAACCACTATCGTTTTCTATTTTTCCATCACATCTCAGTGTTTTAGTTCCTAAAGCAGCCAACAACTTGTGAATGGAAAGCTTGAGTCTCATCTTCCTGCTATATGATAAAATTATCCAGCATGAAAAAAATCACAGCAGTAATAAAAACATACATGTTTGCTAACACCACTTTTGATTGGCACAGATAATTGATTTTTCTCTGAAGGCTGAGATTTTTATTAAAGTGGAATGATTGTGGCATCACATGATATTAGTGCTGAATTCTGAGTAGTAATTAAATGCTGAAATGTATATTTTATTGATCTTCCAATAGATGACTTACTCACATTTTACTCTTTACTTGTGGGCAATCTAATGTGCATGTTACATGCGATTACATTTTATTCCATGTTTGCATTGTTAGTGAGGACATAGATCTTTTTGCTGTTACTCAGCACTCTTATAAGCCATCTTCTACCCTTGATAATTATGCTCAGGGAAGGCAACCTAGTATGAATATTAGCCTGAGCAAAACACAATTAGGAATGTAAATCTGAAAAAATGCAAAAACTAATGGAATCCAAAATCAAATATAAATGATGTTTGGATTATCTCATTACTGCTTATTTTTATCACCTCAAGAGCTAACTATATACTAAAAAGATTATGTGCATGAATGTAGCCTTAGGTAAATAAACACTAATCATTATAAAGTGGAATCTGACAAGCTAAGGGCAACGTGGAAAAATATGTTCTACATATTGTAGGTTTAATATATTCTAGCATAAGGAAAACAGCTTATTTATATGGTTTAATAAACTGGAACAAATGACTGAAAGTGAAGGTGAACTTTCCCTGGAAGTCTCTAAAATTAAAATGTGTATGGGATAACCTGCCCCATACTGCTTTGAAATTGAGACAGATTAAAAAAATACCCTAACCCCACATAATTCTAAAGTCAAAAGGGGAAGGAAATAGAAATTTTACTAGCTGTTTGTTAGCTACAAGGAGCTTTATAACACCTTATATTTTAAGTCCACTCATGTGGTGAGTATATTTTTATTAGTACTTCTTACAGACGTAGAAAATAAAACTCAGAGAAATTAAGTAGGTTGCAAAAGACCACACAGATGATAAGTAGTGAGCTTGCACTTTATGTTTTATTTTAAATCAAATCTTATGATTTTCCTATTACGCTGGGGAAAATAACAACAATGAGAATTTTTACATTTTATACAGAACAAAGCTCTTTTAGTTCTTAGTTAACTTTTTCATAGCATATTTTAAATTGCTTCAATATGCATTTCAAATTTCATTTCAAAGACCATGTATTGAATTTTCTCACTAAGCTTGTACAGTAATTAGAAGCTGATGTTTCTATTATCCTTCAGAAGTAAAATCAGCAAAAAAGAAATTGCCTTTTATTTAATATCAACCACAGGTTCTATGGTAGAGCCATGGATTTTCCTAGGACCCTGTAATAGCATCTTAGACCAATATTGTTTCCTTGACCACACTAAGCCCATAAGAGATTATATATATGCGTTTGCTGAATTGAATAATCTTCCTACGTCTGTGGAAGGAAGTGCTTTTTCACCCTGGCGTAGCTACTTCTCCATTTCTCCTTAAACAGCAAGAATATGTATAGAATTCATTTTGATCATTTGATCAGACTTTTTGCCCTCTGGAGAAAAGTAATCATTATATCTACAGTTTTAAGGAATCTACAGACCATGTGACCAACTCATTTTTCAGATAAAATTTCAAGAGTTTGGTAAAATAATCCCATGTCTGGAATCCAGATCTTATGACCTCAGATCATTGTTCTTTCCCTATATCCAAATGACTTTTATTTGCCTATGTAGTTTATTATTAGCTAGCAAAGAAACCATTTTTTAATTTTTAAGAATCTTTTTGAGAAATTATGTTACTGTCAAAGAATATGTTTACAAAGTGTTCAAAATGTCATCATACTGTGTATACTGCTGTAATAAAAAGACTAAGCAGAGCTATATCGCCAATTTTATAAAGTAGCAGCATAACCAAAATCAACAAACTCTAAAATCATGTCATAGAGCGTATGGACTATTGGAATGATTCTCATTATTTCTCCTTGACAGCTTTTGGGGGAGAATTCTAATGTTTCAGCTTGTTTGTATTTTACACTGGTAAGATAAATTCAAAGACATCTTACAATTAGTGTATGTAACAAAGTTAGCCACATTATAAGCAATGGAGAAGCTTATCAGAGAAATGCCGGTTTCAATAAAAATTCTACCTAATCTTGTACCATAGATTCCTGTAAAAAGTTATCAAACTCAAGAAAAAAATTTCAAAACTAATAAAAGTACGTGTGCAGTATATACAATTTACTATGAGGGTAAATACTTTTTTTTTTTTAAAGATCCAGGGAACAGAATCTAAATAGTACAATTTGTGGTAAATGTCAAGGAACATTATGCTGATAAATGTCATTGTAATAATTAGATGTAAATTGTTCTGAGTATTCACACTATATAATCATTTTTGATAGAAGGATCAAAGTGTAAATTGCATGACCATTCAGTGAAGGCACTTAGAAATTTTACTCGGAAGGGAAGAAGTAGGGAGGGACAACAATTTATGGTAAAACCATTCCTCTCAGCAATAATATTGGTCTATAGGCCTTTTGAATATAGACTATGCACTTAATTCTATTTTGAGAGAGCAATCATAATGCTTTTAAATACACAAAAGCCAAAAATAAAGCTCATTAAAATTACATTTTCCAGATATGGCAAAACAAGCTCAACAATATGTTTCATAAAGTTACAGTATAGATGTTGATTATGAGAAGCAATGACATTTTATAAGTTGCCTATCAAGTAAAAAGAGTTAATAGAAGAGTTTGGTTATTCTCCCCCTCTCCCGCTTTTTTTTTTTTTTTTTTTTTTAACTATGGAAGCAATACTGTGTAGCTGAATACGGGAAATCACAAAGATATGAAGGACATCCTCAAAAATAGATACAGTCCATTAAGTAATAATAGACAATATTAATATAGAACATAATGAAAATATATGCAACATATTGTTCTATCATTTTTCTAAGTCAGAGCTTCTTGAACTGGGTGAGATATTGACCCCTCAGCCCTCAGGGAAGCCAGGGGCCATCCGTTGATCCCTTCATGCCTTTATATTATGTGTTTCATGGTATTGCACATGGTAAAAAATATTGGCCTACACAACATATTTTATAGGGAGTCTAAAAAGAGAAACATAATTATAGATTTCAGAGAACAGAAAAGATGGGAGGGGTGATTGGCAGGACCCTTAAAAACAGTATTCATGAGATGTATCTGCCTTCTTTCAAGTTTATCATGCTTAGATCAAAAGAGACATGGCTGGCTGACATCCTGTCTAGCTTCTCAAGCTATGCGGTCTGGCTGCTTGTGTATATTTGGGCATAAACAGGAGGGAAAGGAGGATAGTGTGAGAGGAAGCCAAGGTAATTTTAGAGCACTTCAATTGATTTGTCAATTCCAGAGTCCTAAAGAACTCAAGGTCAGTCTAACTCTGAGGCAGAAAACCCAGATCAATTTTGCAGTGACCGAATGCTTGCCACAGCCCAGGCATATCCAAATTCATATGGGAGAGTCTGTTAGATAAGTAAGTTTAGTTTATGAATCAAGCATGACTTATATCTGTCCTTTAATGGAGTACGAAATAGTATTTTTAGTATCCCCCAAGGTGACAAAATGTGGTTTAAAAGACTCAAAATGGAGGTACTTATCAGCAACTATTCAAAAATAGAATCAGACAAGAGACCATTGATCCTTCAATGCAAAGGTTTTTGCAACATTATGTTTTATCTTTTATGGAAACTCTAATCTTACTACATTTATAAAAATGTAGTCAGCTGATGTATTTCTACAACATCTTTTAAGAAATTCACATTATGTAATTTTAGATGATCTAACCAAATTTATTTTAACTGTGAGAAACATGTATAGGTAAAAGTTATGCTTTTTGTTAGGTAGAACTCATTGCTAGTTCATTTTGCAATTACCTTTACAGCATAATGAGTTTTTTCCCAAATAATGTTTATGTATTTATTCAAGAATAAATCAAATTTATGGGAATGCTTTCAGGAAAAAAAAGCTTTAGTGTCTTTTTATTTTAACAAAATTGGTAAAGCAATGAAATGTTATTTGAAGTAAGCTTAAGAAATATGAAATTTATTATCATGCTATCTGATGTGCAAAGTGCCTATACACATTTTACAGGCATCTTTTATATTTAAAACTCTTTTATTTCTCTGAGGCCACTATTCAAATAGCTGACAGGGGATAATTTGTTTTGTTCAGTGAATTCCTGATTGTTGTACAAAGAAAAGTTCTCTCACAATTCATTCAACAATTCATCTTCCTCTAGTGATTTATTTTACTGTTTCCAGACATGCTTTATTACCTATAGATTTGGCATGTAATTTTTATTTTTTTCTTTCTTTCTGGAAATCAACTGAGCCCTAACTGGTATGCACATTGTAACAAGTTATAAACTCCCTACATTTTACATTATTGCAGACAATTCTGTTGTCTTGTTTTGCAAAATTTACAAACATGCCTATATGTTGTTGTATAAAATTGAGAGGAACATTGAGATGTAGCTATATATAGGTTATATAGAATTACCTTTGATAAATAAGATAAAATTGTATTACATATTAGGTGGCAAGATCAATGGTGAAATAGTATTTGGGGTTGTCAGAAATATTGGTTGCTATGTCTTGAAGCTGTGTCTTCATTCTCATTAGTACAGAAAGGCTCCAAGATGCAAGAGGAATTTAGAAGAGAAAGAATGAGAAAGAGAAAGAGATTACATTATATTTTTATACATCAATGATAATGTAATTATCTTGATCAAATAAAAGAAAAAATTAATACTGTTCAATAACTTTGATTAATGAAATTAAAAAATGAACTGGGACCCAGAGCATAAAAACCCCAGGGCTCATCAGTGTCACCGTGGCATTGGCAAAGTTGTGTTCCCCAATTTTATTCTCTGGAAAATGATCCCTTCCAGCTGTGAAGTTCTATAATTCTCTGCCACAAGAATCTGGTTCTGCATTTCCGGGTTTATTCTGCAGCTCTTTCTTTCACTTTACTCATACATAGATGCAGCATGTCTTGGTTTATAAAATAAGCAGTTGGATGTCTAGGAACAACTTTTGTTTTTACTAACTACTCTTAGTTTGGATTCTGCTCTGTACATGCACCTGCTTACAAGTTCAAAATGTGGCTGTGTTTGAAAACGCAAAATTTAGGTAATAAAGAATTACATTGAGATCGGCTGATTGCTTTTGCACACTGGTTTGATCTATGCTTATCAGAAGATCCTTTGAAAGGATATTCTATAAAATAAAGCTGTACTTTGGAAACATGATAGAAAACTTGTGGAAAGTCTCATCAAATGTTCAATAAGAGTAAACACCTGGAAAATTTCCCTGCTTTGGCCCAACAATTAATTTTAGGTAAAAAAGAGATACATTGGCTCCCCTTTGTTAGAGAGGTCACTGCTAATGTTTTTTCCCCCAGTCTCTAACATTCCCTTCTTAATAATTTAGATCACTTTTTCTTTCAATGTGCTTTATAAGAAATATATGCCAGTGCCCATCCAACGGGTTTTAAGATGGAGAATTCCATTATGAAACTGAATACCATTATCTCAAACTCTGCCAAGCAAAAGGCAGAAATGTGGAGTTATGGCCATATAAGTAGTTGCTGAAACTGTGAAAGTAGGCAAAATCAGAGAGAGAGGGAAAGACAGACAGATAGCAAATGCACACCAACTAAGGAAGAATATTCTGATTGGAAAAAGAAAAGGAAGAGAGCATGGCATTTTGAAAGACAAGCAATGTGAAAGTTTTGGTAATTAAGAATTGGTCTGCAGTGCCATATCTTTGGATTTCAATTAGGATGAGGGCTGAGTCATTCACATTGAGATTAAGCAATGCAGAGGACTGATGTCCTTGATGAAGGTGGATTGGGTACACTTGGAAGGAAGCAATGAAAAGTGTTCTTAGTTAAAGAATGAATGTGAATATGAGCAAAAGGTAATTAGTAAGTTTAAAATATTCTGAAAAGATTAGCTGTGTAAGAATGTAGAGCTAAATTATGGTAACTACAAGTGATATAGATGGAAAGATGTTTTATTTTGTTTGGTTTAAAAGGATGTACTAAGATGGGAAACTTGTGAATAGATTTAATGATCAAGAGACAGTGTCAACAGGGAGAGAGAGGTTAAAGATACATAAGAATAAGGAAGGCACTTTGGTCAGAAAAACAGCACTATAGAAGAAAGAAAGCCATAAATTTGGGGCAAGGAAAATGAGGATGGGTGTGTGTAAAGAAAAATGAACACATATTGTTGGGCATAAGAAGTTGAGAGACCTCACTGTTAATAGATTTCCTTTATATAGTGAAATTAGAGGCTTTCTCAAGATCTAAATTCACTTTGTATGTAAAGACCATGTACTTTTAATGTTAATATATTAAGTTATAATTCAAGTACAAAAAGCCATGCTTCGTTTCTTCTTTCTCTTCAATGTCTAATGATATTGCTAATCATATATTTAGTAGCATGCTCCATCTTATGAATATTAATAAAGAAATTAGTTTCCATTATAGAGGAGCATGCCATGTAACCTTCTAACTAGAGAAAGATAATCTCTGAAAACTGATAGATTATTAACTTTTTATTGTACAAATAATATTATCCTGTTCAAATATATGTTAATAAACCTCTTATAAAAAGTCTTTTGAGGTTTGTTAATCCAGATCCACTGCTACAGCTGTGATGTGAATAGTATGATTGGGGTTGTGCTGTGTAGCAGTGATTTTTGTGACCTGGGGCTCACAGGATCCTCCCTCTCTTCCACTTAGTCACAAGATTGCCCTCTCTGACAGCTACAAAACAATTTCAGAGACCAGATCTAAAAATGAGCTCTAATTTGGTGTATTAAGGAACAAAGAGTGATAATTACCCAGCTGCAGGCTTTCCCTCATTTCCTACACACAAATATTAATAAAAGAATATAAGAATATTCTAAAATTTGTGACATATATTCCGTGACATTTTCACACTCATATAAATAGATGCATAAAAACTCTGTTTTTAAATCATAGAATCATCTCATCTTTTAACTGATTTTATGCATGTAAATTATATACATTCATATTTCCCCAGTTTTATATATATATACACACACACACATATATAAAGAGAGAGAGACAGAGAAAAAGACAGAAACAGAGAGAAAGAGAGGAAAATTCCTATAAAATGATTTTTCTTTCTCACACTTTTAGCTGACAATTAACTATTAAGAATACTTCCACCGATTTCTACTCAGTGTAACTCTTCAACAATACTAGTCTTAACTGGAATCACAAAGTAAATTTCCCAAGTATTTCAAAACTTCCTTCTCTTTTAGTTTCTTATTATTTTTTTAAAGTACTGTACTCAACGTACTTGACAATGCATAAGGATAACAAAATAAATAGAATATAAATTTCTATACTTCACTGATGACATTATTGCCATTAATTTTACCTGGAAGAAAGGGATCTGCATCCCTCTTTCATCTAAAAAGCACTATTTTTTCAAAGCCATCAAGTGTTTTTGTTTTTTTATTTTGTTTTGTATTTCTGAAGAATTCAAACATGCAGGAAATGAGTCTCACTTGTTTTTGTAAAATGAGAAACATAATAATAATTTGTGGATTTGCAGATGAGAATATAGAGTTTACACGCATTTTTAGGGGGAGGGAAATTAAAATGTTCTGCTTAATAAGATAACTAGAGTTTGGGCTGGAGCTTAGCAGAGGAAAAGGAAAGGTCCCAGCTACATGGCAAAGGACTAGAGCCTGAGAAAACAAATAGGCAGTGAAAAATTATCTTCCTTAGGAAATGTATGAGGCATTTCTAGAAAGAGTGATGTCTAATACTGGATTTACAGTTATTTCTAGCACTATGTGGTAATTGCTTCCTGCTACTACCTAACCTTTAGAAAGGTCTGCCACATAAAACCACCTGGTGACAGGGTAAATTGGTGGGAATGAAAGAAATGTGACAAAATCTTATAAAGGACAACACTATATGAGCAAGTTAAAGCAGAAAAGAAAGCAGCTATATAGGCTCACTCATCAATAAAAATGATACAAATCACTTGCCCTACATATAATAGAAGAATGCAACCTTTGGGGTGGAGGACAGATGTTGGGATGCTACATGAAATCTGTACAAAATATTAATGATGCCCAATTTGCCTAACAGAGAAGCCTGATACGTGATTGAAACAGCAGAACAGAGACAACACAGACTCTCTGTGACCCTTTGTATTTCCCTGATGTCTTTTAAGTTTGAAAAGTGTTAAAAAATAACATGCAAAAAGTTTAATTTAATCAACTGTAAGCAAACCACAATAAAAACGTAAATACACTTACAAATCATTAACAGTGTAAAAAGGTGGGTAAGTGAGAAGGTTTGAGCAATGTCCCCTTTCAAGAAGAAGGGGAAAACTTTGGAGGGGGGTTGTGTTGAAAAAAGAAAAGGACTAAGAGGAGGTTGCTTCCTGGGCAAGAAGAATATGTTCCAAAGCTAATGTGGACATAAGAGAGGGTTAGTTATTAATCTATGCTTTCTAACAATTTACTTGGATTCTGAGAAACATCCAATATGTAACAGTAAACAGAAGCTTTCTTTCTAACATAAATATTTAAAGTATAACTATTTAAGGCGTATTTTAGTAGGCAAGAAAGACTGTGAGTGGCATCACAACATTCTTGTAAATTTCATTATGGAACATTTTGGTAAAAATCCTATTCATTAATTCACTTGACTTTTTAGTATATACTACTTGCCAAACATTGGAGAAGCAGCTGTGAATAAGACATATTTTATTTTTACCTTTATGGAGCTTATTTACATTCTGGATGAGCAGAAAAACAATAAGAATGCCTGTTGCTCTGTACTCTAGTTACTATGACTACCTAACCAATTACCCCAAAACTGAGTGGCTTAAAACAACAACAAGCATCAGTCTACAATTTGTGCAGCACTAAAGTGGTACAAAGGTTTGAGGTTGAAATCATCTGAGGGCTCATTCATTTACAAGTCTAATGCTTGATTCTGGCTGTCAATTGAAACTTTTCTGAAACTGTCAGGTGGAAGAACTATACACAGCCTTTTGTGGCTGGGCTTTCTCAGAACATGATGTGTAGGCTGCAAGCACTAAAGACCAGAGAGAGAAAGAGAGAGAGAGAGAGAGAGAGAAAGAAAAAAATCTGTATGGTGTTTTTTAACCTAGCCTTGGAAGTCACACAGCATGAACTCTTTCAGCACATTCTGTTCATTGGAAGAATCATAATGTCCTACCCAGATGCAAAAGGAGGGGAAATAAGAGACTTTACCACTTAGCATGTAATGTGGAGTAACAAGGTTCTAAAAGAGAAATTGTAATCTGAAATATGGCTGTGGTCATTTTTTGGAATATGTAACACAACTGCCACATTCTGTTATTTCAGTTTCTAGTTTAATAAACAAAAATGTGAATAAAGTATAAATAAAATATATTTATCTGAATCTTTCATATTAAATTTCTTTGTGCCTCTTTAGAGTTTTATTATTGCTATTACTATTATCATTATTAACTTGTAAACTTCAAAATCCCACTGTCCTTAACTTTTTCTCTGCTATAACCTAATAATTTGAATGTCAGATCAAAAGTTGATATTTTTGAAAGTCTAGTGAAAAACACTATATTAAACTTATTAGTTCATAATATTTAATCTGAAATTTTTGTTTGAAAGAAGTTAGTACTTTATCAAGTTATTTTTAGGATGAGCTTATGATTTTCATTAACATTTAGGAAAAAAGTCATAAAAAGACTGTGTCCACTATTCCCAGCTCCCTCCGATAAGAATTATCATTTTACTTTATTTTATGATCATTTAATATAAAACAACTTATTGATTTGGTATAATGTAAATAAAGCTTTATCACAAGTAAGTATTCTATGACATATAATATTGTTCTAACACATTCAATGTGTTATAGTCTATGATAGAAATTGTTTCTCCCTTAAAAAATGTTAGCGACAGCTCCAGGTGAAGGACACAATGAAAAAGCGTAATTGTGAAAAAATTATTTAAAAATCGTATAAGAAAAATGCAAAGAACATGCCACTTTTGTTCATATTAAAGGTAAGAGTACACTGAAGTAGAAAGGATCATTGCTGAAATGATTACACTAATCAAAATGACATCATCAAGCCTACACTTCATCATTTTTTTTAAAGGTTAGTAGGCAAAAGATTATCTCTGCTCTTTGACAATGTCAAATAAAATGTTACTTTTCCAAATTGTGAAGCACTGTTAATCTAAATGTTTCAAGGACAAATGATAGTAGGGAAATAAATTTAATAAATAGTATTAATCACAAATTATCATATATCTCTAGACTGTTAAGATCTACTCAAAGAAAGTTTGAAATAGATTGAAAATCCACATTTATTATTCTCAGATGCATTAACTATAATCTAAGGACACTGGAGGAGAAAGAATAATGAAAGGCTTAGAAATTCAAGTAAAACAATGGAACTCAAAGAAGCAAAGAGCAGAACGGTGGTTAGCAGAGGATAGGGGTTGGGGGAAATGGGGAGGTGATGGTCAAGGGGTAAAAATCCTCAATTAGACAGGAAGAATTCTTTTTTTTAACTTTCATATATATGGCACTACTTGATGAATATAGTAATTAATGTACATTTCAAAATCACCGAGAGTAAATTTCAAAAGTTCTCATCACAAAAAATGGTATTTGAGGTAATGGATAAGTTAATTAGTGTGATTTAATTATTCCACATTATATACATAAATCATAATATCACTTTGTACTCCACAAATATATGCAATTATAATTTTTCAATTTATAATTAAAAATAAAAATTTTAAAAATTAAGTAAAGAAAAAAATTATCTGAAACTGAAATAATAGACATAATTAAATGAACTCAATTTGTGATAACACAACCTAATATACTGGATTAAGAGTAGGAGACCAGGAAACAGTCTCCGCACTAGTTAGATATCACTTAAACTATCTCCCTGTACTTCAGTTTCTTTCTGAAAAAAAAAGAGTAATGTTTTTCATGGACTACCTGGAGAGGCTGCTGTGAAGAGGCTTTTCAAAAGAAGATAGATTAGTGGCCAAGAAATATATGAAAAAATGCTCAACATCTCAAATCATCAGGGAAATGCAAACCGAAACCACAATGAGATGTCACTTAACTCCAGTGAGAATGGCTTTTATCAAAAAGTCCCAAAACAACAGATGCTGGTGTGGATGCAGAGAGAAAGGACCACTTATACACTGTTGGTGGGACTGCAAAGTAGTGCAACCTCTATGGAAAATAGTATGGAGATTCCTCAAAGAACTAAAAGTAGACCTACCATTTCATCCAGTATTGACATATTAACAATGTTGATTTTTCCAATCCGTGAGTGTGGGATGTTTTTTTCATTTGCTTGTATAATCTTTGATTTCTTTCATCAGTGTTTCCTAGTTCTTGTAGAGATTTTTCACTTCCATGGATATGTATATCCCTAAGTATTTTATTTTATTTTCAGCTATTATAAATGGTATTGCATTCTTGATTTGAATCTTATCTTGACTGTTTTTAGTGTATTAGAAATGTTATTGATTTGTGTACATTAATTTTGTAACCTGAGACTTTACTGAATTTATTTACCAATTCTAGGAGTCTTTTGGAGGAGCCTTTAGGGTTTTCTAGATATAAGATCATATCATCAGCAAACAGGGATAGTTTGATCTCCTCTTCTCCAATTTGAATGCCCTTTATTTCTTTCTCTTGCCTTATTGCTCTGGCTAGGACTTTCTGTATTATGTTGAATAGAAGTGGTGAAAATGGGCATCTTTGTCTTGTCCACGTCTTAGGGGGAATGCTTTTAACTTAACCCCATTCCGTATGATGTTGGGTGTGGGTTTGTCATATATGGCTTTTACACTTTTGAGGTATTTTCCTCTTATGCCTAGTTTGCTAAGGGTGTTTATCATGAAGCAGTGCTGGATTTGTTTTTGTATGTGCACGAATAGCCACAATATCTTTATTCACAATAACCCACATTTGACATGACCAAAATGTCAATGAAATATTTTGTTTTATATTCATAAAATGTCACATTTGTCAGACATTGACATAGTGAACACCTTATCCACACAAAAACAGAGATAAATTTAAAAATATTTTGAGCAAAGGAGGCAGAGATCAAAGTACACATTGTGATTTATTCCATGTCTACAATTCTTAGGCCAAACTGATGTTTGTTCATAGCAACCAAGTAGAGGCTGCATGTGATCAGGGTGAGTGGGCATTGACTGAAAATTTACTGGGGTATTTTTGTGTTAATGGAGAAGATGCATATATTGATAGGGTGATAGGACACAGAGGGGGTATAAAGCTTTAGACTTTTTTAAGGCATACATTTAAGATCGGCACATTTCACTATATTTTCATTTTATATTGACAGAAACAAAATAAGAAACAGGTAAATAATAATAATTAGACAGTAACAGAAACAGGCACATTTTATTTACTAATCCCTGCCCCACACCAACCATATAACTGACCAATCTTGGCTGCCTGTTACTGGTTGAGTTCCAGGTGGAATGTTGGGGTGTTCTCCAGGGTTTGTTGTGGCTGTGGGATCCATGGTTACTAGTCAGAGCCCTGTGGTGGCTGCAGTGCCAAAGAAAGGCTGTGATCCTCTGTGGAGCTGGGCTCTGGGCTCACCTTTGGGAAGCTGGGCAAGGTGGTCATGGAGCTGCCACCACCATGACCTGAGTCCATGACTCACTTTCCATAGCCTCCAGTGGGAGACAATGGCATGTCCACCTCTTATCTGCTTATAGGTGGGTATTATATTTTTATTCAGACTTGTTCAACCTATTAGAAGCCAACTTTTTGTAAGGCATGAAAAGCAGTTCGCAGAAATACTGGCCCCACAAGTTAAGGAGAAATGCCTACTTATTGACAAGCTTAGCACTTCTGAAAAGGTGTATACAGAGACTGAAGCGTCTTTAGGGAATGCCAGGCTGGAGAATGAGTCTTTAGATATATCCAGCCTTGTAGACACTTACAAACAGGTGAAGAGCAGAAGCTCAATACTGACGGAGGAATTAATTCATGTGGTTCAAGAAACAAAAAAGGAGAAATCCAAATGCTCTAAATAAGGAGAGGCAATGAAGGAGATGCTAAAAATGCTGCATTCCGTAGAAGAGGTCATGAAAATCACAGCATCACAAGGAGCTTTCCCACACCTGCCAGGAGGCCAAGAACAAAGCCCTGCTGTTGTCTTCCCCAGGAGTGGGCCTGGATACTAAAGCAGAATTGTTCCCTCCCCTCCACCCAGGCCTTCAGAGCCGCCAAGCTGCATTTACCCACCTCAACTCCATCTGAGGTTGGCAGAAGCCAGTGGATCCAGAGGAGCCCCTCCCTGGGCTGCAGTTCCTCTA
The DNA here is from genome assembly GCA_023783475.1 of Daubentonia madagascariensis. Classification (NCBI taxonomy): domain Eukaryota; kingdom Metazoa; phylum Chordata; class Mammalia; order Primates; family Daubentoniidae; genus Daubentonia; species Daubentonia madagascariensis. The sequence goes on along the minus strand of JAKFHU010000726.1, from coordinate 20,779,969 downwards.
CCTTCCTAACCTGGACACAGCACTCACCTTTATCATGGGTCATTCCTCCAAATCTAAAGAGCACTGAACTTCCTCAAAAACACCAAGAAATGTGGAACTTTCTTAATCTTCACAGAAAGTTTGGATTCTCTCTCACAAGCAGTGAAAAAAAATGCTATACTTAAGAGACTAAACTTTTATTCATATTAAAACTTCGTTAAAGTACATTTTCAAGATAATTTTTGCAAATATTTATATTAATCTTATAAATTAATAATTTATAATTCTTGGTATTAATATTGCACTTTAGCAATAAATGCTTTTATTAATCAACAGCAGTATTCCTTTTCTGGAGTAGTATTCCCAATAGTCTTAAATTGTAAGTAAATGTAACATTTTTGCTTGTGTATGTATTCATTAAAAAAGAAAATAATAAATAAATTTCTTTCTAATCATACCATTTAACTTCATCCCCAAAGAAGTCTATTATCTTCTTTTTTTAATATTTTTTATATTATAGTCTAATAAAATAATGTCTAACTACTTATGTTAAAAACAAAACTTGATAAATTACCTGAAGATTGTTTTATTGAATGATTTTTCCGCATCTGTTGAGATGATTGTATGGTGTTTGTTTTTAATTCTGTTTGTGTGGTGAATCACATTTAGTGATTTGAGTATGTTGTACCATCCTTGCACCTCTGGTATGATACTCACTTGGTCATGATATATTATCTTTTGATGTGCTGTTGGATTCAGTTTGCTAGTATTTTGTTGAGGATTTTTGCATGTATGTTCATGAGGGATATTGGTCTACAATTTTCTTTTTTGTTGTGTCTTTTCCTGGCTTTGGTATCAGGTTGATAACAGTTTCATAGAATAAGTTAGGGAGGATTTCCTCTTTCTTGACGTTATGGAATGGATAGGTATTCCACAGTATAGGCATCAGTTCTTCTTTATAGGTCTGGTAGAATTCAGCTGTGAATCCATCTGGTTCTGGGCCTTTTCTCTGGGTAGATTTTTATACTATTTCATTCTCTCTACCCATTATTGGTCTGTTCAGGATTTGTAGTTCTTATTGATTCAAGCTTGGGAGATTGTGTGACTTCAGAAATTTGTCTATTTCCTCTACATTTTCTAATTTGTGGGTGTAGAGGTTTTCATAGTAGTCTCAGATGATATTTTGTACATCAGCTATAATGTTTAGTTTTTATTTTTGATTATGCTTTTTTGAATCCTTTCTCTTCTATGCCTGGTTAATCTAGCTAGTGGTCTATCAAATTTTTTTTATCTTTTCAAATAACCAACTTTAATTTCATTGATCCTTGGTATTGTGGTTTTTGTGTTTCAATTTCATTTAGTTCTGTTCTAAAATTTGTTATTTCTTTCTTCTTCTGGGTTTGTGTTTGGCTTGTTCTTCTTTTTATATTTCCTTCAGATGTGATATTAGGTTGTTAATTTGTGATCTTTCTGTCTTTTTTGATGTAGGCATTTAGTGCTATGAACTTCCCTCTTAGTACTTCATTTTCTGTATCTCAGAGATTTTGGTAGCATGTGTTGCTTTTGTCATTCAATTAGAAAAATCTTTTGTTCTCCATTTTTATTTCATCATTGACCCAAGGATCATTCAGCAGCAGGTTGTTTAATTTCCATGTGTTTGTGTACTCTTGAGAGTTCTTCTTGGGATTGAGTTCCAGTTTTATTCCACTGTAGTCTGAGAAGATACATGGTATGATTTCGATTTTTTAAAATTTGCTGAGACTTGTTTTGTGCCCTAACATATGATCTGTCATGGAACATGTTCCATGTGCTGATGAGAAGAATGTATATTCCGTAGTTTTTGGATAATATGTTCTGTTAATGTCTGTTAGGTTCATTTGTGTTAGAGTCTCATTCAAATTTGATGTTTCTTTGTTGATTTTCTGCTTTGATGATCTCTAGTTCTGTCAGTGGAGTGTTGAAGTCCCCAGGTATCATTATGTTGGTGTTTATTTCTTTCCTTATATATAATATTATTTGTTTTATGGCTATAGGAGCCCTTGTGTTGGGTGTATATATATTTAGAATGGCTAAATCTTCTTGTTGAGTCAATTCCTTTATCATTATATAATGACCGTTTTTATCTTTCTTTACTGTTGTTGTTTAAACATCAATTTTTTTCCTGATATAAGAATAGCTACTACTGCTTGCTTTGGTTTCCATTTGGGTGGAATATTTTTTTCCATCCCTTTACCTTGAGTCTATAAGAGTCTTTATGAGTTAAATGGGTTTCTCAAAAATATCATACATTTGGATCATTATTTTTTTCTCCATTCTGCCAACCTATACCTTTTAAGTGGGGTGTTTACACCATTTACATTCAATGTTAATACTGATATGTGAGATACTATACCAGTCATTATGCTGATTGCTATCTAGTTGCTTGTTTTTTCCCTTGTATTACTGTTTTATAAGAGCTGTGAGTTTTTACTTTTGGTTGTTTTACACTATTCTGTTTGATGTGTAGAGTACTTTTAAGGATTTATTATAAGGCAAGTCTAGTGGTGACAAACTCTTTTAGTGTTTGCTTGTCTGGGAAAGTCTTTATTTCTCCTTCATTTATTAATCTTAGTGTTGAAAGATACAAATTCTTGCCTGGCAATTATTCTGTTTAAGAAGGCTAATGATATGACCCCATTCCCTTCTAGCTTGTCAGGTTTCCTCTGAGAAATGTGCTGTTAGTCTGATGGATTTTCCTTTGTAAGTTATTTGATGCTTTTATCTCACAGCTTCTAGCATTTCCTCCCTCACTTTGACTTTGGCCAGTCTGAATTCTGTCAAGTAGATTTTACATGCTTCTTGCTTTTTCTTCTTCTCCCTCAGGGATACCTATAATTCTTATGTTTTGTTGTCTTATATAGTCCCATAAATCTTGAAGATTTTGTTCATTATTGCTTCTTTCTTCTTCATTTTTGATTAACTGGGTTAATTCAACAGGCTTTTCTTCCAGCTCTGAAATTCTTTCTTCTGATTGCTCTAGTCTGTAGTTGCAACTTTGCACTATGTTTTGAAGTTACCTAAATGACTCCTTCATTTCCAGAAGTTCTATTATGTTTTTTCTTAAAATAGCTGTCTTCTTAGTAAATTCTTGCTTCATGTCCTGGATTATTTACTTGTTTATTTATTTTTGGCTTCTTTGTGTTGGTTTTCAACTTTCTTACCAATCCCATTGAGCTTGCTTGTGATCTATATTCTGAATTCCATATCTGATATTTCAGAAGTTTCTTTGTGGTTTAGGTCCATTGCAGGGGAGCTAGCATGATCTTTTGGGGGTATTGAAGGAGCCTGTTTTTTGTCACATAGCATTCTTGTGCTGGTTCCTTCTCATCTGGAATCTCTTCTTTAGGCTCAAAACTAATAGCTTTGTGGTACATCTGTTCTAAAATTGTGCTCAGTATCAAACTGTCTGGTGTTATCAGAAGTAAAGAAAATTTAAGTATTGATACCTTCCCTTTTGATTAGTTAGTATATTTCAAGTGCTAACTTTGCTAACTTAAACCTTCTTGAAGGGTATTCTCAATTATTTTATTTTGCATATTTTCTATGCTATAGATCAAATTTCTCTCTCTCTCTCTCTCTCTCTCTCTCTCTCACCCACTTCTCTCCTTCCTTTCCTCTCTTTTTATGCACACACGTACATACAAACAAGCATCTTTGTCTCTGTTGAAGCATTTTGCATGAAACCGCACACTCTTATTTGGTCAATATTATTGGGTAGGCCACCCCCCACATAGCCCCTTGGGTTGGATCTGATTGTTAGGCAATAACAGCAATTATTTTTCCTTATATAGAGCTTTATTCAAGTTGAGTGTGTGGTGGTTCTTGCTAATGAGATGTATAAAGATTCTGCTATATAATGTGTGCGGGGGGTGCTAAAATATTTTCCTTCTTCAAAGTTAATAGATATCCTTTTCTCTCTTTCCTTCTTTCCTGTTCGGCTGTTATTTTTTCATCACATGATAGCTGGAGCTGTTGCAGCCATTTGACATCAGAGGACAAGTCTATGATTAAAAGCTCTCAATGTGGATAGAGGCATGGATGTGTAGAAGGAGGCTGGGGATCTTGCTGAAATTGTTAAAATAACACACAAACCCTGGCCTCTAATAACAGGTCAATATTCTCACAGTTTCAGCCATTGCAAATCAGATAATTTTGCCAAAATGCCACATTTGGCACAGCTGTTTACCAGAATGAACTGGTTTAGTAGGAAGACAAACTTATTTAGATATTGTTAAAAAAAAAACTGGAATAAAAGAAGAAAGGTATTAATAACTATTCTTTGCATATTTTAAAAGGAAAAAAAGAGTATACAACTTTTACTATCCAGAGATAAAGGCCAGAAAGAAGGGAATTTGGGGAAAGAGGGGAAAGAATGCACCAGGTACTGTAAAAGCATCTTTGTCACAATTTTCCATTTTACTGGCTGTGACAGTGTCCTGAAAATATAATAGAGAAAGAGATTATTGAAGATAGAATGGAAGTTTTTTAAAGGAAAATACATGTCCAAGTGTCAGATTGTTCAAATTTTGCCACATGAAGGTTTTTAGATTTATCACTGCTGATATACTGCTTATAACTTATAACTGATACAGTGTCCCAAACTTATATTTGCCTGAAGACAAATTATCTTAAAAAGTAAACCTTATACCAATATTTCCTTTCAGCTTCCATTTGCAGTATTAATTTTGATATTAACTCATACAACTTGACTATCAGATGGCTATCATATGTGAGCATATGAATGAGGCTGATTCAAGATTTAAAAAATACAAAGGACGTACACAAAATTGAAAAGCATTCTCCATGAAATCAATGTTTATAAAATACTCAGGAATATTATCTAATGGTTTCTTATAATATTGCTGCTGCAACAACCTCTGGTCAGTGAAAAGTGAACCATGAAAGAGAGAAAGATAATGCAAAATGGTCTCCATTGTTGGCAGCTTCTATGTTATGCCCAGGGATGTGTCATCTTTATTGACATTTAAAAGGCATATATAAAAAACACTTAATGTGTTTGGGTTAGTGTTGATGATAGATTGCCATTTAAGACTATCTTCTGTGTAATTTCTCCTCCAAGTACATGTTCTTAAAAGGCAGATGCTTCAGGTATTTTAGGACTTACAAATTTAACGGGTTACTATTTTTTTGTTGCAAGTGGTGTTTCCAGAAGATGTATAAGTGTTCAGCATAGCTAATGTGATGGAAGTGTCTGAAATGATAATTATGTGCCTTGATTTTGTTTATAAAGAAAAGAATTTGGTGACATCAGTTTCCTAAAATAGGCAAAATGTCACAGGACTGTAGTGATACTCTTTTGGAAATACAGATAGTAAGAGTTAGAATGAGTTGCTTGTAGTCAGGAAAACTGAGTAACTTCATGATCTGTTACTGATGGCAATTACTATTTCTTTCTGTGTTTGCCTTACCTATATGTAATTAACCATAACACCACAAGGACTAGTGGTATTTAAGACCTCAATTAGTATTTCTTAAAATGAGTCCTTAAATTGACACTTTATCTTGCCACTTTACATAAAATTATTTTGAATTTCTCATTTCTTGATTGTCATGTTTATTTAAACTTTCAGTATTTTTCCCACATAGTTTGCTCTTTCAACACTCCATTCCCACCTGTATGTTAACTAAGACTTAATCATCATTTGGGTCCCTACTTAGATATCTGCTTATTCCACAAATCTTTCCTCTCTACCAAATCTGGGTTAGGCGGCCTTTTTTGAATTCCATGCCATAATTCCTCTGACATATCACATTATAAATTTAAGTGTTTATATCTATGAAGTCAGTGTTCAAAACTCTGTCCATCATGATTGTATTCTTACCACACTATATAGAAATGAAGTACTTTAATTATATAAAAGGCTTAAGAAAGTCATGGTTTTTTATCATTGAGTACTAGAGAAAAGATTTACTTCTAGCAAGAGTTTTACTACTCAATTTTCTCTATGTGTAGTTTTAAACTATCTGGCTGTATTAGTGTTGTATAGCTACCATAATAAATTACCACAAAGTTAGTGTCTTAAAACAACACAAATTTATTATCTTATAGTTCTATAGGTCAGAAGTCTTGAAGTCAGACAATTAGCAGCCTTAGCTCCATTTACAAATTTCATTAACTTTAGAAAAAGTGCTGCTTGACAGATAACATTGTATATTTTTGTCATGTATAACATGATGTTTTAAAGTATATATAAATTATGGAATGGTTAAATATAGTTAATTAACAAATGCATTATACCACATAGGTGTCATTTTTGTAGTGAGAGCACATAACATCCACTCTATGTTTTACAAGAATATCATTGAAAACTGTCAGAGGCTTCAGTGATTAGAGCGGAAGAGGCAGTGGGAAGATCAGAGGGTACATGGTTCAGTTAGATAGAAGGAATAAATTTCAAGAGACGTTTTGTACAGCAAGGTGACTATAGTTAATGGTGGTATATTGCATTCTTCATTAACTTTTGACATTGTTATTGATTATACAGGTTTTAGGGACTAAGAAGGGGACATGTCTGGGAGGTCATTTTTCTGCCAACCACACTGGTTAATTTTGCTTCCTTTGTTTTGTTTAGCTTTGTATTTGTTTTTCCAGTTGAGACTTCTGTAAATGTTTTCCATGTGTGTAAATTAAGAACAGTATTTTCTCAGTCACAATAAAATCAATCATATTTAAGTCCTTACAGTGGGATTTCCAATGTCCATTTACTGGGTTCACCAAATACCCTAAAATTATTTTTAAATTAAATAAAAATTACTAATCTCCACTCCAAATGGGGGTGTTTTTTCCCTCTGTTATAAATATACAAGAAATTTTAAAAACAAATGTTAACTGGATGCTTTAGTTGCAACTAGAGAAATTCAATGTCTGTCCTTCAATACATCATAGGATATTTTATTAAATATAAATATAATAGGGAATAACACTGTAGTTGAAATTTTAAAGAGCTATCTAATCCTCAGAACAACTGGAATCAGGAATATGAACAAAACCAAGACTTTATATCCCTCATCTTTGCTTTTCTCTTTGAATTCACTTCATTGTTTTCAGTCACTCAGACTTTCTCCTTACAATGAAAAATGTGTCCCCGAAAGTGTTTAAATTTTTTATCTTACAACTTGAACTGTTGGAAAGAGCTTTACCATACACTCATTGGACAAGTCTAATAATCCTAGACCAGAAATCTGACCACATTTGGTTTAGTTATCCAAATGTGGAGTAATGGAAGGCAAGAGTGAGTGTCACTAGTGTAGCCCTGACTTGGGCAGTGCATAAGAAATATATGTAACCAAAATGTTTGTACCCCCATAATATTCTGAAATAAAAAAATAAATAAAATAAAATAACATAGCAGAAGGAAACCATAAAAATAAATAATTTAAGTGGCTTCAGATTGATTTAAAACTCTTTCAAAAAAAAATATGATACACTTGTGCAAGAGAGACAAGAAATTTCTAAAAAATACTAACTGGGAAAACAGTACCACCAACAACCAAAACAAAATGTAAATGGCAGTCAATACGTTGTGTTCAATAAATACTAGTTACCTGATGAATAAATGAATGAAGAGTATGTTTTTGCTTTAAATAAATTCTAGGTTAAATCTTGATTTTGTCAATAATTTTTTACCATGCTCCACAATTTATCACTAAATCAATTACAATGAGAATAAAATGTTCATCTTCATAGATATAAGGTTCATAATAATTCTTATTCACCAAAGCAGTAGTTTGTTAGACTCAATGAATTTTAATTACTACTAAAATTAGATATGTTGGAAATGGTTTCCACAGCATCACATTAAAAAAAGCAGTAATTATTTTTTCTCCTTTTCAAATAAATTTTAAGTAAAAAACTCAAAATAAAATAGTTCATTCATTGAACATTCTTATTAATCAAATAAAAACATCTATATGCTCACTTTGCCTGGCTCCAGAGCTTGTGAAAAATCCCCTTAACTTCTGGTGGTATATTTAGCCCTGGTAAAGAACCTTAGCTGTCTATATTCAGGTGGTATGACACAAATAGGAAGCAATTGCGCAACTTCTGGTTTACTATTGTTGGTCAAATAAGAGAGATTTATGAGTAAAGGCAAAAGACACATGTAAAAATATAAACAGCTCCCATTTATAAATATTGTCTTATAAAGCACTTCAGGGCATCTTACTCTTCACAACTACTGACACTGCAATACCCTTTTTAAACATGACTCAGAAACTCTAATTTTTTAAGGTCAGGGGTTTGTTTTTACTCTATAAATTTTTTAAAATGGTGTTGATACTCTTCCTTTTTTTATATTACTTGCTTATAAATGTCTGTGTAAAAATAAATGTCACAAATATGTTCATACTTTATGTATTGGCAAGAAATCTGACTATATTTCATAATTCCTCAATTTTCAGTGATATGCAAGGGAAAAAATGTGTTTAGTGAGAAATTATTTTTATTGTCCATATAAATAGGATGGGGAAAAATAACAGGTAAACAAGAAGTGACAAATAGACAATGACCTTGGCTACAACCTCTCAACTTGCTTCTTAATATTACTCAACTCTTTGCAAGTAGTTACGTCTAAAGTTAATATTGACAAACGTAATAATCTTTGAATTACATTTTTAACAGTGAATTTCATGAAAGATGAAACATCTTATAATTATTATGCTGAGTTCTTACTTATTATGAAATTAAACTTAGCAGTTATCCTTGACTTCCAAATATAAGAAAAATCTCTTATATCAGTAGTAATAAGAACCATGTAATATTCTTACCATATCAAGAACCCAAACACAAACATGTCTGGGATTTTTTAGGTGATATTCAAACAGACTATGAAAAGAAATACCATTCAGTATTGTTTGAAGGAAACGCTGAGTTAGATCACTTACAGATGTGGCCTCATTTGTGCGAGAAAACAGTTATAATTGGTGGGAATAATAACTCAGTTTTTAAAAATAACTTTCAATCACTGAAAATGGCAAAATTCCCTGGAGAACACTGAAAAAAGTCATTTAACAAGACCACCTATGGAGTTAATACTCAAGACGTATTTGTCATCCCCCATTTAGCTCCCTTCATGTAAATGCTACAGAGAATTTTAAAAAGAATGACAGAAAGGCATATCCAAATCAAGTTACCAACAAAACTAATAATACACTGACTTAAATTGTGATTAACAATAAAATGTCTTCAAGGAGGCAATCAGACAGCTCACTCAGCTGGAGTATATCACTCCTGCAAGTAGATTTGGGACTTAAGCTGCATTGTAATTGCACATCTGAGAATCAGAAGAGCTATTTTCTGTGCCATAAAATAGTCCAGAATATTCAAGCAATGGATTGTTTACTGATGATTTACACTCTTCCTAATTTACCAAAATAATTTATTTTGTAGCCAGGCCTTACAAGTAAAAGTTACTATTTCATTATCTTTTCTAGAAGACAAAAGAGATGTGTGTAATTTGCAAATTATTTTTGATATAATGAGATATACAAATATCTGTGAGTCCTTTTCAATAAAAAATAAATGTACATTTTAAATCCGTTTAAACCCTTGAGATTTAAGAGTGCTTAAATAACTGGAGACAAACCTGCCTCCAATGCTTCCATTGGGAAACCAGGAATCTACAGTGAGTAGAATTCTAGTGAGTCTAAAGCGAATTTTTATAACTTAGTCCTTCTCTGAACAGAAACAATGCAAGTCAACTGTCATTTCTGAAAGAGACAAGGTTTATATAAGATCTGAAAAATTTTTATAGCACTTTTTACACCAAGGCTCCCTGTTTTTTATCTGTAATTTCCGTGCTCTAAGAACCCTTCCTCCTTACATCACCTTTTTTGGCTTTCCATCTATGTACACAGTCTAATACCTTGACACTTTTATAAATAACTTTAAAACATTATTTGAATAGCTGCTATCCAGTACTCACTAACTATCCTATGCAGAACATCATAGATATTATGCCACATAAATATGATTCCTGCCCTCCCAAAGAGCTAACTCTAAAGAATGGGAATCAAAATCGCAAAAATTCTTTGCATATACAGCGACTTAGGTGCTGTATTAAGGGTATATTTTGGGTTTTGAAGACACACAGGCTAAAATAGTTAATTCTACCTAAAATCAGTCTGGGAATGGAGTGGTGCTGGATTTAAACCTTGAAAGTGGAAGGGAAATTTTGCAGATAATTGCAAAGAAAAGACATTCCAATAAAAACTAGCATCTATAAAGTCCCAAGGTTATGAATTGGTAAGCATATGGCTGCAAGAATTTATTATAATGGGAGTTCTAAGTATTGAGAGGGATGATAGGAAACATGGAGAAAGTTGGAGAGTTAGAATACCATGCAGAAGAACTTTGTTTTTTTTTTTAAAGATTACTGGAATTTATTGATCACTTAATAAAAACTGTGATAAGCATTGGACATATATTACCTCATTTAATTGTCTCCATAATCCTGTGGATTGTATTCTTTTTTACAGAAGCTAAGATCTTGAGTTGTTAAGGAAGTTGTCTAAGGCTAATAGATCCTCCAAGCCTTACCATCCTTGACTGAAATGTCATTACATGGTGCATGAGAGTATATGTACATATATTTTTATATGTGTTTGTTCAAATATAAATCTATATTTTATATATAAGTATATAACATGCATATTTAAATATAAATTGTATTTATTTTAAATTTATATGTATGCATGTACTTACATATATATACATATGTGTATACATGTACATATATGTACATACACACATATCTTAACAGGAACTTTCAGTGACAAAGTAGTAAAATGTAGGGAATTGAAGGGATAAAATTGCATGCTGTAGGGTTACAAATCTTTAGAAAACACCATGTTGATGATCACTGTCTTTACATAACCATAGTATTATTCTTGTTCAGAAAGGTCTAGAGAGAAACCTAGGAGGCCAGAAAGTTATATTCTTCAGGTCACATTGGACTACTCCTTGACTTATGATGGGGTTAAGTCTCCAAAAAACCATCATAAAGTTGAACTATCGTAAGTTGGAGACCGTCTAGTATGATACTTTCATTATATCTTTACTAATCCAGTACTTCTTCAAAGAGCTGCAGCTTCTGTGTACAAGAAAACCAATTCTGTCCACAACCAGGAATGAAAGCATGCCCAGTAGATGACCAAATAGCAGACTCAAAATTTATAGCATAGAAATTATAATTCTTTATCTGCAGCTGATATGCTGCAAAACTACATGTCTTCATTCTGACTTTAAAAAGAGAATTTAGTTCAATGTATATTTTTGAAAGAATATGGATATTATAATCCCGGGTGCTAAATAAATATATATGTGAAAATAGATGGAAATAGTGTGTAGGCAAAAAAAAAAAATCACAATAATTATATTTTGAGGAGGACAAAGTCCTTGATTAGCAGTTTTTATCAAAATAATATCCTTTTAAAATAGTGAGAAAAATAAATTTAACTTTTAAAATTAAAAAATTGCTAAATTTTTATATAATTATGAAACAGAAAACTAATAACGCTTAGCAGGAAATCACAACCTCAAATTTTCTAACTACACCATCAGAGAATTTTTACCCTATTAAAAAAAGAATAAAAAGAACCTGGATACCAATTTGGTTATTATTAAGCCTATCTTATCAAGTTTATTGTAAGTTTATTAAATAGTAATGTGTATTGCTTGTGGTTAATTACATCAGGAAAAATATATTCAAAACATGCTCAATGAATCACTTTTTTAAAACACTTGTTGCTTATGGAGTGGCATTCTTCATGCTATATTAAAATCATCTGCACATCAAATTTCAATCTTCCTGAGAACATGTACAGTGTCTTTTTAATCTTTCTACCACCAATACTTTGCTTGGTTCAGGTTAAATGCAAATAATAAATGTTGTTTGGTTATATTAATTAATTATTGAATACATGATTTTTAAAAAGCTTCTTTAGAGTGACATTTAATAGCATTGTAAGGCATTCAAATAGAAATATTTTAATGTGTTCTGTTAAGAAATAATTATGGTGGTTTTGAAAAAAATATAATAGAGACACTTAAGAATTCAATGATGTATATTTCAATGTCGATCCAAGTAATTCCTTATTTTAAGCATTTATTTGCATTTAATTTTAAATATCCCAACTTTAAATATTTTATTTATTTTAATTTGATAAGCTTAAATAAAATTAGGGAATTAACTTCATTAAATATTTCATACTATAAAAATAACAGTTTGTCTTAGTCTGTTAGGGCTGCTGTAACAAAATACCTTAGAGTGGGCAACCTATAAACAATAGAAATTTATAGCTCATTTTTCTGGAGGCTTGGAATTCCAAGATTAAGGCATCAGCAGATTCAGTGCCTGGTTTGAGGCCACCTTATCGTAGATGGCACCTTCTCTGTGTCTTCACATGGTGGTACAGCAAACAGTCTCCCTCAAGACTCTTTTCTAAGGCACCTGACACCTCCCAAAGGCCCCACCTCTTAACATCATCCCCTTTGGGGTTAGTTTCAACATGTAAATTTTTGTGGGGAGGAGGCACAAACATACAGACAACAGCACAATTAATATCAAGCTAATTCTGCAACCACCAATTTAACAACTGATGACAGCAACAATTAACAATGTATATTAAAGCCACAGGGTGAAAATTTGTTGGGGATAGAACCAAGTCTAAAAATATCATCTTAAAAATTAGTTATGAATTACAGATGTGAAATGTACCTGTGCAATAAAAAGATATGAGAGATACCAACTTTACCAAATGCTAATGTTAGAATCACAACAATGGAATAAACTGACATTATACAATTCTTAGTATATTTCAATGGTGAATATACATCAACTATGTAGAATTCATGTCAACATATTTTACTTAAATTTAGTCATTAGGGGACCATCTGACAAATCCAGGATATGGGACATTCTGAAAGAAAATAGCCTGGATTATTAACAAATATTCCTGATTTAAATGACACACATTCATGTGAACACACACACACACACAGAGCAGGGGCACTGTTCTACAACAAAAGAAACTCAAATACAAAAATAAAATTAAATATAATGAGTGATTTTTGCTGGATCTCAGTTAAAACAATCTGAATAAGGAGTATATTTTGCTAATATTATTATATCAATTTTAAATTTCTTAACAGCATTATCGGTATTGTGATTATGTATGAGAATTTTTTTTTCTGAGTAGATACCTAATTATGTAGTTAAAGGAAGTATCATAATATCTCCATCTTACTTTCTAAATGATTCAGAAAAGAATGCAGAAAGAATGTAAATGTTGTAAAATGTTAATAGAAAATTCAGGTAAAAAGTATTTGTTGTATTCGTTTTTCAAATTTGTATAGCTTTAAACATTTTTTAAATACAAAAGTTGAGGGAGTACTATGAACACCTGTATGCTGGCAAATTGGATCCTCTAGATGAAGTGAATGAGTTCCTAGAACCCACAACCTAACAAGATTAAATCATGAAGAAACAGAAAATGAGATTAAAACTATAACTAGTAAGGAAATTGAATTAGTAATCAAAAAGCTCCCAATAAAGAAAAGCCCGGGACCAGATGGCTTCATTAGTGAATTCTACCAAATTTTTAAAGTAAATATAACACTAATCCTTTACAAACTCTTCCAAATGATTGAAGGGAGGGGAATACTTCCTAATATATACTATGACACCAGCATTACCTTGATACCAAATCCAAACAAAGACAGTACAAGAAAAGAAAACTACAAAACAATATCCCTTATAAATATTGATATACAAATCTTCAACAACATAATACCAAACCAAATTCAACAATATGTTGGAAACGTTATACACCATGACCAAGTGAGATTTATTTCTGGAATGCAAGGATGTTTCAGCATATGGAAATCAATCAACACAACACACCACATTAACAGAATGAAGGAAAAATCCCTTATCATCATATCAACTGATGCATAAAAAACATTTGACAAAAATCAGTACACTTTCATGATTTAAAAAAATCATTAAAAAAAACTAGGAATAGAAGCAAATTACTTCAATACAATAAAAGCCATATATGAAGCTCACAGCCAACATCATACTCAAAGATGGAAGACTGAGTGCTTTCCCTCTATTTTTAGAAATAAGACAAGGATAATATATTTTGCCATGTCTATTCAACCTAGTACTGGAAGTTCTAGCCAGAGCAACTAGGCAAGCAAAAGAAATAAAAAGTATCCAACTGGAAAGAAAGAAGTAAAATTATCTCTGTTCACAGATGACATGATGTGATATGTAGAAAACCTTAAATACTTCACAAACAAAAAATACTAAACTAACACATGAATTCAGTAAAGTTGCAGGATACAAAAATAAAAATGCAAAAATCAGTTGCATTTCTGTATATTAACAATGAATGAAAAGAAAATTAAGAAAACAATTCCATTTACATATTATAAAAACTGATAAAATATTTAGGAATAAACTTAACCAAGAGGCAAAAGACTTGTACGTTCAAAACTATAATACCAAATGTTGCTGAAAGAAATTAAAGAAGACACTAATAAATGGAAAGACATCCTTTGTTTACGGATTGAAGACTTAATATTGTCAAGATGTCAACACTATCCAAAGTAATCTACAAATTCAATGCAATTCTCATCAAAATTTCAATGAAGTTTTTGTACAATTAGAAAAGTTCATTCTAAAATTTATGTAAGATTCTCAAAGGACTTAGAATGGTCAAAACAATATTGATAAAGAAGAATGAACTCAGAGATCTTACACTTTTTGATTTCAAAACTTACTACAAAGATATAGTATTCAAAACAGAGTGGTACTGGCATAAAGGGAGAAATGTAGATCAATGCAATAGACTAAAGGGCCCAAAAAATAAACCCTCATATATTCAGTAAAATGAATTTTGACCAGGATAATAAGGACATTCAATAAGAAAATGATGGTCTTTTCAGCAAATGATGTCGGCAAAACTCAATATCCACATACAAAAAAAAGAAAAAAACAAACTTGGGCTCATACCTTACTCCATAAACAAACATTAAGTTAAAATGGATCAAAGATCTAAATATAAATGCTAAAACAATAAATCTCTTAGAATTAAACATACGGAAAAAACTTCAGGACATTGGATTTGGCCATGATTTATTGGATGACACCAAAATAATAGGCAAAGAAAGAAAGAAAAAATAGACAAGTTGGATTTCATCAAAATTAAAAACTTTTGTGCATTAACCAACACTATCAACAGAGTGAATATACAACCCATGAGGTGCGAAAAATGTTTTCAAATCATATATCTGCTAAGAGATTTATATACCCAGAATATATAAAAGAACTCCTAAAACTCAACAACAACAAAAAAACCCCCAAAAACTGGCAAAAGACTTAAATAGACATTTCTCCAAAGAAGATAAATAAATGACCAGAAAGTAATGAAAATATGCTCAATATCACTAGTGATTAGGGAAATGCAAATCAAAACCAAAATAAGATACTACTTCTTGCCCTCTAAGGTTGCTGTTATCAAAAATATAAAATAAAATTTTAAAAAAACAGAAAATAACAAATGTTGGTGAGAATGTGGTGAAATTGGCATCAGTGGCAGGAATGTAAAATGGTGCAGTTGCTGTGGAAAAAAGTATGGCAATTCTGTACTATGTTTAAAAATTAAACATAGAATCACCATATGATTCAGCAATTCCACTTCTGTATATATACCTAAAAGAAGTGAAAACAGGGCATCAAACATATATTTGCATACCCATGTTTGTAGCAGCATTATTCATAATAGCCAAAAAGTGGAAGCAACCCAAATGTTCATCAATGGATGAACGGATAAACAAAATGTGCTATATACATAAATACTGGAATATTATTCAGCTTTTAAAAGGAAGAAAGTGTGACACATGCTACAATATTCATAAATCATGAAACATTATGTTAAGTGAAATAAGCCAGTCACAAAAGGGTATGATTCCACTTACACTAGATTCTTAGAGTAGTCCAATTCAGAGAACTAGAGAATAGAATGATAGAAATGAGAAGTTAACATTTAACAGGTACAGAGTTTCAACTGGGGAAGAAGAATAAGTTCTGGAGATAGATGTTGGTAATTGTTGCTCAAAGGTGTCCCTGTACTCAATACCATTGAACTATACACTTAAAAATTGTTAAAATGATAAATTTTATGTTATGTATATTTTGCCACAATAAAATAATAAAATAAAATAAATTTGAAGGAAGAAGCAGATTAGTTTAATATGGCATTAACCTCTCAGATTTCTTGTTATAACTTATAGCACTCTATTGACACTAAAATTTAGATGCAGTTGATAAACTCTTTCACATTTTTAATCAAGGAATTGTTTCACGCTTGAGTCCCCAGAGAAGACACAGTAAGTGAACATGCAGAGCAACCAAAGAACCACAGGATGATGCAGGTAGACAGAACCAGACTTCATTAGATCCAAATCCTTCAATTTATAAGAAAGAAAATATAGGTTTAGAGAGGAGAGTTGTCACTTTATTGAAATTAACCAGGGTTTTTAGTGGCAAAACCACAAATATTCAGATCTTCCAATAATAGTTAATATTAATATGGCTGGATGAATTTACACATTTTACTAGGATACCACAGGGTTGAGAAATAGCAAGGGAATTTTGCTTTAAAATGTAGCACACATGACATTTACTTCACAAACTTTAGTATTTAAAAAGGATCATGTTACTTTAAGAAAATCACATAATTTCAGACCATAAAACCTTTTCCCAATACCTTAATTAAAATTCAGTCTATATATTATTGGACCCACCTGCCCATTGCCACATCCACAGTGTGTGCATTTAGGTCAGTGAGATTTACACAGAGTCAAGCCTCTGGCGGAAGTCCACTGTGGCTCACTCTGGGGTCCAGCCTCTACAGACACCCCAAGCACCTTTACTCTATATTCCATTGTTAATATCCTAGGATATTGATAAGTACCTGAATCAGGAGTCCAGTTTAAGTCAGTATTTCTAATTTGTATACCTGGTCCAATATAGTTTACTGATATTTCATACTTAAATAGCTTCTCTCTTTATGTCTACTGTAATATAGTATGAAGAAAATATTTTCACATTGACTTATTTCATGTTGACTTATTTAACAAACATTTAGTAGATGCTTTCTATATAAAGGAGTCCAAAAATGAACAAGCCACACATTTATATTCTCAAGGAATTTTCAGTTTAGTGGAAAAAAAAAAAAACAACAGTTAAATTAGTAGATTACTGCACTACAGTTTTTGAGGCTAGCCTAGGCTGGGAGGGAGATAAGGCTTTCTAGAAGATATGCTGCCCTCACATGTAAATTAAGTTTTTCAATGATTTGCTAAATTCAATAGCCCCATGCATTTTTTCCAAGCTTACAACAGAAATGCCTGATTTTTTAAGCCTGCACAAAATTTAATTAAATGATATTAATTATCTAATAATACATACTAGTTACTTAGAATAACTTTGAGGACAGTGACAAATAAAAGTGAACATTATCTCTACCTCAAGAAGATTGGGATTTATGGGTGTGGAGTGATGAGAAGCTATGCATACATGCAATTCAAAAATTTGAGAGTTGAGACTTGTTGGTTGTTATTTCCCAATGCCTGGTGATGGGAGAATGTAGATACTTGATAACAGAGCAACAAACCTGTTTTGTTTTCCTTTATTTGGGATTGATCAAAGTATTTTAAGTCAGAAGTGGCTTGAATATAAACTCATTTGAGTAAAAAGATATATTTGGTAATACAATGACATCACAGGAATTTGAATAATCTGATAGAGTGCTTCCTTGGCTACAGTATAATCTAATCACATTTCACCTCTTCTGATTTAATTTATGCTGAACAATAACCTTAGTTTAAAATAAAAACAAATACCTGCTATTCAGGGGAAAACTGAAAGTAATTGGCTAGATTCATACTGCCTAACTGCAAGTGAAAGGCTACCTCCAACTTACTGTGAGTAATTTATTAACAAAAATAAAGGCTCATCAAATTCAAATGAGAAACTATGCTAAAAAATAAACTGCTAATTTGCAGAGCTGGAATCTTTCTAAAGGAAAGCTTTAGAGAAATACTTCATAATTTGGTTGATTTTTCACTTCTGATTTTGAAAAGATGTAACTTGAAGTATCATGCATATCAACCCTCTAGAGTTTTGGTTTTGTTTTTTTCCTTTGTGGATAATACAAAACTATTTCAGCCTATTTCACCTGAATCAATCAGCCAAGGTCTATGCACACGGTGGCACAATCAGCAGGGATTTGCAGTGCTAGAATGTTCAGTTCCTCCAATGCAGAGACAGACTGCTGTTGAAAACTATGGCCAAAAATGTTTTTGAAAGTCAACATGAGTTCCAGAAACTGATTATCATCACTCACTGATTAAGAAATCTTAAATTGGACCAAGCTTGGTTTCACCTCCCTCCCACCAATCACTGTCTCCATTTTTAGACTTACAGAGCTAAAAAAACACAGTGATTTGGGGAGAAATTTGCATATCACATGTGGCTATTTTGTAAATTGATGTTTATTTTGTTCCAAACAACATCGAAATCCAATGGGAAATGGTTGTTGAGTATTAATAAACTTTGGTGTAATTTTGTGTGTAATGATGCTTTTGATGTGATAGGAGTTCAATAATATTTATAATAATAAAAAATTGTTGAAAATAACCATAACCTGCT
This sequence comes from Daubentonia madagascariensis, assembly GCA_023783475.1. Lineage (NCBI taxonomy): Eukaryota > Metazoa > Chordata > Mammalia > Primates > Daubentoniidae > Daubentonia > Daubentonia madagascariensis. Next base: position 20,761,211 of record JAKFHU010000726.1, on the reverse strand, counting down.
CAAAAAGGTAAAACTATATGGAAAGAACCAGTGGTTGCCACTGACTGTGACTGGGAACAAGATTTGACAACACAGGGCTCCACATTACTTTTTGAAGAGATGGAACTGTTCATTTTGTTGATGTAATGGTTGCATAATTGTATGTATTTTTGTTGCATTAGATTTATATTATCTGTCAAAAGTTATAGAACTGATGATGAATTTTTCTATATGTGAATTATATCTCAATGCATCTGACTTTAAAAATAAAAACTCTGAATATTATATGGGCTACATTATTGCAAAGTTCAATATTTTAAAGAGCTTATATAAAAGATGCCATGCAAGTACTTAAAATGTACCTTTACAACGAAAATGCCTATTAACTTCTACCTACGTCTATTTTACCTCATATTGCCTGCAGAAATTCCATGAGGCAACAGGATTTTTCCTTTGCTTGTAGCTATGGCTATACTGGGCTAGAAAAACAGCAAACTGGAGTAAAGTTAAACTTCAACAAGAGTTCTTTATTAGAACAACCACAAAAACCTGCCTCAGTTCAACCACAGGCTGAAACCTTAGTGTACACTCTAAGGAACTCAAGAAACAAAACTATAAGGCTTGAACTACAGTGCCACTCAAGATATAAAAGGTTTTCCTTGCTAGGCTTTTGTTCTTCTATTTGACTTTATTTATGCTATGGAAAACCCTCACAATCAGGAGGACTCTGATATATGCCAGAGATCTAAGAAAAAATGTAACAGCCCTACTATAGATCCAGTTTCTCATTTAAACTTTAAATCTCATGCCATCCATATTTGCTTCTCAGTAAGAAGGTCCACCTTCCCTTCTTCACTCATCTCCACTGCTTGGCATTACAGGCAAACCTCATTTTATTGTGCTTCACTTCATTGCACTTAGCAGATATTGTTATTTTTTACATATTGGAGATTTGTGGTAACCCTGTGTTGAAAAAGTCTATTGGCATCATTTTCCAGCAGCATGTGCTCACTTCCCGTCTCTGTGTCACCTTGTAATAATTCTCACAATATTTCAAACTTTCTCATTATTATTATATCAGTTATAGTGATCCATAATCAGTGATCTTTGATATTACCAATGTCATTGTTTTGGGGCCCCATAAACCATGCCCATATAAGACAACAAACTTAATAAATGTTTTGTGTGTTCTCAATGCTCCACAGACCGGCTATTTGACTGTGTCTCTTTGAGTCCCCAGGCCTCTGTATTCCCTGAAACACAACAATGTGGAAATTAGGTCATTAGTAACCCTACAATGGCCTGTAAGTGTTCAAATAAAAGGAAGAGTTATACAACTCTCACTTTATATAAAAAAATAGAAATGATTAAGCTATGTGAATAAAGCATGTTGAAAGCCAAGATAAGCCAAAATCTAGGTGTCTTACACCAAACAGTTAGCCAAGTTGTGAATCTATAAAAAAGATTTTTGAAGGAAATTAAAAGTGCTACTCCAGTGAGCACATGAAAGATAAGAATCAGCCTTATTGCTTAGGTGGGGAAAGTTTTAATGGTCTGGATAGATGGTCAAACCAGCCACAACATTCCCTTAAGCCAAAGTCTAAACCAGAGAGAGACCCTAAATCTTCTCAATTTTATGAAAGCCAAGAGAGGCGAGGAAGCTGCAGAAGAAAAGTTGGAAGCTAGCAGAAGTTGGTTTATAAGGGCTAAGGAAAGAAGTCTCTCCATAACACAAAAGTGCAAGGTGAAGCAGCAAGTGCTAATGGAAAAGCTGCAGCAATCTGTCTGGAAGATCTAGCTAAAATTATTGATGAAGGTGGCTACACTCAACAACAAATTTTCAATGTAGATGATACAGCCTTGTAGCAGAAGAAGATGCCATCTAGGATTTTCATAGTGAAAAAGGAGAAGTCAATGCTGGCTTCAAAGCTACAAAGGACAAACAATGCAGGAAATGAATGAAAAACTTACTAAGGAAATCAAATTATTTAAAAAAATCAAACAGAACTTCTGGAAATAAAAAAATCATTCAAGGAAATACCAAACACAGTGGAAAGCCTTTAGAATAGGCTACAACAGGCAGAAGAAAGAATCTCAGAACTTGAAGAAAATACCTTCAAATTAAACAAGTCAGTCAAAGAAGAGGAACTAAGAAATAAGAGGAATGAACAAAACCTACAAGAAATATGGAAATATGTAAAGAGGCCAAACATAAAAATCATAGGCATCCCTGAGGGTGAAGAAGAAAATACACAAGTGTTGGAAAATCTACTTGAGGGAAAAATTGAGGAAAATTTCCCTGGTCTTGCTAGAAATCTAGATATCCAGGTACAAGAAGCTCAAAGGGCCTTTGGGAGATTCATCACAAAGAGGCAATCACCACAACACATAGTCATCTGACTGGCCAAAGTAAACATGAAAAAGGCACTCCTATGAGCTATAAGGTGAAAGCATCAGGTAACTTACAAAAGAAAACCCATCAGACTAAATGCAGACTTCTCCGCTGCAACCTTAAAAGCCAGAACAGATTGGGAACACAATCTCAGTCTTCTCAAACAGAAAAATGGCCAACCTAGAATTTTGTATCCTGCAAAACTAACTTTCTTATTTGAGGGAGAAATACACACTTTCTCAGATAACCAAACACGGAGGTAATTTGTCAAGACCAGACCTGCCCTGCAGGAAATCCAGACGCATAATACCGAAGACAATAACAACAGAACAAAAACAACCCAATGTAAAATCAAGCCAGAACGTAAAGGCTCAAGAAGTAAAGCAAGAAGAAATCAACTATAAAGTCTACTAACAAACAACACAATCAATACTTTCAATATGTTTCAATACTGCAAGGTGACATAGGCTAGGAATAGGGAGGAATGAAAAAATACAAGCCGATCTTCTGTCAAGCCATCTACACAAAAGGGACTCATTCAAATTCAATATGAGGGATGGAAAACAATATTCCCAAATGGAAACCAAAAGAAAGCTGGTGGCCATTCTCACACATAACATAGATTACAAATCAGCAAAAGAAAGAAAACAAAGAAGATCATTATATAATGGTGAAGGGAAAATCAATAAAGGACATAACAATCCTAAATAATGAATAACACAGGTGCCCCAGATTCATAAAGCAAACACTCATCTTAAATTTAACGAAATGTATACCAGACACACCACAGACCAGATTGGACCATCCTGCAAGGGAAATAGGTCAAGCAGAATAGGACAAAGAAATTGGAAAAATGGACTCAGACAAATTGACAAACAGCATTCCAAAATTCATCCCCAACTGAATCCATTCTTCCCATCAGCTCATGGAACATTCTCTAAGATTGTCACATCCTAGGACAGAAAGTCTCAAAAAATTTTAAAAAGAAATTAATCATTATGTTCTCAGACAAAGTGGGATAAATTAAAATAATTCCAACAGAAACACTCAACTCTACAGAAAGTCATGGAAATTAAACTACACTGCTGATGCTATTGGGTAAGGAGGAAATTAATATGGAAAAGATTTCAAATAATTTACAAAGAACCAAGTTGACAAAACGGATTCAAAACGGGTTCGAAAGAGAGTCATAAGCGTAAATTTTGCCTAATGCTCATCCAAAAGACAGAAAGATCACAAAGCAACAATCTAATGAATCATCTCAAGGAATTGGAAAAGCAAGAGTAAACTAACTCCAAACCTAGCAGAAGAAAAGAAATAGCTAAGGTCAGAGCAGAACTAAATGAAATAGACAACAAAAGAATTAGGGAGCACAGTTTGGGGGATGTCCACGATTGTAGCTCTGACATGGGCAGTGCATGGGCAATATATATAGCCAAAGTGTTGTACTCCCATAATATTCTGAAGGAAAATAAAAGAATTATTAACAGAAAATTAATGAAATAAAAAATAGGTTCTTTGAAAAGATAAACAAAGTTGGCAGTCCTCTTGCTAGATTAACCAGAAACAGAAAAGAAATACCAATAAGCTCAATCAGAAATGAAAAAGGAGATATTACAACTGATACCATGGAAATACAATTTATCATCTCTGAATACCATAAAAGTCTCTATGCACATAAACTTGAAAAGGTTGAGGAAATAGACAAATTTATGGAAATACACACCTCCCTAGGCTCAATCAGGAAGAAATAGAATTCCTGAACAGACCAATATGAAGTAACAAAATTGAAGCAGCAATAAAAAATTCCACAACAAAAAGAAGTACTGGACCAGATGGTTTCACAGCTGAATTTTACCAGACCTACAAAGAAGAACTGGTATGTATACTGCAGAAATTATTGCATAGCATCAGGAAGAAAATGACCCTCTCTAACTTATTCTATGAAGCCAATATCACTTTGATACCAAAACCAGGAAAGGACATAACAAAAAAAGAAAACTACATACCAATATCCCTTATGAATATAGATGCAAAAATTCTCAGTAAAATCATAGCAAACTAAATTCAGCTGCATATCAAAAAAATAATCCACCATAATCAAGTGGGCTTCATCCCAAAGATACAAGGATGGTTCAACATATGCAAGTCCATAAATGTGGTTCACCACATAAATAGAAGTAAAAAAAACCATATGATTATCTTAATAGATGCAGAGAAAGCATTTGACAAAATTCAGCACTCTGTTATGATAAGAACTCTTAACAAAACTGGCAAAGATGGAACATATCTCAATATAATAAAAGCCATATTTGACAAACCCACAGCCAACATCATACTGAAGGGGAAAAATTGAAAGCATTCCTTCTTAGAAATGGAACCAGACAAGTTTTCCCACTGTCACTACTTCTGTTCAACATAGAGCTGTTAGTCCTAGCCAGAGCAATCAGGCAAGAGAAGGAAATCAAGGGTATACAAATAGGGAAAGAAGTGGTCAAACTATTGCTCTTTGGTGATGATATCTTATATCTAGAAAATCCCAAAGATTCTGCCAAAAGACTCCTGGAATTAATAAATAAATTCAGCAAAGTCTCAGGTTACAAAATCAATGTACATAAATCAGTAGCATTCCTATACTCCAACAACTGTCATGCTAAGAATCAAATCAAAGAATCCATACCTTTCACAATAGGAACAAATAAAACAAAATACCTAGGAATATAATTAACCAAGGAGGTGAAAGACCTCTACAGGGAGAACTATGAAACTATGAAGAAGGGAATTACAGAGGATGTAAACAAATGGAAAAACATATCATGCTCATGGATTGGCAGAATCAACATTTTTAAAATGTCTATACTACCCAAAGTGATCTACAGATTCAATGCAATCCCCATTAAAATACCAACAACATTTTTCACAGATCTAGAAAAAACAATTCTATCCTTCATATGGAACCAGAGAAGACCCCGAATAGACAAAGCAACCATAAGCAAAAAGAACAAATTGGGAGGCATCTCCTTACCAGACTTCAAGCTATGCTACAAGGTTATAATAACCAAAACAGCATGGTACTGGTACAGGAACAGAGACATAAATCAATAGATCAGAACAGAGAACCCAGATATAAAACCATCATCATATTACCATCTGATTTTTGACAAAATAGACAAAAACATACACTGGGGAAAAGAATCCCCATTCAATAGAAAGTGATGGGAAAATTGGATAGCCATGTGTAGACTAAAACAAGATCTACATCTCTTACCACTCGCAAAAATTAATTCACAATGGATAAGAGACTTAAATCTAAGGCATGATACTATAAGAATTCTGGAAGAAGAGTTTTGAAAAACTCTTATAGATATCAGCCTAGGCAAAGAATTTATGAGGAAGACCCCACAAGCAATCACAGCAACAAAAAAATAAATAAATTGGACCTGATTAAATTAAAAAGCTTCTGCACAGCCAAGGAAACTATCAATAGAGAGCAAATAGACTACCTACAGAATGGGAAAAAATATTTGCATGCTATACATCTGATAAGGGCTAATAACCAGAATCTATAAAGAACTCAAGCAAATCAGCAAGAAAATATTAAACAACCTCATTAAAAAGTGGACAAAAGACATGAACAAAGGCTTTTTAAAAGAAGATAGACTACTGGCCAATAAACATATGAAAAAATTCTCAAAGTCTCTAATCATCAGGAAATACAAAGCAAAACCACAATGAGATATCACCTAACTCCAGTTATAATGGCTTTTATGAAAAAGTCCCAAAACAACAGATGCTGATGTGGATGGGGAAAAAATGGAACACTTATACACTGTTGGTAGGACTGCAAACTAGCACAACATCTTTGGAAAGCAGTATGAGATACCTCGAAGAAATAAAAGTAGACCTACCATTTGATTCAGCAATCCCACTACTGGGTATTTACCCAAAGGAAAAAAAGCCATTTTATCAAACAGACACTTGCACTTGAATGTTTATTGCAGCACAATTCACAGTCACAAACATGTGGAAACAGCCCCAGTGCCCATCAATATATGAGTGGGTTAATAAAATGTGGTATATATATACCATGGAGTATTACTCAGCCATAAAATAATGATGAACTAATACCTTTTGTAACAACCTGGATGGAACTGAATACCATCCTTCTAAGTGAAGCATTGCAAGAATGGTAAAACAAACACCATAGGTACTCAATTAAATTGGAACTAATTGATCAACATTCATGGACCCATATGGTAGTAAAATTCAATGGAATTCAAGCAGATGGGAGGAGGGAGAAGGGCTTGGGTAAATTCATTCCTAATGAGTACAATGCACACTATCTGGATGATAGGCACACTTATAACTTTGATTCAAACTGTACAAAAGCAATTCATGTCACCAAAACTTTTGTATTACTACCCCCATAATATTCTGAAATTAAAAAAAAAAAAAAAAAGCTTCCAAGGACAGGTTGATTATCTTGTTAGAGGTTAATGCAGCTGGTGACTTAAATTTGAGGCCAATGTTCATTTACCATTTTGAAAATCCTAGGGCCCTTAAGCATTATGCTAAATCTGCTTTGCTTGCTCCCTAGAAGTGGAACAACAAAACCTGGATGACAGCCCTTCTGTTGACTCTATGATCTTCTGACCATTTTAAGCTCACTGTTGAGACCTACTACTCAGAGAAAAGATTCCTTTCAAATACTGATGCTCATTGACAATGCACGTAGTCATCCAATAGCTCTGATGTACATGTACCAGGAGATTGACGCTGTTTTCATGATTGCTAACACAACATCCATTCTGCAGCCCATGGATCAAGGAGTAATTTTAAATTTAAAGTCTTATTATTTAAGAAACACATTTTGTAAGTCTATAGCTGCCACAGATAGTGATTCCTCTAATGGATCTGGGCAAAGTCAATCGAAAACCTTCTGGAAAGGACTCACCATTTTAGATATCATTAAAACATTCATGATTTATGGGAAGAGGTAAAAAATAGCAACATAAACAGGAATTCGGAAGAAGTTGATTCCAACCCTCACAGTTGACTTAAAGGGGTTCAAGACTTCAGTGGAAAAAGTAACTGAAGAGGTGGTGGAAATATCAAGACAATATTAGAATTAGAGTTAGAAGTAGAATCTGAAGATTTAACTGAATTGCTGCAATCTCATGATAGAACTTTAGCTACCTAGGAGCGACTTCTTATAGATGAGCAAAGTAAGTGTTTTCTTGAGATGGAATCTACTCTTGGTAAAGATGCTGTGAACATATTGAAATGACAATAAAGGATTTAGGCTATTACATAAACTTAGTTGGTAAATCATTAACAATGTTTGAGACGATTGACTCCAATTTTGAAAGAAGTTCTATTGTGGGTAAAAAGCTATCAAACAGCATTGCATGCTATAGAAAAATCCTTCAGGAAAGAAGGAGTCAATCGACATGGGAAACTTCATTGGTGTCTTATTTTAAGAAATTGCCACAGCCACCCCAATCTTTGGCAATCACCCCCACCCCCAATTAGTCAGCAGCCATCAACATCAAGGCAAGATCTTTCATCAGCAAAAAGATTAGGACTCACTGAAGGCTTAGATGATCTTTAGCATTTTTCAGCAATAAAGTATTTTAATTAACATATGTACATTATTTTTTAGACAATGCTACTGTACATTTAATAGACTAAAGTATAGTGCAAACATAATTTTGAATGCACTGAGAAGACAAATAATTTGTGTGACTCCCTTTGTTGCAATATTCACTTTTCTGTGGTGGACTGCAACGGAGCCCACAGTATCTCCAAGGCAGGCCTCTAGTTTTAAATGTTGCTTTTCACGTGGTGGTTTGAACTACTCTTAAAGAACGGAAATTTATTTTCAAAGCTACCTGTGCTGCCCACCTCTCCCAAACATAGACGATTTCTAACTTCATAACCTTAGAACCTAACACAGTTTTTAAAAGTAACAGGTTCTAAGTAATTTTTTTAATTAAGTAGGATAAAGTAAATCAGTAGCGGGAGGGTATATTTTACTGTTGCTTTTTACATTCTCTCTTAGTTTTCCAAACCCTGGTTCTGAGACTAATTTGATTAGAGGGAAAAGCCTCTTCTTCCATAAGACAAGCAAACTACTCAGAGATGTTTCCACTTACCAGTTTTGTATTTTATATTGAGCTATCTAGACACTCCTTTGCATCACGTTGCTTGAAAATTCTAATACGATTTTTAAATTACAGACAGGAATGTAAGTCACTCTAGCACTTCCTATAGATCCCATTATCTGTATACATTATCTGCATAGAGTTTGTGTTCCACTGAAACATTCTGGTTTAATTATTTCAAATGTGGGTTAAGTAGTCATGTCAGTAGTGCGTTTTTTACTGTGTTTATTTTTTGGTTATAATATTATATTTGTGATATTATCAAACTTAATAGAATTTTCCACCTTTATCAGTATGAAGAACTAGATATTCTTGATATTATTATATCTAGAGTCTTTTTACTGGAATACAGCTAGCTTGGAGATAAATTATGACATAACTCATTTGAAAGATAGAGAAATATTCAGGTCCTGAACTAACATGGGCATTCAGTGAAGCCTAGGGCAATGTATGGCACATAGGCTGTTCAATAAATATCTGTGGTAGGTCTTAACGCCATTTTTGCCCTGTGAGCAAATGCCAAAAAAGGGGACAAAAAAGGGGGGATTATTTTTACAATATTGAGAGAAAATAACTATCAATCTAAGATTTGGAATGAAAGTAAAAAAGTGCATTTTCAAGTACAGAAAAATGAACAGTATTTACAACCCAGGGTATCACTAAATAAGTTTCTTAAAAATATAGTTCTGGAGGAAATAAAATGATCCCAGAATGAAATTTTGAGATTTAAAAAAAGTGAGAAAAAAATATTCAGTTAAATGTAAACAAATGTTACATGAATAAAATAATAATAATAAGTTGTAAAGTGTAAGGTTAAAAAAATAAAAGAAGACAGGACTAAATTGGACAATAAGAGGATGATAGCTGGGAAAGAGTTAAGAGCTCATGGGTTCTAAGGTTTTTTTATTATTTGCAAGAAGGTGTAAGACATAGTTTACTAAGATATTCATGTTGCAAAGTTAAGCACCAAATATTCATGATTAGATATTAAACATATAATATCTTATGACCAAGTTTGGTTTATCACAGGAATACATCATTGGTTTTACATTAGATATTAAATTAATTAACATATCATATTTAGTGATTAAAATCCCTATACTGTATAATCATTTTAATAGAACCAGAAAGCACATTTGGTAAAATTCAATAACCATTTTTATTTAATTTGAAATAATTGAACGATTCTGAAAAATTTATAGAGAAGGGAAGATGTGGTATAGATACTAAAAACCTACATAATGCTTTTAATTTTTTTATTTTTAAAATTATATTTGTATAAATTTATGGTGTAATTTTGTTACGTGGACATATTGCATAGTGGTGAAGTCAGGGCTTTTAGGGTATCTACCACACAAATAATGTACATTGTACTCATTAAGTAATTTCTCATTATCCACTCTACCTTCCACCCTCCCACTTTTCTGAATCTCCATTGTCTATCATTCAACTTTCTATGTCAATGTGTACACATTATTTAGCTCCCACTTATAGGTGGGAACATGTGGTATTTGTTTTTCTGTGCCTGAGTTGTTTCACTTAAGATAATGGCCTGCGGTTCCATTCATGTTGCTGCAAAAGACATGATTCATTCTTTGTTACAACTGAATAGTATTCCATTGTGTGTACATGTACTGCATTTTCTTTATCTAATCATCTGTTGATGGTTGATTCCATATCTTCACTATCGTGAATAGTGCTGTGATAAACATACCAGTGCAGATATCTTTTTGATATAATGATTTATTTTCCTTTGGGTAGATATCCAGTAGTGGGATTGCTGGATTAAATGGTAGTTCTATTTTAAGTTCTTTGAAAAATCTCCATATTCTTTCCATAGAGGTTGTACTAACTTGCATCTCCACCAACAGTGTATAAGCACTCCCTTTTCTCTGCATCCTCACCAACATTTATTATTTTTTTCTTTTTAATAATAGCCATTCTGACTGGGGTGTGATGATATGCTTATAGAGAAATATTATAAACATTCCTCTCTCTCTTATACATATAAAACAAGTATGGCCATTATCAACATTTCTATTAATTTTGTATTGCTGTCTTACCTAGAAATACAAAAAAGAAAAGGCAAGTTACTTATTATTCTCAGAGGTTACATACATACTTTTAAAATAAACAGTGTAAATTGCAATAAATAAGTTAACCAGCAATAGCCTAAAAAATATGCCAAAAAATTCTTCAAGATCTTTGTAAAATGGAGTGGGATATATTGAAGAAAGCCTGAATGAATAAAGAGATGTGCCTATCACTGAGTGAAAAGCCTCACTAACATCACTGTGTCAGATCATCACAAATTGATTTATAGATATAATTGAGTAATCATAACAATTCGACACAAGATTTTTCAAGCAATATTCTAAAATTTGTAAGCAGAGAAAATTATTAGAAATATCCAAGACATTCTGGAAATGGTTGAAAAGAGAGAAGGCAGAACATTAATGCTTATTTAAAGCTGTATTAATTTTACAGTATATCATTGGCACAAAGAAAGACAATTTAACTTGTGAAACAGAAAAGAAAAGTCAGAAGTAGATATATGCAAATAGAGAAGCATGATATATATGGCACATCTAAAATTTTGGAGCAGTGGGTAAATGATGAACATTTAATAAATGGTGCTGGAATAATTGCTTATCCGTATAGTTAAAATGAAATTTAATGCCGAAATCACACAAAACTGAAATCAATTCTAAATCATTTAGAAAATAAAATGTGAAAGGCAAACTTTTAAGATAATCCTAAGAAAATATGGGTGAATATCTTTATGGTCTTTAAACTATAAAATGTTTAAGATGGTGGAAAAAGAGCTGACCATGAAGAGATAAATTAATTTGATAACAATAAATTCAGAATTTTTATTTAAAATTTGTGAAAAGACAAACTACAGAGAAAATATTCACAGCATATTTGAACCACAAATTAATAATATTAAATGACATTACAAACTCCTAAATTTCAAAAAGAAAAAGATCAATAGTTTAAGAAGAAATTCCTTTGAAGTCTTTCCTTTTTTTTCTTTTTTTCTTTTTTTTTTTGGTATAGGTATTTATTGCTATAAACTTCCCTCTTAGTACTGCTTTTTCTGTATCCCATAGGTTCTGGTATGTTGTGTTTCAATTTTTGTTTGTTTGAAGAAATTTTTAAATTTTCTTTTTAATTTCTTCATTGACCAATTGTTCATTCTGGAGTATGTGTCTAAATTTCCATATGTTTGTACAATCTCCAATGTTCCTCTTCTTATTGACTTTTAGTTTTATTCCCTCCATTGTGGTTGAAAAATGATGCTTGATATGATTTCAACTTTTTTTAATTTTTTGAGACTTCTTTTGTGGCCTACCATGTGGTCTATCCTGGAAAATGTTCCATGTGCTGATGAGAAGAACATGTATTCTGCAGAAGTTAGATGAAATCATATTTAACAATATTTTTTTGTATATTTTTAAAAAGCTAGGAGAGAAGAATTGTAATGTTCTCAACAAAAAGAAAAGATAAATGTTGGAGGTGTTAATTATACTGATTTGATCATTACTCATTGTATATAGGTGTCAAAATATCACATGTACCCCCCAAATATGTACAACTATTGTATATAAATTAACAATAGTCCTGAAATATTTGAATAAACTTTTCCCAAAAGAAGAACAATCAGTGGCCACCAAACAAATAAAAATATGTTCTTCCTCTTTTGTAATGTGGGAAAGAAAATTTATCTCCCTGAATTAACATTCATACCAACTACCTTTGCAAACATCTTAAAAAGTCTGACAATTCTAAAGAATGTTACATATTGAAGCAATGGGAATTTTAATGCTGGGGAAATTATTATTAACAAGTACCTGGGAAGCAAATTTAAAATTATTTATAAATATGTAATATGTGGCCCAGTAAATTCTCCTCATGGTTATATACCTTTGAATAATTTTTTGTGAGCATATATCAAGAAACATATAACAGAAAATTAACAACCATGTAGTTTGTAATGTAGCTTGAAATTATCAAAATACCTACTGACATAAAAATTAATATATGATGCTCTGTTTACACAATGCAATATTACAAATGGTAAAATAGAAATTAAGCCATGACTATTATCATCACAAGTCATGATTCATGTAGAAAATAATTACATGAATAAGGTACATATGAACAGAAAATCGAATAGAGATGAATCCAATTTTATCATGCACAAAACTAAGCAAAATTAAACAAAATATTTCTTAGTAATACATACATGCTTGCATATATACCCCTAAAATATGAAGAAGTTAGGTGATAGATAAGTAGGTGTGTATATTTATGTACATGTACATACATGAGCAAAGCAAGGGATGGTAAACAAAAACTTTAAGGCAGTTTTTAACTTCACTAGGAGAAGTAGGAAGTGCAACTAGGGAAGTTAAACAGTGTTGGTAATATTCTAATTCATTATTTGGGTGGTCAATTCACAGTATTTATTTTGTAAGGATGTTCCTTAGCTTACATTTAGTATATATATTCTTTTGTATGTATCAAATGAAAATATATTTATGAATTAAAAATTTTGAATTGGTATTCTGTAGCTGTTCTTTCAAAAACTGAACATGTCCTTGCCTGCTCAAAAAAAGGAGAATGTCATGAGGGACTTCTTAGGGCAGAGTATCCTCATGAAAGAAAAAAAGTTCAAATATGTAATTCTATTTGGGCTTCACATTTGATGTGTTTTCATTTTTATCACAAAACCACACACAGTAGAAGTCTTGAAGAGGTTATGAGGCCTGCCATAGAGTTACTTCCCTACTCATTTTCTCTTTAAACCAAGGAAGAGACTTGAAAGCATCTATTTGATTTCAAACTAATGTATATAAATTGTTTAAAAGGCAGAACCTTGTTTCTTCCTTAAGAAAGTGTTTTTTTGATGTAGGTACCAGGAATCTGCATTTTTAACTAACATCTCCAGAAGAAATGAATGAAGTAGCCTTCTGCTGAAATTTTGAGAATCCATTCTACAGTAATGGACTTGTACATTAACAGTGAAGAATGACTATTGCTCATTTCATTTTGGCACAAATCTCCTTATATGCTCACCTTGGCATCTGTGAGAAAACATTGAGCCCCTGTAATCATGATTTCTAACATAAAAAGAGAGTGAGTCATTCTTCACTATTAAAAAATTGTCAGAATTTCAACTGTATTTTTCATAGCTGTGCTAATCTCAAGGAGGTCTCATCAGGTCTACAACAACATATATCGACTTTGTGTTTCTTCCTATGTTTTAGTACTGAGGGAATTGTGAACATGTGCATCTGGAGCAGAAATCTTGTATTTGTTAGAGCTAAAAATCATAGGGTTTGCTCTAATTGCCATTTTCCAATAATTGTGCAATCTTAATTTAAGTAAAGAAAAAGAAACATTGATTTTGGCTTGTGAGTAAATCTTTCAGTGACAGCAATTAATCTTATTTTGTTTTTTAAAACTGCACATTTGGTGTGACAATTATCAAAGATTAATGATATGGAGAAACACAATACTGTTTCCTAATTATAATCATAGTATGATATTTGGTGAACACTAGTTTCAGAAAAGATTCTCAGAATCTCTTAGCAAATGCTATAACAACTGTCATGGTGTGTGATGGTCTAACACAACTTAAAAGTATATCTAGAAATTCTTGTTACAATTTAGTTTTGGGTTTGCTGTCTGATGGGTATACCTATCACCTAATGCTCTTATTTTGCATGGCTGTCCATGTTGATGACATTTTTCCCTTAGCTAAGAATTAAAATAATAATTCAGATATTTTAAACCTATTCTTTATATTACTACCTTAATAATTTGAAAAACATCCACACTTGAGACTATGTCTGATATAACTAATATCTGTCCATAAGTATGAGAAATTCATTCTAAAATAGTTTCCCCTCCAACTAGAATGGGATGCACATTCGTTTTTGTTCTGAAAAAAGGACAAAACACAGAATATGCCATAATTTCCATTTCAATACTAATCAAAAGGTGTCAGTAAACCAATTGGAAAGAAATGATCATACATGTTATTTATCTTGGTAAGGCAAGCTTTCTTTTTTTTTTTTTTTACAGAAAATGGTTTTTAAATATTACCTACACTGAGCAGCCTAGACATGACCCAGAATAGCAATCACTCCCAGTGCAGAAAAGTAATTGGACGGGGTCAAGTTTGGAGCCACATTTTTAAAATTTATGAGAATCTTGACTCCATTCTTACACATTGTTGAGGAATCTGACAGTCACAACTTAAAATTTAGGAGTCTCTACAGAGAACTATTTGGCAAGTTTTTATGGGGACTAAGATAAGATTCTTCTTCATTAAAGTTTAAGGGAAATTGTCCTACCATTCATTTTCGATATTGTAATGAAAATGAAAACACAGACCAAAAAGCCAATCTGAGCCCATTAGGGAAAATATTTTTAAAAACTCAACTTATCGCTGAGTAATACTCCACTAGAGACCATTCTTTTAAGTAAAGTATCACAAGAATGGAAGAACAGAAACCACATGTACTCACTGATAAATTGAAACTTATAGATCAACACTCATGTGCACATATAGTAGTAAATTTCAATATAAATCAAGCAGGTGGGAGGGGGAGGAGGGGATGAGTAAATTCATACCTAACAGGTACAATGCACACTATATGGACACACTTATAACTTTGACTCAAGCTGTACAAAAGCAATTCATGTAAACAAAATGTTTGTACCCCCATAATATTCTGAAATTAAAAAAGAATAAATCAGCTTCTTGGTATCTATCTGTAATGTCTCTAGTGATATTAGTTTAATTTCATTTTACTGCATACACACACAAACACACACACAAAAGCTTTAAAAAATGCATTGTTACCCATTTTTCCCACTAGAAAATTTATTCTACAGTAAAACAAAACTCCATTTTATCCAACTTGGCCTAATTCTGCTTATATGTCATAAAACAATTTATTTTCTGGGATATAATGTTTTTATTGCTGGCCTTGATTCTTTCTCTTTTAAACTTGGAGAAATGAAAACATTATGTTTTCAGCTGTGTGAACAAATCAATAAAAAGAAAAAAATGCCATTTCTTACATATGACTATATCTATATATCACAATAAAGAGAAATTTGAATTTAAAAAATATGAACAGCTAATTATGGAACACCTCCTAAGTGTTCCATAATTATACTACTATTTAATAAAAATATAGGCAGAAGCAAAAGACAAACTTGTTATGATAACTATATACTGTATACAATGTAACAAGTCTGGAGAAGCATGGAAAATAACATGATTTTAGTTAATTGTATCATATTCATTGATTTAATCTGGCCTTGTTTGTAAATATTTTATTTTATCTTTGTTTACTATTTTATTTCAAACTATTAAGGGGGTAAAAATGTTTTTGTTTACATGGATCACTTTTATAATGCTTGAGTCACAGCTACAAGTGTGTCCATCACCCAAATAGTGTACATTGTAACCATTAGGTAGGTTTTTGCCCCTCCTCCCCCTTCCCCCTGCTTGATTTCCACTAAGTTTTACATGCCTCTGTGCACACATGTGATCACTGGTTAATTCCAGTTTAATAGCTAGTACATGTGGTATTTGTTTTTCCACTCTTATGATACTTCACTTAGGATAATGGTCTTCAGTTCCATACAAATTGTTGCAAAAGGCATTAATTCATCCCTTTTTATGGCTGAGTAGTACTCCATAGTATATATATAACACATTTTGTTAATACACTCATGAATTGATGGGCATTTGGGTTGATTCCACACCTTTGCAATTATGAACTTTGCTGCAATAAACATTTGTTTGCAGGTGTCTTTTTGAGAAAATGACTTTTTTACCTGTGAGTGTATACCCAGTAGTGGGATTGCTGGATTGAATGGTAGGTCTACTTTCAGTTCTTCAAGGAATCTCCATACTGTTTTCCATAGATGTACTAATTTTCAGTCCCATCAACAGCATATAAGCATCCACACCAATATCTGTTGTTTTTAGACTTTTTTTCCCCTTTCTTCCATATATGTTTTTGGTTTGTTTTTTAATATTTTTTTATTTCAGAATATTATGGGCATACAAATGCTTTGGTTACATGGGTTACTTTTGTACTTGAGTCAAAGTTATAAGTGTGTAGTAAAAGCCATTCTAACAGGGGTAAGGTGATATCTCATTGGGATTTTAACTTGCATTTCACTGATGATTAGTGACTTTGAGCATCTTTTTCATGTATTTATTGGCCATTTGTCTATCTTCTTTTGAAAGCTTCTGTTCATGTATTTTGCCCACTTTTTAATGGGTTTTTTTTTCTTGCTGATTTTCTTGAGTTCTTTGTAGATTCTGGATATTAGCCCTTTATCAGATGTATAGCTTGTTAATATTTTCTCCACTTCTGTAGGTTGTCTATTTGCTCTGTCAATTATTTCCTTAGCTGTGAAGAAGCTTTTTAGTATAATCAAATACAATTTACTTATTTTTGTTGTTCCTATGATTGCCATTGGGGTCTTAGTCATAAATTTTTTGCCTAGGCTAATATCTAGAAGAGTTTTTCTTATATTTTCCTGTAGAATTCTTATGGTTTCATGCCTTATATTTAAGTCTCTTATCCATCTTGAATTATTTTTGTGAGTGGTGAGAGACAGGGGTCCTGCTTCATTCTTCTGCATGTGGCTATCCAGTTTTCTCAGCCCTATTTATTGAATAGGGATTCTTTTCCCCAGTTTGCATTGTTGTCTGCTTTGTCAAAGATCAGTTGGCTGTAGGTGGATGGTTTTATATCCAGGATCTCTATTCTGTTCCATTGGCCTATGTCACTATTTTTGTACCAATGCCATGCTGTTTTGGTTGCTATAGCCTTGTAGTATAATTTGAATTCTGGTACGTGATGCCTCTAGATTTGTTCTTTGTGCTTAAGATTGCTTTGACTACTCAGGCTCTTTTCTGGTTCCAAATGAAGTGTAGAATTAATTTTCATAGGATTTGTGAAATATGATGTTGGTATTTTGATGGGCATTACATTGAATTTGTAAATCACTTTAGATAGTATGGACATTTTAATAATGTTCATTCTACCAATCCATGAACAAAATATATTTTTCCATTTGTTTGTATCCTCTGTGATTTCTTTCCTCAGTGTTTCATAATTCTCCTTGTAGAGATCTTTCACCTCCTTGGTTTAAGTATATTCTAGGTATTTTATTTTCTTTGTAGCTATTGTGAATGGTATTGTGTCTTTGGACTCTCAGCTTGACTGTTATTGGTATATAGAAATGCTACTGATTTATGTATATTGACTTTATAACCTGAGACTTTGCTGAATTTGTTTTCATATCCAGGAGTCTTTTGGTGGAGTCTTTGGGGTTTTCTAGATACAAGATCATGTCATCAGTGAAAAGTGATAGTTTAACCTCCTCTTTCCTGATACAGATACCCTTTATTTCTTTTTCTTGCCTGATTGCACTGGCTAAGACTTCCACACTATGTTGAATAGGAGTGGTGACAGTGGGCACCCTTGACTTGTTCCAGTTCTTTGGGGGAATGTTTTCAACACCCCACTGCCAGAGCTGGACAAATCATCAAAGCTTTTTTTTTTTAGAATAAATAAAGAAACAATGGACCTAAACCAGACTCTAAATCAAATGGACCTAACAGACATTTACAGAACATTCTGCCCCAAAACTACTGAATATACATTCTTCTCAGCAGCACATGAGACATTATCCAAGATTGATCATATCTTAGGCAACTCAAAAGGCCTCAACAAATTCAAAAAAATCAGAATCATACCATGTATCTTCTCAGACCACAGTGGAATAAAACTAGAAATCAATCACAAGAGAAACACTCAAATCTACCCAAAGTCATGAAAACTAAAGAACTTTCTGCTGAATGACTACTGGGTCAAGAATGAAATTAAGATGGAATTCAAAAGATTCTTTGAACAGAATGACAAATGGGACACAAGGTATCAAAATCTATAGGACTGAACAAAAGTATTCCTCAGGGGAAGTTCATAGCCTTAAATGCCTACATCAAAAAGACAGAAAGATCACAAATTAACAACCTAATTTCACATTTCAAGGAACTAGAAAAGGAAAATCAAACCAAACCCAAAGCTAGCAGAAGAAAAGAAAGAACAATGGTCAGAGCAGAAATAAATGGAATGGAAAACAAAAAAATAATACAGAAGATCAATGAAACAGAAAGTTGGTTCTTTGAAAAGATAAACAAAATTGACAGACTGCTTGCTAGATTAACCAGCAATAGAAGAGAAAGGACCCAAATAAGCTCAATCAGAAATGATAAAGTAGACATAACAACAGAAACCACAGAAATACAAAGCATCATCTATGAATACTGTGAAAATCTCTATGCACATAAACTAAAAAATGTAGAGGAAATGGACAAATTCCTCAAAATACACAGCCTTCCAAGACTCAATCACGAAGAAGTAGAAGTCCTGAACAGACCAATAATGAACAATGAAATCGAAGCAGTAATAAAAAATCTTCCAACAAAAAAAAAGCCCCAGACCACATGGATTCACAGCCAAATTCTACCAGACCTACAAAGAAGTGGTGGTACCCATACTACAGAAATTATTCCATAACTAGAGAAGAAGGGAATTCTCCCCAACTCATTCTATGAAGCCAGTATCACCTTGATACCGAAAT
This sequence comes from Daubentonia madagascariensis, assembly GCA_023783475.1. Lineage (NCBI taxonomy): Eukaryota > Metazoa > Chordata > Mammalia > Primates > Daubentoniidae > Daubentonia > Daubentonia madagascariensis. Next base: position 20,741,987 of record JAKFHU010000726.1, on the reverse strand, counting down.
CAGGAAAGGACACAACAAAAAAGAAAACCTCAGACCAATATACCTTATGAATATAGATGCAACTATCCTCAGTAAAATACTAGCAAACTGAATTCAACAGCACATCCAAAAATAATCCACCATGACCATGTGGGCTTCATCCCAGGGATGCAAGGATGGTTCAACATATATAAATCAATAAATGTGGTTTCACCACATAAATAGAAGCAAAAACAAAGACCATATGATCATCTCAATAGATGCAGAAAATGCATTTGACAAAATTTAGCACCCTTTAATGATAAAAACCCTCAACAAACTAGGCATAGATGGAACGTATCTCAAAATTATAAAAGCCATATATGCAAGGCCACAGCAAACATCATGGCTGTCTTTATGATGTAAATCAAATTCCAAAAATTCTCTGAAAAATGAAGTGAAGAACACATGAACAATTTTTTATATATATGTCAAACATATATACATGTTTTCTTTAAATATCTATAAATTTAGCAAGTTTTCAAATTCCAAATTATTAAAACTTAATACAACAATGTTTGACTTTTTTTAAGCACAACATTTAGAATTGCTGGCATAAATAAATCAGGATGAGTACCCTTTTACCATAAAAATAGAAAGAGACATAGCCTGTTCTTGGCCACAGGAAATAAGTAAAGAAAATTGCCCATGCTTTACTATTTTATTTCCTTTTTTGAGATTAGAGAGATAATACAGTAATTACAAACAATTGATTCACTCACAGAATTAGAGATTGAAAGGTGAAAATAATTGAAGGCTATAATATTAGGTTGAACCATATGGATTAGCTAAAAAAAATATATAGCTGAAACAAAAGTCCTTAAAAAATATATAGCTGAAACAAAAGTCCTCATCATGTGAACTCAAGATGTTTGAACGTAATAAATCATGGGTTTATCAATAACCAAGCAAGTTATTTGAAGTCATTTTTAGTTTACTATGAATCTTAATATATAACATTATCAATAGAAAAGGTTAGGTTTAAATTTCCTATATAATAAAATCAGAATTCTACATTAAAATGCCTAGGAAATTCAAGATAAAACATCTTAGATCCTCATTTTCAGCTATTCACATTAAAAAAGAATTTGAGCTGAAAGATTCAAATACTAGTTCATAAAAGGATTGTGCAATGGCTGTACTGCCTTTCTAAATTACTTTGATTTATAAAGTAGATTTCAGAAGTTTTCAGGAATATGTTATACTAGTATATTTTTCGTATTAAGAAAGAGAAACATTTATATTTGAGTCAATTGTACTAGCAATGCTTTCATTTTACCAATGGAAATAAGAGAATAAAGGAAAAGTAATATTCTTTTAAAAAATGAAATTGTTAAGTAACCACGTTGGCTTGGATGCAAATGCTAAAGTTCTTCTCTCTTGTAGAGACTCTAAAATATGACCCAATCATGTTAATAACAAATAGAAACTCTACAGGGATGTTCATTCAGCTAAAGCCTGTATTCAGTTTACTCCTAGCATAATACCTAGTATTAATATACAGCAGATATTCAACAAATGTCTGCAAATAAATACCACACCATAATTGACCACTATGAATTAAAAGGACTGCAGTAGTTAGCCATGTTTTGCCTCCAGGAGAAGTCATAAGCTCACAAACACATCTAAGTGAGTAAGATAGATATATTAGCAGCAGCTGGGTTTGGGTCCACAAGTCCTGTACAATGGGTCTAGGCAGAGCACCAACAGCATTTAACAAAGCTAGTGATTTGTAGTTTAAGTCCTTGAAATGTATATTTTACCTCTTTGCAGAATTGAAGCTATTAATAGAATCAAGCTATCTTCTAGCAAATCACATGATCGCCTTAGTGAAGGTATTCTACCAGAGGCCGAGTAGGTCAGTGTATTAATTAGAGTAACACTAGCTGATGTAACAAAGAGATTCCCCCATATACAGCTTTTAAAACAAAATATATAAATATTTCTCAAGTGTGAAAATTTTAGGATGGTGCATAACTTGGCTCGAGGGATCCCGGTTCTTTCCATCCTATTCTTTAGCCATCTGATACAGCTTTGTCCTCATGTGCACCTTAAAACCAAGTCAGGGAAGTTTCTGTGCTTATATTTGGGAAAAGGTGGAGAAAGAGAGAACACTCAGATAAGAGACACATCACTTCAACTCTCAATTCATAGGAGAAAACTTAGTCATATATTCATATTTAGCTGCAGGACAGTTTAGGAAATATAGTCTAGCCATATTCATGGCTATAACTATAATACAAAGGAAAAAGGAATAATGAATTTTAATGGACATCTAGCATTACCCACTATTGACTTCAATGTAGTTAGCAGTTCTTCTATCTATGAAGAATCCTAAAACATTCCTGCCTGAAAATCAAGGTGACTGTTACCTCAAGTCCCCACACTTAACTCTGTATAGACTGAGAAAGGAAAAACAGTCTCACTTTGTTAGGAGAGAACACTCTTGAGTGTAAGGTACAAATTGTCCTCTTTAGCAGTTACCACCATCTTCTAAGTATTTTTGCAAAATCTGAGGGCAAGTTACTCCATGCTTCTACTAGTCCTAACTCCAAATACGAAGACCAGTTAGCAGGCAAGTACCTAAGGTCATCTCTGGCAGTCAGCTAAAATTCCAAAAGAGAATGATTTATGTTAACAGAGAACAAGTGATTTTGTCTTAGTATAAATATTAAAATTATTTAATATACCTTCTAAGAAATTGGTTCATATGATTGCAAGAATAATTGGAGACAAAAAGACAGAAAAACTCAAATGATTTTCTAACTTGCATAAGAAAATTGTTAAGCTAGACTTTGTGAGAATACACATATTAGTTATTTCTCTACATAAATACTGCAAATTATTAGTGCCATGCACTTATGGGTATGGATTAAATGTAACATAACAGTCAATTTTAGAAAAGTTAAACTAGCATTTCCAATGCACATACTAAGTTGAAGCATAAGAAATTGCCAATATTCAATTGTTTTTGATGTACTAAAGTAGCTAACCCATATGGTTCAACCTAATATTATAGCCTTCAATTAACACAGTTTAAAAATGTATATGATTTTAGAAAAAGAAATTGGTTTATTTCCATTAAATAAATATAGAATAAGTTTTTAAATAATATCTCAGTGATATTATCTGATAAATTCATATCTATCTTATTTTTTTGGTTTCAGGGTTACTTCTATAGGGCTATTTAACATCTATATAGTTACAATGCTACATATCTGTATAGTTCTTTACTATGTGTATAGTGCTGTTACTGTAATATATGATCCATAGAATGGCCCTTTGAAGCAGTTAGGGCAGTTACTACATGCCCCATTTTATAGGTAGAGAGATAGAAACCCATTCTTTAAAAGTCAGGTTCTAATATAATCTCTTCTAAGAGACCTTCTTTTTACTCAAATGTATGATATCTTTGGTCCTCCCTCATGTTCCCAAAGTACCAATGCATATCTCAATTACAGCACTTATTTTGGGCACCCTGATGCTTGCTCAATTGGCTTATAAGCTTCTACACATCTCTTCCTAAAATGACCCTTTGTCTGCAGCAGCCTGGCATGAAGAAGACACTCAATATATGCTTGCCATTTAGCATATTCTTTGCTAGTGATAAAGTGACTCTCCTACACACACACATACACACACACACACACTCACACACAGAGCATTTGGGAGTATATTAGAGTACACTAGATTTCAATGAAAATTAAGATGGGATGATTGAGATATGGATTCCATCACAGAAATGTAGACAACTTCACATTGAGTAAGAGACATTGCTCTTTTAAATACTTTGTGGATGTTGTGGCTTCTCAACCCCGGAGGAACTTCATTTCACCCTCTCTTCTCTTCTTATTTTTTGTTGTTTCCCCTTGTTATAAGCACTTTGCATTTTCTCCATTGCAAATGGAAAAGAAAATTCCTCTTTTTAACATATTCTCTCTCTCTCTCTCTCTCTCTGTCCCCACGCCCCACCCTGTCCATACTCTTGAGCCTGACTTTCTACTCAAAGAACTTATGATATAATTTTTCCAAACAAAGATAGTTCCCTCAATAGAGAATTCTAGTATCAGTTGTCAATGATTCCTGTCTTTGAAGATTCCTGTATAAACAAACCTCACATACCCAACAAGAGAAAAAGTGAATCCCAACACGCGACTATACTCTACCCTATAAAAGCAAAACTACATTCTGAGACAAGGAGGTGCAGATTGCCAATGAGGGACACTAAGGAAATTCCAAACTTATTCTAAAAACGAATTCCAAAGCCATTGAACTTTATAATTTAACATTTATATTTCATTCTTTCAAATAACTTAACTTATGAGAACTTGTTATTGAAGGCAAGAGTTAGTTGAAAAGGTGCCATCTGGAGGGCAAAAAGAAAAAAAATGTAGACAAGGCAGTTTGAAATATCTGCAGAATTTAGATATGTGACCCTTCACCTACTCATGTCAATTCTGATTAATTATCCCATTTATAAGCTTCTTGAAAAGAATTGATAAATGAATTATGATAATTGCCCTACATCAAGCAGCTGTTAAGTGAGCATCAGTCTTAAAACCCAAGTGTCTGATTTCAGGGTTAGGGTGCTCACTGATCACCACAACCCATAAAATACCTTTGTTTACTTAGAGGAATTTAAAGAGAATGAAGAATTCAATTTATGCACAGCATATGTAAAACTGCATTTCCATAGCTTACGCAATTTTGTACCATTTGCTCTTCACCTTACATATGGTATGGTATTTAGCCTTTCTCAAATTCTTTGAACTTAAAGGTTATGGTTTCTTTAGTCTCCATGGAAACACTGACAATATATTTGAGCATTGAGCGTTTTTTTGTTATCCATGTTAGCTCAGCAAAATGTACAGTCATCTCAGATAAATTGAAAATACAGTCTGCTGAAGCAAGTATTTTAAAATGAAGAGTCTTTTTTTTCTTTCATCAGCCTTAAATAATAGCTTTGTACTAATACTGATTTTCAAGTTAAGAGTTATGTTCTAAGAAATCACATCACCTTAGCCTCACATACTAAAAAGAATAATTTTTTTCTCTATCCTTGTTCAGTATTTGAAATCAATTTCCAGGTAAAGCATTTTAAATGGTAAAAGAGTTCAGTACATAAACTCATTCCATCTATTTAACTAGAAAAAGGATATATTTTTAACAGTTTTACTGGGTAATTAATTCCCAACAGTTTGACAGATTTGGGTTTGAGGTTTAGTAGTATGTGCTAGTCATATCTCACCTCACAATTTTCAAGGGCAGCCTGAGGTCAATTTGCATTTTTGTAAAACCCCTGTAGTGCAGAAGACAGCCAGAGCTGTCTGTGATGATTGCCATGTCACTTTTCTTGAACTTCTAGACATTGATAAGCACAATCTGTCAACACACATATAAGCAGAAATGCTGTAACCCTGTGCTTGACTATTTATTTTGCACACTAGGCTGATGAAATTGAGCCTTGACAGCATTGCAAGATGTTTCAATGTTGGTTCTTCTAAAAACTAATTCCAAAGCCACTGAATTTTGTAATTTAACATTTATATTTCATTCTTTCATTTCATAACTTATGAGATCTTGTTATTGAAGCAAGAGTTAGTGAAGTTAAATTAATTTGGATCCCTCCCTGTAGGGAATGAGATGCAATATCCAGTCAAGTCAATGGGATCTCTAGACAAAATGATTAAAAGGCAATTCTTATATTTTCTGGGACCTGAATAATTTTCAAATTGTTTAAAAACTCAAGCCTGTTTTATATCAGGTCAAAGCTTTTTGGTAAATCACAATAAACAAATCAGAATTGTATACTTCTTTGTTTTAAATTTCATGGTCAAAGTATTCTTGATACTTGAGATTCTCCTTGGAAGGACAATTTTCCTCAACATTTATTTGGGGATATCAAGCAAATTAGAAAAAACACTTTATTTCTATTGCCACAGAAAGCTAAACTGAACTTAATTTCCAAAAGTTCAGCCCTTTCTCTGCCTAAGAATCATAACAAGAAAGCAGTTCTCTTATGAGAACAGCTCAGCTCCCATGCCATTTTTGATGTTTTTCAGTTTGGTGTCTTTCAAGCCAGCTAGAAAAGAATAGACTAGAGGAAGATAAAGGTTTCCCTCTTTTTGAAAAGAAATAAAAAGCAAAAGAAATACCTGAAATCACACCCTAACTCAATGTTGAAGATAGAAAATTAACCTGCTATATAGTGTGAACTTAGAGATATATAAGGTTTAACTTCCTATAGCTTTAAACATCATATCAGTCCCACAACTTACTATATTTAATGTATTGTTTGGAAAAAATGAAAAACTTATGCTTCCCCAATCCCCAAACACAATTGTATTCTGGAGATAAATAGAGGAGTCAGTGATTTCAGATTTCACTGCTGAAATTATTAATTTAACATAACAACATAAAATAGCATTTCATGTGGGTTATTCATCAATAACAAACTTATATATACATGTTGATACTTGCCTATGATCCAGTCAGTCTCCATTGCACTGAACAAAGACTGTTCACTGTAGGAATGTACCTCTCTGTACATAAAAGAAGAGAATTAGTGATAAGAAATTTGTTTAAATTACACATCTATTCCATGTGTAAACTGATGATTATTAATAGAAGATTTTCTCACAATTTTAGTGTGCCAGTCCCAAGAGTGTGCAAAAAATTAATAGGTCAAGCATGAAAATAACCTTATTAACCAATTTATTAATTAATTCATTCATTTCTTATCATGGCTGTGCTGGACAGAGTCAGGTAAGTGGGTCAGAAGTTACAAAATAGATATGAAAGTGGGTGTCATTAGCACTTACGTGAGTCATGGAAATGAATGAAAATTCCAGAGGAGAGAGTGGAGCTTGAGATGATTTTGGGGAGCTTTATCCCGGGGAACACCAACTTGTAAAGAATTTTCAGAGAAAGAGAAGACCATGTCCTGGACTAAGGAAAAAATAATGAGAAAATATAAACTGAAAATCATTGCGTCATGAGAACCACAGGGAAAGGCTCTTCACAGAGAATTATCATGTGCTAAACCCTGCAGAGAGATCAAATAAAAAAGATTTGTTTTTTAACAAAATACGAAATATTTTGTTTTACAAAACATTGTTTTAACAAAATATGAGATAATTTATGCATAGTAGCTAGCCACAGCACTTTTGGTAGCTAGTAGGGAAATAAGCTAAATTTTAAATCTTTTGAGTAGAGAATTTGAGAGAGAAAATTTGGTGACAAGGAATGAAACACCTTGGCTGTAAAGGAAAGTAGACAAATGGAATACTAATTAGAAAGAGATTAATTAGATTGATGTTAAAAGATATTAAACTGGAAGAGATGAACATGCTGAAAGAAATGAGCTTGGAGTATAGGCAAATGGCTTAAGCATGATGAAATACTAGAGATGGCAAGAGAATATAGACTCACATTCTGGGAGTGGAATTTATTTTGGAGAAGAAAAGAAAGAGATCTTTCACTGAAATATGAAAGATAGAGGCAAAAAGTAACACAGATCTAAGGACAGATATGAGGGCCATTGAGTTAGGTTGAACCAGCGATGATGCCTATAATCCTCTGCTATGCCGCACACCAGACTATGAAGAGTCTGATTCCTGCCTTCATAAAAAGGGGAGCATTTTCTTCTCCCCTTTTTCAGCCATTACCTTTCTTTGTTATACTTGCTCTGCTTCAATTCTATTCAGGTTCATCTTACTATGGTGACATTTGCTCTTTATCCTTTTAAAAATCTGTTCACAAGACAAGCTAGACAGTCACAAAACATTTACAACCTACACACTAAGTGTTAGGAAATATTCTATGTTCTAGGCGTAAAGCCCATTATTTTGTGATAGTGAGTCATGCGTTGTCCAGAAAGCAGATCTTGTTTACTAAAATAGGTGCTGAATCATTCCTGTTTTCATTATTCTTATGCCAAACTTATTTTGGATTTAAGCATACAGAACTGATCTGGACCTGCGTTTAGTTTTCTACCAAGATTTGACTCGAATAATTATTCTTTCCTGTTAAAATCAGCAGCATTGGGTGAAATCAATGAGTGAAATGAATTGGGGCATGGGGCAAGTTCTCTATTGCATTTTGGATACATGTTTGTGAAATTCACCATACTATTGAAATAACCTTGTCAAATCTATTTTGAGCAGTCTCCATACATTTTTAAGAAGTGATCAAACATCAAAAACATATAACCAAATTCCTTACTAGAAGGAAATCTACATTATTGTATAGCAAAGTATGGAATCTTTCTTAATTTTCAGAATATCAGAATTCACCTTCTTTTGAAAGAATAGCATGGTTGCGACATGGTTCCAATATTTTGTGAACAGCTTTATTGAAGTATAATTGATATACCTAAAAACTGCACACATTTGACATATACAATTTGATGAGTTTGGGCCTATGTATGCATCACTCATGATGTCATCACCACAACCAAGGTAATAAACACATCTATCACCTGCAAACTTTTTTTGTGTTTCTTTGTGTGTGTGTGTATGTGTGTTTCTGCATGTGGGGAGGGAGGGCTGTGTGTGTATGGCTAGAATGCTCAACATGAGATCTACCCTGTTAACAAAATTTTGTACACAATACCATGTTGTCAACTATAGGAAACATGTCGTATAGAAGATCTCTAGAACTTATTAACCTTGCATATCTGAAAATGTATGCCCATTAAAAAATAATTCCCCATTTCCCTCTCTCCCCAGCCCCTGGAAACAATAATTCTATTCTCTGCTTCTATGAGTTTGGCTATTTTAGATACTCCATATAAGTGAAATAATATAATATTCATCTTTCTGAGACTGGCTTATTTTACTTGGCATAACATCTTCCAGGTTCACGTATGTTGTTGCAATTAATACAATTTTCTTACTTTTTGAGGCTGAATAATATTCCATTGTGTGTATATACCACATGTTCTTTATCCACTCATCAGTAGGTGGTCATTTAGGTTGTTTCTACATCTTGGCTGTTGTGACTAATGCTGCCATAAACATGGGAATGCAGATATTTCTTTGAGATATTGATTTCATTTACTTTGGCTATATGCCCACAAGTGAAATTTCTGGATCATATGGTAATTATATTTTTAATTTTTTTAGAAACTTCCATACTTTTTTCCATAGTGGTTGCACCATTTTACACTCCCACCAACAGTGTATAAGGGTTCCAATTTTTCAACATCCTCACCAACATGTATTATCTTTTTGTATAATAGCCTTCCTAATAGATGTGAGGTGGTATCTTATTGTGCTTTCGATTTGTCAATAATTGATGATGTTGAGCACCTTTGAATCCTGATGATTAGTGATGTTGAGCACCTTTTTATATACCTGATGGCCATTTGTAAGTCTTATTTGAGTAAATGTCTATTCAAGTCCTTTGCCCATTTTTAATCACTCAGCAAACAAGGTAGAGAAGGAATGTACCTCAACATAATAAAGGCCATGCATGGTAAGCCCATAGCAGCTAACATAATACTCAAAAATGAAAAATTGCAAAGTTTTCCACTAAGATCAGGAAAAAGACAAGGATATTGACTCTTTACCATTTCTATTCAACATAATACTGGAATTCCTGGCCAGAGCAGTTAGGCAAAAATAAAATAAAATCAGAAAGGAAGAAGCAAAGTTCTCTCCGTTTGCAGATGGCATGATCTTATATGTAGAAAACCCTAAATACTCCCCAAAAGGCTGTCAGTAAAGTTGCAGGATACAAAATCAACATAGAAAAATCATTTGAGTTTCTATACACAAACAACAAAGTACATGAAAAGAATATTAAGAAAACAATTTCATTTACAATAGCACCAAAAATAATAAAATACTTAGGAATAAACTTAACCAAGGAAGAGAAAGACTTATACACTGAAAACTACAAAACATACAAAACATTGATGAAAGAAATCAAAGAAGACACAAATAAGTGGAATGACATCCATGTTCATATATTGGAAGACTTAATATTGTTAAAATTTTCATACTATCCAAAGTGATCTACAGATTCAATACAATCCTCATCAAAATCCTATGGCATGTTTTTACAGAAACAGAAAATGCAATCCTAAAATACATATGAAACCACAAAGACCCAGAGCAGCCATAGAGGTCCTAAGGAAGAACAAAGCTGAAGGCATCACATGTCCTGATTTCCAAATGTATTATAAAGCACAGTAGTCAAAACAATATGGTACTGGCATTAAAATAAATATATGGACCAATGGAACAGAATAGACAGCCCATAAATAAACCCATGCTTTTACAGTCAATTGGTCCTCAACAAGCGTGTCATGAATCCAAAATGGGGAAAGGGCAGTCTCTTCAATAAAAGATGTTAGAAAAACTGTATATCCACATGCAAAATAATAAAATTGGACCCTTTTCTTACACTATACACAGAAGTCCAACTCAAAATGGGTTAAAGGATTAAAAGTAAGACCTGAAAGTACAAAACTCCTAGAAGAAGACATATGGGGAATGTTACTTGACATTGCTCTTGGCAATGATTTCCTGTATATGATACAGGCAATAAAAGTGAAAATAGGTAGGTGGGACAACAGCAAACTAAAAAGTTTTTGCACAGCAAAGGATATACACAAGAGTGAAAAGGCAACCTACAGAATGGTGTAAATATTTGCAAACCACTTACCTGAAAAAGAGTTTAATATTCAAAATATGTAAGAAACTTCTACACCTCAGTATCAAAAAACCCAAACAACCCAGTAAAAAAAGGGCGAATGACTTTTTCTTTTTTTCCTGTATACCATTCTTTCTCTTGCTTTTGATTGCTTTCTTCCTTACATTATCATTTATTTGGCCTTATTTTATCAGTTGTATTTTTCATCTCCTTTTCTTAGAAAGGAGTTCTTAAGGCCATTTTCCTTTCATTCAAGAAAGAAAACAAAATTGATGGTGAACTCAGAGATAAAGACAAAATTAACACATGGCCAAAAGGTCTCTGGAATTTTTCTATAGTACGTACTTCTCAGACCTTAAATTACAATATTTTGTAGCAGTTGTTTTTTCTTTAACAAAATATCTCGATTCCCCAGGCGTTTATCTCTTGCTATTCCCGAGTGGTACTAAGGAGCTTGCCCATCTGTTTTCATAAATTAGCCTTAAACCTCTGCACCTCTGCTAAACTGCTAGGTGTTAATAAGAAGGACTAATTTCTTATTCCACATTAGAGAGACAATATAGGTTTCATTTCAAGTCATTTAAAATTACTCAAATTCATTTAAAAGTGGAAACATACATATACACACAAACACACATGTGTGCACATGCACGTATATGATATATATTACATATATCAAAATGGTATATAGTATACAACTAAAGAGTTGATTATTCCAATGAGCACTGGAGGTGCTGAATTATAAATTCTGTGCAAAGTCCTATAATATTTTTGGTTGATTCATTTGTGATCTTGGGATATATATAAGAAGAGAAAACTATTTATACAAATATGTACATACTTGGTAGAACTAGTCTTGATCAAATTTTTTTTAAGCCCAACCTTTTGCACTTGGGACAATAAATAGGAGTTCCTTTATACTGCAAAAATGAAAACTCAAAAATTGGCTCCTTCTGTTTATCAGTTGCCAATAATTCCAAATTTTAATGAGTATCTGTGAGCAACGACTTCAATTTATAAAATCTCTAAGTTCCAGATTCAGATATTTTTATCTTATTATTCAGAGATCCCACTGATTAGATTGTCATGGTAATGGAATAAATATATTTTGCTTGGGACAATTCCTTGAAAATCAGACAAAGATATGACACATTTGGAGTATTCTTTTAAATTATTTTATTTTTTCTTTTTTAATCCCCTGACATTTCCAAGTGATGATTTCATTTGTGTGACTTGAAAGGTAGAAGATAGACGATTTAGTATTCTGAAAATGGCCTTACAGGATCTATGCTGCACAATATTTGGGATTCTTTTTTAATCTGGAAGAACAGTTTGTGCAAAATAAGATGTTCAAAAACTAATAACAATAAATGGAAATCCAGAAATTATAGCATCTGTTCAGAATGAAAGAAAATTTATATCTATTGAATGCAAATACCTTATAACTAAATAGATTTTATGGTTTCAAAGCACTTTCATAGTCATTGTCTCATATATCACGATGCTCTGAGATGATCAGAACAATGTATTTTATACCCCTTTCAGACAAGAATTTAAGTAAATTCGCCAGCTACTGAGTGAGCGAATTAGACAAAAATAGACTAATGCTGAGTTCTTCTTACTTAGTGACTATTGCTCTTCCCATAACACTTGATTTTTATCTATAGGTGGAACTGGACAAAATGAGTGGTCTGATTGAAAAGGAAAGGCCAGGCCTCTACATGTCAACACTGTGCATACATAGGGGAAATGGGATATTGTAGCTAAATGTACCTTTATTTAAAAAATATTCATTACTTAATTTTACAAAATTTTTCCTTTGTATGGAGACTTTTGGGACACCCTGTAATGTTAATTTTATTTTGGTCTCTTTGTCTTTTTTGACCCTTTCAAGGCACGAGCACAAATTCTATATTTTTACTTAACCCAATGTACCCAAACACCAAAAGGCCAAATATCAAATATAATCGAGGTAAAATTATAATGTGTATCAGCATTATCACTTAGGGATACTTTACTCTTACACCTATGCTTCATTTCAGCCATGTTTGCGACCTGACCCATGAGTCTCTTCTCCTATTCCATAACTGCTCTTGACTTGGCTTCCCTGGTTTTGGCCCATGGAGTCTAAGTCCTTGACAGCTACATACTCTATGCAACTTTCTCCAAAGATAGGTGGGGAAATAGTGAGGGACAAGAGGGGAGTCAGTGAGGATGGTCAGTAGAGTGCAAGCTGCCTTCCACCCTCATACTAGCTTCCATTGGACACTTTAAATTTTCTTTTATTTTCATAATGTCTTTGCAGGACTTACCAATGATGTTAACATGTAATAGTTCAATCTCATGTGTTCTCATCTAGATTAATGCATCAGCCTCTTAATTTGCCTACTTTCTTCACACAGGTGCCTGCGATGTAAGTTAAATCTTATTGTGTCATGCTAATGCTTTCAACTTCTCGTTGATTCTCCCTTATTTGTATAAAATTTCAATTCCCTTAACAAGACAAACAAGACAACAAGCATTTCCAGTGTCATCTTTGTCCACCAAACATTCTTCTGATGCCTTCAATCTAGCCTCAAGTTTCCCAAAACACATTCCACAGGTGCTATTCAGTGGTATGTTCATAGATATTATGCAAAGCTTGTTTAATCTACATGTGTAAATTTCATAAATCCTGACTAAAAGATTGTTAAAGAGAGATTTTTCACTAAAGATTTTTTCAGAGAAATTAATATGAATTTTAATTCTCCAAGAAGAATATAAAATATTTCTCCAACCATATGACTATAGTATTTTTTTAACTGATCACCTTCAGTAGTGCTGTCTTAGCCGTATTACTTTTGGATAGCATGCACTCACTTTCACCTCTAGGCCTTTGTACATATCAATCCTCCTGCACACTCTTGAAGGTAAGGTTCTATAGATGATGTGGTTCCACTAAGCATCCCTAACAGAAGTAAGCAATAAAAAGTGATGACAGTAAAGTTATTGCATATTCTGTCAAACATGATGGTAGGAATTTGTTCTAGAGAAGCTGCTGAAATATTAGAGGTGCTGAAAGATGGGCAACTATAACAATGATACAACCTTTAGAATATCATGCATCACGGTAGCACATTTGTACCTGCTGCTATGATTCTTTCCGTATGATATCCAAGCCTGATTCTTTGATCCTCTCAGAAATTTAGTAGTTTGACCAATTTCTTTTCTTATTTTTAATTTTTATGGATACATAATAGTTGTATTTTTTATTTTTAACTTTTTAACCAATTTCTTTATGTTACCCTTCTTCCTGCATAAACTACTTGGGGTGGAGATGGGGGATTATGCTGCCTTAAACTACAAAAACTTTACTGATAGAATAATTATTAGCAGAGGAGGCATAAGGGTAATATTCCCTTAAGGAATTAAGAATCTAGGAATTGTTATTTTATCTGAGTGACTTTTAATTTAGTGAAGAACCATTTAGCTTTTGATGGTGGTACACTAATAATCTATGGCATACTGTGGTGAAACAGTTAAATTATTAACTGAAATAAAGCATTTATGGAAAAAACAGAGTTTTAGTGAATAATATATCTATTTTTACCTCACTGGAGAAAGACTTGAGGAATATAGAGATTCGGTGTTAACTGATAGTGTCTAATTGCACTGGAAATCCTAAATAAAATGTCAACCTCAAAGTTTGAAAATCTTAGCTAAATGCTTGATAATAGGAAGCAGAAGTTTCTTTGTCTACCCTAAAATAACTCCTTTCTCCCATAGCCACAAAGTTTAGACAGTCAAAAATGAGGTGTAGATCTGATCCTGATACTCAAATATGGCATAGATTGGATTTACAGATTCACCAGGAAACTTGTACAAAATAGTGGGAACTACCAAATTTGAATGGTAATATTTTATAGAATTCAGGTGGCTATAAGTACACCAAACCCCACAGAGTACAGTGGCCCCCTTCTCTGTCTTATGGGGCTTGTCTGTGCTGTCTTAATTAAACACTTTATAATGATGCAACCTGAGGCAGTTGCCCTGAAAGTGGCGTCAATTCCCTCAACATTTCTCTTATCATCTTATTGCCTCCAGATCTAGAACTAGAAACAGATTATATCTCAATGGGCAAATTCCAAAGTCAAATCCAGAAGGAAAGACTTAAATACCAAAGAAATCATAGTATTTTGTTTCCTTATATTGCCAAATCTTTCGGAATATTTATGCATTTGATTTTGAAGGTCCCGCACCAGGGAAGGTAGAATTCAATTTGAATCAAAGCGAATTCATTGATATGGTCACACTTACACTTTATTCCTCATTTACTGTTTTAATTCACACAACTGGAAATATTTGGATAGCTCAAAGACACACTGGTTCATCAGCACCTAAATAATGAAATTGACATAAATTCCTTTAAAAAGAGGTAAAAGCATAAGCAGATTAAGTGGACTTACCATATGTTGACTGTGAATAGGTCCTTGACAAATCTTTGAGAACCTACATTTGTTAAAAGATGTCCCAGACTATGTGAAAAGTGATATAATTACTATTCTTTGTGGGTAAGAAAGGTGGCAATATTACCATGGGTGGTGGTATCCCAAGTAACTGATGCCAAATAATAGCACTTAAACAATGTATGCAGGTTCCCATAATAGACACATAGCACTTAGCTACAGAAAGAATATTGCTGTGGTTGTCATAATACATGCCAGGACTAGACTGGAAATAGGAATCATTTCATTCAAATGGATATTTGGCAATAAAATTGATAATTAAATTCCTATGATCAAAATAGAAGACCAGTCAACTAGGTTTCATTTTTATATATAAATTGGAGAAATAAAGGCAAAAACAAAATCTTCTAGGCCTGACTTTTAACCACCATAGAAATAGTGATATAGCCTTCCTTATCTAATTCCCAGGACTAATTTTATAGATTCAGAGGCCCTTGAATAAAGGGAGACCTAGCTGTCTTGAGGAAAATTCCTAAAATTATACACCAATATCTTACATAAATCTTCCTCCTAGCTTTCCCCAAAGGGACCTGCTACAATTTACCTGAAAAATTGTCCTCTGAAGAAGAGAAAATACGTTGATATTTTGGGGATTATTTGGATCATCCTATAAGCTAAACACGTCAATCACACAAGACCCTAAAGGTCAGTCTAGTTCCCTGATCAGCATGGGGTCTAGTGGGACTCGGTAATAAATGTGCATAGTTTTGGAACAAATACATCTTTCAGTCGGCCTAGTGGATCTTAGAATGTATTTTGTATTTATTCCTTGTACCCATATATGTAGTTTTGGTAGACATACTCAGACATCGGCAGGGTCCTTACATTGACTCCTGATCCATAAATCCGTGGCTTCCATCAGAGAAAGCACCAAATGAGAAACCCCTTGTTGCATTTCTTGCTCTACCAAAGTTATACATCAAAAGCAGTACTACATCCCTTGAAAAACTGCAGGTTAATGACATCCTCAAAGACTTGAAGAATATAAGGGGAATTAGACCTATTTTATACAGATTAAACTCACCTGATTAGCCTATTGATACAATAGATAGGTCTGGATAAATAATAGTTAACTAAGTAGTGAAACAATTGGCAAATATAGTCCCATATTGGTTTCATTACTTAAGTAAAACAACATAATTCTGGTATTTGTTATGTAGTATGATCTGGCAGAGTTTCTTTTTTTTTTTTTTTTTTTTGTTCCCCAAAGAAGAAAACTAACTGAGAAGTAGTTTTCTTTCATCTGGCATGGGTAACAATATGCATTTACTGTATTGTTTTGGAACTATGTCTGTTTCCTAATCTTATATATAATTTAAGCTTCAGGAACATTAATCATCTCACCATATGAGGGGATACTGCTCTGATCCTCTGGATTGATAATATGAGCCTGATAGAACCCAGTAATCAGGAACTAGAAGGTATTGTAATACCATATGAAGATCCATGCATGTTAGAAAATGGGAAATAAAGTTCGCGGAAATTCAGTGGCCTTCACTTCAGTGAACAACTGATGATTGAAGAGTCCAGACTCTAGAGTATGTTAGGATATCCTCTTCAAATTAAAAATAAATTACTATGTCTTGCACTTTTTAGCACTAAAAAGAGGTACACTCAATAAAACCTCTGTCCAATCAAAGATTTTCTGAGGCTGTCAATTTTTAATGCATTCCATAGAAAGATAAAGTTCATCAGCTGGTCCAGGCTAGAATGCTTGTATGAACTAGGTGATTTAATGTTTCTAAACATATTTTTGGTAGATTGTAATGCTGGTTGGTGTCCATGGCTAGCCTCAACTGGAGAATAACAGCAAATGACCTTAGGATTTTAGAACAAAACCTTGTGCTCCTGAACAAATAACTATTCTGCTTCTGAGAAATAAAAACATATTTTGTTCACTGTTGGTCCATGTTAGAGGCTGCATGTTTCCTTATGGAAACCTGAGCAACCCCATAGCCTGAGCTTGCCTTCACAAACTGGACGATATCTGAGCCATCAAGCCATATATTCGGACATCACTAACAGGACTTCATCCACAAGTGGTTAGCTTATATTTCCAATGCATCAACTTCTGCTACAACACATAGTTATGACCTCTTCATGAGTTCTCTATATCTCTAATTGGCTAAGAAGGAAAAAAAATGAGTCGGGTTTACAAAAGGCTTTTCAGCATATGCTATTACCAACCGAAGTAAACTTTGGTAGCTTTAAGGTCCCACTAATTGAATCTAATGGAGAGCAGATAAGGCAATTCATCTCAGCTGGCAGAATTTTAATCTATATTTTTCATGTATTTTTATGAAAGGTGAGAATGTTTTATCTGGGTGGTTGGATACTTATAAGGAAGGAAATATGACTGGTGACCTGAATGTCTAATGAATAGTGGTTGGACCTGTTGGAATGAGCCTAGACTGTTCACCAACAGGTCCTCTGAACACAATTCTCTCAATAATAACAGTATCAAAATGACCTATCTATTCCTTAGCCTGCTTCTATCTTCACCTACCCCAATGCTTGCTCAGTAGAAAGTGAATATGAAGGTGAGCATTGAGATCTTGCATGTGTCAACAATATGGATTTATCCTCTGCAATGGTGATTGTTTAGATGTATAACCAAGCTGTTTTTCTTTTTCTAGAAAAATAGTTAAAGGTCATTTTCCAGCCCCCTTTCATTTGACTTCAGCCACTTAACTAAATCTCATGAATGATAAGTTGAAACATTAATTCTTGTGGAAAGTTAAGGGTGAGTGTGCACCCTCAACAATCATTTACCCATGTACCTTGACCATGGAGGCTGTATGGTTGAAAGATGTTAGCACAATGGAATGAAAGGGTCAATGGATGAACAGGGAGCAGAGACCCCTTCACTAAACATATTAGACAATATTGCAATCAAACAATAATTATTTTATTTTATTTGGCCACTGAAATCCAGGATTATTTGTTTCTGTATTTATCCTACTTTGACTAATGGAGACAATAATACTTTCAAGTGATGTTGGCTTAGTGGCCATATGGTGGGCATTAAAGAGACATGTATTAGACTGGGTATAGAACAGTATCTTTTCTTCACTAGAAAAGCTAGTAAAATTCCTGATCATGATAACTTGGAAGGCAAATCTCGAGTATCCTAGGCCAAAAGCTCTAGGAAAAGTGATTTAAAAGAACCATTGTGTAGTTTTGGCAACCACTGACTGTGTTTGGCAAGATATTATAAGGAAAACATAAGCTTAGGAGAAAATTTAATGGTTTTCAAGGAGAGAGGAAAGGGAATCAATAGAATTCAGAAATACAGGGACTTAAAGGACTGGAAAATTTGTTTGCTTCCAGACTTAAATTTTAAGAAAAATAAGGTTAAGAAAACCTTCTAGTGACAAAGGCTCATTAAGTCCCAACACTTGAACAAAGCTCAGATTAAAGATGTGGATTTCCACCTCTAGCGTGATAGCCTAAAGATAGTCCTTGTTTTCTTGTAAGAGAAACACAGAGCACTAATCTAAGAAAGCCTTGGCTAGGTCAACGGGGCCCTAGAGAATAGATTTTTTTATTGGAGGAATTCCACATTGGGCAGAAATGGCCCTAGGAAATCTGCCATACTCCGGCATTGGCTGAGAGATTGGCCTCCAAAAGAAAACCGAAATGGATCCCAAAATTGCCAACTGCTGCAGCTGGAGGCTGTCAGCCAACTACACTACTAAGTAGGTTCTCTCTTAAAGGGAGGCTAGGTCAGAATAGTATATGTGCATGGTTGCCACAAGGGAAAATGACCTTTTTTTTTTTTCTTAAACATCATAAAATCTAAGATACCAGTGAGTGTAATTACACCATTATTTTATGTAACACTAAAAGAAATTTTAAAACACCACCAATAAGTCCATGACATGGTGTTTTCTTATTATTTAAAGTTCTTAATAAAATATTTGACATTCACTGTCCTTTTTGGAATCACTTTTTGCAGAATTTTCAGTGTTAGTATTTTTGCATAAAATGTCATCTTTTGTGCCATCGACGATAAACAATGTATGTTTTGTTTTGTTGTTTTGTTCACCCATGGCTAGAATATATAGGTCTGGAAAATAAAGAATAGGTATAGAGAGATGTCTCTCACTATTACACTTAATGACTCATTGAAAATTTTTTATTTTGTTTTGTTTTTGTTTCATTTTTGTTTGTTTTGTTTTGTTTGTTTTCTATGACTATGATGCTAAGCTCTGGTGCCCAAAGGAGATATACCTACAGTGCAAGACATAAGAATGGGCTCACTAATTTGGTAGTTGAGACCATTGTTTGATCTTTCTGGATTTCTCATTCCACTGGACAAACAGGCAAGCACAAGGCTGCTGTGTAGCCTGGGGTGCATAATTGAACGGAAAATTGGGTTTAGCTACACAGAGAGAGCGTATCTGAAGCCTGGGGAAATCCTCTGAAATGCCTTTGAATACTGTAACGTACAGTGGTAAAAAAATAGGTTGGTCCAAAAAACTAATATAGGTGGGACTAGCAAGGGCTCAAAACCCTGAGAAATAAAGGTTTGGGTCACTCAATCAGATAAAGAGATCTGATCTCATAAAGTGCTGGATGAAATTTTAAAAATATGCATAACTGAGGAAGAAAGTTATAAAGAAAAACTATCAGATTTTGGCCAGTTGCAAGAACAAAGACCATAATAGATACTATATTTTCTTCTTTGTTATAGTTTATCTTTATACTATTTTTCATTTTTATCCACTCATTTTCCTCTACAATTTTATATATGATGGGCTGGGGGTGCTTATATTTACAATTTATTTTATAGGCAGTAGGCTATCAAGATGAAATATTGATTGAACTAAAGAAAAAGTAAGCATCACCCACAGATGGATGCAGTGCCTAATGAAACTTTGGAGCTCTGCTTCTGCATAAATGGTAAGTATGTTTTTTCTGATACAAAGATAACTATGGATAGGTGAAAACATGTAATTACTGTTAAGTATGAGAATTCAGGTATGTATAAGTAGCCAAAACCATGGACTGTGCAGATGCTGTAAGTTAGTTCAGTGGATGTTCATTTGAAACCCTTTTTCTAACTTGTCTTCCTACACTATAAAACCTGGAAATCTAAAACAATATTTCTTATATTTCCTTGCAATAAAGCTTTATATATGACAAAGAGACCTCCAATGATGGATGTCCACGTGAGATCTGGAGATTGACGTGAGACATATGAAGTGGTAGCTGTACCCTTATCACTAAAAACATGCCTGTCGTTTTGCTGGCTCCACTAAGAGTTTCCTCAGCTCCTGCCTTCAGTCTGGGTTAAGTGCTATGAACTGTACTTTGGGCAGGTATAATTGAACTCCATGAAAGCACCTACACTCTACTATACTCCTACTACCAAAAGTAATGATGGTACTAAACAGGTATTCATCTCTTAATGTCTGTAAGTACTCAACTAAATGCTTCATATGCATTGGCATTTCATAGTGCTTCAAACAGCTCTATGAAACTAGGTTTATTTTGAGATTATTAACATAAGTTTCCATGCTAGCTTAGACCTCTTTGAGAGGAAGGACTGCAACTACTATCACAATTTATAGCTTCTAGTGATATAAGAGATTATTTGGAAATTCAGAGGCTGTCAGTGAATATTTATTGAATGGATGAATGACTGTGTTAATATTTTCTTGCCTATAGGGCAAGTGCTAACTATTTTAAGGGTAGGAATGGATACTCTCAATATTGCATCACGTTATACATGTTACGGTAAGCTCTGATATGGCTGGAGTAAATATTTACCAGATTCAAAAAACAATAATAATACTGCCACATAATACACTTAAATGGGAGAAATGTGGAAGCACTAGGAGGATCAACATTTGGTGGAGTAAGATGTATTACTGAAGATAAGAAAAATGATCCATTTAAAGCCAATTTCAACTTTTAAAACATTTAAAAATCCAATTTAAATTATAACAGGTCTATGAACCAATTTTGGGTAGTGTGATAGAATTTATCTTCTACAAGTAACATAAAGTTCTTAACAATTTAATATAATAAGTGTATTATTAATAAAACTTTTACAGATTTTTAACATCACTTCAATACTCTAATGACATTTTTCATTAATTTAAGAAAAGATATTCCAGATTTTTTAGATTCAAATAACTAATAAAAATTCAATACAAGTGACATTTAAAGATAAAAATACTTATGCAAGTGGAGATTTGGGAAAATAAAATAGTTACATATCTAAATCATATAATTTGTGTTCAAATAAACCATGTATACATATATTATAATTATCTGGTTTGTTATGAGATTCATACCAATTTTTATATATAATATATATCCTTTAATAATAATTACTTATCATGTACAAAACAGCAGTGACAAGTTTTTATATTTATTTATTTTATCCTGATATGCTTATAATAAACGTGAGGTTCTGGATGACAGGAAATTTTACTTACATAGCAATCTTAGAGCTGTTTCCTAATGCCCTGTTTCCCACAATAGGGGAGACATTGGGAGGGCCAGATAGACCCTCAACATACAAGGGAGTCTGTAGTTCAGGAGAGGACACCCAAAATCATGAATCTCAGAACTCTGGACTTACATAGAAGCTGCAAGAGGACCTGCCTCTCCTCCCCTGTGCAGAGAGGAAGCGAGGAAGTTTTGCTCTCCAATGTAAACATATTCTCTCTGGGAAGAGGAGGGAAAGATCTCCAGAATTTTTTTTTTTATACCTCTTTTGAATGCAAATAAATGGCTTCAGGTAAGATAAACCTATAAATCTCTCCAGAGTAATTCATTATCTGTAACTTCCCAGGCATGATTACCATTTAATCATTCTTTAAGTCAGGTTTTTTTTTTTGTCAGAAAGCACTGACCATGCAGAAACATGAAAATATTCATTTATGGAGCATTACTTTCTGACACCTAGGCTATTGATGAGAGAAAAAATGACAAGCAAAAAGTTAGAAATTCATAGCCGCTAAACTCATGAGTTTTTGCATTTAAGACAGAAGACAAATTTTAATCAAATAAACATAAAAATAATAATAAAATTTCAATTGTGGTTAGTTCTGTGAATGAGAGATACATGGTGCAATTAAAAGCATATACCATCATCCCTGAAAAACACAAGTTTGAACTATATGGGTCCATTTATACATGGACTTTTTTCAACAAATATATTGGAAAAGTTTTGAAGATTTTGAACAATTTGAAAAAAAATTACAAACAAATTGCAAAACCTAGACATTAAAAAAATTAAGAAAATTAGGTATGTCAAGAATACATAATATATATGTATATACCAGTCTATTTTATCATTTGCTACCATAAAATATACATAAATCTATTATAAAAGGTTAAAATTTATCAAAACTTACACACACACTTATAGACAGTACATGGCACCACTTGCAGTCCAGAGAAATGTAAACAAATGTAAAGATGCAGTATTAAACCATAACAGCATATTATTAACTATAGTACATACTGTACTACTGTAATAATATCATGGCCACCTCCTGTTGCTATTGTAGTGTGCTTAAGTGTTGGGAGTATCCACTTAAAATACTGTGTGATGCTAGTGCAATGTCATAAATCTTGAATAACACTATGGGACCCAAATGAATTGCCACTAGTAATGCTAGAAACACTCCCAAGAAGCACAGAAAAGTCATGACATTGCAAGAAAAACTTAAATTGCATGATATGCACTGTAGATTGAAGTTTGTAGCTGCAGTTGCCCACCATTTCAGACAGATGTTTCATTTTGTAGATAGATAATATAAACTTACAATGTTAATGAATACATTATAGTACAGTAAATGTATTTTCTCTTCTTTGTGATTTTATTAATAACATTTTCTTTCCTCTAGCTTACTTTATTGTAAGAATACAATATATATTACATATAACTTACAAAATAATATGTCAATGAACTGTGTATGTTATCAGTTAGGGCTTCTGGTAAGCAGTAAGTTAAGCTTTGGACGAATCAAACGTGATACATGGATTTCAACTGTGTAGGGGGTCAGGGCACTTAACCCTGATGTTGTTCAAAGGTCAACTGTAGTTGAAAGATGCATTTTGTTCAGAAAGAACAAGAAAGTCCTTTGTGAAGTAATGAGAATTGACTTGAGATACTAAAAGCCAAGACAAGGTACTGATGCCATTTGCTTTGGGGTCAGGTAACTCTGACTAAAATGCAATGAAAAGATAGGAGTGGGCAAGAAAAGAGGTTTATAAGCTAGTTGAGGGGTGGGGAGGTATTGAAACTTTTGGGGCATGATATGGAGGGTAACTTAAACCAAGACATTATTGGCAGAGAAATCAAATAGTGGCAAATGTTAAAGAACGGGAGGTACAATAGACACAACTTGATGATGGATTGCATAAGAAGGTTGCAAGAAAGAGAGGTGTCAAGCGTGATTTCTGTGTTTCATATTTTACAGAGGCTCATGCTTTCACCGCATGACTTTTACTCATCCTTCAACTTCAGCTCAAATGGCACTCTCTCAAAAAGACTAATATGTATTTTTTAACCTCATGTAGCCCATATATTTAATAAACATATATATACACACACACACGCACACACACAGTCTCACACACACATTCTGTATTAAGCAACGAGAATTGAAAGAAAAGTTTTGAGGAATTTGTTCCTGAGAAATATTTGAGAACATTTATTTTCTGCAGCAAGTCATAAGGCCAAAATATTCTTAAAATGTGAGGATTTGGGGG
The DNA here is from genome assembly GCA_023783475.1 of Daubentonia madagascariensis. NCBI lineage: Eukaryota > Metazoa > Chordata > Mammalia > Primates > Daubentoniidae > Daubentonia > Daubentonia madagascariensis. The sequence continues at coordinate 20,718,069 of JAKFHU010000726.1, read as the reverse complement.
GAATATATGAGCAGCTGAATAGAAAACAGTAAATGGAAAAAACATTAAGGAGTTCTAAGACCTCTGAACAGATTAGAATTTACTAGGACCACACTGTCAAAACTTGAAGGTGAAATAGAGGAACACTTGGCTACAGAGTCTCCTGATATTATGGAAAAGATACAAGCATATGTCCAAGGTCTAAACCCAAGTCAAATTCAAAAGTATATAAGGTACACCATGTTATCTGTTCTCCTTTAATTTTTTGATTGTGATATAATTAATACACAATAAAAGCCACCCTTTTAAAAATATAGTTCTATCAATTTTAACAATTATCATAAAAAGGTGCTGGATTTTGTTAAATGCTTTTTCTGTGTCTATTGAGAAGATCATATAGTTTTTGTTTTTGCTTCTATTATGTGGTGAATCACATTTATAGATTTGCTTGTGTTGGACCATCCTTGTATCTCTGGGATGAAGCCTACCTGGTGGCTTATTTTTTGGATGTGCAGCTGAATTTTGTTTGCTAGGATTTTATTGAGAATTTTTGGATCTATATTCTTAAGGAATAATGGTCTGTAGTTTTCTTTTTTTTGTTGTTGTTGTTCCCTTTCCTGGCTTTGGTATCAAGGTGATACTGGCTTCGTAGAATGAATTGGGGAGAATCCCTTCTTTCTCGATGTTATGAATAATTTCTGCAGTGTAGGTACCAGTTCTTCTTTGTAGGTCTGGTATAATTTGGCCATGAAACCATCTGGTCTGGGACTTTTTTTTGTTGGAAGGTTTTTTATTGCTGTTACAATTTCGTTACTTGATATTGGTCTGTTCAGGAGTTCTAGTACTTCCTGATTGAGCCTAGGGAGGTTGTGAGTTTGCAAGAATTTGCAATTTCCTCAACATTTTCAAGTTTACTTGCATAGAGATTTTTTTATAGTATTCAGAGATGATATTTTGTATTTCTGTGGTGTCAGTTGTAATATCTCCTTTTTCATTTCTGATTGAGCTTATTAGAGCTATTTCTTTTCTGCTCATGGTTAATCTAGTGAGAGGCCTATCAATTTTGTTTCTTTTCAAGAGCCAACATTTTATTTCATTAACCATCTGTATAATTCCTTTGTTGTCAATTTAATTTAGTTCTGCTGTGACCTTAGTTATTTCTTTTCTTTTGCTGGGTTTGGGATTGGTTTGTTCTCCCTTTTCCAGTTCCTTGAGATGATTCATTAGATTGTTGATTTTGATCTTTTTATCTTTTTGATGTAACCATTTTATGGCTATAAATTTTCCTCTTAGTACTGCTTTTGCTGAATCTCACAGATTTTGATAACTTGTGTCCCCTTTGTCATTTAGTTCAAAGAATCTTTTGATTTCCACCTTAATTTCCTCCTTGACTCATGAATTGTTCAGTAGTAGGTTGTTTAATTTCCATGTCCTTCTGTAGAGTTGAGTGTTTCATTTGGAATTGATTTCTAATTTTATTCCACTGTGGTCTGAGAAGATACATGGTATAATGTCTATTTTTTTTTTAATTTCTTGAGACATATTTTGTGGCCTAGGATGTGCTCAATCTTAGAAAATGTTCTGTGAGCTGATGAAAAGAATGTATATTCAGTACTTTTAGGGCAAAATGTTCTGTAAATTTCTGTTAAGCCCATTTGTTCTAGAGTTCAGTTTAAGTCCATTGTTTCTTTGCTTATTTTCTGATTAGAGGATCTGTCTCATTCTGTCAGTGGGGAGTTGAAGTCCCAAGTTATTACAATGCTGCTGTTTATTAATTTGTTTAGATCAAGTAGGGTTTGCCTTATGAATCTGTGTGCACCTCTGTTAGGTGCATAAATATTTAGGATTGTCACCTCTTCTTATTGAATTGTTCCCTTCACCATTATATAATGACCATCTTTGTCTTTCTTTACTTTTATTGATTTGAAGTCTGTGTTATCTGATATGAGAATAGCTGTTTTCCATTTGCATGGAACGTTGTTTTCTGTCCCTTCACATTGAGTCTGAATGAGTCCTTGTGTGTTAGATGTGTTTCCTGGAAACAGCAGATACTTGGCTGGCATTTTTTTATCCATTCAGCCAGCCTATGTCTCGTAGAAGTGCCTCTTTTGTGTTTATTTTGGCCAGTCTGATGACTATGTGTTGTGGTGTTTGCTTATTTGCAATGAATCTCCAGAAGTCCTTTGAGCTTCTTCTACCTGGATATCTAGATTTCTAGCAAGACCAGGGAAATTTTCCTCAATTATTCCCTCAAATAGGTTTTCCAACCCTTGTGTATTTTCTTCTTCACCCTCAGGGATGCTTATGATTCTTATGTTAGGCCTCTTTAAATAATACTATGTTTCTTGTAGGCTTTGTTTGTTCCTCTTATTTCTATGCTCTATCTCTTTAAGTGAGTTGTTTAATTCAAAGGTGCTGCCTTCAATCTCTGAGATTCTTTCTTCTGACCTGTCCACAAGAAGTTTCCAGCTCACTGGTGGCAGCAGCCTCTGGGCTTGTGTAGGCAGAAAATCTCTCCAGCAGCTTGGGAACACACTGACTGTCAGAGATGTGAGGATGGGAGAAACAAACTGCTCCACCTACACGTCTCACTGGACTCCAAGCCACTCAGGGGTTGATCTTTTCCGATACCTTGCTCCTTCTTGTTCTGGACCTCAACTTCTTCCTGTGGAGTCCCCCGAAGGCTCTGGCACCCTTCCTTCAGACCCACATCTTATCTATGTTTGTCTTTCCGTTCATTTTTTCTCTTTCATCTAAAACTTCTCCTTCTTACTGAGACACTCTGACAGCTGGTGTCTCTGGTCAGCCATGTGAAATGCTTAATTCATAGTCATGCTATGAAAATTTGCACCCATGCAACAGTGAGATTTATATAATAATGATAAAAGATTGTTGATATATATTATACTGTTTTCCGCTTAAGTTTTGTTCTTAGAAAATAATATTTTGTTTCATTTTATTTTTCAAAGTTCTGATCCTTGCAACAGTGTCTGTAGGTTATCATAAGAGACATATATGATTTTAATGCAAATGTAAAATTATATTTTATGCATGCTGAAATAAGCTGATTTCCATAGTGAAAAAGCAGCATCTGCACCTATGAAACATTTTTCTGGAGGGGTTTTATTGTCTGTTTTGGATTTAATGACCTTTGTTATTTGGCCCTTTGAAATTTATATAATATTGTGAAGGCTATATGGGATTATAGATTTTGTCTACTTTAATTTCCTCGGGAGTGAAAACAGAGAATAGAAGCCCAAAAGTCAGTCTCAATTTATTCTACAGAGGGAATAAAGAATAGATGATGTGTAGTCAAAGGTCCCATGGGGGTATATAGCAAGAATAGGGAAATAGTGCCTGAAAGGGCACAACAAGCTACAATGCATCTGTGTTCATAAGGCCATTGCTTTGACAAATATCACACTGGACATTAATTAGTGTATATATAATACTCTAAATTCATTTATTCATCAATTGCTTATTGAACTTTTACTATGTGTCAGTTACTATTATAGGTGTTATAGAAACAACAGAAAAAAACTTGATAAGAAATAGGGTCAGCAGTGTAACAGGGAGGGCATGCAAGATTTACCCTATAGGGACTTCTAGACAATTGTAAGGACTGGTTTTGTGCTGGGTGAAGTAAGTAGCCACTGCAGGGTTATAAGCAGAAAGTAAACATTTAAGTTTTAGGGGGAAAATTGTGGCAACTACACTGAAAGTAAACTATAGAGGGAACAATAGTGAAAACAAAAAGAACAGTTTGAAAATTATAGTAATAATATCAGGAAATTATAAAAATGATCCAGCTAAGAAATTATGGTGGTTTGCACTACATGGTATCAGTGGAATTAAAGAGAAAAACTGATAGTTTACTGACATATTTGATGAAAGTTGTAAGAGACAGAGAGGAGTCAAAGATGACTCCAAGTATTTTGGCCTAAGCAACTGGAAGTATGAGGTTATCAATATCTTAGATGGATAAGAATGTTAGTGGACTTGGATGGTGAAGATTGGGAATTTATTATAGTTTGGGTTGTGTTAATTTTGAAAATATCTTATGCATTCAAGAAAAGTATTAAATAGAAATAAGTCTGAAATTTATAGGAGAGATCTAGGCTGGAAATATATGTTTAGAAGTAACCTATACTTATAGATGGTTTTAAAAAATCATGGATCTTGGTGAAATCACTTAGAGCATGGGTATAATAGAGAAAATAAGCTGTTCATGGACTTTAGACAGAAGAGGAACTACAATGTACGTGATGTGCTAGAAAATAGTGAAGAAAATCTTTCTAGCAGAAAGAAGCAATCAATTTTTTAATCAGGTAATAGGACAAAGGAGACACCAATGACCCTGATTTTTTTTTAATTTCTCCAAGTTTCTGAAAAATTATTTTTGTCAGTCCTTTTTATTACTGATTTTAGGTAATTTTATTTTTTCTTTGTCTTTATAATCAATTTAATGAGAGATGAGAGTTTGGCCACTGTTCAGAAAATCATATAATTTTAAGTCATCTATGTTACCAGTTCTCTTTCCATAATGCAAAGGGTTAAATTTTTGAAACATGAAGAAATAGAACATGACAACCATGTAGCATGAAACAAACGACACTGTAGAACAATTTAATATTACAATTGTTTATGAGCATTTTTATTTTCTGGAGATATAAACATCTAAAATATTGCATTTTTATATTTACCCATGTCTGATGCTTAAATTACCCTTCCATTATTTAGCAAATGTTCATCTTCACATATTATTTATGTATTTACTCATGATATGATGCTAAAAGAATGTTAGAATAACTCTTCTCAGTATTCCTTGTTGTTTGTTTTTTTATTGAACTTGGTCAAAATAAATAGGAAAATAAAAATATTATTTTAAAATTTTAGTATTTTTGTGATTTTTACAGTTATGATAGGATTTTCCTCCAAATTCAATGGCACTATTGGTTAAGCAAGGGTTAATATACCTTACATATGACTAGACTCTGGGGATATAAAAATAATTAAGATATTCTACATATATACATAGTTCTCACAAAATCAACACAATGGTCCAACTGCAATTGAAGGGGGAATATTAACAAAATGAATTTATAACAAAATAATATGTATTTCAGGATTTAAATATTTGGGGAAAAACAATACTAGCAGATAAATGAAGTGGTCAAATATTTGTGTCCACATTTGATATCTTCATGAATTCTAGGGCCTCACATAAAGGCTGATAAAGGTGTGTTGTATTATTGCCTTAAATGCCACTATTGGCATGAAAATATGTGATTTGATTTTTCTTAAATGATGACCAACTTTTGTTTATTATCTAAATTATATTAAAATATATTATATTAATATATGATATATGGTATATTATTACATAGGATAATATATATAATATAGCATAAATTATATATTTATTAATTATATAAAGTATATATAATATAATTTTTCTTAATTTACTTCTTACTAGCAGGACTAGAATATTTGGTGATAAAATATGCTCCTCAAATACTTTATTTGTAAATAAAGTTCAGTTCTATGCTCATGTAATTATGAACTACATCAATTTCACTTACAAAGTTTATGTAAGAAAAATGATAGGTTTTTATTTTAATACTTTTAGACTGTCCAGCTTTTTCAAGGAAATCTAACTTTTCATGACAAAATCAGTGACCACAAAGAAAAATGAATATCGGAATTCCTCAATAAATTAGTTCCAGGAGTTTCCAAGGAACTTATCCCATCAGCAAGGCAGGAAATTTTAATAATACATCCCCAGAATGATTTGATAATTGTTATGGACCAGTGATTTATATGTTTTCCCTATTCATTCCCTTTCTGAAATGTCTTTTAGGTAGAAATACATTGATTTTGCTTTAGTATGTTTGAGTTGAAAAATGAATATCATTCTTTCAGTTTATAGATCACTGGATTTGTAGGAGAAAATGCATGATGATAAATATTGAGTTGGTTTCAGTATTTGGATGAGACTTAGCATTTTGTCCTCTAGGGCTGCAGTCCCCAACCCCCGGCCACGGACAGGTACCAGTCTGTGGCCTGTTAGGAACTGGGCACACAGCAGGTGAGTGGTGGGTGAGCTAGAGAAGCTTCATCTCTATTTACAACCGCTCCCCATAGCTCGCCATCCCTCCCCCCTGGCCCCCCCACCATAGAAAAATTGTCTTCCATGAAACTGGTCCCTGGTGCCAAAAAGGCTGGGGACCGTTGCTAGAGAAGGGAATAATATTGCTACATGGGAAAAAAGTATGTGTAGATATATGGTTGGCCGGAGAGGAGGAGTCTGGAAGAGCTGCTTGTTTTTCCCCAGTATTAATTCTTTCCTTCTTTCTGTGATAATGAAACCCATGAGGCTTAGTTGGTTACATGTCAATGTAGCTACAGATCACACTTCCTAGCCCTTTTTTTTTTTTTTTTTTTGATTTAGGCATGGCCCTGTGACTAAAGTTCTGTTCACTGAAATGAGATTAGAAGTGATATAAGCACTTACCGAGTCTTTGAAGAGAAGAAGCATCTTCCCTTCTACTTTTCCTCTTCCCTCCCTGCTGCATGAAATACAGGGTGAGATTGTGGATTAAGCATAATAGACACAATTCAACAGCCAGAATTGAACATGGCAAAGCCGTAAGAGGAACCAGTATCTTTGACATCCCAAGGCTGTCATAACAGTCCTAGAATTCCTATACCCAATCTATTAAGTGGAAGAAATCTCAACTCTCTTGTTTAAACCACCAGAATTGTTTCCTTTTTTTTTGTAGTAACTAATTTCTTGTATCCAAATTGAAACAACCTACTTTATAAGATTGTTTTGAAGAGTAAATAGAATAATCCATATAAACATCTAAGCACAATATCTAACACAAAATACATTCTTAATAAAATCAAATATTATTTTATATTTATTTATAACCTAGAGATAAGTAGAACACAGACATCACTTTAAGAAATTTCATATTTAATGGGAGATAAATAATAAATATAATATTCTATTTTCATTTGGGTTGCAGTATGGCATTTTGAATGATTAGAGTTTATAGATAACATATTTCAATTTTTCTAATCACACCCACATGTTTCTATTTGCACTCAGTTATTGCACTAGTTACTCTGTATCCAACATCCCCCCAAAGAAAAATATTTATTGAATATTATCAGTGAAAAGGTAGAGAGAAAGATGTCACCAATCTTTTAATCCCCCACCCTTTATTTAAATGTAGGATGCTTTCATAGCTGGGCATTTTTCCTTTTGACAAATATTTTTTGTAATGTGGGAAACCACGAGGTCATATTAGGTCTGCACATCATGGGCATGAAGAAGATGCACAGGCCAGTAGCACTGTACTTTTTTACTATCCTGTTCTATGCTTATACCTACAATATGCAGATGTACTGATGAGCACACACATACATCCACACCCACACACATACACATACCCACACACGTATGCTCAGTCTATAAGAAGTAAGATAACTCTTGCATAATACTAACATAATACATTGCTATTAATTAAGGTCCATAGTTTACACTGAAGTTCATTCTTTGTACTGTACAGTTCTATGGGTTTTTACAAATGCATAATGTCATATACGTACCTTTAGAGTATCATACAGAATAGTTCTCTTGCCCGAGAATGGACCTACTTATCCCTCCCTTCCAACTCCCCATGAGTTTCTGGCAACCAGTGATTTTTTAAATATCTGTATATATAGTTTTCTTTTCTAGAATGCCATATAGTTGGCATTATACAAAATAGAGCATTTTTGACTCGTTTCTTTTACTTAGCAATATCCATTTAAGGTCCTACCATGTCTCTTCATGGATTAAAAGCTCTTAAAAAAATCACTGAATAGTATTTCATTGTGTGAAATATCATAGTTTGCTTATCTATTCACCTATTGAAGAACATCTTGTTTTCTTCCAAAACCATTATTTTTAAGAACCAAGCATAGGTTAAGTTATTCCCCCCATTGAACTTGGAGTAAAATCCAAATTCCATGCCTTATCTTACAAAGCCATACAGAGTTTGATGTCTGCAAACGTTTTCAACCTCATATCATGCTGCTCTCCTTATTTTGCTCATGGCTCACTGGTATCAGTAGAGCCACAACGGTCCTCTTACTGCCTCAGAACATTTGACCATTTCATTACTTCTCCCAGGAACCTGGCTTCCCCACTATTTCTTCATGACTGATTCTTTACCATTCCTTGGGCTTCAGCATAGATACTGCCTCCCTCAGAGACCTTCTCAGTTACACCTGTTCTCTCCTTATCTATTGCAGCACTCTCTGCTTTCCTGACACAGCACTTGTTTCATATTGTATTTAGTCATTTTTCATATTTATTTATTATGTATTTATTTATGTATTCATTATGTGTTTATTTTTATCTTTCCTGAATAGGCAGTAATTTCCAAGAGGGCAGGGAATTTAGCTATCAGGTTAAATACTGTATATCGAACACTTAGCATGGAAGCTCAAAATATTTTTTGATTCAATAAGCATTTTTTAAAGATTTCCTAAGGATACTACACACTTACATACACATGCACACACGCAAAAAATCAAGTATTTAACTCTTACTATCTTATTTCCTCTTAGAACTTGATGTCTGATTGTATCAGCTCATTACTAATAGCTCAACATTCCTAAAGAATCAGAATTTTGCTTGTGGAAATCAGAATATGTCTAGCTTTTTATGCTGACCAGTGCAAATAAGGGAGAGGAGAGTTTTGTTTCTTCATTTTTTGTTTTTATGGCATAGGTAATATATTCAGATGACTCAGACATAAGCATAGAGAATAAGCAATAGTTCCATCACAATTTTTTTCCTTAAGGAAAACTTGTACATTGCTCTTTAAATTCTTTTTCTTTTTCAAAATAGCAGTGTATCTTAGAAGTTTCTTCTTATCAGTGTTTTAAATCTTAAATTAAATGTATTCATTTGTACCACAAATACAGTTAATATGACTTTTTCTTCTCTTCTTTCCAAAAAAAAATAAGAACAATATTCTCCAGGAAATTTTAATTGTGCGGGCTAATGCTTGCTTTCCCTTTCTTTATCCCCTAATGCTACATAATTGTGAATGAAATTAAAGTATACACTATAATAAATGTGTTTACAGAAGCATTACTTATTCTTTGGTGCCACAGAGAAGTAAGAAAGCAGTTCTACCAGGGATAATAAGCAGGGCTTCACAGAGAAGGAGATATTTGAAACAGGATTGACATATGAAAAGAATGTAATTGGATTATGGAAAACGGGATGTGGGGATTTACATAAATCCTTAACCTCTGTTAATAAAATAAAACATATCATTCAGGATTGGCAATGGAACAAAAAAAAAAATCTCTATTCAGACAGCAGTAACAGTACCATAAAATGTTGGCTTGAGTTATTTATGATTCAACTTCCTTTTGAGGATCATTCACATATTAAAGCAGTTCACTGTCTTTACTGACTTTTACAAAACAAAAATCTCAGCCTTCATTGTGCTTACTTTGTAGTGGAGGAAGAAGTATAAACAAATATATAGCAGATTAGGGATTTAAAGAGGTATGGGAAAAAAGCTGTATCAGAATGAGAGAAAGGAACTGCGTTTTTGAGGGGTGAAATTTTAAATAGGGTGTCAAAGAAGTCCTAAACTGGGGCCAGGCATGGTGGTTCAAGCTTGTTATCCCAGCACTTTGGGAGAACAAAGTGGGAGGGTCACTTGAGGCCAGGAGTTCAATGTCAGCCTGGACAACATAGCAGGACCCTGTCTCTACAAAAAATAATAAAAAAAAATTAACCAGGCGTGGTGGTACACACCTGTAGTCCCAGCTACTTGAGAGACTGAGGCAGGAGGATCGCTTGAGCCCAGGAGTTTGAGGTTGCAGTGAGCTGTGATCCTGCCACTGCACTCCAGCCTGAACAACAGAGTGAGACCTGTCTCAAAAAAAGAAAAAAAGTCCTAAATTGGAAGGTGACAGTTTAGTAAAATCTGAAGGAGGTGAGAGATAAGGTAGTATCTGTTGGTTTGTGCATGGGATTCACTGTTGCAACTTCGGGAGGTAAAACAATGCCCATCACATAATGAGCACTCAGTAAATATTTGTTGGATATTCATAGCATGAATAATTTAATTTGAAGAGTAATGATAAGAAGAATGTACCAGGATTATCAAGAAAAGTAACTGGAAAATTGTGTGATGAATTTGTGAAAGGAAATTTATTTCTTCTAAGAAAAAAAGAAAACTAATCCTATAGGCAATGAAGAGTCCATGAATACTTTTATATTATATTTTTAGACTTATTAATAATGTCATTAAATCATATTTGTTTGTTGTGAAAATAATATTGACAAAGTGGTGGAATAAAGAGAGACAATTTTCAGACAGCCCAGTTAGAAAGGAAGCTGATAGCAAGCCCATAGATATTTGATACTGGTGGCAGAGTTAACACAGAGAAGTTATGACAGGTCAAACATGATTTTTTATGAGTTACTGATAAGATTTACTCAAAAATACAATTGATGATGGGACATAAAGTGAAGTTATTAACTATTTCCAAGTTTTTCACTTAGTGACTGAGACAATAGACGGTAATTCAAATCACTTAAACATAATTGATTAGAGTATGAGCAATTAGGCTTGGGAAGAAAAAAACCATTGATTTCTTTTTCTACACGTTGAACATGATGTGCCTTGGGTTATAGAGATATTTGGTTTATTATGCTAATAGACATTAAACTAAATACTATAAACACAAATAAGAGGCCAATTTATTTGTGCTTAAAAGTGAAAAAGTTTAGGGAAAGCAATAGAAGGAAAGTAACATTTGAGGCAAATTGTGAAAGACGACATGGCATTATGTACTGACAAGAATAGGGTAGAGGTCATTCCAAGCAAGGAGAAAATCATAAATGCATAAAACCCTGAATGTATATGATATGGACAGGTAGGAAATATATATTTACACCACTGGCATCTTTATTTATTTGGGGAATAAAAACAGTAAGACAAACAAACTTATGTTGTGTGTGGAAGTAGGTTCCACACATTAAATTCTTACATGAACTTTAAATTACTTTCATTCTGCAGGTAGCTTACTGGCTTATAGTCAAAGTCCTGAGGGGAAGATTTGCTTCTGTAAAACATAGGCATGTTTCTTAAGCTGTAAAAAGCTGTTGGATTTGACCATATGAAACAGGCTATCACCATGGTCACTTAAGTGTTTGAAGAATATTTTGTTTACAATAGAGAGTGTTTGTGATATTACTTGTCACTTCCTATTACCTTTTGATCAACATGGTAACAGGAATGGCACTGCCAGAAGCAATAGACTCTGACATTGTGAATACGTTTAATGGAGTTCAGTTATGGCTATGAGTTTCATAGGCTAGCCATTTGACTTCTACTATAATCAATTATTATAACTTTGTGGGACAGTTAAATTGAGTGACCTCTAGGGCTACATGCTTGAAATAACATTTTAGGAAATATATATAATATATAGTTGATAAATCCCAACTTCAGTTTACGGAAATATCACTTAAATGAACTTGGCAAATAGCCTATTTAAGAATATGACTGATGCTTTTGGAAAAGACGATATATGGGTTTTTTTTCCTTTATTTCAGAATATTACGGGGGTACAAATGCTTCGGTTACATAAATTGCCTTTGCACGGCCTGAGTCAGAGCTATTAATCGATCAAAGACAATATATGTTTATGCTTCAGTGGTGCAGACACTTATAAAGAAGACTCTAAAAGTGTAAGAAAATCTTTTTTTTAAAATCTGTATTTCCTTTATTACATATTTTTAATACTTTTCACTCAATTCAAATATCTACTACTTACATACATGTATATATACAGATTAAAATAGGTTACTAATAAATTTAGGAAGTAAAATTTTAGTTATTGCTATAGTTTCTCTGAAATATTCAATGTTTGGCCTAGGAACTTCATAAAAGCCAATCTGGTATTAACTAAGCAATTGATCAAAAGTATTAATTTAATGCATATTATAATCTGACTCAACAAATATAATTTGGAATAATTTGATAAAATATTTTTCTCAATTGATCATGACTGTCTCAATAAGCTTTGACTAATAGTGTATGACTAATATGACAAACACTGACCTTCGACCAGCATCATGGCCATTTTCTTTTATATTTACAACAAATTTCCTGCTGTGTTTCTCCACCATTAGTCTGTTTTCAATGTTGAAATTCTTCGTATTGAAACCAATATCAGCCCATCAGTTGTAGGTGTGAGTACTTAATTACTAGTAATTGATTTGCGCATTATCATTCTATCAACCACCAAGTTTCAGCTTTGGGCACAGATTGAAATTTAAATTTCACAAAGGGAGTTTTGTTTTCTGTATATAATGTGTTTTCTTCCGAAATAGTGATCCCAAAATAGTAGCATTCTATATAAATTATATAATAAAATTTCTCAAAAAAATCTTGTTTGTGGAAAGCTATGGACAATCTGATTCTATAACGGCCTAAGTGTCTGAACTTGTTACATTTGATATACCAGTCTTCAAAAACCAATGATTAGATCTAGAAGAGGTGTTCTCATTAAACAGCCAATAAGACTATAACAATTTAAATACTGATGATGACAATAAATGATTTGTTATATTTCAAAGATTAAGTGAGTTTAATGCATACTGCATAAGACCTGGCACATACAAAGATATGAATAAGTGTTATCTAGTAGTGGTACTATAGTAATAGTAATACTACCACACTGACACCACAGCCATGACCATCACTACTACTACTATTGTTTGATTTGGTGCCCCATAAAATTCTTCACTCATTTTATAATCAATCATTCCTCCAATTGAAATGAAAATAAAGATTAATTTTATGAAGTCATATATGGAAAGAGGAAAATAATTGCTTACTATAATGTAAATATACTCTCATTTTTGTTCAACAAAATTTCTTAGAGGAGATCAGGATCAAAGGTTACCTGAGCTATATTGATGCATAAATTTTTAAATGTTCTCATTACATATTTCTTTTGCCCTCTAAATTCATTGCTTGATTTCATTTTTTATTTTAATTCTGCATTATTCTATCAACATTAAACTGTCACTATTAAATTCAAGTAATAATAATAGTTGTACCACATTATAAACAAATATTCATAACCAGTGCCATCTATAAATTTTAATACGACATTTACTGAGTTTTCCCGATCATTAATAAACTTATATAATAATATGACTGACCCTCACTTTTGATGAGCATAATGACCATTTTCTTCTTTAAGTATTTACCACTTATTACATGCTTTCCCCACCATTAGTCTGTTTTATATGTCAAAACTCTTCATATTAAAATCAACATAAACTATTTCATGGTTCTTTCATTGTCCACTTCATCAAGTTTTTAGCTAATAAACAAACATGATAATGTATATGACTGTATTTATAATTATGCAGTTTTTCAATTTCTTTTATTTCTTCAATACTTACTTGTGTCTTTCTTGTGAAAAGCACATAGGTTGTGCTGTAAATCAGAATATAAACTCCTATGAAAATTCTCCTACTGTGTATGACATTTGTTTCCATTTATAGATTTTCTCATGGACAAATGTGTTTTCTTCAATTTCATGTAAAGTTCATCACTTGCATTGCTTATATAGTATTTCTTTCCATTTATTTGGGGTTTTTTTTGTTGTACTTCATTTATTTATTCATCCTGATGATATTAATCTAATTTAAAATGTCATAAGTCACATGACTGGATACTTTTTATCTAATTGGGTACTTGTTTTTCAGATATGTACCAGTACATCTGACCTTCAACTGCCCCATGTAGACTTTATCCTGGCTCAGATCTGAATAGTTTAAAGAAGTGTAAATGTTTATATGTAACATTCTCGGAAAAACTATTTTCTTGCACTTTTACTTATTGTTTGCTGTCTGGACATTTAAAAATTATTATTACCCAGTTGAAGTATTAATGGTCAGGTAGGGAATATCTCTGAGGACAGTCTACTTCAGCACACAGCTATCAAAATAAATCCTACTGAAAGTAGGCCATTATCTCATGTTTTTATTTGGCTATTATAGATAGGCATGGTCTTCAATAATGAAATCACAGTATAATATGTAATATGACAAGAAAACAATGACAATTTTAAATAAAACATAGTTTTAATTTTTTTCTGTTCTCTAAATGTATTTATGTACTTATTTATTTTATTGTATATATTTAATGTGTACAAGATGTTTTAATATACATATACATAGTGAAATGATTACTGTACAAATTAACATATTAACATATCTGTCACCTCACATAGTCACCTTTTTCTTTTTGTAGTGAAAGCAATTGAGATCTACTCCCTTAGCAAATTCTAGCATGCAGTACATTATTAACCGTAGTCACCATACTGTACATTTGATCTCTAGGCTTATTAATCCTAAATAACTGCAAGTTTGTAGCCTTTGGCCTACATCTTCCCATTTTCTCGCCCTCCCCACCATTAGTAACCACCATTCCCTCTGTTTCTATATATTTGATTTTTTAGAGGTTCCACATATGAGATCATGTAGTATTTTTGTTTTGTGTCTGGCTTGTTTCACTTAGCATAATGCCTCCCATTTTCTCCACACTGTCCCAAATGGGAGTATTTCCTTCATTGTTTAGGCTGAATGATATATATATATATATATATATATATATATAATTCAGTGATATATATATATTTGTGATATATATATATATCACAATTATTTTATACATTCATTCATCAATTGACACTTAGGTTGTTTCCATATCTTAGCTCCTGTTAATAATGCTTCAGTGAACATGGAAGCACAGATATCTCTACAAGTTGCTGATTTTATTTCCTTTGGATATAAATGCAGCCGAGGGATTGCTAGTTCATATGGTAGTTTAATTTTTCAAGGGCTTCCATACTGTTTTTCATAATGGCTGTGCCCATTTACATTTCCAAAAACAATGCACAAAGGTTTCCTTTTCTGCACATGCTTGCCAACCCTTGTTATCTTTTGTGTTTTTTAAAACAGCCATTCTAACAGTTGTGAGGTGATATCTTACTGTGGTTTTGATTTGCATTTCCCTGATGATTAGTGATGTTGAGCACATGTTCATACACATGTTGGCCATGTTTATGTCTTCTTTGGAAAAATGTCTATTCAGGTCCTTTGCCCATTTCTTAAATCAGGTTATTTGATTTTGTTATAGAGTTGTGTGAGTTCCTTACATGTTTTGGATATTAGCCTCTTATCAGATACATGGTTTGTAAAGATTTTCTCCCAATCTGTAAGCTGCCTTCATTGTGTGGATTGTTGCCTTTACTAGGTAGATGCTTTTTAGTTTGATGTAATCCTACTTGTTTAATTTTGATTTTATTGCCTGAGCTTTTGGTATGATATCAAAAGAAATTGCCAAGGCCAATATCAGGGAGCTTTTCTTTTTATTTTCTTTTGTTTTTATTTTTTTTGTTTTTGTTTTTGTTTTGAGATGGACTCTCAGTCCATTGCCCAGGCTAGAGTGCAGTGGCATCATCATGGCTCCCTGCAACCTCAGACTTCTAGGCTGAAGTGGTCCTCTTGCCTTACCGTCTCAAGTAGCTGGGACTACCAGCATGCACCACCATGCCCAGCTAATTTTTCTATTTTTTTTTTTTTTTTGGTAGAAGTGAGCTCTCACTATGTTGCCCAGGCTGGTCTTGAACTCCTAAAGTGATCCTCCACCTCAGCCTCCCAGAGTTTAGCATTTCAGGTGTGAGCCACCCCTTCCAGCCTTCCTTTTATTTCTTTTAGGAGTTTTATGCATCAGGTCTTATGTGTATGTCTCTAATCCATTTTAAGTTGATTTTTTTGTATGGTGTATGATAGGGTCCAGTTTCATTCTTTTGCATGTGGATATCTAATTTTACCAGCACCAATTGTTGAAGAGACTATCCTTTCTCCATTGTGTCTTCTTGGTGGCCTTATCAAAACTTAGCTAACCATGTATGCAAACTGAATTCAACAACACATCAAAAATATTATAGACCTCAACCAAGTGGGATTTATCCCTGAAATGCAATGTTGGTATATATATTCAAATTAATCAATGAGATAAACCACATTAACAAAATGAAAGATAAAAGTCACATGATCATCTCAATAGATTGAGAAAAGGCATTTGACAAGCCCACAATTTTTCTGTTAAAAACTCTCAACAAATAAAGTATAGAAGAAAATTTCCTCAACATAATAAAGGTCATTTGTGAAAAAGCCACAGATAATGTCATAATGGTGAAAAACTGAAAGCTTTTTCTCTAAGATCTGGTACAAGGCAAGGATGCTGCTATCAACACTTCTATTCAATATAGTACTGCAAGAGCAATCAGACAAGACAAAGAAATAAAAGGCATCCAAATTGGAAAGGAAAAAGTAAAATTATCTGTGTTTGCAGATAACTTGATCTTATATTTAAAAAACCAATAAGTCTCCACCAAAAAAATGTTAGAATTAATAAATGAATTCAGTAAAGAAGTAGGATACAAAATCAACATACCAAAATGAACTGAGTTTCTTTACATCAATAACAATCTATCTGAAAAAGAAGCCAAGAAAACAATCCATTTATGATAACATCAAAAATAACAAAATGCATAGGAATAAATTTAACTAAGCAAGTGAATGATCTGTACATTGAAAACTATAAAATATTGATGAAAGAAATTGAAGAAGAACACAAATAAATGGAAAGACATCTCATGTTCATGGATTGGAAGAATTGATACTGTTAAAATATCCATACTACCCAAAGTGATCTACAGATTCAATGCAATCCTTATCAAAATTCCAATGGTATTATTCACAGAAATAGAAAAAAAAATTTTTAAATTTGTGTGGAACCACAAAAGACCACAAACAGAGAAGGCAACATTGATAAAGAAAAATAAAGTTGGAGGCATCTGATTTCCTGCCTTCAAATTATATTACAAAGCTAGAGTAATCAAAACAGTATGGCACTGGCATAAAAACAGGCACATAGACCAATGGGACACAATAGATAGCCAGTTATAAATTTTCTTTTAGAAGACTTTTAAAATTTCATTTAATGGAGAGACTTGAGCATGACAGTCTGGTCACAGCACTGGATTCAAATATTCACTGTTCTGAATTGTGTCCAGCTCAGCAAAAATACAATGACATGATGAGATTCTGTTTTATGATACTGCACATTTAAAATAGAGGTTTATTTGGAATATTAAATTACCATTTAGTTTTTATTAACTATCATAGGTGGTTTCTATAAGATGAGGCATATTCTCCTTTATAACAAAGGAAGGATATTCATATCCCATGATGCCTGGGATGAGTTGTGAATTTCACTGATTTTATTAGCTGGGTAATTGGACTGTAAAGTTAAAGACTGGAAAACAAATTTTTTCTTATCCCACAAAGAGAATTTTCTCTACTGAAAAAGGCAAGATGAAATGTAGAGATGTAGTCTCTTCATTATTTAAAAAAAAAAAAAAGGAAGTTGTACAAAATAAGACAGAATACCTCATTTAGATCCACTTCTAGACCCAAACCCACATTCTCAAAGCCATCCAAATATAGACTAGGCATAAAATACACAAAGAATTATCTGTTATTTTCCCTTCAGAAATATTAAATATAAGAGATACTTTATCAATTAAAGTTACGTAATGTGAAATTTCTTGGCCTTATATATCAATATCAATATGAAAATGGTTAGAAGGATAATGTCAGCTTTTACATTCAAGCTTCTTTCAAGCAGTTTCAAATCTTACAAAATAATCACCTAAGAGATCATTTATCTACTAATATATTCCTTTTCTTCCCATGGAAAAACAATGAAAGGAAAGTAGCAACAAAAGTTTCTCTCCTTTCCCTTCATAATAAAACTAAAAGTAAATAAAATAAAGTTTCTGTCACAGAATGAGGATGTTTGGTATTTACAACAGATATTTTAAAGTTCGTAATCATAGGGTTAAATCAAACTAGCTAACGTCATTCTTTTGTGTTTATTTCAAACAAAAGAACTTCCCCAAAATACATTTTTTTGTTACACTGAGTGTGGTATTTACAAATAAATTTAACTTGGATTAAAGTAAGAAATTCATTATTACATTGTCCATATATACAATCACCCTAACTTTGATATTGACTATCTGAGATAAACCATGTTAAACATATTCTGGGCTATATCAAATTGTACATAAAGACCAATGGAACTATGAGATCACTCCTTTAAATACTCAAATTGCTCACCCAAGGTGGTATAATAATTATAATATGGGTGATTTTTTAACCTTCAGACTTCAGTGTGTATAATCAACATTCCATGGAAATATATATATTTTAACCTTGCAGTTTTAATCAAACAAAGAAAAGGTATTTAGTAACCATGGCAGCATGCACAATTAGCTGGCTATTGTGATCCTTAAGGCAATCAAAAATCACTCAAATGAGTTAACATTCTGGGGACATAGAGAAAGAAGGGCAGTCTTTCACTGATTTAAGCATCTCTGTAATCAAAACAGGCTTGTAGATGAGGACCAGAAATATTAATTAATTAATTTTTTGCTATGATAAATTTCTATCTGGTACTCAAGTGATCACTTTCCTAGTACACTATTAACTTCCCTATGTCTCAAAAACACTTATAGTCAAATTAGTCAAAACAATAGAAATTTAGTCAGTCATTTAGGTGATTGATCTGTATGATGAGTTCAATTAATTTAGATAACTTAATGGAAATAGTTGTTGTTAGGCTGACTACACAGAAAGTAAAATTTACTTTTCTGATCTCATAATTACAACTACTTAGTTTTATCATTAACCATATAGCATGTATTTAAAAAACAAACAAACAAACATGAGACTCCATTATTATCTAAATGTTTCTGTATGGAATGATACAATAGAAGAAAAAAATACACTTGTCTTCAAAATCTTTTCTAATGTCTTACTTAATGTTTAAGATGGAGGGAAATTGGCTTGAGAGAAAATTAATATGGGGGAAAATTGACATAATTTCCTGTGCAATGTTTGGCTGTAGATTTTGTGATTAATTTAATTTAAAGACAATAGGGAATGTGTGGGAGGCAATAGATTTCATACATCTCTATAGAGCCTATTGCACATCTGTCCTCAGTGCTTGAACAATTACTCCACCTGCTATTAAGTTATTTGGAAAAAAAAAATACAACATTGTGACAATCATCAAGAGAATAATCCACACTAAAAGAGCCATATCACAGACCGCTAGCCTATCTCTGAGTGTCAGCATTCAATAAATTTCATCTCCATAACCCAAGTACAGTTTAAATGTATTTTTTCCTTATGAACGTTATTCTAATGTCCTGTTGGGAATAGGTTTTCATATACCTCATAAGAAAATTAACAAGCCACTCTCATTTAAGAGAAGAGATTCATAATCAGTTCAAGGTGAATTTAGATACATTCATGTTCCACAATATGGATTCTCTTTTTCTATGTTTGGCTAAACACAAAAAAACAATTAAAATTAATTACTAGAAGATAAAAGTTTTGCAGTTTAATGCATTGATTTTTTGGTAAACTCATTTTATTAATGTTATAATACAGTTATTCTTGATATACTGAGAGTTACCAAGCAATATTAAATAGGATACTTTTGACTTCAAGTAACAGCACCCAAACCAAACAAGTTAAGCAGAACCCAAATTTATTGCTTCATATAACTAGAAATTGTGGTATATAACAAATCTCAGGTACAATTGGATCAAAGGACTCGGATCTCTATCTCTTATTTCTGCTTTGTGGTTTCCAGCATCAATCTCTTGTCTGCTTCATGTACATCCAACTCCATAACTTAGTCAAGACTGAGGGAAGTTGGGCTTTGAAACAACAGTTTTTCCATCAGGCAACCCATTCCAGTCCTCTTTTGGATTACTGCTGCTCCCCTATTCCAATCGCATGATTTGGATCAGACTTCCAATTATGCTACCTCTCAATCCTTACCAAGGTTCTGTGGAATTTTAGTACTCAGTATTCTGGACACGGTGATTGATTTGGGATAACAAAAATGGTGCATCAATACCAATTAGAGGTCTTTTTCAGGATGTTTTTATTTTGACCTGTAAATATAGGAGCCAGGAGTCTTAAATTTCAGCATTTGGTTTATCATAGTACTGTAATTATGATTCTGTCTTTAAACAGCTGCCCAACAGTAATTTGCATGATGTTTTCATTTACTTAGCTAAATCAATAGGCATCAGATAATTAATTCAATTAATCCAAATTAACAAACATATATTGAGTATCTATTGTGTACCAGGAACTGTTTTGGATGCTACAGATTTAAACATAAAAAGATACAGTCACTGTCTTTATAAGCGTGTTTACTCAACACTCATAGAAATTGACCATGGTAAAGGATAAACATGTTGCCTGAGTAGTGCAGTGGTCCTCAACCCTATCAAATTTAAAAATACCCTTTTATAAAATGAATATTTTATAATACTCACTTTAATGTCCTGAATTGAAATATATATACAGTATCATTTCTTACATATAATTTTTTAAATATTCAATGTAGTGCTCTAATTATAAATAAAGCATGAATAATAATTTAAAATAAAATGATATTTATGTAAATATGTAAGTGTTATTTGAAACCAAATGACTATCACAAATGCACAAAATATTCTCTAGAAGGAATACTGCATCCCAGGCTTTAGTTCCCAAAAGACTGAGGTTGTTTGACAGCATGTGGTAGTTACATGTGTATGTTTTATTTTGTCTTTAATTTCCCAAATTTCCACGCACTGTACCCCACAAACCTGACCCATCTCACCAGAGAATTTTGTTTGATTGAATATATAAAGAGAGAATTTCAGACATGAAAAATGCTTTCTTAAAATTTCTCAATAATTGCCCCTATTTCTTTAGCTTGTATGACGTAAAGATTTTAACTTAAGCACTCTTATTGTAATTTTGATTTATTTTCTTCATGGAGAACAAATATAATGATCAATACATTGCATTATTCTAGGCTTCTTTGATGGCTGTAATGGGCCACTTTAGACTGGCACTTTCAACCTTATGTTGATCTTACATTTCAATAAATTTCTTACATATGCTGAATGAAAGAAGCCAGAATGTATAGTTTAATGTATGCCAACTATACATCAATAAAGCTATTAAATATTTCAAAAGGAAAAAAACAGTAATATTTTACATGATATAGGTAAGGCAAATAAATCTGCTTAAGCAGCTTTCCTTGACCTGGGGATGGGTATGGAAAGATAATTTGTATAACATGGTAGCATACAGAAGCTTCTTTGATAAAATTTAATTTTTAAAGTACCTACTTTGCTAGAATTTTATTTTGGCATATTTCTTAATATGTCAGCAGTGATTTATGTAGGATGTTGATAATTCTGCATCCTATGTTTTCTAATCCCAGTATTATGGCGAAATTGAAATTTGGTTTATAACAACCATCAGAAAATCAAACATGAATAAGGGCATTGCAAACCTACAATAAATATCAGAATTGATCACTGCATTGAAATTCACAGCATGATAAAATTTCATTGCCATCTGTAAACAAGGCCAGAATCTTCTTAGCATTAAAACTTTAGCAAACAGTTGGTTGTAATCTTGAGAACTCACTGTAAAGAACTGGAAGCACCCTAAAGAAACATGGTGTTTAACTAAGAAGATTTGTTCTTGGCAATTTGGCAATCAAGTAAAATGCAATGATTCAGCTGGCTTGTATTTCTTAACTGCTTTAAAACACCTATAAATATTATATCAACAATGACGATCTGGGAAAGATGAGTATATGAATATAACACTACTTTCTATCTAGGTAAGGCATTCTTTTCGATGATGGACAAAACTTGAGATAAATATTTTTTATTCTATTAATAGATTGAGCCCTTATAGATGGACTATATGGTGGAAGAACTGCTGCATCCATTGTTAGCTACATTGTAGCAGCTGATTCTATTTATGGCTACAAGCTTTATTTTAACTATTTTCCTTTTATTATTCTTTAAATATGTTTTTGAAGAGGTATGTGTTTGTTATATTATTTATGAATGCTAATTCCTTTTTCTAAAAAGAAATGATAAAATAATTGTTATCAAAAGAAGAATTCACTCTAATAGAGTTGAGAATCACTGACATAGAAGTAGACAAGAACCTAGTCAAGGAGTAGCATATTAAGTTATCTTTTTACTTAACTACATTTCCATTCTGCTGAGCCTCCTTTAAAGTGTTCCAAAAATTTCAGCTGGATCTCAGCAGAAATAAGAGAAATTTGGGAAAGGACTTGGCCCTTGCCCAGAATTAGAAATAACAGATACTGAAGGTATTTCTCATTGATGAAATGCTGATTGGCTAAAATAGTTTAGAGATGTGTTCAACCCAGATATAAACAAGCTGTAAGAATCTAGTGACCCCTGTACCTTTTAACCTTAGAGATAGTACCTGAACTTGACCTCTGAATGATTTTGACTCCAGGCATTGGCTTGGAGGTTAATTAAACCCTGCCTCCAGAATATGGAATATTGTCACATTTGTCTTGGTGAAACGTTCATGTAAATGTGTACTAATAAAGCTACAATCAGGAGTCTGACTCCATTTTTAGATGTTTGACTGCTGGCAGCTTCTAAGCCTCACACTCTCTTTCTCCTTGCGTGGACAATCTGGACAAACTCATAAGAAAACCTGGGTGCCACTCCTCTGGGACCGGCATGAGATTCAAACCATACATGCTCCCGCCAGGACAGGAAAACTCTTATCCTAGCCATATCCTCTAATCACAGTAAAAACCCAGGCCAGTCTCCCTTCCTTGCTTTCTCAAGCTTTTCTGACCTGCCCAGCTCTGCCCAGAGACCTTAATTATATGAGTAATAAAGCCTCTAATATCCACTTGGTATGTGTGTGACACCATCAGTCTCAACATCTAAATCAAACTTTGGGTGGAGGTCTACCTACCTCTGCAGGGGACCATAACAAAGGGAGAGAGAGAGGATTTCAGGGCCATAGATTGTTTTTTACCTACTGGCTAATAAATGTTCACTTAATGAATGGAGTATGGGAGAATTTTGTCAGAAAAATGCCTTCAGTATAGTCTAGCTGTGAGTTTGTGAGAAGATACCTTGCACATAGTTTAACTATCAGTGGCTACTGTTACTGACAGAAGCTAACTAATACAGTATTGTTGTGCATGACCAAATCGAAACAGATGAGTTCATAGTTTATAAACAATCTCATTTAGCCTTCACAATAGTACTATGAAGTAAGTACTCACTAATTGTAGAGATGAAGAAATTCAGTTAGTATAGTTAAATAATTTTGTATAAGTTGGAAGTAAGACCCAAACTGAGTTAAATTCCAAAACCCTGTTCATAACTATTTCACTATTTAGATAACCTCTTAATTAAAACATTAAACAATAAATTATAATAATTTCCAGTTAGGAAACATGACTGCAATAACATTATTTAGAAAAGTTTCTCATGAGTTGTAAGTGGAGACCAACTAAAGTGAAGGGCTTTATAATTTCACATTGATAAAAAAGAAGATTAGATGTGAAATACTTGTAAAATGTGAATAAATTACATAGAAAAAGATTTATCCTAGGTTAAACTCTAATCTCATATTCCTTAAAAGGGGGTAAAATTTTATATTTATTTCTATTTTTGTATATTATTAAATATTAACTATTAACTGATACCCGTTTTACTGATGTCTTTAAATTCAGTGGAGTTGGCAGTTTGTGAAACATTGGTTTTTCCAGTTTCCAGTTTTCTAAGGAAAAATTAAGCAGTCTCATAATTAGTGATACATTTTTCTACACCCTGTTATTTTTTTTCCCTTTTCCTTCCCACCTTTAATTTTCTAGGTCTAAATGTATTCAACTCTTTTCACAAGGCAAATTAGGTACATAATACAAAAAGATTATTCCTCAGACAATTTGTGTCACTTAACAAGGAGTAAATCGTTTTCTTTAGATTGCATTAAAGTATAAATGGGTAGTTGGGGTGAAAAAAATGTGAAGTCAGTGTAAAAACTGACTTCGACTTCTTAAAGTTTCCCTGCTAATATCCAATAAAGCAATTAATAGTAAAAAAAAAAAAAAAAACAGGTAACATGGGTTGAATATTCCTCAACTACTAAATCTTCAAATCACTTTACGTGTGTTAATCTATTTATCGCTCATACAAACTCAGTGATGCAAGTACTTATTATCACTATTTTATAGATGAAAAAATTGAGAGGTTTTTTTTAAATTTCAGACCATTAAGAGGGTAAAAAGGTTATTGTTACATGCATAGTTTTTATGATGCTTCAGTTGGGGCTTTCGTTGTGCCCGTCGCCAGAATAGTGTTCATTGTACCCAGTAGGTAAGTTTTTATCCCTCACCCACCCATTCACACTCCCCTCTTCTTGGTTTCCAGTGTCCTTTATATCTCTATGTGCCCATATGCACTCATCGTTTAGCTCCCACTTATAAGTGACAACATATGGTGTTTGGTTTTCCATTCTTCAGAAACTTCACTTAGGATCGTGGTCTCCAGTTCCATCCAAGTTGCCGAAAATGACATTATTTCATTCCTTTTTATGGGTGAGTAGTACTCCATGGTATACCTATACCACATTTTCTTTATCTACTCATGAATTGGTGGGCACTTAGGTTGATTCCACATCTTTGCATTTGTGTATTGTGCTGTGATAGACATTGGAGTGCAGGTGTATTTTTCTAAAATGACTTCTTTCCTTTGGGTAGATACCCAGCAGTGGGATTGCTGGATTGAATGGAAATTCTATATTTATTTCTTTGAGGAATCTCTGTCGTGTTTTCCACAGAGGTTATACTGACTTGCAGTCCCATTGACAGTGTAAAAGTGTTCCATTCTCTCTGCATCCCTGCCAGAATCTCTTGGTTTTTGGCTTTTTAATAATGGCCATTCTGATAGGGGTAAGGTGGCATCTCATTGTAGTTTTAACGTATATTTCCCTGATGATTAGTGATGTTGAGTATTTTCTCATATGTTTGTGAGTATTTTCTCATATACTTGTTGCCCACTTGTCTATCATCTTTTGAAAAATTTATGCTCATATTTTTGCCCACTTTTTGATGGGGTTGTTTGGTTTTATTCTTGCTGATTTTGTTGAGCTTTTTGTTGATTATGGATATTAGTCCTTCGTCGGATGTATAGTTTGAGAATATTTTCTCCCATTCTGTAAGTTGACTATTCATTCTGTTGATTATTGCCTTTGCTATACAGAAGCTTCGTAATTTAATTCAGTCCCATTTATTTATTTTTGTGGTTGCTGTATTTGTATTTGGGGTCTTAGTCATAAAAACTTTGTCCAGGCTGACATCTAGAAGATTTTCCCTACATTTTCTTCTAGAATTTTTATGGTTCCATGCCTTACATTTAAGTATATTATCCATCTTGAATTATTTTTTGTATATGGTGAGAGATAGGTGTCCTGTTTCATTCTTCCACATGTGGCTATCCAATTATCTCAGCACAATTTATTGAATATGGTTTCCATTCCCCAGTGTATGTTGTTGTCAGCTTTTTAGAAGAACAGTTGCTCATAGCTATATGGTTGTATTTCTGAGATCTTAATTCTGTTTCCTTGGTCTGTGTCTCTACTTTTATATCAGTACCATGCTGTTTGGGCTACTGTAGCCTTGTAGTGTAATTTGAAGTCTGGTAATGTGAAGCCTCCAGATTTGTGCTTTTTGCTTAGGATCACTTTGACTATTCAGGAGTTTTTTGGTTTCAAACGAAGTTTAGGATTATTTTTTCTAGTTCTCTGAAATAAGACAATGGCATTTTCATGGGAATAGCATTGAATCTATAAATCACTTTGGGCAATATGGACATTTTAAGGATGTTGATTCTGCCAATGCATGAGCAAGAGACATTTTTCTATTTGCGTGTGTCATCTGCGATTTCTTTCATAAGTTTTTCTTAAAGAGATCTTTCACCTCCTTGATTAAGTATATTCCTAGGTATTTTATTTTCCTTGTAGCTATTGTGAATGCTGTAGAGTTCTTGATTTGACTCTCAGCTTGCCTATTATTAGTATATCAAAATGCTACTGATTTCTGTACATAATTTTGTAACCTGAGACTGCTGAATTGATTTATCAGTTCTAGGAGTCTTTTGGTGGAGCATTTAGAATTTTGAAGATACAAGATCATGCTATCAGCAAACAGGGATAGGGATAGTTGGACCTCCTCATTCCCAATTTTGATGCCCTTTATTTCTTTCTGTTGTCTGATTGCTGTAGCTAGGACTTCTAATATTACATTGAATAGAAGTGATGACAGTGGGCACCCTTATCTTATTCCAGTTCTTAGGGGGAATGCTTTCAACTTTTCCCCATTCAGTATGATGTTGGCTGTGGCTTTGTCATATATAGCTTTTATAATTTTGAGTTATGTTTCTTCTTTGCCTAGTTTGTTGAGGGTTTTTATCATGAAAGGGTGCTAGATTTTATCAAATGCTTTTTTTGCATCTATTGAGATGATCATGTGATCTTTGTATTTGTTTTGGTTTATATAGTGAATCATGTTTATTGTTCTGCGTATGTTGAACCATCCTTGCATCCCTGCGATGAAACCCACATGATCATTGTGAATTATCTTTTGATGTGTTGTTGAATTCCATTTGCTAGTATTTTGTTAAGGATTTTTGCATCTATGTTCATAAGGGATATAGGTCTGTAGTTTTCTCTTTTTTTGTTGTGTTCTTTCTTGGCTTTGGTATCAAGGTGATACTGGCTTCATAGAATGAGTTATGGAGCGTTCCCTCCTTCTTGATGTTATGGAATAATTTCTGTAGGATAGGTACCAGCTCTTCTTTTTAGGTGCGATAGAATTTGGCTGTGAATCCATCTGGTTTGGGGCGTTTTGTTGTTGTTGTTGTTGGGAGATTTTTTTATTACTGTTTCAATCTCACTGCTCATTATTGGTCTGTTCAGAATTTCTATTTCTTTCTGATTCAGACTGGGAGGCTGTGTGTTTCTGGAATTTATCCATTTCCTCTAGGTTTTCTAGTTTGTTTGCATAGAGTTTTTCATAGTATTCATGAATGATATTTTGTATTTCTGTGGCATTACTTGTAATGTCTCCTTTGTTATTTCTGGGGCTTATTTAAATCCTTTCTCTTCTATTTCTGGTTAATCTGGCTAGTGGTCTATCAATTTTGTTTATCTCCTCAAAGAACCATCTTTTTGTTTCATTGATCCTTTGTGCATTTTTTTTCCATTTCTTTTAGTTCTACCCTGAGCTTTCTTATTTCTTTTCTTCTGCTGGCTTTGGGTTTGGTTTGTTCTTTATTTTCTAGTTCCTTGACATGTGACATTAGGTTGTTGATTTGTGGCCTCTCTGGTCTTTTTGATGTAGGCATTTAAGGCTATGAGCTTTCCCCTTAGGGCTGGTTTTACTGTATCCCGTAGATTTTGAAAGCTTGTGTCCCCTTTATCATTCAGTTCAAGGAATCTTTTGATTTCCATCTTAATTTCATCATTGACCCAAGGATTGTTCAGCAGCAGGTTGTTTAATTTCATTGAATTTGTGTAGTTTTAAGTGTATTTCTTGGAATTAATTTCTAGTTTTATTCTACTCTGATCTGAGAAGATATAGGTATGATTTCATTTTTTTTTTAATTTTCTGAGACTTGTTTTGTGGCCTAAGATATGATCAAGGTTGGAAAATGTCACAAGTGCTGAAAAGAATAATGTATATTTAGTACTTTCTGGGTAGAATGTTCTGTAAACGTCTGTTAGGTCCATTTGTTCTAGAGTGTCATTTAAGTCCCAGATTTCTTTATAGATTTTCTGTTTCAGTAATCAGTCCAGTTCTATAAGTGGGTTGTGGAAGTCTCTGGCAATTAAAGTAGTGAGGTTTATTTCTTTGCTTAGATCTGGTTGAATTTGCTTCATGAATCTGGGAGCTCTTGTGTTAGGTTCATATACATTTAGGATTGTTATGTCTTCCTGTTGAATTGCTCACTTTACCATTATATAATAACAACCTTTGTCTTTTTTTATTACCATTGTTGATTTAAAGTCTGTTTTATCTGTTATGAGAATGACTACACTTGCTCACTTTTGGATTCCATTTGCATGGGATTTTTTTTTTCTATCCTTTTACCTTGAATTTGTGTGATTCCTTCTGAGTTAGAGGTGTTTCCTGAAGACAGCATATATTTGGGGTATGTTTTTATATCCATTCAGCCATTCTATATCTTTTAATTGGGGCATTCAGACCACTCACAACTGAGTGTTATTATTGATATGTGAGATGCTGTTCTGTTCATCATGTTAGATGATACCATAATGTGTCATTTTCCTTCTTGCACTATTGTGTTAGAAGAGCTGTGAGCTTTAAGTTTTGGGTGTTTTTACACTGACTGGTATCTATTGTGCTGTTCCATGTATAATGCATTTTGAGCATTTCCTGTAGGGCAGGTTCAGCAGTGACAAATTCCTTTAGTGTTTACTTGTCTGGAAAAGTCTTTATTTCTCCATCATTTATGAAACTTAGTTTTTCAGGATACAAAATTCCTGGCTGGTAATTGTTCTGTTTAAGAAAACTAAAAATGGAGCCCCGGCCGGGCGCGGTGGCTCACGCCTGTAATCCTAGCACTCTGGGAGGCTGAGGCAGGAGGATAGCTTAAGCTCAAGAGTTCACGACCAGCCTGAGCAAGAGCGAGACCCCGTCTCTTAAAAAAAAAAAAAAATGGAGCCCCAATCCCTTTGTGTTTGTAAGGTCTCTGCTGAGAAATCTGCTGTTAGCCTGATGGGTTTTCCATTTTAGGTTAGTTGTTGTTTTCATCTTGCAGCTTGTAGAATCTTCTGTTTGATTTTCACTTTGGCAAGGTTGATAACTATGTGTCTTGGAGATGTCCTACTTGCTATGGATCTCCCAGTGTTTGATGACCATCTTGTATCTAGATATCTGAATTTCTGGTGTTACCAAGGAGGTTCTCCTCAATAATTCCCTCAAATAGGTTTTCCATGCTTTTTTCTTTTTCTTCTTCTCCCTCAGGGATACCTATAATTCATATATTGTCTCATTTCACATAGTCCCATATTTCTCTGAGTGATTGTTCATTCTTCTTTATTGTTTTTTCTGCACCTTTGCCTAACTGGGTTTATTTGAAAGCCTTATCTTCAGGCTCTGAGATCCTTTCTTCTGTTTGGTCTAGCCTGTTGTTGAAGTTTTCTGCCTTATTTTGTAATTATATAAATGACTCTTTCATTTCTTTATGTTCTGTTATATCCTTTCTTTTGTTGTCTGTCTCTTTAGTAAGTTTTTGGTGTTTTTCATTCATGTCCTGAAATATTTTTTTGGTTTCTTTGTGTTGGTTTTCAGCTTTCATTTCAATCCTATTTATCTTGTTCGGCATTCATATTCTGAATTTCATTTTTGTCATTTTGACAATTTCCTTTTGGTTGGGGTTCATTGGTGTGGATCATTTGGGGGTATCTAACTAGCTTGTTTTTTCATGTTGTCAGACTTCCTTTGCTGGTTTCTTCTCATCTGAAACCTTTTCTCTCAGCTCAGGGCTGATAGGTTTGTGGCACACCTGTTCTCCTTTGCTGGGAAATCTCCTATTTAGTGAGAAGGAGGAGAAGTCCCTAGATAGTGCTTTTGTGTCCTACTATGGAGGACTGGGCAGGAGAGAGGCAGATGCACTGATATCCTGTAATACAGATATTCTCCAAGGTTGTCCCATTCCTCTGTGGTTGTTACAGTTCAAACTGCTGCTGGGGGATATACATTCAGATTGGTGGGTTGCTCCTCAGGCCACTATTGGAAGCTTAGGCAGGGGGCTAGGCAAGTCCCTCTCAATGGAAGCAGGTAGCATGACCTTGGCCAGTGTTTGGGAGGGTTGCAGGACCTTGGCAGGCATCTGGGCACATCACAGAACAAGAGCCAGCAGTGAGACTGGTAGTGGGAACTTGGCAGGCACCTGGGTGCATTGCGAGAATTTGGTGGGCACCTGGGTGGATTGAGGTATTTTGGCAGGCTCCTAGGCTGGTTGTAGGACATTGGCAGGTTCCTGGACTTTTTGAGGGGCCTTGGCCGGCACCAGGGAATGTTGTGGGACGTATGCCAGCACCTGGGCTGGTTGCGGGACAGCAGCCGGTGGCAAGGTAGGTCACAGGATCTTGGCTGGTTCTTGAGCAGGTCGTAGGATTTTGGCAGGCACCTGGACAGGTGGGGGGGGGCAGTCTTGGCCAGTGCCTATGCAAGTCATGGGTCCATAGCCAGCAGCTGGGTGTCTCATCAGGCTTCAGCAGCTGGGCCACTCATGGCTGGTGGTGCTGGGTAGACGTTCAGCACTCTGGGTAGACCAGGGAGTTGGAGTGGCTGAGTCTCTCCCTCTGCCCAGGTCTGATTATGGTGGCTGCTGTGGTGCTACTTAGGTGGCAGCAGTGGCACTATCAAGATGGTGGGATGGGGGTGGAAGATGATGATGGCCAGTGGGCACCTGCTCTGCTCAGATCCCTGGGAGGCAGACAGTGAGAAGGTTTGGGGATGGGTGCATGGCACCCAGACACAGTGTGTGTGAGAGCGCCCACCCTCTCTACTCCCTCCCTGGTCTGGCAGGGGTAACATGGAGCTGACCCCTCTGCAGAGTGGGTGCTCTGAGGCTCGAGTTGCAGTGTCCACTGGGGGAGTGTGTAGCCATGGGCATCTCTCCCCTGACCCTTCTCCACATGTGGATGCTTCCCCCAGGGACCTTCTGATCTTGCCGGGTGGATCACCCCACCTCTCTCTCCTTCACTTTGGGTATCTCCAGTTGCTTCTCTGATGATTCGCAATGCTCCCTCTGAGATGGTCCATCCATGTAGGTGAACCTCTTCCCGCAACCTTTGATCTTCTTGAAAGCAGCAAATGCAGGCTGCTTCTAGTCTGCACATCTTGGTCCCAAAAGATCTTTGATGAAGGGGCAAATCAATTCAATAGAGGGACTGCTTCTCGACAAATGGTGCTGGAGTAATTCATACAGTAATACATGGGGGCAAAAAATGAACCTTGACCTAAATCACAGACATGTAAAATTCAATTCAAAATGGATGATGGATTTTAAATGTAAATAAAAACTATCAAGTTTTTTAAAAAGCCTGGGCATAATCTTCAGGATCTAGGGAAACACAAATAATTCTTGGCCTTGACAACAAAAACATAATCCATAAGAAGGAAAAAAATAATAAATTGGACTTCAACAACTTTGTTTAATTATCTGCAAAAGACCCTGTTAACATAAGGATGATAACATAAGCTCCAATGCACATATCCAAAAAATATTAGTATATAGAACTTATAAAGAACTCTCAAAACTCAACAGCAAATAAAGCAAACAATCTAATGAGAAAATGGAAAACATGAAGAGCCATTTCACCAAAGAGGATACACACATGGCAAATTAGCACATGAAAAGATGTTCAATATCATCACCATTAGGGAAATGCTAATTTAAAACACAATGAGATATCACTATACACCTACCAGAATGGTGAAAATAAAACACAGTGACAACACCAAACACTGTTGAGGATGTAAGGAAACTAGGTCACTCATACTTTGCTGGTGGGAATGTAAAGAGGTACAGCCAGTCTGGAAAATGGTTTGGCAGTTTTTTTAAAAACAAAACAAAACACTCAAAACATGCAACTACCATAAAACTCAGCAATTTCACTCCTGGGAGTTTATATTGGAGAAATGGAAACTCATGTTCACACAAAAACCTGTACACAAATATTTATCAAAATACTGTACATAAATATTTTTAGCAGGTTTATTGGTAATAGCCAAAACTGGAAACAGCCCAGATGTCCTTGAGTAAGTGAATGGTTAAAGAGTCTTGATGAATCTTGAGAATTACACGGAGTGAAACAAATCCAGTCACAAAATATTCCATACTATATGATTCCATTCATATAACATCCTTTAAATGAAAAAAAATATGCAAATGAAAGACAGGTTAGTGGTTGTCTGGGTTTGTGTAGGTGGTAAGGACAGTATGGAAGTAGATATGGCTTCAAAAAGGAAATATAAAGGGCCCTTGTGGTGATGGAAATGTTCAGTATCTTGACTGCATTAATGGCAATATCTTCGTTGTGAAAGCATAGTTTTGCAAAATGTTACCATTGGCGAAGCTTGGGAAAAGGATATATGGTTTCTATATATTATTATTTAGGACTGCAAGTAAATCTACATTTATCTCAAAATAAAATTTTGCTTTAAAAAACATTTATGTAGTTGAAAGCAAGAGAAATGACCACTATGTGAGTCCATAAATCCAGTGGGTTCACTGTGAGCCAATCTGGGCCATGACTCCATTTATTACCTGATCGCCCTATGCCCCCACTCTAAAAAAGGTCATGATAATTTTCATTTTCCTGGATGTCATTGACAATTTGGACCCTGTGTTGAACAGCTATTAAAAATTTTTGTGTATTATTAAGTACCTCACGTATAGCTAAATAGATTTAGATCTTTGGGGGAAAAGACAGGATGCATTATTACTGTTTATACTTACCATGTTGCAAGACCTTTTCTCACAGGGTACCTGCCTCTCCTTTAGTCGATGGGTTCTAGGTCTGAATTCTAGCTCAGATCTGGAAATTGGGTAAGCCATTTTGTCATTTTTTTTTTTTTATTGGAGCAGCTGTACTCAACCACTGGATAATCCTTGATATCCTTTGGTTATAAGGATTGAACAATATGCTTATCAGATACCTGTCTAACTTGACACTGAGAATATTGTGCTCTGTAAGCCATATCACTAGCTGTTATGAGTCAGAATCCTGGGCTGACAATCTGATCTCCACTTATTACAATAACTGTTCCTTCTTGCTTTTGATGGTTAAGCCCTGATACCTGACCTCTATTATTTAAGAATTCTATTGTTATCAGACAGCCAAGCTCTATGATATATTGCCTAATGTCAGTGCTAGACTACAAAAAACGGCCACTACTGAGTTAATTGATGATATTCTTCTCACCAGTGCATTTCCTGTTGTTTTGATAATTGCAGTGTCCTCCAGGTCCTTCCACAGAACATAGTTGGCTGGCAAATTTTCTGATCTAAGGTAGTATATCCACTCTAGCATGCCCACTTTTTGGAGTTTTTCATTCATTATTACTTTTTCCAAGCTTCTAAGAGCTAATTTAGCTACATGTTAATAACTTCTCCCCAGGTCCTTGTCAGATATTAAATTCTATATGTTTTTAGAGGGTTCCTATATTAATAAAATTTCCATTATTCAACTTTATATTCTATACATTTTGGTCTAACAGGATCTAGTCCCATGTCCTGCTGGTACATGTTGGCTATATTCTAAAGCTTCTTCAGGGTAGTGTCCCTCTCCTCCTTTAGCAAGCCTAACATTTCCTCAGCTGGAATTTCTTTTAAACTTATCTCACTAGGCAGGAAGAAGATGGGGGTATGCTGAGGGAGGCCAATATATTTTTGCAAGGGAGAAACCTCTGCATCATTTTCAAGCAAGCAGAGAATGTTAGACTTCAACAATGAAAAGTAGGCCCAGAGGGTTCAAAGATGTCTGAGAATTCAAGATTTTGTAGTTCATTGACCCAGTTTAGATGTCCCCATCTCAAGTTCCAAGTCCACTCCTTATTAATTGGGGCCTGGATCTTGGCATATCAGACACACTAGGGTTGAAAATCTTACCTTCTCTGGAACTCTCCTTACTCATATGTTTCGAGCTCTAAACTTTGTCTGATCTCTGGTTTAGGAAAAGACAGCCTTTTTATATGATAACTCTGACCTTATATTGGTTAGTTAAATTAAAGCTTTTGTCTTTTTGAAAGCCTTTCTTTCAGCAATGCGTGAGTGGGCTCCAGCAACAGATAACCAATTCCAAAGCCCTTATAATGTGACTCAAACACCTGAGATATTGCATAGGCCTGTGCATTCCATTGCATGGATATTCCATCCCAGGAGATAAAAAAATTTAAACAATTACAACACAAGTGCATGGCAGAAACCCTCAGAGCTCCATCTCCCACCAGTAATAGAGTTAGTTCATTGCTAATCAGTGATGGGAGATCTAGCTCTGATTACTCTAAGATTTGTGACCAGGATGTTTATTGGGGTATATTCTCAGGAAAAACACCTATAAAGGGATAAGGGAATCAAGATTGTTTGGAGGTAGAAGATGAACCGTGGTGTAGTTCTTCAGCTGTTCTACAGGGTGTTCTGGAGCTATAGCAAGTGACCCTTCAGAGTTGTTCCACCTTTAAGCAAGGGTCCAGGACTTCATACTTCTTAATGGCTAGTTACTGGATACAGGATGCTCCTGAGCAACAGTGTGACTTTTTTTAAAGAGGCTTTCTTCACTTGAGAGCAATTTCCAGAAAGAAAATTAGCTGAAAGCCACAGCTGCCAACGCTTCCAGCATCTGGAATAGGAGTCCCAGTCCTGAAGGGGGACTCTGGCCAATAATAAACAACATCTACGACACCTGAATGTTAGAAATGTTCTGCCTGCCCCTGCATGAGTCTGTTACTACTGTCCTTGCTACTGCTCTTCCATATTCACTTGTTATCAAAATAGTTCAGAAAACGGACAGACGATCTATAGAACAAGGACAATTAAACCCAATTTTGATTTGTCAACAGCATTGGAAACTAGAGATAGAAACATAATATCTTTGAAGTGCTAGCAGAAGATAACTATCATGCTAGGATTGCATATTCAGTCAAACACCTGAATGAAAGCAAGGTAAACACATTTTCAAATATGTTAAAAACAAGAGTTCACTACCACCAGCCTCTCTTTAAAGTCATTTATGAAAGATATGCTCCAGGAAGGAAGGAACTGACCTCAGAAGAAAGGCCTAAGATGTTCGAAGAAATAAAGATCAAAGAAATGGGTTTTCATTTAATTTTATAAAAGCATCTACTGCACAAAGATATTCATTACCACGTGACTTACAATAACTTAAAGTGAAACAGGCAAAAAACAAAATCCTAGACACACTGAATCTAGATGATTGGTCAACTACAAGGACCTCCTGGAAGACCAACGAGACCCTATGTTAGGGAGCACTAAGAACTGAGGAGAAAATACAAGAGAGAGAAAGATGCCCAAATGCCATCTCTTTATGAGTGGGCAAAGGTCTGAGAGAGAGAACACAAAGGAGGACACTAGAGAACAAAACAGCGTGGTGGGAGCTGTAATCCCGGCGTCTTGAATGGCCAAACAGCTTTTAGGGACAGAGATATCTAGAAATCTTCATTGCTGCAGTAAAAATTCCTTTCTCCTTAGTACTTTAGTGAAGGCTCCTAGACAAAAAGATATTCTGATGACAAGGAAAAGGGCAGGGTTTCTCATCTAGACTGACATAGTGAAAATAGGAAAAAATAAGTTTGGTAAGAGGATCTCTGAGCTAAATCAGTATTTAGAGGCTCTGGGCTCAGAGTCAAAGGTGTTGCTGAAAATGGAAACTATCTGGAAATTAACAGAAACCTTGGAAGAAGTAATCAGAATTTCCCAAGTTTATGTAAAAACAACTGTCAATTAGTGTTATTTTATGCAACTTAATGGACATGGAGACCCCAGCTGTACCCTGTGTTTAAATATACCAGGATATGAACAAGGTTTTCTATAAAATGAGAGGGTATTTGGGGGGGGGTTGTTTGTTTGTTTATTTGTTTTTGCTTATAAAATTTCTCCAATCTTTCCTCACTGTCCTAGAGAGGCTAATCCCTCCCCTAACCCCCAACCACTCTCATACTCGATGTGATGCTCAGGAGCTTAAATTTTCTAAACCT
Organism: Daubentonia madagascariensis; assembly: GCA_023783475.1. Taxonomy (NCBI): domain Eukaryota; kingdom Metazoa; phylum Chordata; class Mammalia; order Primates; family Daubentoniidae; genus Daubentonia; species Daubentonia madagascariensis. The sequence goes on along the minus strand of JAKFHU010000726.1, from coordinate 20,682,226 downwards.
TTCTTTTTTAGCTCTCATCACAGTTGGTAATCATAATGTACACATACACGCACACACACCCATAACTCTACCCACAGCTCTTGGATTACTGTCTTCCCTTTTAGAGTCAGTTTTTAGAGGAACCATAGAGTGAGGTCCATATCAGCTTCTTTCCTACCATTTTATTCTCATTCCTACTAGCACGGTACCTTGCATGTAGAGCTGCAGCTGCTCAGGAAACTGAGGACAACATTTTCCTTTGCTTTATTTTATTTTCCTCACAAGTAAAATGGGGATATTCAACAAATACTTACCCTTACTATATGCCGGACATTTGCTGGGCTCTGAGTCACTTTCACCTTCAACAAAACAGTCAAGAATCCTTGTCCATATGGAACTGCTGTTCCATTAGGTAATGAGCAATAAACCACATTCAAAAATAACTTACAGGCAGTCAGGAAGTAACAGAGACTATTCTTTAAAATTATAGCAGAACTATAGATAGCAAGTGTTAAGGGTCACAGTTTTAAATAATATACTCAAGGAAGGCCTTAGAGACAAGGTAACATTTGGAAAATGTTGACGACATTACAAATTAGCATATGGTCAAGGGAAAATAATTGTAGCTAATACAATAAAATCAATTATTGGTACAAAATCAGTTCAACATGAATATTTGTTACTACTATGAATATGAGTATTATTTCATTTTAATTGGACAATTTTTTTCATACATGGAAAAGACACAAGAGCATCCTTCTGGGAAGTAGAAAAATTTATTCAATAATTAGTCAACCTTGGGAAAATTAGAGCAAATAAAAAACAACATTTTAGGAAATCTATATTTTGAAAAAACTTAACAGCAAAAACATTCTTAATGATGTGTCTATCAAGCTGTGATCTGTCATGCATAGGTTGAATAGCACTTATAAAATATGTACCTATATCTTCCTTTTATGTCAAACCTAAAGGCACACATCTTTGAAGTTTCTATTCTCTGGGGTGAACCTAAGCAGCAGGTAAGAACTCCTGCTGCAGTTCATTTAGAAACAGAGGGAATCATAAGTTAACATAATAACAAGGAAGGGCTGTATTTATCAAAGACAGATTGGGAAATATATTCTAATATTTTAGTGGGAAGTGTTTTTGGCTTTCAAAAGCATGAGCATCACACTTGTATCATTAAAGTATTCAACATGAAGAGACAGATGCAGGGAATAGACTTTGGATCAACTCTTGGTTAAATCAAATATTGTAGGGAATGTGAAAAATAAACATTTTATAAAGTAGCTAATATTAGATGTTAAGGTGCATATTCACCAGGAGATGTCTTTAGTTTCTGATACAATTCAAAAGTAAAAAACATACATCCAAAAGTCTAGCTTTGCTGTGTTTTGTGTGTGATTGTTCTATTAATTTTGATTTGGGAAAATAGGCCTAACAACTAAGAGTGTAATATGTAAAAATGAAATAAAGTTGATTCAAAAACTTACTTAGAATACAAACCAGACTATCTGCAAGTCATCAGCATAAAGTATTATTATTTTTTAACATATACACAACTTACAATCACAAAACATCAGCATTAGTATGGATCTTAGAGTTATGAATGTTCAACAAATGGTACCCCAGTCTGTCACTGACCACATGAAGTAATAACACTTTATTTCCTTGTGAGGTTAGTACACTTCATTCTCAGACGACTCTCGTTTTCAGAAAGCTCTTCTTCGTATTACACTGTAATGGGATTACTGAATGGCTGTGGAGGGTTAAGACTGTGCTGTCTGGAAACAATCGATCCTTATGAGTAGCATGACTCTGAACAAGTGAGTTAATGACCTGAAATTTCCATTTCCTCAGCTGTAAAATGGAAATAATGACAAATTCATCTCATTATTGAGACAGCTGAGATTAAAAAAAAAATTATTGAGAGTTCTAGAATCATTATATTCCTAGAGTAACTACTCAGTAATGTTTTCTCTACTTTCTTGGGCCACTTGTAGAAAGTCTAATTATAATTTGAGCTACATAAGAGCAATGTGTAAATAAAAGGTTGAGTTACATAGCTCAAGAGTAATTTCCAGATTTAAAGTTTCATGATTACTTCTGAAAAAACATCAACTAGTTGAAAACTATCATCTTTTCTCTGCTCAACTCTCCCCTCTGGCAAGACTTTTCATCTGCAGACCCAACATTCTGGGTTCTTCCATTGTTCTTCATATGATATGGTTTTAAGTTCCCTCACCATATTGATCTCTTGCTCTGGATCATGCTTCTAGTTATTTGTAGCCTTTTTAAAATAAATTCCTAAAATGTCATGCAATGCTTCCCAAGCACACTGACCAGCACTGAGCAGCATGTGACTCTAACTTGCCTTTTTTCTAGATACTCTTTTTCTTTTCAACAACATACACTATGAATATCAATTCATATCTTCCCCTTCCAATTTTCCTTGGGAGAATATACATATGTTCTCCTTATTTTATTGATTCATTAATTGCAAAAAGCAATTTAAATAACTGTTTAAAAACTGAACTTTCAAAATTCAATGAAAAAGTAAACATGCATTATGAACATAGGCTTCTGTATTCTTCCTGGAACACAGAAGGCATGCTTCTGCCTCAGGGTCTTTGCATTTGCTGATGTCTCTCAATGAAATTCTCTGGTCCAGTTATCTACATGGTTCACTTATCCTCTTCCTTCAAATATTTGTTTAAATGTTACCTTTTTAGTAATCCCTTCCCTTATCACGCCATTTAAAATTACAAATCCCCACCCTGGAATTTTCTATCTCCTTATCTGGCCATTATCATTATCTAACCTATTGCCTATTCTTATTTCTGGAAATTGACTATCTTGCCCTACTAAAATATTAGTCCCATTGATGCCTGGAATTTATTTGTCTGTTTCGTTCACTGTTATATTCCCACTAATATAACAGTGCCAGAATGAAGTAGAGGTTCAATAAATATTGAACAAATAAATGCATTCTTTTGAACTCTTACAGCAATTTCAAATCTTTTTTTTCCATTGAAAAGAAACTCAATGCCTGATAATTTACAAAAGTCACTGAGAGGCAAATACAGTAAGTAAAATTTTGACCCAGGTAATCAAAAAACAAAAACTTGTTTGGTAAACATATACACATTTCTGAAAAAGAATATAGAAGTTTCTGAACTTCAACTTTAAAAGACTGCACCAAAAACATTGATGAAAACATCATTGAAGTAAATGAATGACTTCTTTGAGAGTACTCAAATGTAAATATATGTCCCAACATTTCTATGAAAAAACAATCTCACTGCCTGTTTGTGTAAAGGGGAAAAATATAATATTCTATTTTTAATCTTTATTGGTGAAAATTACAACTTTGTAACTAAGGTAAAAATCAGTTTCTAAAGTAGCTCATGAAAATTTACCAGGATGTTATTTAAGATTATGTTACTTTTCATTTGAATGGCATTAATAACTTGTTAACTAATATGTCAAGGTGAAATTAAGTAAAATGTACATGCAAGTAACAATTATTAATCCTTCACAAATACTGTTACTAAAAAGAGTTTTAAATACCTTGTGCTTTCTCTTCCTTCCACTGGGGATAATTGCTTTTTATTATGTTAAGGTGAAAAATGTCACCTGATTCTAAATTTTGAATTTAATAATAGAAGTAAGCACACCAAAATAAAATTGAAATTTTCAAATAGCTACTAATGCTTTTCCTTGTTGGTTGTTTCTTTTTATTATTTGAACAGAAGGAAAGAAATGTCAAAGACGAATGGACTGAAAAGGAAAAATGACAAATACTTTTGCTGTCTAAATCATAAAATAACACGAGATTAAGGCATCTTTTCTTTCCCCAGGCCAACCATCAAAATTCAGAACTTAAATGTCAAACTTGAATGTTATGGTTCAGATGCATTCTTACTAGATCAACTAAGGCTTCCTTAAGTTTTCCCATTTTTAAGATGCTGCATCATTGTGCCACTTCAAATCAAATGATCAAAACAAGACATACTTGTGGTGTTATACGGCCTAAGTTTTAATAGATGAAAAGTTAAATATTAACACTAAGAGTCTTTCAAAAACAATAACCAAAATTAGTTCATTAGGCTCACAAGGAACTATGGAAATATTTGGAGAAGGAAAATATAATTCCTTATAGGAAAATCTTATGACTAGGGATGTTGTAGAGTTGAGGCTTTTTTGGGTTTTAGAGAGCTAATATAATGCAAGCCTAGGGCAGTACATTGTAACGGAATATAGTATTTTATACTGTATTCTCTAATTTATCAGAGATATGTATGAATATTCACACTGTGTGAGGCAAGACCATAAACATATCCATAACAAGTCAGATCATCTTTTGCTGCTAAGTTAGTTATTAAAATATATGACTTTTTTCACAGCTTTTTGAATTTTAGAAATGAAAGTACAGAATTGCAAACCTGTACTTCAGAAGCAAAATAATATAAGGTTATAAAATATATGAAATTGGTTAGTTAAGGTCCACAGTTACTAAGTCAGGCTAAAACTGGTTTGGAAGTAATAGAACTAAGGAATTTTTTTATACAACCTAACCACCCACTTTATGGAGTAGATATCCACGAAATCCCCATCTAGATTCTTACCTGGGTGGTGGAAAATCAGGAAAAAAAAATCTACCACTGAGAAAAAGCAGCCTCAACCTCAACTGCATACCAAACCCTGTGCAACAATTTTTCTTGACAGAATCTGGTATTCTTTCAGACGAAAAAAGTTTCTATTTTTAAGTCTGTGTCTATTCAAACATTAGGCATGAAAATTGCTGTATCCTTTAGGTAACAGAGCCCTCTGATTTTAAATAATTAATTCTTCTCACTTTAACTAAGGGCCTCTGCAATGTTTTATGTGAGAATTCAGATAAAATAATTATGTCTCTTTCTATTGAATTCATTAGGAAAAAGAGAGATAAGGAAATATCTTCCCCTTCCAAATTTTGCTAAGAGAAAAAGCTAATCCATTGCAATTGCTCTTACCAATTATCTTATCTATGCACTTGAGAAGAAGCATTCCACAAATAGTTTCATCATCTTTTTACAAATATGGCTGGCTGAAATGATGGAGTTAATTAGATTTAGTTTTATTTACTAGAAATAAAGAGTTGCCATATTCCTTTTCCATTTAATCCTTCAATCAACATTGGAGAGGGTTTTTAAATAGCCAGCATATTCCATATTTCCAATGGCCAGGAGAGAATCCTCAGATAGTTTTGATTGCTCTTTCAGGCACTCACCCTGTCCTGTGTTGCTCTAAACCTTTACAGTTTAGTATCTTCTCATCAGATTAAATAGATGGTTGGGAACAAATAACACATAATGTGAATTATAGTTATTTTTATCAGCACTAATTTTCAAAGAGTAGATAATCAAAAAAGCACTAGGAGAGCCATTCCCTTAGACTGTTTGTCAAAGGAAAAAAAAAAAAAAGCACCATGAGGTTAAACTGGGATTAAACAATTTCCAGAAAAAGCTTTGATTTGGAAGAAATTCTAGACCAGATTGAACCCATTTTTTACTTAAATAATGCATTCACAGTTCATTTTCTCCTCTAGTGATGCTGTCCTCTCCAGGGACTCCTTGCACATAAAACTTAAATATTCAGAAAGTTATCACCAAAAGTGTTTGACTAATCCCATTTAAGTTATGAAAACAAATGCAAAAAAAATCACAGCTGTACTTTCTAAAGCACACTGAAAAGAGATCATGATCTTCAGCACGGTGAATTTTTACAAGCTAACCTAGAATTTTGGCTCCAGATATGGAAATTTAGAAATTTTCTATCAGAGCTTTCCCAAATCACCCAAATATCCTTTTTAAATAAACAATTATACTATTTAAAAAATCAGTAGAGTACACGGCCTACAAGCAACAGCTGCAGGGACTAGTAAAAGGACCGATTGTACCATTATAGTCACTGTGCAAGAGCTCCAGGCTGGGCATCAATCTTATAGGCTGTTACTGCATATCAGAACCCATGTTGTCAGAAGCTTCATCTTCAAATGGGATGGTGTGTATTCTCCTCAATATCATGTATATGATTCAGAAGGTATACAGTTTTACCAGAACTTGAAAGGAAAAGGGAAAATGAGAAATACAGTATATAGTATAGATCTGTATAATATTGTAGTTCTTTTTTTTTTTGAAACAGGGTCTCCCTCTGTCTCCCAAGATGGAGTGCAGTGGTATAATCATAGCTCACTGCAGCCTCAAACTCCTGGGCTCAAGGGATCCCCCTACCTCAGCCTCCCAAGTAGCTTTGACTACAGGCATGTGCCACCATGCCCAGCTAATTAAAAAAATTTTTTTTTTTTTTTTAGGGACAGGGTCTCACAATGTTACCCAGGCTGGTCTCAAACTCCTGGCCTCAAGCAATCCTCCCTTGGCCTCCCAAAGTGCTAGGATTACAGGCTGCACCTGCCCTATTTTTCGGTGAAATAAATTATTTACTGTGAATTCAATATATCCATACTAAGTTGAAAAATGGTAAGCTTCCCATCAGTCCCCAGTAATAGAGGCTAGAGGCTAAAACCAGACCAAAGTCAAATAGAGGCTCTTTGTTTTAAAACTTAAAACCAATGTACAGAAGCTACTGTGAAGAAGTGGGCACTCCAGCCTTGATGCAAGAAAAGAAGTTCCATTTCTACAAGGAACCTGGCTCTCTCTTGATATGTATTGTTAAGATTCTTATTTGGGCTTGATAGCTCAGTGTGTACACATTAGAGCTGCCCTACATTCCTTTTAAAATGTACACCCAGGGCCACACCAAATGAGGTACCTTTTAAAAAATAATGACATAATTATTAAGTTAGTCTTTAATGCAGCCAATTTTTTTATTTCAAAGTATTACGGGGGTACAAATGTTTTTGTTTACATGGATCATTTTTGTAATGCTTGAGTCAGGGTTAAAAGTGTGCCCGTCACCCAAATAGTGTTCATTGTACCCATTAGGTAGGTTTTCACCCATCCCCTATACCCTCTTCCCCTGTTTGATTTTCATTGAGTTTTACTTCCCTTTATGCACATGTGTGCTCATCAGTTAGTTCCAATTTAACAGTGAGTACATGTGGTGTTTGTTTTTCCATTATTTAGATACTTCACTTAGGATAATGATGTTCAGTTCCATCCAAATTGTTGCAAAAGGTATTAAGTCATCCTTCTTCATGGCTGAGTAGTATTCCATGGTATACATATACCACATTTTGTTAATTGACTCATGAATTGATGGGCATTTGGGTTAATTTCACATCTTTGCAATTGTGAATTTTGCTGCAATAAGCTTTTAATCTAGCCACTTCCCTACAAACCAAAGAACTTGCTGATACAGCATCATCTTTCGAGTGAAAGTCATTTACGCGGTTATTTCTCAGTTATATATTTATTTTAATAGTATGGTCTCAAAGTGTGAAGTGAAATGTGCATTTCCTTATTAAAATAATTTAAGATAAGAGGTGTAAAGTGGGATAATTTGTGGAGGTCTTCTACCACACCAATAAATCATGTATTCTAGTAAAATAATGTGTTGGTATAGAGGTTTAACATATTTCCTTAAGTTTTATAATTATAATGCATCTAGACAGTTAAATCACAAATTGATAGAACTCCATCTTGCACTGTAAATAAAAAATATTTCCCTTTATCCTTGGAGATGAGGATTGTCTAGCCAAAACAATTGTCATCTTTCACGGAGAAAATAACACAATCCATTAGCATATTATTCACTTATTCATTTTTCATGCATTTCCTCATTTATTTGTGTAACCATTCGTTTGATAAATTTTATTATGTAGTTATTATGTGCCAAACGTTATATTACGCAATAAATACACGCACACACTATTGCTTCTGTTTCATTCATATGTATGTATATGTATGTGTGGATAGATACATACATATGTGTACACACACACACACACACACATTTTTATTCTGCTTGTCTGGAAATCCTGACTGATACAGTAGTAGAAGCATAACACTGATTTTCTCCTAATAAACTGTATCCTTCTTTATTTTTATACTTGTTTCTAATAATCAGCCTTTTTGTCCTCCTCAATTGCAAGTTTCACCAAATAAAATTTCACATATGCAGCATATCAGTGAGTAAGGTAAAATGATAGATGCTTAAGTGGGTAAAGAGGAGAGTGTGCTGCAAAGGAACCACAATCCTATAATGGTAAAAGTTCTCTAAATTATGTCTCCTTTCTCAAGTACTTTCTTTCAGCCGTAAACTTTACTTTTTCTCTCTTTCTTGTTTACTTTTTCTCCTTCTTCCTTTCCAAAGTCTTGCATTCTTCTGTACATTGCCCCAACATGTTTGATCTCATTTATATGTAAAATAATTTAACTATATTTCCTATAAGCCTTAAATAGTGCACATAATCCCACATATAATTTTCTATTCTTCAAGCATGTCAAAATGATTATATTGAAGTAAAGAATCTGCCTTGCTCTCAGAAAGTTATCACCACGGTGAATTGTATTGTATCGTCCCATGAGTAAACAAGATACAGCTCACCATATTGTTCAGCAATTTTATATTCTTCTATAATATCTTATGATTTTAAATAAATATCATAATATATTCCTAATTTACTCATATATAGTTTTTGATGTATAATGAATGGGATATGTCTAGTTCCCTTTTAATTGTATATTGCTATACAATATAAAATTAAAGAATATTTAATTTTACATAATATTATTCTACCCAGTTATTTGGATGAATTATTATATTAATTGCAATTTATAACCTCTCTTCGATTTTCTGTGGATTTCTTTACAATTCTTGATACATTTCTTTATCATAACTATTTGTGTATATCATTGGTTAGGATCTCCACTAAAATGTTCAATAAAAAGGAACGGAGTAACTCCAAGAAGATTAAACAGTCATAAAATTCTATGCATGTAAACATTGCTTTGAGAAATTTACAGTCATAAAATGAAAATGAATTTCATGAAGAAATTTTTTAATTCTTCTTATTTTTGATTTCTAATTAAATTTAATTGCTTGAGAATATTACTTGCATGATACTGATTCTTGGAAATTTGCTGTGTTTTATTTTCCATATATCATATGGCTAATTTTTCTAATAGTTTATTCTTACTTAAAAAGAACACATTTTTAAATTGAAAGATAAATTGTGCAGCGTATGTGTGTTGTATCATCTCAAATGTATTACTCTTTTGTTTCTTTCTTCTATACCTTTACCACATACTGCCTGCTTGGTACATCATTTTCTGATAAAGGTATATTAAAACATCTTATCATAAATGCCAAATTTTTTATTTCCTTTTATATTCCAGTCAGTTCTTCATTTAGCTTTGTTAAGACTATATTTTAAGTTACATTATCATTTTAGGATGCTTATTTTCTTGGGAGCTCTCTTTTTACTGGCATTGGACACAATCTTTAATATTTTATTCTTTCCATTCTTTATGTGTAGCTCTGTTTTTGGTGTGTTTCTCATTAGTCACATATATCTGAATTGTGTGTGTGTGCACGTGTGTGTATTTCCATAAAATGTACCTTATGGCTGGATATTTTAAATTATTATTTTTGAAAACTGTTGGAAAGAAGACAGAGAGGGAGAGTGAGAGAGGACACCTTTAGGCAATCAATACACACTTTAAGAAAAAAAAATGCCAATGCTGCTAAAGCCTTTACTATATTCCTCTTTTTCAGTGTTATCTCCTTTTCCTCTCCCTTCCCCAAGGATAATCACTATTCTAAATATTATATTTAATATGTGTGTGCTCCTTATTATAGTTTCGTAACACGTTACATTTTGTATGTTTTGAATTACCTATAAATGTGTGTATATGTACATGCAAACACACACACACACACTGCGCATGTGGCTTTTCTCAATCAGCCTTAAGTTATTATGTTAAAGTGTATAGTTATAGTTCATTCATTTACACCTCTATATAATATTTTGTAGTATTCCATTTTATACATATATCAAAAAATATTTATTCTTAATCTGATTGATGGGCACTTATATTTATTCAGGTTTTTGCTATTATAAATATGCTAGTGTGAGCATTCTTGCAACGTACCTGGTGCACATGTGCTGAGGTATCTACAGAAGAAGAGGTCCTTGGTTTTAGGGTATGAGCATATTCAACCTTATTAGATAATGGCAAATTTTCTCCCAAGGTAGTTGAACTAATTTACACTCCCAAAAGCATTGTAGAAAAGTTCTTGAATATAATACAAAACTCTGCCACTATATGCTTTAGAAGTATTTCCTTAACAAGGGAGGCCTACTCTTACACAGGTTTGAAAAATCTATCTCAGTCAGGAAATTTAACATGTTAAAAACTCTTATTTATTATATAGACCTTATTAAAATTTCCCATGTGTCATAATAATATGCTTTATATCTTTTAATTTTTAAATTCAAGATCTACTCAAAGTTCATTCTAATTGGTTGTCATGACTCTTTAGACTACTTTACAATGTTTACTACCTAAACATTCCCCCCAACCCACCAGCCTTTTTTTTTTCCTCTCTTAACATTGACACTTTTTAAGAATCCAGGGCATTTATTCTGTATAATCCTCTAAATTTACATTTGACTTGTTTCCTTGGGATCCAATAAATATAAATCATTTTGGAAGAACATTATATAGGTAATGCTGTATCTATTTGTCCCATCATTGAAGTTTGATACTTGATAAGGTGAAAAAATGATGAGTATTTACTTATTTATTTAAATGGTTACTTTTATTCATTCTATTTTTTAAACACTACTTTTTTCTCCTCATAATCAATAAGCAATCTGTATACTGAGATTTTGAAAGTATGTGAACCTAATTTTCCCCAATGGTTTACAATCCTCATTAAAGTTAGCAAATATATGTCTTTTAACGTGTGAAATTCCACTCTAATGAATTCTCTCTCTCTCTCTCTCTCTCTCCCTCTCTGTCTGTCATCCTTTTCTTTACTGCTCTTTTTCCCCCATTTCCTGCCTTGGTTGGATCAAAACACTCTTTCTTAAATCCTTTCCATCCTGAACGTTTGATTTAGTAAATATCAATTATATTTATTATTTTAATAGTTATCCTTTTTTAACCTATACAATTCATAAAAATTTTTAACAAATTTTATAAACATAAAATTTTCTAACAAGTCTAATAATATTCACAGTTCCTACCAATTTATGAATGTAAAAAAGGATTTTAGTTTACTTTATTTACTTTTATCTCTTATCCACCATGACAACTTTGTAATGTCATTTTGCTTAGCTTGAATAACTTTTAAAATTCACATAAATAATTTGGTATTTTTACTTCGATAATTAAACTTAATTATTTTTAAAATTTTTCTCTCACTAATGTTTTTATATCTCACATGTTACTTCTATATTCATTAATATTTACTTAGGGTTTCTGGACAGTGACCTCTTTTAATTTTTGTTTTTAGACTATATCAGTATTTTGTACTTGTTTTTATATGACAGTTTTTTCCTGCATTTATGCTGAAAAGAACGCCCTGTAGTGGAGACTCTCAAACTATTCTCTCCATCTCATAAATGTTCTTTCATAATTTTTAAATCTCTCTTTTTTCCTCATCTGTAATCTGTGAGAATTCCTCCATATTAGGTCCCCATTCACTAATATTTCTTTAGATGTTTATCCCGGGATTTTTTCTCCCAGTGGAAGAAAATTATTGAAATTATTTCAATGGTGAAATGCTTTATTTCCAAACTTCTAATTTTTTTTTATATCTACATATTTTCATTCCTCCCCGTTTCTTTTTTTCTAATGTTTCTTTTTATGGATGTCATTCCTTCATGAGCATAAAAAAAAATCTTATTCCTCAAACTGTAAAATTTTCATGTAAACTTCATTTTATCTGAAATAAATTATTGTATGATTGTTGATTTTTCTGGGAAGATAATGTTTTCTCAGTATTAAATGCCTTCATACATTTCACAATTTCATTGTTAGATTCAAATTAAGTCTCTCTCTCTCTCTCTCTCTCTCTCTCTCTCTCTCATTCTTTCTCTCTTTCCTTTACTTTTGTTCATTCTTTGTATTTCTTGATTTGAAGTAATTTTATCTCAGGGCTTGGGCTCCCAATTCAGAAGCAAATACATTTTATCATGGCATGTTCTGTAACAGAAAAGATATTAAAACTATAGCCATTGATTCAATGGATAAATTGGTTTCGTTCTTCTTAATGAAACAAGGTCTATGTCATCTCTATCCCTAAGGCTGCAACTCACTGTAAGACAGAGTTCAGGGAACCATCTGAAGCGACAGTTCAGTTTCTTTTATAAAGTAGGAGAGACCCAAGCCAGTCTTTAGATTAATAAATAAATCTGAACCTAGATCCAAATCATTTGGAAATTGCTTAATCTCTATTGTCCCATAGGTACACACTAGTGACTGACTCTCTGGAGTATAGTAGGTCCACGGGTTTTCTTTACCTTTCTATTCTGTTTTGTTTCATGGAAATGTATTCTGATATTTGCAAGCAGCTATATCATCTTGGCTTTCTGTTGTGATAGTGTAGTTGTCATTCTCTCATGTTCATGGTAGAGAATGGAGCAGAGTGTGAAATCTTTGCATTGATTTGACCAGGAATCCAGCTTCCACTGGCATATACTATAATAGTTACACAAAAATTTAGCATTGGTATCTTACTAGGCTACACAGCTGGACACAAGAGATCTGTTTGTATATGTGTATGGGTGTGTGCTGCATATGTGTGTGCTGCAGCCCATACATAACAATTGGTAAATTTTCAAATAGCAAAAGCTCAGAAAAGAAGTAAGCAAAGAAGTTGGCATATCAATATCTCAAGATGATAGTCAATTTGAAAGTGAAAAAGGAAATAATCAAACTTTTATATAGTAATAGAAAAAACTTCCAGAAAAATTTAGCCTGTGCTTTGTTCTCCTATCTGCTGTCTTTTATTTTATCTGTGACCAGAAAGACAGGGTCAGATACTGTGTTTATGATGGGTTAATGGATGCAATGAAGTAGAGTGGTCAGAGGCTTGGGGAGAGTATAAAAAGTACAAAATAATACTAGTCACAGTGGGTGAGAGAACTTCTATTTCTGGAAAGATGGAGTAAAAGTATCCTAGAACTCATAAAGGTTTTCATAAGTAAAACAACTCAACATATGCCCAGTACAGTGGATGAAAATAAACACATATCAAAGCAAATATGAAATTTCAACACAGCATAAACAAAGATGGTCCTCTCAGCTTCCAGAAAACAGAACAATAAGTTCCATGCATTCTTTTGCATAAAGCTACTGAAATGTGTGTTCCTCAAAAATAAGGGAATAAATCATCAAAGAAGATGATATAGGATCCAAGGAGCAAATAATCTAACAAAAGAAAAGGCAAGTGGAACCCTACAGTACTAGAGAGAAATAAATTCAAACTGAAGCAAGTCAAAAAAGCAAATTCATAGTGTATAATATATGTTTAAATATACTGACAGTAGAGACAGTAAATTTTTCACAATGAGGAGATTTTAAAAGTTGAATTAATGATAAATACCTAATAAACTTACCAAATAGAAGCATTTGGTCAATAAAATATTAAACAAAATAAAACATATTCATAGTTTATTAGTTACTATGTCACAAATATGAATAGTATTTACATAATCACATTAATGTAAATTTTGTCTTATCTAGCCAAAATTAAAACTCTGAGGAATGAAGTGGGAAAGGGAGACAGAAAATATGTATTCTGTGTTTGGCTGTGAATGTTTTAAGAGCTACAGCCACAACTTCAATGGTAGCTGGTCAGTAGATAATGGTTAATACTGAAAAGTTAAAAAGCAGAAATTTTTCATAGGTATATAAGAGATAAATACCACAATAATTAGCTAAGGACTTGAATATTATGTCCTATAAGAAGTAATGAGTTGGCAAGATGTTGTTTGTATGAAACGCACCTTGAAGGTCTACTTAACTCTTTATATTAAAATGTAAATATTCTTTACATATATGATTTATATGAATATGTAACTACTTAAACCTAATTTTTACTTTTATCAAACAGAATGAATCTTACAGGTGGGCAGACAAAGCTGTGAACCCAGGTTCTCATACATGTTAATCTATGAAAACTTAGGTAAGATTCTCAACCTCTTTGCATATAAATTTTTCCATCTGTAAAATTAATACAATATAATCTACCTAATAGTGTTGCTACTAATATTAAGTTATAAGGCATGTAGTACTCTTAATACATTGCTCAGCACACAGTAGAGACTAAATATATAAAGGTTAAAAATACATAGAATTGAAAATTGATTTGTAAAATATTTTGAAAGCTTTTTTAATGGCTATTTTGCATCTTGTTAATGTTTTTCCACTATAAGGTATGAGAGACTCACGTATTCTAGCAGATTAAAGTTTAAAGCATAAGATGGATAGTATATATAGTTCAACAGCTTTGTAGAGGTTTAAGAAATTAGAATTAATAGTCTATTATTAGCCATTAAGAATTTTATATTTTATTGATATATTTATTCTCTTTACATCATAAAATATTGAATATACTTAATTTGATTTCCAGTAAAAATTATAAGATTAATTACACCCATTACTTTCCTTTCTACTCATTACTGGTTTTTTGACTGCAGCATTCTTTGACTCTGAGTTATGAGTCCTAGAATAAGTGCATTGAATCATTTTATTGCCACCTTCCTTCCTGACTGATGCAGGTCCAAAGCTATTTCACTTTTGAACTGGTCTTGCTGAACATCAACAAATGTTTACTTTCACAGTGAGGTTTTATGTTCCACAACTGAGCAACACTTATATCTGGAGAAGAAATATTGTTGAGCTCCAATACAGGCTATTTGAAATGTGACTTTTACTTTGACTTTCTAAGATTTTTAAGGAGGAAAAATTGGAAATAAAGTTGAACAGTGATATTTATCCCTGGCATAAACATTTATTTTGAATGTTTATGGAATAAAATGTTTATGGCACAAATATTTATTTTGAGGATTTTATAAATGAGCTAATTGACCGATATTAATGGGAGTGTTTTACATAAAATTTAATATATAAATTCACCCTCTCCCCTACATGTGGGCAGAATATTAGGAAGAGAGAAACAAGTGTTCTTCAATTTTGAAACAGATTAATTTTTAGGAAAAAGCTGATGTTCTTTCCAGTCTCACTGTTATGTTTTTATTGTCGCTCTCGTTTCTCCTACATTTGTGCAAATAATAGCTAACATTTTTTGAGCTCTTCCTCTATACTGATCATTATGGCAAATTCTTTCCCTATATTTTAATCCAGTTTATAAATCTCTGATTTTCTAATGAAGAATTCCCTCATTTTACCAGTGGAAAAAGAGAAACTGAAGGTGTGGGAGGGCAAATGCATCACCCAGAGTCACATATCTAGTAATTCTTTTATTTATTAATATTTTAATTAAGGAATAAAAATTATATGTGTTTGTTATGTACATGTTGACATATGCATACCTTGCAGAATATATATACCTCGTGGAATGGCTAACACTAGCTAATTAACAAATACATTAGTTTATATACTTTTTTTTGTTACAACCAGTGTGAAAGCTAGAGTCAAGGTTTGACTTCAAGACAGCCCTTTTTAATAGAACAGATGCTCAACCCACAGTTGTCCTTTCAGCTCTACATAAGGATAATATAAAAGTAAGTTTACACTTACAGAGATGATCATATAGTGAATCGTAAATGAGTCCTGAATCCAGCCTTCCTGAAATAGCTCCTCTACACACAAACCACCCAGTTATCAGCAATCCATAAGGGTTACGTTGAGAATCAAGTAGGCAAAGCACGTTTGCAAGGCTCAAGAGATCTAAGTATGCACTGTGGTCAGTGAGAATGTGAAATGTGTCTGTTGTAAAATCTCATTGACTACCTTTGAAATAGCTATTAGAAAATCACATGTGGCTTGCCTTATATTTCTACTGGACAGTGTTCATCTAGTTAGAGGAAGTAAAACAAGTAACCATCTAATAAACAGTTAATAAAATGTTTCCGATAGGCTGATTGCTAGCAAGGTAGCAGATAGAAAACCTAGCAAGAAATCTTTTTATGGTCATTTCCATGGCATATATACTTACCTTTTTGTAGCAAGAACATTTAAAATTTACTCTTAGCAATTTTCCAGAATACAATCAACTACAATTAACTATTAACTACAGTAACCATGATATACCATAGATCACTTGAATTTGTTCCTCCTATCTAACTGAAATTTTGTATCCTTTGACCAACATCTCCCTACTCCCCACTACCCCTAGTCCCTGGTAACCACCATTCTACTCTCTACTTCCAGGCTCAATTTTTTAGATTCCACATGTAAGTGAGATCAGGCAATGTTTGTCTTTCTGTGCCTAACTTTTTTTACTTAGCATATGTCCTCCAGGTTCATCCATGTTGTTACAAGTGACATGATTTCCTTGTTTTTAAGGCTGAATAGTATCCCATTATGTATATACCACATTTTCTTTATCCAATCATCTGTTGATGGACACTTAGTTTGGTTCCATATCTTGGCTATTGTGAACAATGCTGCAATGAACATGGGAGTACAGCGATCTTTGACATACTGATTTCATTTCATTTGAGTATACTCAGTAGTGGGATTGCTGGAACATATAGCATTTTTATTTTTAATTTTTGAGGAACCTCCATACAGTTTTCATAATTACTGCACTAATTTACACTCCCCCCAATAGTGTACAAGAGTTCTGTATTTTCGCATCCTCACCAATATTTCTTTCCTCTTTTTGATAATAGCCATTCTTACAGGTGAGATATGATATCTCTGTTTTAATCTGCATTTCTGTAGTGATTAGTGATTTTGAGCATTTTTAAATATATCTGTTGACTATTTGTATTTCTTCTTTTGAGAAATGTTCAGATTTTTGGCCAATGTTTAATCTGATTATTTGTTTTCTTGCTACTAAGTTGTGTTTGAATTCCCTATATATTTTGGATATCAACTTCTTACCTGATGTATCATTTACAAATATTTTCTCCCATTCCATAGGTTTTCTGTTCATTCTAGTGATTGATTCCTTGGCTGTGCAGAAGCTTGATGTGATCCTATCCACCTACTTTTGCTTTTGTTGCCTGTGCTTTTGGGTTCATATCCAAAAAACAAAAAATCATTGCCAATGTCATGGAGTTTTTCCCCTGTGTTTTATTCTAGTAATTTTACAGTTTCAGGTCTGACATTTAAGTCTTTAATACATTTCAATTTTATTTTTGTGTATGGTGTGAGATAAGGGTCTAATTTCATTCTTCTGCATATGGATATCCAGTTGTCCCAACACCTTTTATTGAAGAGACTGTCCTTTCCCCCTTGTGTGTTCTTGGTACCTTTGTTGAAAGTCAATTGACTGTAAATGTGTGGATTTACTTCTGGGTTCTCTATTCTGTTCAAATGGTCTATATGTCTGGTTTTATGCCAGTACCATGTCAGAGCTAGTAATTCTTGAGGCTACATTTTGTACTCAAATGTTATCTCTTCACCATGTCATATGCTCTTTACAAAGCAAAGTAGAAGGGTCATTGTAGAATATTACCAGACATGTCTTTTCTAAAGAATTGGCACTTGCTCCTAAACTGTCACCAGCAAAACTAAATTATTTTGAATTAAATAAGCATTCTTTTAAAAATAAGCATGCTCTTTAAATGATAATATATTAAACTGAATATAGGTCTTTGGTGTCTTAATGGAGAATAGTTATCAGATCTTTCTACAAAAATTATTAAATGAGAAAAACTCTCTCGTTTCTTGAACTAGTTTCAGATCAACAAGGCCATATCTTCACCTGGAGAGAGAAAGTGGAGTCAGTGCATATATGTTGCCAAACAATAATGTATGCTATTTCTTTCCAGTGTTCTGGGAAATGGGGCTCCTCCACAGTCAATCTGCTAACTATGAGTCAATGCCCTTTTATTTGGGTAGTTCTAGTATTGAGTTTAGTACAGTGACATCAATCAAAATTGTATACAGTTGATTGAGGGCAGACAGGTAATAAAGTGAGCTGTGAACTATGTATGGTAAATGTCATGGTAGGAGAAATGCATACCGGGGGAAATAATCTAATTTGGAAGGTAAGGAATTTTGATTAGAGGAAATGAACTTCAATCAGAGACTTAAAAGACGGAAAGGATAGAAAAAAAGGAAATGAGTGAAACAACATCAACGTGGGGAATGTATGTGTGTGCATGTGTGTGCGTGCGTGTGTGTGTGTGTGAAAGAGAGAGAGAAAGGTAAGAGTGACAGGGACCATGTCTACATTGTTCCTGATTATATCCTTAGACTCTTACAAGTTTAAGGACATATGGCTTAATCTCAGTAAATATTTCTTGAATGAATAAATGTAGGACTTAATTAGACTTTAACTCAAGACTCAAATAGAGACCTATTATTACCCACTTAGAGCTGCAACTATTTAATATATCTTGTGAACACCTATCAACATGTCCTTATGTATACAGGTTCCTGAATGCCAACATTTTCTGCACAATAATATTATTGTTTTGTTTTCTTCTTCCTAATAGAATATTTCAGCAATATACTTTATTTACTGAAATTAATTTCTTCTGGTGCATTAGTATTTTATTTTGTTCTGTTTACCACTAGGAACATCAGAAGTGTATGTGTGCAAATGTGTGTGTTCCTTAAGCTACCTGATGAGATAAATTTCAAGGATGAGAAAGAATCTTGGATTATGGTAATCACTATAAATCATTGGAGTGGCATACATCTTGCTAGCTATAGTCAGTCAGATGCTAATTGGAGCTTTAAAAATATCAACCTGGAGTATTCTCTGTGTTATGTATGTTCTCAGAAGACTAATGAGTTATATTAGTGATGTCTCATAAAGCCCCATATATAAATGTATTTTCCCACTACCTGGATATTGTACAAAATATGTGAGGGAAGTTAAGGCAAACAACAAAACACCATTGAGAAGAAAGGTCAACTTTAAGCACCTTAATATTACTGGGGAGAGAGGAGGGAGGGAGAAGTAATGAAGTGGAAAGGAGGTATGCTTCTCATTAGCCACTTCCAAGTACATAAAAATCTTGTATAATAATTCAACAGAAAATCTCTTCATAACCCACCTCACTGTATTCTCTCTCTGAGACAATACAAATAAGGAATTCATATCTTCAGATATAATAAATATGTTTTCTTATATGAACAACCATCTGTAACTATAGAGTTATTAATTATGCCTAGATTTGATTTACAAAATAATTAATTTTTATCTTCCAAGTGGTAATCTTTAAATAATGTTAAATTCTGAAAAATATTCAGAAGTATCTGTACCAGAAAAATAACCACAATATACACCAAACAGATGCCATAAGTGAATGAACAGGTAGTTCTCAGTACCACCACTTACTACCTATTTGATCTTAACCTTTCTAAGCCTCAGTTTCCTTATAATACAAAGTAGAAACAATAATAATTTCACCTAATAGTTTTATTGTGAGGATTAACAATAAAAAACAGTTCATACAGTGTGTGGTACAAAGTAGGCATCCAATAAATACTAGCTATTATTGTTTGCTTGATTTAGAGTGAAGAAGACTCAAATACACATATATTACCAGTCATGCTATGATAACATAATTTCTAAACTGGGAAATTAAATTGTTTGAACTATTCCTGATTTTTTTTAATGCATCTTTTTCCTCAGTAACCAATAAGCAAACAAAAATAGTTTTAATGCCAATTCTAGGTTTGTTTGTTTGTTCTTACTTAATCCCTGTTATTATCTATTGAGTTTTCCAGTGTTTAACAGATAGGAATTTAAAGAAACATAAGCAAGGAAATACAGGCAAACAAAAAAAATGTGGATTGAAGTCATTTCAAGAGGATTTCAACGAACTCCCTCCTCATCAATCCTGATCAGTTGGATGCCCTTTGGTATTTGTTCTCTTTCACAAATCCTAATGAACAACTTACTTTGGCCATGTGAACTAACCCAATCCAGCCATGTCGTTTGGACATTATGCCTATTAGCTAATTTCCTCTGGCTCAAAAAAAGAGCAATACAAAGATTTGAAAAAGCAAAAGCCTAGAAAATGAGTTCTAGACGTCTTTCCACAGTCCTCATCCCACATCACCCACAATGCTAAAGCTTTCATCTTTCCTGTCCCTAGTTTCTTCTGGTTAAGTGGCAATTAGATTACTGAACATGGAACAGTACCAAAACGGATGGGCAGAACATTTTCCAAAACTGAGGTCGTGGATTGTCACTAATTTGCATATTGCTGCTGAGTTTGACATCTGTCTAAACACTGTGTTAATCCAGGTTCTCCAGAGAAACAGAACCAATAGGAGGTAGGTAGATAGCTGGATAGACAGATAGACAGATAAATGAGGGAAGATTTATTAAGGGAATTGGCTCACACGATTTTGGAGGCTGAGAAGTCCGTGATATGCCATTTGCACACTGGAGAACCAGAGAAGCCAATGGTGTAACTCTCAGTCTGAGGCCAAAGGCCTGAAAACCTGGAATTCTGATATCCAAGGGCAGCAGGCTGTCCCAGCTCCAGAAGAGAGATACACAGTTCACCTTACCTCTGCCTTTTTGTCCTATCCAGGTCTTCAGCCTTTTGGATGGTACCTGCTTACATCGGGTGAGGATGTACTTAGTCCACTGATTCAAATGCTAATCTCTTCCAGAAACACCCTCACAGACACACCCAGAAATAAAGCTTTGCGGGATACCTGTGAGTGTCCTTTAATCTCATCAAGTTGCCACCTAAAATTAACCATCACAGATGTCATATTCTTAAAGCAAAACTATGAGGAAATCAATTAATCATGAAGTATTTATCAAGAAGCAATTCTATTCTCTAAACTAAAGTAGACATCAGGTAAAGTGAAAAGTAAATGTAAGATTTGGTGCCTTCCCCCAAAAGAACATATATGTATAAATATAGAGAGATTTTAAAGACACATAAAAAGTCACAAAATATAAAAGAACAATTCAGGTGATAATAGGAAGAAGGTCACGTAATACAAGAAATAACAGTCACAAGAAAATGAGAAAAACATATACAGTAGGTATGTAAAACTTTTCCACTTTCTATGAGTCATTTCCCTAGGAGACATACAAAATAAAAATAAAAATATAAATAAGTGTACATGCTAGGGAAGGGAGGATGCTGGGATAGACAAGTAGAGTTGTCCAGTATATAAATTTATATATGATAGTAGATAATAATGCAAATGGAAAGAAAATTTCTGTACACATTAAAATACAGGGTTTTTTTTTCCAGTTTTTCCAGGACAGAATAGCTGAAGCATTTATGCTTTAGGCACAGAAAGTTCTACCACATCCATTTTTCTTTGTGTGGACAGGTACAGGGAGTAGCAAAGGCAAACTGAGCAGCTTTTCTTGAGCCTAATATATTTTGGTAACTATTCTTTAAGAACTGCTAATGGCTTGTGAAAGAAAATGTCCAGTAAACTTGATATTCAACAATGATTATCCACAGAGCATTTTGTAATTTGCTGATAGCTCTGTGCTGTTGGGGATAGTTATCACCAAAATTTTCTGGGACACTCACATATCTCAGACAGGTAAAGCAAAACTGGAGTTGTCTTCTTAAAACTAATGTTTTGGGTTATTGTGCAAAAATAAAAATAAAATTAAAAAAATAACCAGCAACTTCATGAAGGATAATGGAAACTAATTCAGAAGAATGAATTTTGCATAATTGCCTAGGTAATAATGACTTTTATACTTTTACATACTATTATACTAAAGCTTCTGTCAAAATGAACCCACATCATAAACTTCTGTATTTGTGCCCATATTAACAACAGGATAGACAGGATTCCAGATATAGAAGGTCCTTTTTTTCATTTTGTGAAAGTAAGGCAATACAAGTCTTGTTGTTTACAGTGCAATTACTATGAAGCGACAGTGACTTATGTGTTAATCAATAGGGCAATACTCATTTCTCTCCAGGATTTTGTGTTTAGAGAAGACCTGTGTAAAACAAGACTGGTCCTTAACTCAAAATCAAATTTAGTTTATGGATTATGTTTTTCTCATACCTCCTAAATGTGTGAATGGGTAAGTCATATCATTCAATTTTTCATCTACCCCCATTACAGTACCTAGTTTGCAACTGACAGCCTGACTTGATTAGCAATTTGTAGCATACTTAATTTTTAAAGGGACATTAAAATTTTCTTTCAGTGGACTGTGGAATGGCATAGCAATTGCAAAAGTGTCATTTGCAACTAAACACATAAAAGCATTTCTGTGATTGCCATTTTTATAATACCTGAAGTAACTAACACAATAAACATTTTTTAAAAAATCATCCATTAAGAAAAGACATTTTGAAGTAGTTATGTAAATTAAAGTTTTATAACATCAAAACAAATGTGAATTTTATTGTTGCAAGAGGGTGCTTCTGAATGAGCATTTGCTGAACAAGGTGTGAAATGTTTTGTGTGTACTTTCTTATATAATCCTCAAATGTGCTCTATACACTCCTTTATAAAGGGAAAAATTATACATATTCTAAGTTGTCTGCATCTGAGTCCTTGGAATATTGGCTGAATATTCCGTAATAAACTAATTTGTTGGTAGTTATCATAACAGTACTTCACATTACTTATATGAGATTTATGCTTTACGTTCCCTTTTTGAAGAGGAAAGTTTGAATATGTTGGATGCATATTTGAAGATATTACATTATCCAAGTGTATCAAACTGCCAGTACATGATAAAAACATTAAGATGCATTAAAAATTTATTATTTAATTTTTCATGTTATTAATTTTATGACTTATTTTTTAATATTCCAGATTTCAACTACTGTATAGGTCAAATATTCGGTTATGGTATAGCCTAAGACATGTTTAAAATCTTGAGTCTATGGGACATTGTTTTTGATTTTTCTAATAACTTTCTTCCAAATAAATTTATAAAACACAATCTATTTTTAAGATGGTATCTGCCTATATTTTAAGTTATTAGCCAATATTGTGCAAAGATATCTTAAATGATGCCCAGACACTGGATACACAAGCATCAGTGACAAAATCATAATGCAAATAAAATACAAATATAAAATATAACTTTAAATACACTGACTCTTTAGTTCATCTACATTGCAAAGTTAGGCTACTATAATTATCATCATTGATCACCACACACACAATTCATGACTTTTAAAAATCTATATAGTGGCTTACTCACTTAGAATACACACTTTTGAATATAGGACTAAGACATATTCAATATGGCCCTGTAGGCTAGATTAACATATTATGCAATATTTCCTTAGTGTAACCATGGAGATGAACCAAAATCAATGATCAAAGCAAGAGTCAGGAACAGCCCCGGTCTATATAAACAAATGCAGGCAAAACTTCCCCTCCACTGCCCCAACTCCTCACTGCAACCAGTCTGGATTTAATAGAAATCTGACAATTCTGGAACTTGATATGGATAAAGATAATAGGAAAATTGAACATGGAACATCTTTTTACAAATATCCCCTTAGCTAAAAACTATGACCCAGAACTTTACCTTTGAACCAATAAATAGATTGGTTCATGAGAGGTAGGAAAAAATTTTCTATCTTATATATGTGATATGTCTATACTTAGAACAGAAGGGCATATTAATTAGATTCAGTAGCATATTTATGAACTTAACCAACAGGCTAAATTAGATTGACACATAATTAAAAAAAAGATCAAGGAATCATCATAAAAATGAATTTGCATGACAGATAAAAGTTATTTTTACATTCATGTGGACAAATTATCATTTAACCAAAGCAGCTGTAACTTGCAGCTGATATGTAAAATCAAAATTTTTAACCACTCCTTCCAACTTGTTGCCACATTAATTAAATGCTTTCTACACTATAACAATTTAGCCATGAAACATGACATCAAAACACAAGATTAACTGCTGACTGGTGACTTATATGTTAAAGTCACATTTGAAGTTGGAAAAGATAAAATGGCCAAGGAAAATTGTGAACTGCAAATGCAATAAAATCAAAACTTTATAAGGTCTTCAGAAAAGTAGGTAATGATTTCAAATGTTAATGTATTATACTCAAGAAATAAAATAATTTAACTTTTAAAGTAAATATTTTCCTAAAGTTAGATTATATTCATTTTAGAGAATTTGACAATATTTACCAACCTACAAACTTTTTAACAGTACTACACCTGCTGATATTTTGCTACAGAATAAATTTTTGAGTAAATTTCATCAATGACACAATGATATAGCTAATGACATAATAGTTTGTCAGTTAGGAAAGGATTAGGTTCTACCACAAACAATAGTGGCTTAACAAAAACCTCAAACAATAGTGGCTTAAATAAAGCAGACGTTTATTTTTCTCTCCCATAAAAAAAAAACTTCTTCAATATTTTGCTTTATCACCTTCAGTGTACGGGTTTCTTCTCAAAGGGTACCATAAAGTCCAGGAGACTTTTATAGTTTACATAATTATATGTATATTACAGACAGCAAAAATAAGGAGGAGAGAAGAAAAGTCACCTATCTAATTGGAATTCAGCTCCCATGCCTTTCTTGAACTGCCCCACAACACTTTTATTTGCATCTCACTATCTAGAATTTGGGCCCATGTCATTCCTAGCTACAGGAAATTTTGGAAGTGTCATCTTTTAGTTGCCCCCTTGCTGCCTAAATAAAAAATGAAGATTATATTCCAAAGAAGTGGAGAATGGATATTAGGTGGAAAATTATAGTCTGTTCTAAATAATATTTTAGGTCATATATGCCCTTGCTTTTTCTTATTTTATTACATTCTCACTTCGTTAAAATAAATTGTCAAGCCCTTAGGTCAAGGACGTAGCTACTCACACAATGTGTAAGGAGCCTAAAGACAGTTCCGTAAGGACAGCAAGGACTGCTTTATTGGTTTTACCCAATCTAGGCATCAAAATTATGATGCTACTTTCCAGGTAGCATATATTCTGTCAAGTTACCTATATAAAAAGGTACTTCAAATTGTTCATTCTTGTTTATTTTTAATTACAGGCTTTATAAAGATTAAAGTTGATTCTGTTGAGCATGATTAAATCTTATCTGTGAGTAATATCTGATAACACCCTGTTGATAACCCGGGTGGCTGGGGAAATACTTTCTGCATTAGTACTGTTGAGATCCATTCTCTAATTTTGATCCCCCTCTAAGATATATACTGGAATTTTCAATTCTTTCTCCAAGGCCTTTATTACTAAATTGTATTCATTTGCTTACGTGTATGCTCTAAATAGAGTCATTAAACGTTGGGGCTTCACTTGTTACTCTGGGATTATTGGCTTTAATGTGTTTCCCCAGCCTTCTAACTTAACCACTGTTTGCACTGTGTTTAGAGGAACAGGATGTCTCAATTCTGGGGCCATATTCTCTCTTGTACCAATATAGAAATATTTCAATGATATTTTAGCTGAATAAGTGCCTTAAGCCTTAGAATTTGAATGAAATATGAATATCCCTATTTGTACTGTGCTATGACAATTTAATTAAACAACATGAAAGTGGTAGGAAGTTGGGTCACTGAATGCTCAATATCATTTGGGTTATACTTGGGTCTCAAATTACCTAAATCTTTTATTTTATGAGTTTTTTTCTAGAATTAGGAGGGCTTTCTAATTTCAATTATTACTGTTTTTAGTAGAAATCCTTACTACTCTTCAAAGAAAGTCCAATAGTGAGGAAAAAGAAATATTTTCTTAAGTACTTCTGAATTAGCCTTATTAATTAGACTAATTCAGTGCCCAATAACTAAAAAGTACTATCAAAGAGTAATTGATGAGCACAGATATTTGATACTAATGAAAGGGAATTGATAATTATAGTAGGCTGAACAATGGACCACCTAAAGACATCCACATTTTAATCTCTGGAATCTGTAAATATTAACCTATATGAAAATGTCTTTGCAGAAGTGATTAAATTAAGTACATAAGCCTTTTCTTGACATAGGGAGATTATCCTGAATTATCCATGTGGATTCTAAATGCAATCATATGCATTCTATAGGAGAGAAGCAGAGAGAGAGATTGGACATACACTGAGGAGAAGGTAATGTGAAGACGAAGGTAAAGCTAAAGGTTAGCATGATGCAGCCACAAGTCAAGGAATGCCAGCAGCCACCAGAAGCTGGAAGAGACAGAAATGGATTCTTCTCTACAGGTTTCAAACGGAGTATGGCCCTTTTGACATCTGATTTTGGCCCAGTGATGCATATTTCAGACTTTTGGCCTCCAGAACTCTAAGAGAATAAATTTATGTTGTTTTAAACCACCCAGTTTGTGGTAATTTGTTATAGTATCCAAAGGAAACTAATAGAATAATTTGAAACAAATAAGAATGCTTTGAGTCCTGATTTTTGCTTTTAGTTGTTTAATGAGGGTTTACTTTTCTCAG
The DNA here is from genome assembly GCA_023783475.1 of Daubentonia madagascariensis. Classification (NCBI taxonomy): domain Eukaryota; kingdom Metazoa; phylum Chordata; class Mammalia; order Primates; family Daubentoniidae; genus Daubentonia; species Daubentonia madagascariensis. The sequence goes on along the minus strand of JAKFHU010000726.1, from coordinate 20,655,751 downwards.
CTTACCTGCATGACTAAAATTCTGCTCACATTTGATTTTGGAAAACTGATAGCAAGATGACATTTTGCAGCCACTACACACTGAGAGGAGCTGTAAGAAGTTATTGATGGTCTGTCCTATGTGTCAGGCTGTATACAAGACACTGGACACAAAATAATTTAAACCAGAGTTTGCAGGCCCTTTCTGCAAAGATTATACAGTTTATTGGAACACAATAACAGATACAACAATAAATACTTAACTATGTTATGATTCAATATAGAATTTCAAAGAAAAATGAAAATGAAGAAAAATAAAATAAAGTCTTAGTCCCTCTTAGGTCATTCTTGCCTGGGTGGTCAGGTTCAACTGTGATGAATATATGATAATATTTGAGACCTAAGGAATGGCAATAACTCAGTGGTATTATGAGTAAAAATAAAAATGTAATTCAACTCTGGGTTTTAATAAAATAGTGGCTTATAAAATCAATTAAGTGAGTTGTGACCAGCCATTCAAAAATAAAATAAAATAGAAAAAATCAGATATATCACATATGGCAAGGATAAGGGTAAGTATTGTTTTGTAAGACTCTCATTTCCATTTTTACACACACACACATACACACATGCACACACATATGCTGGATCATGGTATGAAATTTACTTCTTACTGTGGACTATGGCCACAAAGTTTAAAAGACACAATTACAGGTAGAGGAAACAGTATGCATATAGGTCCTAAAGAAAAAATATATAGTTTGAAATACCCAAGGAACTAAGGAAGTTCATCGGACCTCACCTTAGTGAGCACTGGGTGGGACAGGGTGGGGTGGGGCAGGTGTGTGGAGGAAGTACTTGGGTGTGAGCATGGTGGGGTCCATAGGGCCGCTCATGCATGGTGTAAACAGAGGGTCTGCTTTCCACTGACAAATATTTACTCAGCTGTGTGAAAAACGTATTGGAGGAGATCAAGAGTAGAAACAGAGATGCCGCTCCACAGATACAGCAGTGGTCTTGGGTGGTTTGTACACAGGTGACTGTGATGGTGAAAGAAGATTCTATTGGGAAGAGGTTGAAAACTGTACACCATTGTAATGCAAGAATATAACATTTAATTAATTTCGAAGTGTTTTCCTTTTTACTTTTCTTCATATTTTATATCTGGATAGCACCCATTATATACACATAGGAGTGACAGAAGATATGTAATTGTATTTAAATTAAATTCATTTTATTTTCTTGCCTTAATATGATCTAAATGTTTTCATTTGTCCTTCTCTCTTATATTCTTTCAATTTCCTTTGCGATTTTCTGAAAAACAAAGAGTATAAAGTATTTAAAATTGAGAAAAATAAAAACAAAAATGAAGAAAAATAGAATAAAGTCTTTGTCCCTCTAAAGGTCACCATGCAATGTATTATTTAGTTTAAGAATTTCACCTGACTTCAGCTGCGTACTTTAGGGGGCAGTTAGCTGATTCCAGGACTGGTGGTGCCCCTAGAGTTACACTGTTTCACCTGCGCATTCCTGTTTTTAAAATACACAATAGGTCAGTGATTAAAAAATTTTTGTTAAGTGTTTGCTTGATTTTGCTTTGTTTTTTATTTTCCATTTGAATGTGTTTTCTATTTATTTTCTAAGCAGAGCAGGCATAACCTCCTCCAGGTATGTGAGAAATTGGGGTTGGGTAGAGTTCTAACACACACTCTCTTTCAATGTATTTCAGTGCTTTTTTAAGTGACTTTTACACATCAAGAAACAATATTTTTCTCTTAATTCTACTCTACCTTATATGCAAAAATAAGAGGCTGAGAAAAATGCTAGGAGAATTTGGCATGTGCAAATTAACTTACATGCTTTCTTCCAATTCTGCACCACCTCTTCTCTGGGTCATATATATGGTGCCTGTGGGTAGGGATATTTTATTTGATGAGGATGAGTTCTTTCAACACTGTGCACATGCTACCTGGTCAATTACCAGATCCACACAGGTCCTCAAATGTGCTGAAAAGAGAGTGCCAGCATCACGATTTGCCAATGCAGTGCTTTACTATTCCCCATTATTAAGGAAAGCCAGTTTGGCAAGCTGCAGATGTACTTTTATGCATTTGGGTAACAGCAGTGTTTTTGTATGTGAAATTAACACCCCTGTGCGTAAGTGTTCTTTCTGTAAGCAAACATAACTTCTATCCAAAATTGCTTTAGCTTCTTGTGAAGCAAATAAACCCCTTATTCTAGAGTCTTTTGATTTTAAATATATTACCCTTTTAAGTTTTTAGCTATATAATTTTACAATATTAATAGGCAGAGAAAAGTTTGAAACACTGTAACATACACACAAAACATTAATAATTTAGGTACTAGAATTATCTCCTAGAATAATTCATTAATTCATTTAAGAAACATTTTTTAAATCACACCTGTGATTCAATGTGTTGTCACAAATACAATTTTATCCTAATCAAGAGTGAATAGCATCTGACTCTGTGTTAAAATGAGCATATTGTGCTGCTCATAGAGAGATGATCTAAGGATTATGCTAAATTTTGACATTGTACATGGAATGGATACACTTTGCCTCAGTGAGAAAAAAGTCACAACATACAGTCAAGGGCCAACTGGGCCCCTCATTGTCTAATTCAGAAACTCTAGGCTCGTACAATTTAGTACAGAAAAATCCATTACTCTTGGCTTTAATGTATTATATATTTTTATTCCATATTTATCAAAAAAAGATCAGGTGAACAGATAAATCATGTCGATAAGTGCCACCTGCATATTTTTCTTTTATTTTATTCCTGGTCCCTATCTTACGGGGGGACAGTATTTTCTTATATCAACATAAAATATCTGGAAGAAGTGATTACTCTTATTTCCAGTTGTTGCAGTTGAATGCTTGATCCAGGAACTTGTATTGTGTTCTGCTTTCAAATTTCATTAATAGTCATTTTTCTTGACAGCAAATCTCTGCTTTTCTATACTTTTTTTAAAACAGAAATCCTTGGAATGGAATTTACTAATGAGTCTCACTTTTGTGAGCTGAGACTGGCACCTACTGGTAAAGTAAATTCATTTCACAGCTGTAATGAAATTTTTCCAACATAGATAGTAGCATAACATATGGTTTTGTGAGCTATTGTGATATTGCTTTCATTTTAGTTAATGTCAAAATTAAAAATTATAAAATATTATCTGTATTCATATTATCTAAGTTACATTTAAAAGATAAAAGGTGGCTAATGTTCACTGAGTTCAAGAAATTTAGTAAATTTACAAACTGCTATTTAGGTTTCAAAACAAATTAGAATCAATATATTTGGGTTCGTTATTGAGAATAAGTGTGTCCCAAAGGACTGAGTTAAGAACTATAATGCACAATACATGGAAGAGCTCAGATAAGCTTAAAAATTAATTTGAAATTAGGAATACATTTTCTCACAAGGTAGTTCTAGCACTGATGTTTCTAAGCTTAGGCTAGATAAATATCAATCAAAAATACCATATCAGTGATTTATGTAGTACATAGGAGGTAGACGATGACATTTAAGATACTTGTTTTTTGTCCTCCAGACCTGTTCTTACATGGGTCAAAGAGATCTATCTAGTTGCCCAAATCCAAACTTTAAAGAAACATTCTTGATTTTTTGCTTTCCCCTATTCTTTTTTTTCCATTACCCCAGCAAATCTTCTTAGCTCTCCATCTAAAATACATCCTATATTTATCTGTTTCACTTAAGCTTTACTGCTACCCTTGCCAAATCACCATCTTCTCACCTGGAATACAAGGCTATTAGTTGGCATTGGCAAGGGTGGGTCTTGCTTCTACTATATTGCAATTTTAATAATCCTACTCTCAACACAGCAGAGTGATTTTTTAAAAAATGTAAATCCCATATTTAAATTGCATTATGAGCTACTGAAAGAAAAAAATGTCTCTGTATCCAGGACAATGCTTGGCACATATTATGTACATAATATTAGTAATATTTGCCCTCACATTATGCTAATTACAATTTTTTTACATTCCAGAAAAACCCCCAGCATACTAAACTCGCTAAATCATAAATATGTATTTAAATAGATGATATGTATAAAAGATACACAAACAGTCATTCACAGGATTAAATTTTTGATTAAACTGATTACATATTTGATACATTATACTACATATTCTCCAGATTTATGAATACCTTAGCAGAGAAAAATCTTACATTTTATTATTGTAAAGGAACTTATTTAGCTAAAACATCATTAAATATTTCTATATTGATAACAGAGAGAATATAGCCCCAAAATTCTGGGAGTAATAAAGTTATACACGTTAATTATTTGTCTTCAACCTTTTCCATTAGGTAGTATGAATATCTAAATTAGAGCTGTCAAGTACTACTGTGGATATCCAGGATATTTTTAACAGCTTTATCGAGGTGTAATTGACAAACAGAAAACTGCATGCATTTAAAGTGTACAATTGATAAGTTTTGACATGTGTAAACACCCATGAAATCATCACCAAAATCAAGATAATGAAGATATCTGTAACCACCAAAAGCTTCCTCAAGCCCCTTTGTAATCTCTACCTCCAGCCCCTTGCCACCTCCTCCCACCTCCCATGTAGACAACTGATGAGCTTTCTTTCACTATAGATTAGTTTGCATTTTCCAGAACTTTATGTAAAAGGAATCATACAATATGTTTTTGACTTTCACTCAGCAAAATTATTTTGAGAATTATCCTTTGTAGTATGTGTCAATATTCAATCCCTTTTCATTGCTGAGTAGTGTTCCATTGTATGGACATATATTATATGTTGCTTCCTCCATATACTAGTCAACTCCTGACATGATCAGTCCATTTAGTTTTAGTCATTTGACTCATTTGTAGTGGTATCTCATTATAATTTTGATGTATTATTTCCTTAATGACTAAGGAGCATCTTTTATATTTATTTCCCATCTGTATATCTTCTTTGGTGATGACTCTGTTCATGTATTTTGGCCATTTATAATTATTTTCTTATTTTGTTTCAAAAAATTTATATAATGTAAATGTCGGTGTTTTGTCATAAATATGCCTTGCAAATATTTTTCTCCCAGTCTATGGCTTGTCTTTTCATTCTCTTAACAATACCTTTCAAAGAGCAGACATGTTTAATTTTGATGAATCACAATTTATCATTTGTTCTTTTATGAATCATTCCTCTGAGGTCTTATCTATTTTTTTTTTTTTTTGGTTTTTTGCCCAACACAAGGTCTGAAAATTTTTTATCACCTTGTTTTTATTCTAGACGTTTTATAGTTTTAGATTTTGCCTTTAGGTGTTTATATTTATATTTAAAATGAGTTAGCTCGAGTCCTCCAACTTTGTTCCATTTTAAAGTTGTTTTGACTTCTCTATGTGCTTTGTATTTTCTTGCAGATTTTAGAATTGGCTTGTCAATATTTACAAAAAAGTTAGGCTTTTGATTGGAACTGTGATGGATCTATAGATCAATTTTAGAAGAGTTGACATCTTAAAAGTATTGAAAATTTTGAACTGAGAGCACAATACATCTTTCCATTTATTTAGAGCTTCTTTAACTTTTTAATCAATATTTTGTAGTTTTAAGCATTCAAGTCTTACGTATGTTTTGTCAAATTTATCTCTAAATATTTCATATTTTCAATGCTATTGTAAATGGTATGATTTTACAATCTCAGTTTGAGACTGTTCATTGCTAAAATATAGAAATGGAATTTATTTATCTTTATTGATCTTGTAGTCTGCAACCTTGTTAGAATGGCTTATTAGTTCCAATAGTTTTTTTTGTAAATTCCATCAGATTTTCCACATAGATGATCATGTTCAAGGAATAAATATTTTTTTTTTACTTTTTCCTTTGCAATCTTAATGTCTTTTCTTTTTCTTTTTTTTTTCTTTATTGCACAAGCTAGAGCTTCCAGTAGAATAAAAGTAAAATGGATACCTTTTCTTGCTTCTTATCCTAGAAAGAAAGAATTTATTCTTTAATAATAAAATTTATCATCCATCAATGATGAATATAACACTCATCAATACAGATGATGTTAGCTGTAGGTTTGTAGATGACTTTCATCAGGTTTGTTCCTAATTTTGTGCATTGTTTTTTATCAAGAATAGATATTTGATTTTGTCAAATGCTCTTTATAGATCTGTAAGGTAATTAAATGGTTTTATTTTTTATATGATGAATTACATTTACTGATTTCCAAAAGTTAAATCCACCCTGTAATCCTGGGATAAACCTCACGTGGTTCTGACCAATTATGATTATCTTTATATATTTTTATATATTTTTAAATATATTTTATATATATATATTTGAATTTCCTAAATTTTTAGAAGTTTTGCATATATACTCCTGAGGAATACTGTTCCTTAACTTTATTTTCTCTTAATATTTAATTTAGTTTTGATGTCAGGGCCTCATTCGGTCCCTGTTGGCCTCATACAAAAGGTTTCATCTGGAAGAGTTTTTATTGAACTGGTATTACATCTCTTTCTTAAAAGTTTGAATGAATTCACCAGTAAAGCTACCTGGGCCTGAAGTTTTCTTGGTGAGAAAGTTGTTAAATACAAATCCACTTTATTTTATAGATATAGGGCTAGGAAAGTTATCTATGTATCCTAAATTGAACTTTGGTAGATTGTATCTTTCAAGAAATGTTCCATTTTAGCTAAAATTTCAAATGAAGTTGTTCATAATTTTCTCTTATTATCTTTTTAATATTGACAAACCTGTTGTTTTATCCCCACTCCCATTCCTGAAGTGAAATGTTTTCTTTCCCTTTATCAGTTTGCCTAGAAGTTTAATCATCTTATTGATCTAAAGTAACAACATCATGTTTCATGCGTTTTCTTTATTGTACTTATTTATTCATTTTTTATGTTCTTGACTTCCACTGCCTTTCCTTTCTTCTAGTTACTTTGGAGTTAATTTGCTCTTCTATTCTAGTTTCTTAAAGCGAAAGTTAAGGTTATTGATTTGAGACATTTCTTCTTTTCTAATGTAAGGATTCATTCATATGATTTTCCTCTAAATAACTGTTATAGAGATGCCCAACAAATTTTGACATGTTGTGTTTTTATTTTCATTCAGTTCACAATTCTTCATAATTTGCTCCTGGTTTCTTTTTTTGAACCACAGGTTAGTTAGAAGCAATATGATTAGTTTCCAAATATTTGGGGACTATCCAGAAATCTTTCTTATATTAATTTGTAGTCAATTATTTTCTTGACAGAGAACATGCTTTCATTGACGTGAATCTTTTTTGATTTATTGAGACTTTTTTGTGACTCATAATATGATTTATACTGGTAATTTATATATACTTGAAAAGATGTATAATCTGCTGTCGTTGGGTGAAATTTTCTATAAATGGCAGTCCAAGTTGGTTGATAGGGTTGTTCACATGTACTATATTCATACTGTTATTATGTCTATGATATTGTTCCATCACTTTTGAAGAAGTATTGAAATCTCTGACTATAATTATGGACAGTTTTATTTCATTTAACCATTCTGTCAGTTTTACTTCATGTATTTTGAAGCTCTGAATTGGGCGCATAAATATTTATAATTGCTATGTCTTCCTGTTTTTCAATCACCCTATCCATTTCTTTCTCCCTGTTTCAAGAGGAAAAAACCTTATCTATTTTCTTCTTTTCCTGTCTTCCTTTCTAGCAATTGAATATTTTTATGATTTTCATTTCCTTTATGGTTAGTAACTTTCACTCTTTTTTATTTTTTATTTTAGTGATTGTTTTAGCATCATAGTATGATATAACATAGTAGGATACAGTATAATATGGAATTATATCAAATCTACGTATTTCATATATAATATAATCTTATAAGAGTATACTTCCATTTCTTTCTGCTCACTTGTTTTACCATTGTTGTCACGCATTTTACATTTACATGTCGGAAACCCCTTCATACATTGTTATTTTTGTTTAAACAATTATCTTTTAAAGAAATTAAATAATAAGTCTTAAAATTTATTATAAAAAGAATTAGATAAAAAATATAAGTTATATAAAAAGAAACTAAGATCAAAATATGTATCCTTTCTGTAGATCTGTATTTCTGCCTCTCATCTTTTTTTCTTCAGCATGAAGAAATTGTCTTGTAATGTGTGCATGCTAGTGATGAATTACTTCAGCTTTTGCATGTCTGAAAAAGCCTTTATTTGCTTTCATTTTAAAAACCAATTTGGGTGTCATTGATATTTTCTTCTTCCTTTTTTTTTTTTGTAGTGCTTTAAAGATTTTTCTCAATTATTTTGTTACTTGCATTACTATTGACAAGAAATATGTTGTTATCCTTAGTCCTCATCTTTGTTCCTTTCTATATAACTTGTTTTTTAAAAAAATTCTGACAAATATTATGACTTTTTTTCTTTATTACTCGTTTGAGCAATTTGAATATAATGTATGTTGGTGGGATTTTCTTCATGTATCTTGCACTTTAGGTTTATTGAGCTTCTTGGGTCTACAGGGCTAGAGAGGTCATCAAATTTGGAAATAGTTTAGCCATTATTTTTTCAAATATTATTGTCTCCCCTCTCTCTCTTCTCATTTAGGCACTCCACATTCATGTAGATTCAGCCGCTTCATGTTGTCCTTGGATTACTGATTCTCTCTGATGATGCTTTCAAGAGACAAGGAAATGCCCAAGTAGCAGAGAACAGAGGCTGCTGTATGCATGCCCAGGAAGGTACAGAGAAAACTTTTTTTTTTGATGATGATGATGATGATGAGAAAATACTGTAGATGATCTGTGGATGCAATTAATAAAAACTATCTTTAACAACCAAAAACATTTAACCACAGACCCAAATTATCATGTGATAATCTATAATTAAGGCCATAAGGGCATTGATAAGGAAAGAAAAAAAAAAGAAAAAGAGAAAGCATCTTTTTAGAATAGCCTAGTATGGGCACAAACAGTAGAACTTTAATAAGAAGAAATTAAACATGTAACTGAATAACTTATTAGTGGGAAACAATTTACTAGTGAAAAGAAAAGTAGAAATGAATATCAGAGTACCACTATGAAGAGATTTTATATTTTAGTCTGATGTACGTACTTTGCTTAAGTTTACTGTGCCAAATATGTTTTATTAATCAAATATACTTTCTCAATGTGTAGTATTGATTCAGTCATTGTCTTCATAAAGACCTAATTTAAACAATTTGAGTAAGACTTTTAGATTTCTAAGCTGAATATCTTCAAGCAAGGTTTTGTTGCTAGATAGCTTAACAAGATGAGGCACTGCTGAAATAATGTTGCTTTAAAATGATCATTTCTGTCTAGGCACAAATTACACTCATGGAACCAATGTTCTGAGAACAAAGTGTTTAACATGTCTCTGATATTTTCTTATTTCACCTATTTCTCATTTATTAAAATAATATCCGAGCAGAACATGGACATATAAGAGATCATATTATAATATTGATATGAAAACGCACTGAATCTTTCCACAGGAAATCTACTTTTCAAGTACAAAAACTAATATAATTTAACTCATTCTATCTAGATGGTATGGCAGTAAAAAATATCAATTGAGACACTATTATAACAAAACTAGGATGGAGAAACATAAACCATTCATATAACAACAACATATGTAAAATATTTAAGCCTTGATAAGAATCATGTGGTTCTTATATGAAAAAAACTTAAAAACTTAGGCTACATGCAGAGAAAAAAATACTTTCCATAAATGATCTACCTAAGATGTTTTGAGGGAAAGACTCAACATGAGTCCGTGAATCTATTTTTACCTAAATAAATTGTGGATTCAAACTTAGTACAGTTAAATTTCTAATGGCTTTTCTCTTTCCTCAAAAAAATGTTATACAACTGCTCTGGTTAAATAATGGACATTACAAAGTTAAAATAATTTTAAAATAGTGATCTATGGTTACCAAAATTAATAAACAGAACAATTGTATGACATAACAAGCCTGGAAACAGACCAAGGAATCAGTAAGACTGGTATGAGATGATGATGAAATTCAAAAATCTGTGGGAGAATAGATTGTTCAATGGACACACACACACACACAAACATCAGATCTGTACGATTCTTTCAGAGTACAGATGAATGTAATATGCATTTTATTTTATTTACTTCTTGTAAAACTTTTGTGACATATTGTCCCCCTAAGCAATATTTGGAAAAATCATAATACTAATGAGAATACAAATATTACATTTAGAGATCCCAAAACAAAAGAATATATTTTATAAGTTAAACCACACAAATTATCTTTGTTTTAACAACTAAATTTATAAACTGTGTCATAACAACAATGCTGATCTGTTTTCTAGACCAATATACTAAATTATTTTCCTATGAATAATAGTCCTCCAGTAAAATATCCTAGATGGGTTTTAAACAGAACTAAATATATAGATAGATATAGGTATACACACATATAATCTGTTTGGTTTTTGTGTTTTTATTATTCCCACAACTATAGTCAAAAGGTCTGGTGAGCCATATGAAACTTGATTCTTTAATGTAATATTCTACCAAGCTGTTGAGAGCTGCAAATAGAAGTTGAATTAAAAGAGACAAAGAAATATTTATGAATTTTGTTTTCATATGAAACACCACATGCAGTTTAAATTAATGATCTCCCTTTTGTGCCTTTGGGTTGTTACAGTGTAATAGGGAAACCTTCTTGAGTTGAGAATTTTAATATGAAAAATGACCTTTTCAAAAAACAACCCTATGTAATCCTTTGCCTTCCTCCTGCCCTAGTCTCTTCTATACCCTTTTGTCCCGCCACACTGTGAGTTTCAGAAAGGCAGAGATCACGGCTGGCTTTTTTGCCTTTGCTATACTCTGCACCTAGCACATTTCCTAACATCTGAGGGGACCCAATAAGAGTTGTTGTTAAAGGATGAGCGTTTGACAGCCAGAAGAATTGGAGGAGAGGAATGAGGACAGTATTCACATGTGAGAGAACAGCATATATGAAGGCAGAGAGTAATAAAAAACACATTGCAATTAGATCACGGCAAGTACCTTTACAGAACAAAGAAAACATGGAGAAGCATGATAAGGTGTAAGAATTGAGGTCATGAAGACCCTCACAGAGCCAAGCAGGAGAAGGGCTGCTTTATCATGGAAGCTTTAGTGAAATATTGAAAGATAATCAACCTAATGATTAAAATGAATAGGTTTAGGTTTTGGAAAGCTCCTGTGGTTAGAAATGAAGAGGGTAGAGTGAATGTTGTGAAGACATGGAGACAATAGGCCAGTTAAAACCCTGCTGAAGTAGGTGGGAGCGCTTGAACAGAAGCAATAGAAATAAAATTAGAGAAAATCCACTCAAGAGAATTACAGAAATCATCGTCCAAAAATCACTTCGATTTTTTTTAGATGAAGGAGTGATGAAATGAAATGATTTAGATTTACAGGTGGCATTCAAGTATCATGTTTGGGAAGGAAGAAAATGAATTAAGTTTTAAAAACTTGAGTTTGAGGCACTTGTGAGAAATATAAGTGAAAGTATCCACTTAACTTTAAAGGTTTGGGACCCAGCATTTATTCATTCAGTTTACCAGTGATTGCTTATTGCGAATCTTTTTGTGCGTACCAGGCACTGTTACAGATGCTGAGGCTTCAGAGTGAAGAAGACAAGTCCTTGCTCTCATGAAGCTGAGAATTCAGAGTAGATATGAACAATAATCAAGGAGATGAATGCATATTGAAATTTCAGACTTTGATACGTAATGTGAAGAAAATATAGCAGGGTAGGTGTCGAGAGGAGGCTATTTTAAATAGGGTGGTCAAAGAAAGCCTCCTAGGCTAGGAGATGTCCTTTAAGAACAGAGCTTCGTGATGAGAATGAGTCTTGTCACCTTAGCTAAGAGAGAAGAAATTTTTAAAAGGTGATGGGTTGTCAACATTGTCAAAACACACAGAGAGGTAGTAAAATCAGGATATAAAAACGTTCATTATTTCTAGCTATCTAGAGGTTATGGGAGACTGAAATGAGAGCAGTTTAAGTAGGTAGAGGAACAAATATTGGATTGGAAAAGGAGGCAGTGATTGGGCTTCAAGAAGTACAGAGTTAGCATAAGATAATTTTTATTTTTTTATTTTTTTTATTTTTTGCCACTGTGTACTTTTATTTTTTTTTAATTTCAGAATATTATGGGGGTACAAACACTTTGTTTACATATATTGCCTATGCACTGCCCAAGTCAGAGCTACAATTGTGAACACCCCCCAGACAGTGCACCCCGCACCCATTAGGTGTGAGTTTTCCCATCCCCTTCACCACCCTCCCACCTGCCTGACCCTTGATGAATACTGTTTCCATGTGTGCACATAAGTATTGGTCAGTTAGTATTAATTTGATGGTGAGTGCCAGTGGTGCTTGTTTTTCCTTTCTTGTGATACTTCGCTTGGAAGAATGGGCTCTAACTCCAACCAGGATAATACCAGATGTGTTAATTCACCATTGTTTTTTATTGCTGAGTAATACTCCATGATATACATATACCACATTAATTTTTCAAAGAAAGCTTGGTTGTGAAGGAACAGAGAGAAGTGACAATGACTCCAGGAGTGTGAGGAAAGTAATTTGCATTAATAGTTCCCAGTCAAAATTTTTTGTGCTGGAGAGAGCACAAAAATTATATTTTTTATGAATCTACAGATTACATTTTATGCATTAAGCTCACTAATAAAATAATATATTATTTTTGGGTATGCGATAATATATTATATTTTTCTTAGCCCATTAATTTCATGGAGAACTAAAGTGGACAAAAGCTATGGTACTGTAAGTAAAACCTCTGCACGCTCCATGATAGAGAGTTGAAATCCAGTCACTAGTAGCTTATACATCATAATAACATTTTTAAAGCATTTTTAAATTTAAGGGATGAGTCTTGTCCCTTGAGTCATTGTTTTCACAACAGAATTTTAAACTATCCTTTAGGGAATGATTAAAATATTTGCTCCTTCTGAATCAACATTATCACAGGAGCAAGCATTGGTAAAAATGTTACATTTTCAGTAATAAACATGCAGACCTCTTAAAAACAAGCTGAAAAGCTAAACATAATCTGGCCTAATAATCTTGATTCCACCATGTTGTTTCTTTCTAAGTGTATAAGCAATTCTTTTTGTACCAAGCAGCACTTAAAACGTATTGTCAAATGATGACAACCACCATTATTTTTCTTCTCTTTTCAGTGATTGTTCCCTTATTTTACCAGGCAGTGATGCCATTTCTGATTTTTAAAGTAAGACTTTCTAGCTACTTTTTTAAAAAAGCTTTTATCAAGAAAGCCTCTGGCACTGAAAATTAAATGTCTCCAGGAATGTTTTTGTGTCATTAGGATGTGGACTAATGATGAGCTATCAGATTGGTTCTGTACGTAGAAACTGCTCAGGAGACCCAGATTTTAATTGACTGCAGCAAGTAAAATAGACTGTGCTTACCATGCTAGGCAAACTTCAGGTCTCAGACAAGTCACTGAGCATTTTCCATAACCAATTAATACATGACATCTTAAATAACATGGATTTGCTATTCTTTATTTTAAAAAACCTAGGACAGGGTTGCTAAATGAAAAAAATGTTAAGAATATCTGCAACTCTGACAATTAGATTTCTATTCAGAATTCTCTGTGATTATTTCTAAAGGCAACAAAGGTGACCTAAGATTTTCCACCAACTTCTTTCACAATCTAAACCTTTCTTACCACAAGAACAATGTCATTGTGTGCATGGATAGTTACCAAAAATATTTCTAAAATGACGATATTTTATCATTGTTTGGTGAAAAACAAATAAATCTGAGTTTTCTTTTTGATCTGTTAAATCATTATTAATTGAGTCAGATTTCTGCAGACTACACCATTTTTTCAGCTGTGCTTTAGAAAACTTAGAGTTTGCATCACAGCCCTTCCAGAGAGACAGGAATCTGTTTATTAGCCCTTTCCCTGATCTTTGCATAAAAGTGAGCAAAGGACATGAACATAGCTGTCTTTATTCAATACCATAAATTCAGACCCCATTATTGACAGACTCCATATTTTCTCTTTTCTAAAAGGTTATTTGAAGTTTGGTTATTTCAAACTCACAAAAGATTTCTAATAGCAAGAAAAAAAATTGATGAAGGATATTTAAGACCCACAAGTCATATTTATGGGATATTGTATAGTCTACTCGTGTTACTCATTGTGACAAAATTAAATTAAGGGACATTATACAGACAGTGGAGAATTTTATTTCTCACTATATGTATTCTCAACAGAGTGTAGACTTCTGGGGGAGAGAGAGATGTAAACTATGGAAATGAATTATACTGATTCCAGGATATATTCTGAAAATCGTAAATTCTCCTTTGTATTTATTTATTTTTAATTGACAAATAATAGTTGTGTATATGTATGGGGTACTTTGATTTATGACATTTTGATCTATGTATACATTGTGGAAAGATTCAATTAAACTAATTAACGTATCTTTCACTGCACCCACCAACTTACCATTTTTTGTGCAGTGAAATGTTAAGTATCTATTCTTTTAGCAATTTTGAAATATACAATAGATTATGATTAATTGTAGTCACCATGCAGTGCAATAGGTTATTAAAACTTACTCCTGTTGTCTAACTCAAACTTTGCACCTGTTGATCAACATCATTCCTTTCCCCATCCCTCCTCCTTCCCCCCCTCAGTTTCCTGCTAACTACCTTTCTATTTTCTGCCTAAATTAAATTAAGGATAAAAAGGAAGAGTAAAAATAAATTATTTTCTTTTAGTTTCATGAACCGAAGATTGGTCTTAGACAAAATTTTCCAAGGGCCTGTGTACACCCAAATCCTGCTGTCTACAGCTTCATAGCATATCACTGTACCATTCCCAACATTTCTTAGAAAGGGGGAAGCCACTTTTTAAAGATTCACTAAACCAAGTCAAAAGGCTAACAATCTGAGAGTGAAAGTATTTGTAACATACATAACAGACAACTGACTAATCCTTACTCTTCTACATCGTTTTTTTTTCCAATTGTTATTAAAAAATCACTAGAAAAATGAGCAAAGGACATGATGAGGTAGTTCAGAAAAAATAAATAAGAAGTGGCTCACATGTATTTGAAAAGATAACCTCTCAAGGAAATACAACTTAAATAATCATGAGGAAATCATTTCCAACTATCAGATTTGAAAATAACAAACATTTTACTACATTCAATTTTGTCAAGGGCATGAAAAATCAGAAAATCTTACTATCATTATTGGGAAGTTAAAAATGATGCAAGGTGTATAGAGAATAAGTCAGCAAAATCTATCAAAGCTTAAAATGCACAAACCTATTTGTTTGGTGATCCTACCTGCAAGAATTTGTAATAGACGTATCATCCTCTAGATATGTGAGCATAGCAAATGAAAGCAAAGACACACATTTTTTGCTATTCCATTTAAAAAATCGTCTGAAATGGTAAATGACTAGAAGGAATCTAAATATTCATCTGTAAGGGGTAGTGAAATAATTCATGGTACATAAATACAATAATCATCAATGAAAAAGAATGACGTAAATCTAGGTACCAATATAAAAAGATACTGGAAAACTTATGTATAGCATGGTCTTACTTGTGTTAGAAATGGATGGAGGGGTATACAAACTCTTTATGGCTGCCTCTGTGAAATGAACTTACAGCTATAAGGTGGGAGGAATACTATGCTTTAGGACAAATGTCCTTATATATTTTAATATTCTACATGTGCATACAATACTTTTTTCCAAAGGTAGTTCTGATACAGATGCCATTATTTTTAAATGGTTTCCTCTTTATCCCTATAATCTGAATTTTACTAAATTAATTCATATTAAAATTTGAATTTATCCAATAACTTCTTAATCTTGCTCAAATCTGCAATTTTAAAAGAGATGCTTTCGGGGGAGAGAGGAAATTCTTATTGAAAACTTATGTTTGGTTCTGTGAAGCTTCTCAGAATTTTCCTGTGAGATGGGGCTTCACAATCTGTTTCCTTATTGACAAAACAAGGTCACTATATTAGTCTGCCCAAAGTCACACAGCTAGAAAGAGGCAGAGCTGGAATTCAAATTCTAGTCTTTAATCAAAGACAAAATTTGAAAAGGTAAATGCTATAAATAAAAAAGTTTTATCTAGCAAATTTTAGTGATGTGTAACATTTCAGTCAAAATTGAACTGCAGCAATGAAAGCAGGAAACAAAAGGTAATTTGGCTGTTTCTCTAGTTTGGTTTTTAGGTACCTTTAGCACTTTTAAGATGCTTAAGTTTTTACATTTTCTTCCCTTCTTCAAAACTTTTTACCTTGTCAATTCTTACGAAGCTCCTCCCCTACCAGTTGGCAAGAATCAGTGGATAAAATCAGGGGCCCTTATTGTGAAATTGGAGAGGAGAATAAACTTTGGGAACTCCCCACAATGTGAGCCATGAGGGAAAGATCATGGCTTCCCATTAACATTATACCCACGATATAGTATCAACATGTATATAGTGGGAATAAAAACATTCATACAAAGACATTTTCATATACTGGAGCAAACATATTAGTCAAAAATAAAACAGCATTGCAAAGCCCACCTCACAGAGAATTTGGGGGAAAATACCCTGCACAGTTCTGAGAGTTAATACTTAATAAATATTGTCTCTCTTCTCTGAAAAAAGAATCAGTTGTAGATTTTTAGGAAGATTAGGAGAATATAGAAAGATAAAGTAAAGCAAGCTGAGAAGATCCTTGCTTGCATTAGAATTACATGCACATTGAAGTGGCAGCATCTTTATAGTGGGAATTACAAGTTTCACGCAAAGCCATTATTACATTTTAGATCACTTACATTTATTTTATTGGACGAAGCTGAATCAAGTGGGATCCAGCATTTGATCAATTTGCTATGTTTGGTCTATCTATATAGACATACGAAGATGTATGCCTTTAAGAGTTTATTTTAATTCAGTCTTATTTGACAAATATGTTTAAGAACATGCTTTATGCGACACAATCTGCTAGGCACAGAGATAGAAAAATGAATAAGATAGGATCCTTGCCCTGAACAATTTCACTGTATTCTTGGATACAGCACTACTTGAATAGTTTGAAATAAACGTTGAGCTACCAGATTGATGACATCAGTTATATTTACCCACTAACTTGAAATAAATCAGATTTATATTTGCTGGAAAATATCTAAATCTTGCACTAAACCTAGTGACATGCTGTTCTGTTTCTCAACGTGTGTGTTACACTGTGTCAGTCTTTTGATTTCAAAGTCCAGAAGACAAAAAAGCATAGCATGAGGCTCAACCACAGTATACTGGTGACAAATAAGAAAACTTACTCTGCTTACATCAATGGGATATGTTTTATCCTGGTACAAGTAGAACCCTAAAAGAATTGACACTGTCTTCAAAAAAATATCCCAAGTCTTGAAATTCTTACTGTAATCTTGGAGACAAATACAGAGTATAAGACAAAAGGAAAAGATGAAAATTAAGAAACTTTCATTCAGAAAATATCGCTATATATCCCATATCCCATTACATAATTAATTAAAACTATGAAATTAAGAATTTGACTTGCATTTAATCTTTTTCTCAGGATTTCATATTTAGAGCCTAGCTAAAACACAGTCTCCATTAGTGAGAAATGCTTTCTTATATCTTCAAATAAAACATTTTTAGAGGAAGCAGAATAGCTTATTATATGTAAACCCTAAAACAAATTAGTAGGATTTGACAACATGAATTTGTGTGCATGTGATTCCAGTGCTCAGTGTGGGTTTCAGCGGTCTCACCTCTGCATGGTTTTGTACGCTTGTTTCTTTTATAGCATCTGTGCATAGGTTTTGTGTTCATCCTTCTAATTATTAATTATCTTCAAATACAACAAAGTTTTTATCAAGAATATTGTGCGGAGGAATTGGAGTAGTGAACCCCCAGTTGTGCCTCACCTTCTAAACTCAAAATTTAGTTTCATCAGGTTTGTTGTTGTAGTGGTGGTTGTTTCATTTTTGCTATGTTGCTGTGAGTTTCAGTCATGCCTCACAGACTAGGACATTGTTTTCTTTCCATGTGATTAGCACAAATACACAAACTTATTTTTGTGATCAAAGGGTCACTGGAGAGAACTTTAGGACTATTAAGCTTTCACAAAAATATTTCATACTCTTAAGTCTGAGGATTTATGTGACAGCTTTCAACTTCCTTCCTTATTTTGGTATAATTTCCATAGAATTTTGTAATATTTTTTATAGTTTGTTGATTATGGCTCTATTACGTTTGTTTCACTAAGCATAAAATTTATGTCTATTTTTCTTTTTTCTTTTTTGGTAATTTTTAAAGGGGTTCAGAGACAGAAAATAAAATTGTGTTTAACCTATTTCAATTAATCACCTATTTTATCCATATTAAGATTTAATGTTGGCATATATACAGGAAAGTATACATTACTGGTGAAAATGCAAATTGCTACAATCTTTGATACAGGAAATTATATTTAGATCAAGATCTTTAAAAATGATTATGCCTTTTGGTCCACAAAATTCACTGCTAGGAATGTATCAAAAGCACATAAAGATGTTGCCTAACATTTTATGCATCATGTATGTTTGTTGCAATTTATTTGTTGAATAAGATGAAAATGAGGGAATCCATATAAATATCTAGAAAAATGAATATGATAAATACCATAATGTAAATACTAAAGAGATTGTGGGTGATTTTATGATTTGTATTTATAGTATTTCCACAATGACCTTTTAGTGTTATTTTTAAAAGTGTTTTTTTATTCAAAAATAAGGCAAAAGAGAAGATTAGCATGATTTTGTTATTGCCAGTGACTTCATTATTTAAATTTTCAGTTCTTAGAATTTACTTAGCATTTTTTAAGTTCAAATATTTACTTTTTCTAAAATAATAAATAAAATACTATCAGCATATACAAAAATTAATTCAAGATGGATAAAAGACTTAAATGTAAGGCATGAAACCACAAAAATTCTGGAAGAAAATGTAGGAAAAACTCTTCTAGACATCAGCCTAGGCAAAGAATTTATGATTAAGACCCCAAAGGCAATTATAGCAACAACAAAAATAAATAAATGAGACGATTAAATTAAAAATACTCTGCACAGCAAAGGAAATAATCAACAGAGTAAATAGACAACCTACAGAATGGGAGAAAATACTTGCAAACTATACATCTGATATGGAGCTAATATCCAGACACAAAGAACTCAAACAAGTTATCAAGAAGAAAACAGCCCCATTAAAAAGTGGGCAAAAGACATGAACAGAAGTTTTTCAAAAGAAGATAGACAAATGGCCAACAAACATGTGAAGAAATGCTCAACATCACTAATCATCAGGGAAATGTAAATTAGAACCACAGTGAGATACCACCTTACCCTTGTCAGAATAACCATTATTAAAAAGTCAAACAACAATAGATGCTGGCATGGATACAGAGAAAAAGGAATGCTTATACACTGCTGGTGGGACTGCAAATTAGTACAACCTCTATGGAAAACAGTATGGCAATTCCTCAAAGAAATAAATGTAGATTTACCATTTGACCCAGCAATCCCGCTACTACATATCTACCCAAAGGAAAAGAAGTGATTTTATCAAAAAGACAACGCACTCCAACGTTTCTCGCAGCATAGTTCACAATTGCAAAGATGTGCAGTCAACCTAAGTGTCCATCAATTCGTGAGTGGATAAAGAAAATGTGAAAGAGATATATATCCACACCATGGAGTACTACTCAGCCATAAAAAGGAATGAAATAATGCCTTTTGCAGCAACTTGAATGGAATTGGAGACCACTGTCCCAAGTAAATTATGGAAAAACAAACACCACATTTACTCTCTAATAATTGGGAGCTAATTGATGGGCACACACAGTCACAAAGAGATGTAAAGGTCATGGAAATCAAGGAAGGAGGAGGGGTTAAAAACCTCCCTATCAGGTACAACGAACACTATTCAGATGATGGGCACATGAAAAACCCAGACTTGAGCACTATAAATGGTATCCACATTACAAAAATATTTGTACCTCCTTAATATTTTTAAATCTAAAAAATCCTTAAATAAAGTAAATAATATGAAGAGATTTTTATTAAATTTAGTTCTTAATGCAAAGGTTTTTTCTCATGTTGAACATGAGTCATAAGAACACTGAACACTTTCCTTAGTAAAATAATGCCTTCTAAATGTTTTTCAATGCTTTTCAACCTAATGGCAGGTGAAGATTGAAATACAACCTAAATTAAATAATCCATGTATTAGTGGCTCAACCATTTTAAATGAATTAGAAAAAGATAAATCAGATTGTTTATCCATTCGTATTTCACGTTACCTGCTTGGTTTTTGTTTGTTTGTTTGCTTTTGTCCTAGAATTCTTTGCTCATGTTAATCCTTCCAAACCAGAATATGTGTGACATGTTACCAATAAAAAGATATTTTTAATCACAATAATGGTGGACTGACACTGATCATAACTGTTGGTTGAATAAATGAATAAATATGAGATGATTAAAAATAAGAATGTGATAATTATTCTGACAGTTCATTTTTATACCAGTTTATTTTTAGAGGCATTAATCTCTTTCTTTATAATTTCCTCAACTTAAAGTTCTTCTTGATACTTTACATTCTTTCTTCACCTTTATTTCTACAATTTCTATTTTTTAGATATTGATCTTTCTATCCCTATTTCATAGTTTTATTTCACCAGGGGAAGCTGATTAAACACAAATAACATTTATAGAAGAAAACCATGTATTCCAATGTGCCTAATAAAGCTCAACCTTCTCAACAATGTGAGAGCAACCCGAATATATGCATATAACCTGAATATCCCTTAGATGTCACAAACTTAGGAGCCTGACTTAAGGAAAATCATTGTTCCTCCAGGTTTGTTTACTGACACAGCCATTGCTTCTGCTGTGGTAGCTCACATACAGCCACTGATTACTTCTTGTCTTTTGATACTCAGGACATCTTCATTCCCTTTGCTACTTCCTTCCATAGTTTACTTGCTGTCCCCTCTTATGATTTCCATGTCTCCTCCCTTCTGGCAAGAAAAGAAGCACATTTTTCTTTCAGAAGGGAAGAGGAATAGTGGTCCTTCAGCAGAGAGGTTAACACATTCCTAGTGAAACCGTTTTTCAGTTTTTCACACAATTTCCTTCCTAGGATATTGCATCCAGTTCTTTTAGATATATTTCCTGGGATTAGGACTGGCAAGAGGGGTTGATGAATAACTGTTTGTATATCTATAAAGATTCTGTGACAGTTTAGGGTCTTTGTTTTACCAAAGTACCCAAAGGATATCCAGAACCGGCATTAAACTGAGTTTATATGCATACATATGCATACACACACATACATACATATATACATACATAAAAACATGTGAAAAAAGCACAAGTTGAATGAACAAAGTCCAAACATGGTCATTACAACTCTAGTTGCCCAGAAGAAAAATTTATTCCAATTACCCGTGACAGGTCAAATTTTACAGGATTATTTTTAACACCTCCTAAGTTCCCCAAATATAAAAATAACTCCCAACCACCAAATTTGCTTATTATATTTAGTCCTTAAAAAACTGAGGGATGTTTATTACTACATATTTTAAGCCCCAAAACCAAGAAATTAAGCAAGTTGTTCTGCCATATCACTATTAACAAGTACAGCCAGGAGTACAACCAGGTTTGAAAGGCATTGAGAATCATATTCTTCATATCACACCTCACTAAATCCTACCCTTGGTCCATCATTGCTGATATACTTGTAAGAAAGGAGCAATAAAAAATGTACAAATTGAGTTCAGTTTAGAGTTAGTAAGATTCTTACTCATGTTGTAATTGAAATATTTGAGCTGAAGAAATGAAAAGTGGTTTTCTAAAGTTGCACAGGTTTTTCATGTTTGAGGTAGGACCATAGGCAATCTTTTCATATTCAGCCAATCTTTATTTTTCTGATAAAGCAACATGCTACAAGGAAGTTATTGATTTGTGGTACTATTATTTGTTATAGAACCAGTGCTGGGACCTGAACTCATACAAACTGTGTTTTCCACAATAAGACTGTTGAGGCATAAAATAGGGACCATGGATATTTAATTGATATTTCCTCTAATTGCAAATAAATATTTTAAAATATCATGTAGAGTACTTTGCTGGAATTTTAAAATAAAACTTCAAGAAATATTTTAAATCTACAAGTAAGAATTAAATTAATTGCACCAAAAATCAATATAACAAAGAAATGGAAATATTTACAGAACTCAAAATAGAGTGCCTCTATAATGACTAGATATTTTGAGAAAACAAAATGAAAACCTTTTAAAAAGTCACTTACCTAATTCAGTACTAGTATCGTTCACTAAGTTTTACATTACTATTTAATGATCAACTATTCTAATGCTCAATTTGTCAGTCATGACTCATTTGTTTTGTAAGTAACCAAAGTACAATTAATATTTTTTATAAAAATAGGAATTTATTCATGTGTATAACCTAGATGTCCTTGAATAGAGGCAGTTAAGGCTGGATTTACTGGATAAAATAATTTTATCAAACTCCAGTTTCTCTCTCTCTATTCTGCTTTTCTCTGTCTTCATTCCCAGGCTCCATGCATTAGACTATATCTCATTCCTGGCTTGAATTGTCTTTACTACCAGTAATCTCAGTTGGGAAACATGTACCTTCTTCCTAAACGTTCCATAAGTTCACGTTCCCGAACTCATTGCTAGGGTCAGGAGGATATAATGATCTTATTGGCCAAGCCCAGGTTACATGAGCTGGAGTACAGAGCTGGGATCAACTCCATTTCTCGAATAAATGGGGTGCTTTTCCAATAAATAGAAGGGTATTTTTTACAATAAGAAGTGTGAAGGTGCTTGGGCAGCAAAAAGCAAGTGGCATCTTCTAGACATGTAGCTTAAGGAGTTTACAGCTTTGTGAGATAAAGCAATAGCTTCCTAATTATAGTTACCACATAATCCCACAATTAAATTCAGCTTTTTACCAAAAATTGAAGCAATATTTTATTAAAAAAAACTTACTGAGTTCAAAGCAATGCTTTTCTATGTTCAAAACCATGCTAAGTTATTCAGTGGAATAGATGTGGCATAAGTAAAACATAGTTTCTGCTGTTAAGTTTATCTCCTTTGAGGTTTACAGCTAGATATCATATAGATAGATAGGTAGATAGGTAGATAGATAGATAGATAGATAGATAGATGACTGAAACTGTTGAAAAATTTATGGACAAGGGAAGTAGAAATCAATCAAAATCAAAAGGTAGAGATTAATTATTTTTTCTTTACTTGACTAGTTATGTAACTTTGAGGAATGCTACTAATTTCTCTAGGCCATTTCATCTATAAAATGGAAATAATATTTTTATATATCTCATACATTTATGGGAATTAAATGTGACAAAATATCTGAAAATTCCATGCCAGTAGTGAGACATTCTCTCCAAATGTAAGGCTTTAAAAAATTTCCACAAGTAAATATGTAGTTTGTGCTTCTTTGTACCACTAACTTACTGTCATTTCAGTTCTGTTAATTTACTCTTGGGTTCAATGGCTGCTTGGAGTTTCACAAATAATAATAAACTCAAATAAACCAATATATATCGTTTAAATTAATTGAGGTAACCTTAGGCATTAAATATCCTTAAAGCACAGAGGAAAAGGTGAATTATCAATGAGAAATAAATTGTTAGCAGTCATTTGTAAAATCCCTCATAGGAAGGAAATAAGATATGGTTTTAAATATATAAATTAAGAAGTGTCCATTTCAGAAGAAAAGAGTATAATGTCCAGAATATACACTAATAGAGTGCTCTGCATAAGGCAAGGAAGCTGTTTAAATTATTGCCTACATTGGGGTGTGTAATACATAGGTCAGCAAACTTTTTTGTAAAGTGCTAAATAGCAATTATTTTAGCCTCTGAGAACCACAAGGTCTCTGTCATAACTACTCGACTCTGCCGTTGTAGCACAAAAGGAGACAAAGATACGTATGTGTGAGTATGCTAATAAAACTTTATACATAAAAATTTGTCCAGACTTGGCCTGAGGGTGGTAGTTTGTAGACCTTTGGTGTAAGAAAACAAAATCATTAACAAATTTATCTGGACGTGAGTCAACATTTTCCCCTTTCTGATGTCTAGCTTTTGTTAGCTTTTTACAAAAAGCAAAGTGGAAGGAAGGATTGTAAAAATGTCTCATTATTATGACAAAATATCAGACTAAAGTAAAACCGGGGGGTAGAAAATATTCCAAAAATCGTTTTTACAAGTCCTGCTTTGATGTGATTTAACTGACTAATGCAATTGTATCCAAAAATCACTCCATCTTCGACTAATATTTACACATATCCCTCACCACAAAAGGTGCCATTTCAGTTAGTATCAGTTAAAAACTCAAGCTCCTTAATTCAAATAGAGGCAGATACAGATCAACTTTATAACTTGTCCTTAAGCCACAAAAATTACCAAGGAAAGGCCTCAATGAATAGAGATTTCTCTTGCAATTGTATAGAAAAAGCCAATTATCTACTGTTAACTGAAAAGAGAAAGACAAGTAATAACGGAGTGTGTGTGTTTGTGTGCGCGCATTTGTCAGTGTGAGTGAGAGGGAGTCTGAATGTGTGATATATAAATAGATACACATCTATATAAACGCATAAAAATAGAGGAAAATGTAGTAGTCATCCATTTTTTTAACTTCCTGAAACCATGTCTCCATTTTTTTGGTAATAGCTCCCCCAATTTTGAGGAATTATTCTTTCTTACTCTAGCCGTGAGCTTCTCCCATCTTCCATACATAGTTCTGAATACTTGGCCCAAACTGAGCCTGTAAGAGCATCTGTCCCTTCCAGCCTATGTGTTTGCCTAGGAGTTGGGGGAATTGGTACAGCCCCTTCAAAACCTTCCCTGGAATTTTATGATTAAAGATGGAAGAGAGTCATTATGTAGCCTGCCAGTATTATGATAGACGTTTATGGAAATATTTTCTGCTTCTACATTTCTCTCTATATATGTACATAAAAAGATGAGCTTTTTTTCCTATTTATTAAAATGAGATCATGGTATAATTTGTCCAATTTTTAAGGGAAAGGTACACTGTGCATTTTTAATTACGTTATGAGCTACTTATATTAGTAACCTAATTCATTTTAATATGAACATTGTATTTTTTATACACACACACAAAAATTGTCTTTTCAAAATAGTTTACCATATAGTGTCTCAAATACGGAATGACATTTATCGCTAATATCCATTGACTATTTATTCCATGCCAGGCAATTTTTATGTATTAATTTCTTTAATTCCCACACAATCCCTATCAGGCTGTTGTTTTTATCGTTACTGACATTATTATTGTTATTTATTATTACTATTCCTTTTCAGAGGAGAAAACCAAGGCCCAGGGAGTTACAATAACTTGTCCATGATTGCACATTAAGTGATGTAACTGAGATTTGAACCCACGCAATCTAGTTTCAAAAAATTACCTCTTAACTGCTATGTTATTGTTCTTCTGTATCTTAGAATGTTTCCCATGCTCTTGTTAACATGAATATTATCAGTCTTTCAAATTTTATCTATTCAATGGTTTAAAAAATCTCAATTCAATTTCTTTAATTAACAGTGAATTTGAGCTTCTTTGTAGCTGGTTATTGGTCATTTGCTTTTTTCCTATAAATTACTCATTCAAGTGTCTTTCCCATTTTTTAATTAGGCTACATGCCTTTTAATATTGATTTAAAGAAAGTCCGTCTGTTACATGTGTTGCAACAATTTTCCTTTTTGTTGTCATGTATCTTTGATATTTATTTATGATGTTTTTCTCTGTTAGGATCTTACAAAAGTTTTGTATAGTCAAATCTATCAATCATTCCCTTTATGAATTACCGGTGTTGTGACTGGCTGAAGATGGCCCACAAATAGAAAATACAAACATCTTTTCTGCTAGTGGTTTTGTTGTATTACAATGATAAAATATTTACCATTTTGAATTAAAGAATCTTAATTTATCTTCATCAAAATTAATCTCCACATTTTGAAAAAAAAAATATTTTCCATGAATTTTAAATGCCACATTTATCATTCCTGAACATCCACAAAGCCTTGATCCTACCCTATTTCTAAACTTACTCTTTTGTTTCATTGATCTATGTGTCTTTTCCTGAGTCAATAATGTATTTCTTTTATCTCTAGACATTTATAATACTTTTGGATGCCAGTTGAAGCAAGTCCCATTCAATAGTTCCTTGTTTTCAAAACTTTCTGGCTGTTCATACAAATCTTTCAGATTGACATTATGGTTAGTGTTACACATAATATAATATACTTAAAATTCTTATAATAGTAAACCTTCCCACCCAGAAAATGTTCATTTACACTATTTATACAAGGTTTTTATCTTTATGAGACATATGTTTCCTTATATATGATCTGCACATTTCTTATTTTCTTTACCTTTTGATGCTTCGGTGCAAGTGATATCTTTTCCTCCATTATATTTCATCACTGTTTTTATTTATCACAACAAAATTAACTTGATTTATTTGCTTTTAAATATATATTTAAAATTTTTAATTGACAAATAAAAATTGTATGTACTTACCACGTACAACATGTTGGTTTTGACATATGTATGCATTGTGGAATGGCTAAATTGAAATAATTAACATATTTTTGAAAATTGCTAAGAGGGTAGGATTTAAGTGTCACCACAAAAAGAAAATGTTAAGTATGTAAGGAAATGCATTACTGGTTTTGTAACAGCATTTTGCTTAGAATTCAGCCAGTCTACTAAACTGTCATCTTAGCTCTAACAATTTATAACTGAATTGAGTTTTCCTGGTAGGCAACCCTGTTAGCTACTACTAATAAGGATAATTAATCTCTTTTTCAAATCTGTAGTTCTTTAATATTATTTCTTTACCTCTTCTAAAGTTATTAGCATAAATGTTCAGAAAAATAGGTGACTAATATCTTTCTATATCTCACTGTAGTATCATTGTACTTGGACAGCATTCACAAAAATCCATGTCCTTCACAGAACCTCAGAATGTGACTATATTTGGGAATAAAGTGTTACAGATATAATTAGTTAAGATGAGTCTACACTCCAGAGGGCCCTTAATCCAACATGACTGGTACCTTCATAAGAAAAGGAAGAGACAAAAGATAGAGACTCAGGGAGAAACACTTTATGAAGACAGAGGCAGAGATTAACACAAACCAAGGAATGCCAAAGATTGCCAATAAGCACCAAAAGCTAGGAGAGAAGCATGGAACAGCTTCCTTCTCAGTGCCTCCCATAGGAATCAACCCTGCTGAGATCTTGATTTTGAACTTCTAGCTTCTAGAACTGAGACAGAATACATTTCTGTTGTTTTAAATCACCTAGTCTGTGATACTTTGCAGCATCCCTAGGAAACGAATACAAATGCTGATTATACCTTTTACTAACTGAAGATGATGTCTTCAGGATTCTAAAGATATTCTTTTTCAAATTTGAGAAATACCTGTCTATTTCTCTTTTACATAAAGTTTGTATTATGTTTGTTGAATATAATGACCTCTCAACAGGTGTAATTGATATAGTCCTACTATTATTTTCTCCTTTATTATGTCAATATTGTGACAGATTACAAAATCCTCAACAACTCTCACCCTTCATGAATTTACAAATCCTTACAGTGTGCCTTTGTAGCTCCTGACAGTAAGAGGAGTGGTCTATTTCTCTATTCTTTGAATTTCTGCTGTCCTTGTGATTACCTTGTCCAATAGAATGTGGCAAAAGCAATATTTTTCCATTCCAAGCCTAGGCCTCAAGGAGACTTGCACTTTTTTCTTTTGGAACCTGACCACCACCATATGAATGAGTCTGAGCTAAGCTGATGGGTGATGGATTTTGCCTGAGCTGAAAACTAGACAACTACTTATCATATAAGTGAGGTTGTCACCTTTTCGTGCTACCCAGAGAGGGGTTCATACGGCATTCTTCTGGAGTCCTGTTGTAACTTAAAGGGAAACTTTCACAATGTCCAGAGCCCTTGATATCCTGCAAATGAAGGAAGAGGATGTCCTTAAATTCCTTCCATCAGGAACCCACTTAGGTGGCACCAACTTTGACTTCCAAATGGAACAATACAGCTACAAAAGGAAAAGTGATGGCATCTACATCATAAATCTGAAGAGGACCTGGGAGAAGCTTCTGTTAGCAGCTCGTGCCATTGTTGCCATTGAAAACCCTGCTGATGTCAGTGTCATATCCTCCAGGGACACTGGCCAGCGAGCTGTGATGAAGTTTGCTGTTGCCACCGGAGCCACTCCTATTGCTGACCGCTTCACTCCTGGAACCTTCACTAACCAGATCCAGGCAGTATTCTGGGAGCCACGTCTTCTGGTGGTTGCTGATGCCAGGGCTGACCACCAGTCTCTCACAGAGACGTCTTATGTTAACCTGCCTACCATTGCTCTGTGCAACACAGATTTTCCTCTGCATTATGTGGACATTGCCATCCCATGCAATAACAAGGGAGCTCACTCAGTAGGTCTGATGTAGTGGATGCTGGCCTGGGAAGTTCTCCGCATGTGTGGCACCATCTCTCGTGAACATCCATGGGAGGTCATGCCGGATCTCTACTTTATTTATTGCCCCTAAACAGAATTATCTATATTCCTCATTACCCCCACCCCTCTAAAATGAGGGTATATAAATTTCTAGACCCCATTGGATATTGGGTAATCACTCTGTGATTCTCATTATGTGCGTGGTAAATAAATTTCTTATACCAACGAGTCATATTTTGGGGTGAAATTTCCTGAAGAGATTGAAAAGGAATAGCAGGCTGTCGCTGAGAAAGTTGTGACCAAGGAGGAATCTCAGGGTGAATGGACTGCTCCAGCTCCTGAGTTTACTGCTACTTAACCTGAGGTTGCAGAATAGTCTGAAGGTGTGCAGGTGCCCTCTGTGCCCATTCAGCAGCTCCCTACTGAAGACTGGAGTGCTCAGTCTGCCACAGAAGACTGGTCTGCAGCTCCCACTGCTCAGGCCACTGAATAGGTAGGAACAACCACTGAGTGGTTTTAAGCTGTTCTTTCACAAACTCTTAAGCAAGATGGAATAAGGTTGATGGAAAATAAACACCAGTTTATTAAAAATAAAAAGAGGTTGTCAAGTGCTAGACAACAACAGAGGCCTGAGTGAATCTAGCCAGTGTCAGCCAAGCCCAGCCCAGACCAGAAGCATTACCCAGCTGACTCATAGACTCAAAGGAATAATTAGCAGTTGCTGTTTTTGGCCAGTAGGATTTGGAGTGATTTCTTATGCAGCAATAGCAACTGCTATAAATATAAACAACTATATAAATATATGTATATATATAAACTATATAAAAATATACAACTGATGTATATAAGCAGCTTATAAATAGATTTTATAAATTAAAGCATCCTTGCTTTCTTATAAAATTATTATAAAACAGTGTTAGGTTCAATTTGCTAATATAATTTTAGATTTTTGGCAGCTATGTTCGTGAATAAGAAACTTTGAGTTTCCAGTCATTAAAATATATTAATATGGCTTTAATGCATTAATTTAAAATATATTAACATAATATTAATATAGGAATGATAAATGCATCACTTATAAGTCAATAAATGATATTGGTACAACTGACAAATTTGGTTGGAGGGGCAGGGATAAAGCTATTTCAACCTCATACAGAAACAAGTTCCAAATTAAAGTTTTTTTTATTATTCTTAAGTGAAATTAATAGTCAGCATAAAGGTGAATCTCTGTAAAATCTTGGTCTTAAAAATGATTTTAAAGAGGCAAAAATAATAAAGAAATTAGTGATATTTTTAATGAAAAAATTTCCAATGATTTATATTTTAAACATGAAAGTGTGGGGGTGAAGGGAAACTTCCCCTTCACCCCAAAGGTTCACTGAAAGATCAACTCACAATAAGGCAGATTAATAAGAGAAAAATTTATTTACCAACCACATAAGGAGAATCACAGAGTGATTACCCAATATCCAATGGGGTCTAGAAATTTATATACCCTCATTTTAGAGGGGAGGGAGTAATGAGGATTATAGATAATTCTGTTTAGGGGCAAAAAATGGTTACCAGGGAGGATGAATAGATACTTGGGAGAATGACTGGATGGGGGGAAACAGATTGACTTGTAAATGATTCTCTGTGGAAATTAAATTTACCCGAGACACGGGTATTACATTTAAAATTATTTAACGCAAACGCAGGTGTGTTTGCGTTCTTGATCTTCTTTCCTGTAATATATTGAGACAACAGGGAGGGAGGGGAAGGAAAGTCGATTGTTCTTTTCGATGGGTCTGTATTTTTATGAAGAACTAGGGAAAGACCCTTCCAATGCCTGTTGATCTCTAAGGGTCTTTAATTCAAAATGCTCTTTATACCAACGAGTCAGATTTTGGGGTGAAATTTCCTGAACTCCTTCAAAGGAAAACACCACCAAAACAAAACTCCATAATGTTGAAAGCAAATGACAAATAAAAAATAATTTCCATGGGAAAATAATATACAATGTATATGCTAAAAATTGTTAACATACAAATATATGTTTAAATATTAATAGTAAGGTAATGTACCATCTCATGGAAAAATGGGTATTGGATATGAATAGATAAGTCTTTAAGAGTAGAAATGCAAATAGCTATTGATGGGCATTCTGAGACTGCCCGTAAACTCAGGAAAAGAAGAAAGCTACAGCTCATTAGTGATGTTTGCCGTGGGTTCTGGAGTGGGGACAGGTGGAGTGTCAGAGATTTTTGTCGTTTCTGGCTTATGTCATTCCCCCTGATAAGTCTTTATATGTCTTTTCTCTGCTTCTCCAAATTTTTTTCCACAGATGCAGCTCAAGTCCCACCTCTTCTATAATTATCCCACTATCCCACCTGTCCCAACCCATAATCATCATTGCCTGTTTACATAGAACTTACAACCTGAATCTTTTTTTACACTAATATATGCTAGCAGTACGGTTGTTTATCTTTTAATCCTATAGTTCCCATCATGTCAAATATGCACTTCTTTTCAGAAGATAGAATTTTGCTTCAGTTCAAAATCTACACAAATAATAGGTTTACAGATGTTTGACCAATCACATCACTTCTTTTAGTGTCTGTCAGTGCATTGGTCACTGCACATATGATATTCATTTTACATACTGATAGCAAAACGTGATCTGTTGGTACCTGCTAGGAAAGGTGTTGATTTTTTATCTTCCTGTGATAAATCTATGTGGCATTACTCAAAAGTGGATAATCAGAACAGGGAATTGGCCAGCAAAGATAAAATTGCAGCAAAGAAAAGAAGTTTTAATGCTGGAAGTGAAATTTGAACCAAATGCAAGAAGAGTTAACAGAAGAAATAGCTGACTGTGGGTATGTTGATCTTGCTAACATTTGAGACTACATTTATTGCCTAATGAACGTAGTGAAGGCAAAATTATTGACATAAATGAAGACAGTGGCTATGAGGAAAAGGATGAAGATGTCTCAGAGAAAGTGACTCTAAGAAAAATAAACAAACAAAAAAATGGAAAGAAAGAAAGAAAAAGAAAAAGGGGGAATAAAAAACACCTTTATATTAAAGAAACATTTAGAGATATCTCACAATATTGAAAACACAAAGAATAAAATGTTGGAAGTTGATCCAAACTTAGAAAGAAGCACTCCCTATTGCAAGTTATAACAAAAGAAGTAGAAGGCAAGTACCGTTCAAACTGTTTGATAAATATTTTACAAAAGAATAAAACAACTTATTTCCCAGTGTGTCTGTTTTAAATTACAATGTACTAAATAAATATTCATTTTGTTATTTTTAATATCTCCATATACTAATAACCTATAGTAGAGGATTTTTTTATTTTTTGACAAGAATTTATAAAGTTCATAGAACAATTGTAATTTTCACCATTGATTATTAAGATCATTTTGTATGTTTTCAGCTTTCACAGTTATTTTTATAGTCCTGCACTGCTGCATTTCTTTCCCTCTAGAAAGATAGATACATGCATGCATTGCAATGAGTAATAAATGGTCTGAGAAAAAATAAGATTAAGTGGTACAGAGTGACAGGTATGGCTGTTCAAGAACAATATCTCTATAATGGTCATACACTGATCGTTTGAGGTAAGTTATTATCCTCGTCTTCCTTTAACCTCCCCCCCCTCAATTATATGTAAGTAAACTAAGAGCAAGAAACAGTGAAATACTGAGCCATGGTCTTGCAAATATCAAGTCATCAAGTGCTGGAGCTTGGAATCAGACTCATAATTATCTGAATTTATAGGCCATATTCTTTTCACCATACAATGCACTTTTCCCAAAGAATTTTTATACTTGTGAAGACTGAATGCGTTTTTAATATAATTTTTAATGCAGCAGGTCTCTTAAATGGCTTTAGTTGATAGACCGTAGTTCAGCTCAAATCATTCATATCCAGGTTTTGCTGATTGAGAGGCCCATGGTGCATGATCAATAGTTTAGTCTTTTCTAGTCTAAATAAACAAGACTTTCAGCAGCTCACCACCAACACCTTTTCGGGTTTTCCACAGTCCATTTTACTGGCCAAATTTTGGCATACTGCCATAAAACACAGGGTTATCTGCTTAAGCTAACACATGTCCCAGGGTTTTCCATTTAGAGAGAAAGGAAAATCATGTAGCAACATAACTTCACAAAGGAGAGTGACTGTAGATAGTAGGGTAAGCACTTTGAGAGATGTGGATAGAGATGTTCTATGATTTGAGAATATTGCTTTTTCCTGGTGGGAAAATTAAATTCTGATAAAGATCTCTAAGTATAGAGAACAAAAATTGGTCTTTAATTTCTTTGCATTTAATGGTCTTTAATTCTCTTGCATCTAAAAGTCTTTGGCAATCATGCAATCATCAAAACACTTCAGCAACTTCTTAACTAGGAAGCTTAACACCTACTTACACTATTGTTAGCTTCAGTGGTTCAAAGAATGCAAAGTCAATAGCAATTAGGAAAGAAAACCTTAGAAAAAGGGAAAGATAGCAATAAAACACCTAATTGTTTCTCTTAAAACCTACTCCCTTGGTACCTTCAAATGCTAATGAAATGTCATTTCCCCATGACAAAGAGCGCACAGATCTTTCTCTTCTTGGGTAG
Organism: Daubentonia madagascariensis; assembly: GCA_023783475.1. Lineage (NCBI taxonomy): Eukaryota > Metazoa > Chordata > Mammalia > Primates > Daubentoniidae > Daubentonia > Daubentonia madagascariensis. The sequence continues at coordinate 20,622,487 of JAKFHU010000726.1, read as the reverse complement.
GAAAGAGGCATACTGTGGCAACGTATATAATACCCTTCATTATTGAAATTTACATTATTCTAATGTTACTAGCTTATAATTAATGTGTAACTGAATCTAGAAGCTTAACCCCTATCCCCTATTTGTTGCTTAGCAACATTCAAGCTGAGTAAAACACTGCTAGAGTATTGACTATGGGTCACTTTGGGGAACCTGGTTGGGAATTATTGAGTTGGGATTGTTCTCTCTCTAAGCACTGTCTCTATGTAATTTAGTTGAGGCAAACTCGCCTTGCTAATGGGAAATCCTGTCTAAATAAATATGGGGCCATATAAAAACAGCCTTATTGTAAACATTGTACTACAATAAACATGACAATTATTTTTAAGAACACATTGAATTTGACTGCTCCTAAAAATTTCATGCTTTAAAAAAAATCAGTGTTTTTAATAGTTTTCCTTTGTGGTCCAAATTGTAAAGGAAAAATAAAAACCTCAGGATCCCCCCAAATTCATTAGAACAAAAGGGAGAACTGAGTCATACAAGCACTGCCATCCTCTCCCCAGTGAGGTTCAGATGTCTTTTTTAAAGAAATGAAAGGACTTAGAAAATGGCTAAACAGTTTTTTTAGGGGACAGGGTTTGGGAAGGAGAAAGGAAGCCTGGCTCTCAAGGTGGTCTTGTTATGCAGATAAGCCTCATCCTAACAGCCCTCAGGGAAATGTTTTTATTCAGACATTTAAGGGTGTCAGACTCTCAGCAAACCTGTCCCAGATCAATTAGGCAGGTCCTGGCTGCATTTAATAAAAGATTCTCTACAGATGCAAATTTCTCACCCAACCTCCCTACCTTGACGGCCTTTCAGCATTATTCCTGTTTGCCTGCAGCCATCTTAAAATACGTCAAAGAAATGTATTTTGGGATAAAATATTTCTTATTTCCTTCAGCCTTATAAACAACCTCTTCAAGATGTACAGCCCCTGTAAAATGAGTGCATGTCTGTCGGGTTTGGCAATCTCGTTCTGTGTTCTCGGTTCTTGGTGTGCTCTTGGCAAAAGAATGACAGGACACGCCAAAGTATGGCAAGAAGGAGATGAAATTTATTGAGGGGGCGCAAGATAGGATTATTGAGCAAGAGCAAGATGTAGGTTTACAGAGCAAGATACATATGCCAAAGATGACAACCAGACCCCTTGCAACTTATGCAAAAGAGACCTTGGTCTGGGTCTTGTTTTGTAGTGTCTGGATAGGGATCTCCCCATAGTTCAGATGTAACCATGGACCACATTGATGGGAGTTATATGACCTGAGTCTTACTGCACATGTGGATCTCCCATGAGCTCTCTGAAAGCCCATTTGGTGGTACGAACCACAGTGTAGATATAAGCTAATGACATGATAATTAGCATTAGGTCCTAAGTCACCTTCCAGACTCTATTGTACCTATGAGTACCTTGGCCGGTGGGCTAGAGAGTCCTCTGGGTTCTTGTGCAGTTGGCCTGCTAAATTCTGATTGGTAGATTGGTAGGGCATTCCCTCCTCCCCCAGGTGTGGCAGTCCCTCATGACAGAATTAAGGTGGGGCAGCCCTTGTCCTTCTTCCCAGGTGGGGCAATTGTTTGGGGCAGCACCAAAGCAAGGCACCCATTTGCGTCCCTAGGAGAACCAGAATCCCTTGCTATCTACCTAACATGCCAATTATAACCTTAGGGCTGTAGCCTAAATAAACTCTTAAGTGTCAATTACAAGAAACAAACCAAGTGAAGTTGCTTAGGAAATTTCACCCCAAAATATGACTCCTTAGTATAAAGAGCATTTTGAATTAAAGACCCTTAGAGATCAACAGGTGTTGGAAGATTTCCCTCTATCTGCAGAAAACCAGACGGACCCATTAAAAAGAACAATCGATTTTTCTTCCCCTCCTTGTTGTCTGAGTATATTAAAGGAAAGAAGATCAAGAAAACATGGCCCAAATAATTTTAAATATAATACCTGTTCCTCCACTTAATTTAATTTCCTAAAAGAATCATTTACAAGTCAATCTGTTTCCCCTCATCCATTCATTCTCCCTAGTAATAATTTATTGTCCCTAAACAAAATTACCTATATTCCTCATCTCCCTTCCCCTCTAAAATGAGGGTATATAAGTTTCTAGACCCCATTGAAATATTGGGTAATCACTCTGTGAATGTTCTCATGTGTATGGTAAATAAATCTCTTTCTCTTACTAATCTGCCCTATTGTGACTTGATATTTCAGCAAACCTTCCCAGGGAAAGGGGAAGTTTCCCCTCACCCCTACACAAGGGAAAGATGTGACCACTCTTCTACCCATCCTAAGAGGATCACAACATTGACTATTTTCTCTACCTCCTTTTTTTGAATATTCATTTTATCGTTTGTAGATTTACTGAGCACCAAATAGAACTTCACAACAATAACATCAGTTACCTCACTGCTCACATCCTCACCCCTCCCTTTTTTCCTGTGTACTCTTAAATGTGACGTTTTCAACCCCTTCTACAGAGAGTCCAGTCCACAACAGATACTTTGTGAGCTGTGCTATTCCCTGGCATGTCCTCAAACTCTTGGCTTAATAAACCTCAGTTGAGTGTGAATCTTGTTTTCTGTCGTTTATTAGTTAAGTTAACAAAATACAATGATTGTGTCTTTTTCTTGAGGCTCAGCAGAACCAGAATGTGTAGGTCACAAGAGCATTCCTGTGTTTGCTAATGCAAGGTGAAGTGGGGGACGGAACAAGCTATCCGAAAAATTCAAACTCACATCTCTTCCAATAAAACACACACAAAAATAAAGACAAATGTAAGGAGTTTATTTGTTGTGTTAAAATTTTCCAGAGAATCATGTGGATTCGTCCACTACTTTCATGACAATTTGCTGCGTAAACAACTCAATTGCTACCTTTGGCAACCTAAAGACCAGGTGGAGAACTTTGATCTGAAGAAAGACTAAAGTCAAATGCCTATAAGGTTACTCGGGTCTATTTTTCTGATTCCTTCTTCCTGCCTCTTTTCTAAAAATTATAGCCCTATGAGATAATCTTTAATTTCCCATGTATTACAGAGACATAGGCATATAGAAATAGCTTTCTAGAGTTCTAAGCATAAATTAAAATGAAAATTTATTGTTACTGATGTGTACTTCATTTTAGTAGGGAGAAAGGAAATTGTAGTTGCTCAATCAGCAATTTTTCAACTTCATCAGTTACCAACATGACATTAGATTATTACTATTGCTTCTACTTTTTGTTTTTAAGAAAAATGAATGATTGATGTAAAGTCTATCAATTTTTAAATGTTGGTTTTATACACACACACATTTAAAAAAATAAAATTATGTGAAGCACTCCCAAAATACTACATACTTGTTTGTGCCCATTCTCATCCTGGAGCTAACAATTTATAACCCCTAGTTTATATGGCCAAAATAAAAATATAAAAATATACATGATGTCCTCATAGCAAGGAAGCTGCATTTGTAGATTTCTGTTATACATGGAACTAGGAAAACAGGTGACAGAAGTAGGTGTTCACCTGAGTTGCCTTTGTTTAGAACTCACTTAAATATTTAGTGAGAGAAACAAATTATTTTCTTACTATTGCTATATTCTTTATTTATTCATTTTAAGTATTGAAAGTGATTTTTCTCATTCCACTATATAAACAAAAATAATTTTCTTAATTATCTAGTTACTCTTATTAATAAATGTTACTAAATTAAATAAAATATATGCTCTATCAATAGTAGATAATACATAGCAATTTGTCACCCAAATTTACTGTGATTTAAGCTTTCTATTAGATATAAAATTATAACATCAAAATTATTTTGATCTTTACTCAATTTTAGACAAAGTATTGTCATATCCATCTCTTAACTTTTACTAGAATGCTGCTAAAACACCAGTGAAAACATTCCTTATTCTGATTTTAATATCATTTGATAGAATGTCACACTCTTAATAATGAAGCTAAGTGCAAAAAAAGCTGACACTAACATGAGATGTGTAAACATATGGTTGTGCAAAGACTCTGTAAAAATTCAAATTGAATCAAGTAATTAAAACTAATCTTGCACTTAAATAAATCTTGTTAATTAAAGACCTGAAGAGAATCTACAGTAGGTGCAACCAAAGAGAAAAAACTGTCAATATGTTTCTAACACTGTCACTGATTGCCTTGGATATTTGACTTTACTGTGCTGAATGTAATCATTAGGAAGAGAAGGAGATACTAGGCTCCCATAACCTAATCAAATTAGCCATTAATCAATTACTTAGCTCTCCCTGCCCTAATTAACTACTCATGCTGAACAACCTTGCTGTTACAATTTGACTTCACATGTTGCCTTCAGAGGAAAGAGGGTGCTAAGCAACTGATATGATAATTTGATGATAGTACTAGGCAATTGTGTTACTTATCATATGCATACGTATCACACACATACAACTATTTGTTGATTTTTTACCTAGGATATCATTTAAGTTTGATTATCATATGTCAGGATCTGAATATAATCACTTCTGAATGAAGATCTAATCAAGTTCATAGACCTGTAAAATATGATAATTGGATGTCAATCTTGGTGAGACTCAGATTTTTCTATGGGGATTTTATAAAGTAAACACTCAGTGCAAGCAATTCCAGAGATTCTAATTATTGCAATCCAGTTTTAAAACTAGAGATTCATATCTGGCATAATGGGGTGAATGGAGAAACTCGTCATCTTTTCAAAAATCCAACTAAACCCAAAGAAAGCAGAAAGAAGAAAATATTAGAGACTATAGGGTAGATAAATAAATGAACTAGAAAACATAAAACAACAGAAAATGTAAATGACAAATACCACATGTACTCACTATTAAATTGGAACTAACAGATAAGCAAATGTGCACAGAGGGAATTAAAACTCAGTGGAAATCAAGCAGGGAGGAGCAGGGAGAAGGGGAGGGGCAAAAACCTACCTAACGGTACAATGAACACTATTTGAGTGATGGGCACACTTATAGCCTTGACTCAAGTATTACAAAAGCAATCCATGTAACCAAAAATATTTGTACCCCCTTAATATTTTGAAATACAAAAAAGAAAATAAAAGTAAGTGAAACCAAACGGTTTCTAAAAATTTTCAACAAAATTGACAAATGCTTAGTTAGACTGACAAAGAAAATAAAAGACATAAATTATCAAAATTAGTAATAAAGAAGGAAACATTACTCTGAAACTGATATTAAAAAAAATGGGGGAATATTTTGAACAAAAATGCTAGCAAATTAAACAATGTAGATAACATGGAAAATTTTCTAAAATGACAAAATTACCAGAACTAAATTAAGAAGAAATAAAAAACTAAGTAGAAAATATATTCAATTAGTAATTGAAAACCTTTCTACAAAGAAAATCCTGGGCTCAAATGGCCTCATTGATGAATTTTATCAACTATTTCAACAAAAAAGTAATATTAAAACTTCAAAAATACTTTCAGAATTTGAGAAGGAGAGAACCCCTCCCAACTCATACTATGAAGCCAGTGTTACACTGGTGCTAAATGAGAAGACAATACAAGAAAAAAAAAGATCCAAAAGAAACAAAAAACAGGGATCAACATCTCTGATCAACATAGATGCCAAAGTCCTTAACAAAATATTAGCAAACCAAATTTAGCAACATATAAAAAGGATTATAGATCGTGACCTAATGGAATTTATACAGGAATTCAAGTTTGCTTTACCATCTAAATCTCAATTACTTCAATATTTTATATTAGTAGAGTAAAGAATAAAAACTATATGATCACCTCAAAATACAGGAAAAGCAGTTAACCATATTCAGCACTAATTCATGACTAAAAATCTCAACAAATTTGTAACAGAAAGGAATTTCTCAATTTTATCAAAGACTCACAAGTACAACCTATACTTAACATTACACTGAACGGAAATAAAAAGATATCTTTCCTCCTAAGACCAAAAAAAGACAAGAATGTCTACTTTCACCATGTCTATTGAACATTTTGATAGAGTGTGGCCAGTGTAACAAGACCAAAAAAAAAAAAATTAAAGACATCCAAATTGGTAGGCGAGAAGTTAAACTCTATGTTTTTTGCAGATTATATAATCCTGTACTTTAGTGTATTAAGAAATCCACAATAAAACTACTAGGACTAATAAACAAGTTTGTGAAGGTCTCAGGAATCAAGATCAGCATTAAAAAAAAAATCAGTTTCATTTCCATATACCAGCAAGAAACATTCCAAATATGAAATAAAGAAAATAATTCCACTCAAAATAACATCTAAGAAAATAAAATTATGAACAAATTTAACAAAAGAACTATAAGATTTATATCCTGAAAACTATACATTGCTTAGGTAAATTAGTAAGTCCTAATTAAATGGAGAGATTTTCCACATCAGTGGATTTGGAAGTTGGATATTGTTAGGATGGCAATTCTCCCACGTTGATCTATAGACCCAGTGAACTCACTATTGTTACCCAAAAGCTCAGCACTTGTCCTGGAAGCCGCACGAGAAGAATGGGAAAAAGTGGTTTGAGAAGGAAAGAGAAATATTATAAAGTGGTTTGAGAAGGAAAGAGAAATTTATTACTTTGCTGGCAAAGGAGGAAAATGGTAGACTTTCTCATCTCAAAATCCTAATTCCTGAACAGAAGCAGAAAGACAGAGCTTTTAAAGGGAGGGCCCTCAGTTCTAGGCTATTGCTGTTAGTGATTCTAATCGTCCCATCTCTATCCACAAAGCCTGTGACCTCTGCCCACCTAGGCCCACCTGGGCTTCTGGCAGTGCCCGGCCTGGGATAGCTGACCTGTCTCTTGTAACAAAGAACAAAAGACATTCCCCTGCCCCTCCCGACTTGCAGGCCAGGCTGCAGTTCCCAAAAAGAGTGGGGGAAGTTTTAAAGGGATAGAAAATATTTTAGTCATTTTTTTTTCCCCAGGCCATTCCCTCTGTCACACTATCAAAATCTCAGCAGGCATTTTTGTAGAAATTACAACCTACTTCCAAAGTTCATACGGAAATATGTAGGACAGAGTAGATAAATCAATTTGGAAAAGAACAAAGTTGGATTATTTACACAACCAATTTCAATGTATTATAAAGCTGCAGTATTCAAGATAGTATGATATTGATATAGACATAGGTACATAGATCAATAATGATTTATGACACTATTTAAAGAGAAAATGTGTGGATAATGGAAACAAACAAAATATAACAAGAGATCAGTTTAAGAATATAGTTAACTCAACCCTCAACACATGAGGTCCCCAAAAGGAAAAAAGGCAGGGAGGTAAAGGGAAGAGAAAAGAGGACAAGGAGGGGAGATGAAAGATGAGGATATAGGAAAACTGTCAATCACTTTTCATATAAGTTGGGTATAAAATAACATACAGACAATAATATTGGCATTTAAAATGCCTGAACATTTTATCAATGATACTTAAAAATGTAAAATTGTATTTATATTCTAATGATGGAATAGCCAGCCAATGTTATGTATATTAATGTTAAAAGATAAATATGATAAGCAATTTAATGAAGACAAAAGTAATACATTTTTACTAAATAAATAAACCTAGAAGGAAAGTAATATAAACACCATAATTAATCTATTTCAAAAGAAGCTAATGTTAACTATTAAAATATTTTCTTATAGCCTTGTTTATAAAGAAGCTTTATTTTTCCAATAGTTGTAATTAAATTATATATCTATATATTATTTGTAAACTTCTTTTCTCTAAGTATTTTATGAACAATAGTTACACTATTCCATATTCTTGAACAATATTTAATGTTTAAATAATATTTTGCCATGTTTCTATTATTGTTTGATTATCTAATCTCTATTTTTAGAAATTGAGGTCTTTCAGCTTTTCAATGATTACTAATTAGTCTAAAATTTCTTTCTTTCTTTATTTATTTATTTCAAAATTTTTATTTTTTCTTTGAGAAATATGAAACTATGTGAAGATATCCTGGCTTGAAATTGAATATCAAAAGAGCAGTAATCTAGAGAGCCTAATATCTGTTCCACTAATATGCCTGTCTACTCAATTCTAAAACTATACTGTTTTCATTGTGCCTTTTTAAGGTAAGTTTTAGTATCTATTGCAATAGTTCTCCCTGTCTCCAATAAACTTATTTTATAAAATATTTTGGATATTGCTAAATCTTTTTTCTTCAACATGAATTTTAAGGTTATTTTATTTGGTTTTTGTAAAGATCATCTTAAGATTCCAATTAGATTTCCAGTAAACATATGTTGATTTTTCATTTGTACAGTTCTTGACTTATGTTTTTCAATAAAATAATGTAATTTCTTCATGTAGAACTTAAGTATATCATATATTACCTGTATTACTAAGTATTTTTAATATTTATCATTATTTTACTGAAGATTTTTTAATTCAATTTTTTCTTCTAGCAAGTTATTGCTAGCATAAAGCAATATATTGTTTGCATATTTGGCTTGTATCCAGCTGTCATATTAGTCTCTTAATTCTGATAGCTTGTCAATACACATCTTGGCTTTTCTAAATCCACAATTATATGATACTAGAAGAATGAAAAAATACTAACATCAATGTATTAGGTGAAACCTCTAAAATAACAGCAAATGTAAAGGGAAGTTAGAAATATACCATTCGATCCTTGTTCTCAACAGAAAAGATTGAGTCTTCATTTGCAGTAGTGTTTGTTTTTGACTACTTACATATAGTTTTTAAAATAAGGATGGAGCAATATGGCCAAGTAGAAACCTCCAGTGATCGTCCCTCCACATGAACAGCAAATTCAACAACTATCCATGCAATCAAGCACTTTCAGAAGACCAAAAAATTAGGTGAGCGATCATACTACATAGTTTTAATATTATATCAAGGAAAGAGGCACTGAAGAGGGCAGAAAAGACAATCTTGCATAGCCTAGACCACCCCTCCCCCATCCTCTGGCAGTGCCATGCCAATCACCCCAAATGGAGAGAGAATCTGCGTGCCCAGGAGAGGGAGAATGAAGTGACAGTGGGGCTATGCATTGAAAGCCAGGGCTGCTCTGACACAGGGGAACACAGAAGAGGGCAGAATTCTGCTGTTGCCCACAGAGGGAGCATTTAGAACAGCCCAGCCAGAGAGAAATCCTCTGCCCCAAAACCTAAGTTCTGGCTAGCCCCACAACCAGCTGACTAAAAGCAGCCTGGGAACTAGACTAAATTCATAAGGCAGTTGTGCTGCATACAAATGCTAAAGCCCTTGGGCAATTCCTGTGGCTGTGCTGACTTGAAGCCGGTGGACTTGAGGTATATGTGACCCAGTGAGACACCAGAGATGGTGACCAGGCCAGTGTCTGTGTCACCTTTCCCCCACCTATAGGCAATACAGCTCAGGGAGTCTTCTTCCACCTGGGTAAAGGACAGGGAAAAGTTCAGAGAACACTGTTTTGCACCTTGGGTATCAGCTCAGCCACAGTAAAATAAAGTACCAAGCAGACTCCTGAAGCCCCTGAGACCAGGCCTTAGTTCCTGGAAGGTATTCATGTACCCACACTGGGCCAGAAGGAAACATGCTGCCCAGAAGGGAAGGAGGCAGCCCTGAAAGGATTCAACACCTGCTGACCAAAGAGTCTTTGGGCTTTGAATAAGCATCAGAGGTAGCCAGGCAAAAGTCACCATGGGATTGGGTGAGACTGGGCTGGCTTCACGTGTGACCTGACACTGGTGGACATGAGGGAGTGCCCGTGTCATTCCTATTCCAACTCCAGCAGCCCAGAACAGAGCGTGAGGGAAGAGCATGAGAGACTTTGCCTGGTAATCCAGGGAATTCTCCCATATCTTACCCAAGTTCACCAAGGTGGTCTACCAGGAGTCTGAAGGAGTCACAGCATTACTGGGCTTGGGGAACCCCCAGTGCTGATACAGCTGCAGTGACCAAAGACTTAGATAACAACATTCAATTCCCTTTGAATATCTAGAAAGCCTTCTCAAGAACGATGTATTCAAACAAGTCCAGACTGTGAAGATCAAAATGAATACCTAACTATTCAATGCCCAGACACCAAAGAGCATCGACAAGCATCAAGAACAGCCAGGAAAACATGACCTCACCAAATGAACTAAATAAAGTAACAGTGAGCAACCATGGAGTGATGGAGATATGTGACCTTTCAGACAAAGAATTCAAAATAGCTGTCCTGAAGAAGCTCAGTGAACTTCAAGACAACACAGAGAAGGAATTCAGAAGCCTATTAGAGAAATTTAATAAAGACATATACATATAATTTTTAAAACCCCAGAAATTCTGGAGCTTAACAACTCAATTGACAAACTGGGAAATGCATCAGAGTCTCTTAACAGAAGTAGTGACCAAGCAGAAGAAAGAATTAGTGAGCTTGAAGTCAGGCTATTTGAAAATACATAGTTAGAAGAGAATAAAGAAAGAAAAAGAAAAAAAGAATAAAGCATGCCTACAAGATCTAGAAAATAGCCACAAAAGGATAAATCTAAGAGTTATTGGCTTTAAAGAGAGGGTAGAGAGAGAGATTGGGGGTATAAAGTATATTCAAAGAAATAATAACATAGAACTTTCCAAACCTAAAAAAGCATATCAATATTCAGGTACAAGAAGTCATAGAACACAAGCAGATTTAACTCAAACAAGACTACCTCAAGGCATTTAATAATCAAGCTCCCAAAAGTCATAGATAAAGAAAAGGTCCTAAGGGAAGCAAGAAAAAAGAAAAAAACATATAAAGGACTTCCAATACATCTGGCAGCAGACTTCTCAGTGGAAACTTTACAGGCCAGGAGAGAGTAACATGACTTATTGAAAGTGCTGAAGGAAAAAAAGAAAAAACAAAAAATCCTTAACCCTAGAATACTATATCCTACAAAAATGTCCTTCAAACATGAAGGAGAAATAAAGACCTTCACAGACAAACAACAGCTAAGGGATTTCATCAATGCAAGACCTGTCTTACAAGAAATGCTAAAAGAAGTCCTTCAATCTAAAAGAAAAGGACATTAATGAATAATAAAAAATCATCTGAAAATATACAACAAACTGGTAACAGTAAGTACACAAATACAGAATACTCTATTAATGTGATTTTGGTGTATAAACTACTTATATCTTGAGAAGGAATATTGAATGACAAACCTATCAAATATAACTACAACAACTTTGTGAGAGATAGGCAGTATAAAAAGATATGATTAGAAACAGCAAAAAATTAAAAAGCAGGGTGGTATGGAGTTAAAGAGTAAAATTTCTGTTAGATTTCTCTTTCCTTGCTTATTTATTTGTAAGCAGAGTTGTCATATGTTTAAAATAATTCATTACAAAATGTTTTTTGCAAGTCTCATGGTAACCTAAAATCAGAAAACCTACAACAGATATACACAAAATAAAAAACAAGAAATAAAACACAATACCAGAGAAAATGTATTTTAAGAAAAGAAGACAGGAAGGAAGTAAGAAAGAAAGAGAGGACCACAAAAAACCAGAAATAAAATAATAACATGGCAGTATTAAGTCCTTACATTAATAATAACATTGAATGTGAATGGACTAAACTTTCCAATCAGGAGAAATAGAGTAGCTCAATGGATGAAAAAACAAGAGTTAACCATGTGTTTTCGGCAAGAAACACACTTCACTTATAAAGACACATATGGAGTGAAAATAAAGGTTCGGAAAAAGCTATTCCATGCAAGTGGAAACCAAAAAAAAAAAAAAAAAAAAAACAGGATTATCTATACTTCTATCAGATAAAGTAGATTTCAAGACAAAAACAGTAAAGAGAGACAAAGAAGGTCATTATATAATGATAAAGGGGTCAATTCAGCAAGAAGATGTAACAATTTAAAATATATATGCACCCAACACTGGAGCACCCAGATATATAAAGCAAATATTATCAGAGCTAAAGAGAGAGATAGACTCCAATACAACCATTGTTGGAGACCTCAACACTCCACTTTCAGCGTTGGACAGATCATCCAGACAGAAAATCAACAAACATTGGACTTAACCTGTACTATAGACCAAAGGGACCTAATAGATATTTACAGAACATTTCATCCAACAGCTACAGAATACATGTTCTTCTCCTCAGTTCATGTATCATTCTCAAGGATAGACCTTATGTTAGGACACAAAACAAGTCTTAAAAAATTCAAAAAAGTTGAAATCATACCAAGTATTTTCTCTGACCACAATAGAATAAAACCAGAAATCAATAACAAGAGAAACATAGGAAAATATACAAACACATGGAAATTAAATAATATGCTCTTGAATGACCAGTGGGCCAATGAAGAGATTAAAAAGGAAATTAAAAAATTTCTCAAAACAAATGAAAATGAAGACAAAACATATCAAAAACCTATGGGATACAGAAAAAGCAGTAATAACAGCAAAGTTTAGAGTAATAAGTGCCTACATCAAAAAAGTAGAAAAGTTTCAAATAAACAACTTAATGATGCATCTCAAAGAACCAGAAAAACAAGAGCAAACCAAACTCCAAATTAGTAGAAGAAAAGAAATAATAAAGACCAGAGCAGAAATAAGTGAAATTGAAACCAAAAAACCATAAAAGATCAATGAAACAAAAAGTTGTTTTTTTGAAAAGACAAACGAAATTGAGACATCTTTAGCCAGACTATCTAAGAAAAAAAAAAGAGAAGACCCAAATAAATAAAATCAGAGATGAAAAAGGGGCCATTACAACAGATACTGCAGAAATCCAAAGGAACATTAGAGACTGTGAGCATCTATACACCAATATATTGGAAAACCTAGAAACCTAGAAGAAATGGATAAATTCCTAGACACACACAACCTACCAAGATTGAATGAGGAAGAAATCCAAAACTTTGGAATAAACCAATAACAAGTAATGAGATAGAAGCAGTAATAAAAAGTCTCACATCAAAGAAAAGCCCAGGACCTGATGGCTTCACTGCTGAATTCTAACAAGCATTCAAAGAAGAATTAATATAATACCAATCTTATTTAAACTATTCCAAAATATCACGGAAGAGGGAATACTCCCTCACTCATTTCATGAGGCCTGTATCACCCCAATATCAAAACCAAATGAAAACATAACAAAAAAAACCCTGATAGGCCAATATCTCTGATGAACAGGGATGCAAAAATGCTGAAGAAAATACTAGCATACTGAATTCAACAACACATTTAAAAGATCAGTCATCATGATCCAGTGGGATTCATTCCAGAGATGCAAGGATGATGCAACATAAGCAAATCAATCAATGTGATACATTATATCAACAGAACAAAGGACAAAAACCATATGATCATTTCAGTTGCTGCTGAAAAAGCGTTCAATAAAATTCAACACTCCTTCATGATAAAAACTCTCAAAAAACTGGGCATACAAGGAACTTACCTCAACATGATAAAAGCCGTATATGACAGACCGACAGCGAGTATCATACTGAATGGAGGAAAAACTGAAATCCTTTCCTCTAAGGTCTGAAACAAAACAAGGATGCCCACATTGACCATTGTTATTCAACACAGTACTGGAAGTTCTAGCAAGAACAATCAGATTAGAGAAAGAAATAAAGGGCATCAAAATTGGAAAGGAAGAAGAGAAATTATCTTTGTTTGCAGATGATATGATCTTATATCTAGAGAAACCTAAAGATGCCACAAAAAAAAAGTTAGAACTGAAAAACAAATCAGTAAAATTGCAAGATACAAAATCAATATACAAAAATTGGTAGCATTCCTATATGCCAACAGTAAACAATCTGAAAAAGAAACAAAGAAAGCAATCCCATTCGTAATAGCTACAAATAAAATACCTAGGAATAAACTTAATCAAGGAAGTGAAAGATCTCTATAGTGAAAACTATGAAACACTGATGAAAGAAATTGAAGAGGACACAAAAAATGGAAAGATATTCCATGCTTATGGATTGGAAGAATCAATGTTGTTAAAATACCCATACTACCCAAAGAAATCTACAGATTTAATGTGATCACCATCAAAATACCAATGACATTCTTCACAGAAATAGAAAAAATAATCCTAAAATTTATGTGGAACCACAAAAGATCCAGAATAGCCAAAGACATCCTGAGCAAAAAGAACAAAACTGGAGGAATCACATTACATGACTTCAAATTATACTATACTCTGTAATACTACAGAGCTGTAGTAAACATAAAAGCATGGTATTGGCATAAAACCAGATACATAGACCAATGGAATAGAATAAAGAACCCAGAAATAAATCCACATATCTATAGTGAACTTATCTTACACAGAGGTGCCAAGAATATACAATGGGGAGGGGACAGTGTCTTCAATAAATGGTGCTGGGAAAACTGGATATCTATATGCAGAAGAAAGAAACTAGACCCTTGTCTCTCACCATATACAAAAATAAAATCAAAATGGATTAAAGATTTAAATATAAGACCTGAAATTATAAAACAACTAAAAGAAAACATTGGGGAAATGCCTCAGGACATTGGTCTGGACAAGGACTTTTTGAGTAATATCCCCAAAGCACAGGCAACCAAAGCAAAATTGGACAAATGAGATCACATCAAGCTAAAAATCTTCTGCACAGCAAAGGGAAGAGACAACCCACCGAATGGGAGAAATATTTTCAAACTACCCATCTGACAATAACTAGAATATATAAGGATCTCCAACAACTCAACACGAAAAAATCAAATAATCCAATTAAAAAATGGGCAAAGGATCTGAGTAGACATTTCTCAAAAGTAGACATAGAAGTGGCCAACAGGTATATGAAAAAATGCTGAATATCATTAGTCATCAGAGAAATGCAAACCAAAACTACAGTGAGTTATCATCACCCCAGTTAAAATGGCTTTTATCCAAAAGACAGGCAATAACAAATGCTGACGAGAATGTGGAGAAAGGAGAACCCTCCTACACTGTTAGTGGGAATGTAAATTAGTGCCAGCACTATGGAGAACTCTATAGAGGCTCCTCAAAAACCTGAAAATAGAACTACCATATGACCCAGCAGTCCCACTGCTGAGTATATATTCAAAGGAGGGGAAATCAGTATATTGAAAATACATCTGCACTCCCACATTTATTGCAGCACTATTCACAATAGCCAAGATTTGCAATCAACCTAAGTGTCCATCAATGGATGAATGGATAAAGAAATTGTGGTACATATAAACTATGAAATTTTATATAGTCACAAAAAAGAATGAAATCCTGCCATTTGCAACAATGTGGATGGAACTGCAGAACATTACGTTAAGTGAAATAAGCCAAGCACATCAAGACAAATCTTGCATGTTTCCACTCATATGTGGAAGCTAAATATTAAAAACAATTCATCTCATGCAGACAAGAGTGTAGAATGATGGTTACCAGAGGCTGGGAAGGGTACAGGAAGCGGGGTATAAAATGGGGATGGTTACTGTGTGCAAAAATATAGTTAGATAGATAGAATGAACAATATTTGATGGCACAACAACGTGACTATAGTTAACAACATGATAGGGTATACTTTAAAATAACTAAAAGAGTGGAATTAGAATGTTCCTAACACAAAGAAATGATAAATGCCTGAGGTTATAGATACCCTAATTACCCTGATTTGATTAATCCACACTTATGCCACATTGTATCAAAATATCACATGTATCCTATAAAAATATACAACTATTATGTACCCATAATAATTAAAAATAAAAAATATATAAAATATTTTAATGATTTCCCTATTTTCCCTATATGACACAGCTTTTCTTTTTAATAATAGCAAATATGTATTATCAAATGTCTTTTCTCAATATCTTGATATAGTTTTACATTTTAATTTGCTGGTAAATGATTTGTGCTGACATATATTCTGATCCCTCCTAAATTTGTTTCTAGTCATGAATTCCAGACTCATATATACACTTCACACTTCTACTTGTACATCTAATGGAAAACTGAAGCCTAATGTTTTAAAATGAATGTTTTTCTCTCCCACACTAAACCTTATTCTTATCTCAATAAATTGCAATGCAAGCTGGAGGCACACTTCCCCACACATCCGTACAGCAATAAATCATCCTTGATTCTTTTTTTTTTTCCACATCCTAAAACCAATCCACCATTCACATTTTGTATCAATTCCATCAAACTATATGTCAAATTCAACTACTCCTTACTACTGATACCACTCGTTAGACCAAACCATCTTCATCTCTTATATGAATTGTCAAAATGGGCCTCTCAACTGTGCAATTATGCCACATTTCATTCAGTTCCTCTCCAAGCACCTGGAATAATATTTTTTAAATGTCACTTAGATTACGTCATTATCCTTCTTAACACATGCTAATGGCTTTCCATAACATTTAGAATAGAATCCACCATGACTTAAAAAGCCTGGCTTTTGACCTGACTGCTGTCTGCCTCTTCTGCCTCATGATCTGACACTCTTCCTCTCATGGACTAGGTTTCATTATATATGATTTCCTGATATTCTGTCTCAGGACCTTTAGACATCCCCAAAAAGGGCTCTTCCCCAGATCTTTGCATGGGTTGCATTTCACATTATTTATATCTTTGCTCAAATCTCACTTTCTTGGATAAGTTCAATCAAACTTCTGTTTACAGTAGCCTCAGTACATGCCCATGTAAGTTTTTACTTTGTTTTCTTCATAGCCTAATCACTCTCTGAAATTATACTATTTATTTAGTATTTTCCTTCTTATTGCCTGTCATCCTCTGTTATAAAGTAGGCAACAGGAAGGAAAAGTATGTACCAACATTTTGTAATATTTGTAACAAACTTGCAAAGCTCTTGGTAAAAAAAAAAAATTCTATTTGGTCATGATATAATCAAATTTCATCACATCATTAGCTTATATTGGTTAATACATTACTTAAAATATTTGCATCTATATTCATATGGGAAATTAGTCTATTTTTTTGTTATCTCAAACATATTTTGATATTAGGCCTATGCTAGATTCACACTATGAAATGTGGAAATTTTCTTTTGTTTATAGTTCTGGAATATTTTGAAGAGCACTGAGATTTCCTACTTTTTAAAAGTTACTCAATATTCAGCTACAAAACATCATTTTTTTATCTTCATTTTATCCCTTCATTGATAAGAAATGTATTCATGTTTCAACTGCTTCTTGGGCCAATTTTGGAAAATTTGTATTTTACTTTGAAACTGTTTTGTCTAGATGTTTAAATTTTTCATTGTTTCCTAAACTTTATAATTTATTTCAATGACTTCTATACATGGTTCTATTTCCAAACTCATTCCTAAACTTTTACACATTTCTTTTCTTGTTTTTTGTTTTTAAATCAGATCACTATATCAATTTTGTTCTTGCTTTTTTCCCCCTAACAATTGACTTTAGGATTTATCTATTCTTTTATTTTTCAATTAAATCTAAAACTTTTTTATGTGAATTTTCTCATTCTATTATTTTTATACACTTTGTTTTTGTTTTCCTAAATCTTTAAAATAAGTATCTTGGTTCTTTATTCTTGACGTTTTCCTTAGTAATAGAGTTGTTTAAATTATCCATTTGCCTTGGAATAATGTAGCTGTGTGTAATGTTTTACTGTAAAGTGCTACTTTTTAATTGCTTTTTAGATAGCTTGAAATGTTAGTTCAAATTTTACTTTTTTTCTAGAAGGTATTTATAAAAACACTTTTCAATTTGGAATCAGCTAAGACTTTTTGCATTAATATCTATATGGGGGTATTTCTATCTAATTGAAATATTACTAAGAATTTTGGATTTCAGGATCAAATGACTAGGAGTCCAAAGATCTAATATCTAACCAGAAATTCTGAACTTGTGCAAAATAATTATGAATATGAGGGGGTTAAGCTAGATGACCTCAAAGTTTCTAATTGTAAATTAAGTTGAGATATTAATAGATGTAGCAATATATGTGCATTATTGTGGGGGGCAGTTTTAGATTCACAGAAAATTGAACAAAAGAGAAAGATTTCTCATATATCCTCTGCGCCCATATACACACATCCTGTATACTTTATTTTATTCAACATGTTGGCTTTTGAAACGGTGGGAAAATAATAACCTTTTACATCTCAGAATTCAGTTTTATAGATATAAAATTGTTAGCTTACAAAGAATTATTTTCTTAGAATCAAAAGAATTTTAAAGTGTTTTCAAAGACAAAATAAATCTTCATATCAAAATATGTTTGAGATACCTAAGATATTCAACAATAAATAGACCAAATATTAAACTGATAATTCTTAGAGATTTTGGAAAACCCATGAACCTCAAGGACCTTGTCTCAGAAATTCTATTAAAAATTCTAGCATATTTTTTCTTTAGAAATATTTTGTAATTATTTTCTCACTATCCAGAATTATTGCACATAGTTTTATTTTCCTTAATTGTTCAAATGATAATTTCTAGACCCTTCTCTTCACAGAAGTTCTGCTGTTTTGTGATTCCTACCTTCACTCCATGAATTCTAACAGCACCTTTGCCCATAGTCTTTATTGTTCAAATAACAGTAACCTCATTTTAGCTCCTGGAAAGTTTGTTGTACACAAATAGATTTATAGTTTAGAGGCATAGTTTTCTGGCATTCAGAAACATTTCCAGCGTCTGCTATCATTTCAGTAGTATTTCACAGGTTTTGCCCCCCACATTTGACTTTATTATAATTCACTAATTTCCTGTCTGAAAATTTATATTTAGATTCCAATCCAATGATTTCCCTCTGGTTTATCCTTTTGTTGCAAGCCTCGTAGCCAATTAACTTTTCTTCCATGACTCGTCTGCTTGGCCTCCCATATCAGCATTGGGAAACATCAGGAGAGCAATTTTCTTGTGAATATTTTTTCAAGTTAGACTTCTCCTTTCTGATAATTGCAGTCAAGGATTGCCACTCATTTCTGAGATATTGCTCTCTTCACCTTTTCCATCTCAGGCTAACTAGCTGGGACTGTAATTCTGTTTTCCTCCAGGGTAAATTCCTTATTAAAAGAAATTTTATGTAGCTCTGACATTACCAATAGTTTTTAAACTTTCTAGTGGTTTCCAGGCTAGTTGTTAATCAATTCATAATAAATCAGGGTGGTCACACTTCAGGAATGGGTGACATCAAATATCCAAGACCAAGGGAGGCAAAAGAAGTGAACTATGGAAAAGAATTTCAAATAATAGCTGGGACTAGAATTCTGCTGAATCCAAGTTATTTGACAAACATGAAATTCTCTTCAACTCAGCATATATAATTTAAAATATGAGAAACTTACTTCATAGAACATGGGTGAGACTGCCCTAGAAAAGCCAGTAGGTATTGCTTCATTGAGTCTTGTTGCTCTTATATTGCCTGTATGGTACTTACTTTAAAAATATTTCAGTCTAAGTGATGTGTATGTGTATGTGTATGTGTATGTGTCCACATTGATAGGATTGTTTTGACAGTACTTGAATTCCTTGATCAGGAATCAATATTCCAAACAGTAGCATTTCAGATATCATTAGGGAAATATACACCAGAGAGTTTGTTCATTAGAAAAAGGGTTTTAGAAGAAATAATTTTATTGGTAAAATAGTGATACTCAAGAAAAGTGTTTGATTAGAAATATTTGTATAGGTCTCATTTTTCTAAGATTAGGTGTAAGAATTTGGAAAGCAGGCCATATACCTCTTGAGTTCTATGACTTGTTGGTCCTTGTAGTGCATTATTTTAATGTAGTGGTCCCCAGCCTTTTTGGCACCAGGGACTGGTTTCATGAAAGACAATTTTTCCACAGACAAGGAGCGGGGATGGTGAGCGATGGGAAGTGGCTGTAAATACAGATGAAGCTTCGCTGGCTCACCCGCCGCTCACCTCCTGCTGTGTGGCCTGGTTCCTAACAGACTGTGGACCGGTACCTGTACCGCATCCTAGGGGTTGGGGATGGCAGTTTTAATGAACCCAGATTTTCCCCTTTCCCAATATCTGCATCCTTTACCATTTGACTTTGCTGTTTCCGACTAAGGAGGTGACATGTTACTCTGTCCCTTCGTTACTGATTTGGCTACATGACTTGCTTTAGCCAACAGAATATTTGTGTAAGTGATATAACCAAAAGCTTACAAAGTACTTGTGCAATTGCGTGTGCCTTCTTCTGCCTCTACTATTTGCATAAGATGAGCTTCTCCCAGGTGTCTGCTTCTCCAATTGCCTCAGCCCCAGACCAAATCATACCTCAGCTAGGAGCCAAGCCCAAATGGAGCTACAGCTTGAAGCAGAGCCATGCATCCAAGCCTAATGTGGATTGCCCAGACCCCTCGCCCTAACCTGCCAGCATTTAGAAACACAAACTAAATATATATAAATACATATACTTTAGTTTTTTAATGCCATTGAGATTTTGTGTCTATTATTTAGTATTACTGTAGTGATTGCAAACTGGTACATTCCTATATCCAAATTCACAGGGAACTTATATTTGCCCTTGCTGTCAGGTTGTCCAGTTTTTTTCCTCAAAGAATTCATAAGTCCACCTTAGAGTCAAGTCTTCATGCAAAGTGCCAGTGAGAAAGTCTAAGGCACAGAGATGTACTTGTCCAAGCTTCCAGATACGTTATACGACCATTTTGTGAATGCTTACTGTTCAATATTTGTACATTAGGCAGTATTTGCTTTCTTTGATACCTACCACCTACTTGGTACTAAGGATATGAAAGAAAGGAAGTGTAGTTCCCACCTCCCTTTTAACACCAGAAACTATGAATATTTATCAAAAGATCCCTGATCTTTTGCCCATTTGCTGAATGGGCAAAAGTGCTTTTGTCAATTTTGCAACAGTGAAGAAGAATAGTAATGTTCAATTTTAGAAAATCATAGGCCTTATCAGGGAAAATTTCATGTCTGCTTCATAGGAAGATGTCCCATCTTTACACAGCTGTATTTTTCCTGCTCCCATACACACAAGGACAAGACAGAATATTTTCAGAGTTGGCAGCTAACATCCCTAAGGATTTGAATTATATTTTACTGTAAACTGTATTGAGAGATGTTTGAAAATTTGCACTTTCTTAATTTATGATTTTTGGATTTCTATACTTTATTATAAGTTTTCTCAAACTCTCTCATATATGCAATGTTTTTCTCATTTCTGGAATTGATTTTATATTTTCTTACTCATTTTTCCTCTCCTTTCCTCACATACTGAATTTACATCAGCCGCCATTTTACAATCCTCCCAACAATAGTTCACGTTAGAAATTACTACCTAGAGTTGTCTTCGGTTACTCAAACTATGTTCTAAGTTCTAATTCTTAAGACTCAACTAATTTTAATTCATTTAATTTCTAAATTTAGTGTTATACAGCTATTTAAAAAAAGGAAAGGGAGAGATTTAAAAATATATACATATGTATCTAAAAAAGACAAACAAATATAATCTACCCTCAAAAGTCTAAGATAAATAAAACTTCTCATAAAAGAAAAAAAAGTTTTTACTGGCCTTGACTTGAATGTCATTTGATACGAGGATAATAAGAGAAAAAGTATTTTAAGTTCATACAGTTGTTTCTCAGTATCTGTGGGGGATTGGTTCCAGGACTTTCTGCAGATACCAAAATCTATGGATGCTCAAGTCCCTGATATAAAATGGCATAGTATTTGCACACTCTCCTATGTACTTTAAATGAACTCTAGATTACTTATAATATCTAATACAATGTAAATGCTATGTAAATAGTTCTTATACTATATTGTTGAGGGAATAATGACAAAAAATCTGTACATGAGCAATACAGGCACAATTTCTTTTTTCTGAATATTTTCAATCCATAATTTGTTGAGTCCAGGGATGCAGAACCCACAGATACGGAGGGCTGATGATATTCACAATATTTTGATTCTGGGAGGAGATTTCTGTTTGGGAGATCAAGGAGCTCTAAATTCTAATTTAGGGGTTAATAGTATATATGTGAAAGGTAATGAAGGAATATTTCCATTATATTTCCTGGAATACACTGAGTTCATTAGCAGCCCAAATATTTGAAGACTTTAATCTGAATACTGACATTGTGAAATTATCAGAAATAATTAATAAATTTCTATTTGACTTAGAATTGCACAGAACCAGGACCATAATAGAACTACCATCTCAAAAATCACAATATGACATTCAAACTAATCATCCACTGATCTAAGTTGCTTCTGGTATCAGAATTTGATATTTTATGCTGTGTCTAGTCAGTTTATCTATAAATGCAATATTTCTCTTTGTTTTATTGTTTTGTAAATAACTATCTTGCTTTCCCCAAATGGATAGAAAAAATCCAATATACTTGGTTACAATGTTGGCATTAAAATCCCTGGAGGTTATGAGATGTTGAAATTTGAAGAGAGTGATTCGAAGGTGGTGATGGCATCAAAGGCCAGCTGGCCAGCTTATAGGAAGCCTCACTGTAGAGCATTGCTCAGGTGTATTCACCATGGTCTAGGAACTAACCTCAGTTGTGAAGATCAAGAAACACAAATTTGTTCAGTCAAGCAATGATTGGATTGTAGTTAATTGAGATGGGCAATTATTTTTTACAAATGAGCAGTTCCTTATCAAGAAAATCACTGATTGGTATAAAGGTATTTAGGAAACCAAATTACCAATCTGCAGTTTGGATGATGACCCAAAAGTAAACTGAGATAAATAATTGTGGAAAATGTTCTTTCACATCCCAAACAGGGAACATGACCTTCTCAGTAACCCTATTGATGTCTGTAAAGTTGAGTATCTCTTTCCTGGGACAATCCTGACAAACTCTAGCTCTGTGTATTTTTCCACCGGGAGTGACCACCCCTCTCTCTATATTATTTTTCCAGATATGATGTAATACAATTGATACTAAATTTAATAATTATGTCATGTACTCCTGAAATTACAGTCAATTTATCTTGAGTTGTAGAGATACTTAAACTTATCTGT
The DNA here is from genome assembly GCA_023783475.1 of Daubentonia madagascariensis. Taxonomy (NCBI): domain Eukaryota; kingdom Metazoa; phylum Chordata; class Mammalia; order Primates; family Daubentoniidae; genus Daubentonia; species Daubentonia madagascariensis. Next base: position 20,599,519 of record JAKFHU010000726.1, on the reverse strand, counting down.
AACACAATAGATGGCAGTTGATTACTTGCCCGCTAATGATATACCAGGAATAGCGAATTACATAAGCTAAAGTATGGGTTTTTCTCATTCAACTTAAAATGATTTTCCCTTTTCCTAAGTTTTTAAAACTCATCTGATTAACACATTCATTGAATACATCATACTGTCTATCAATAACTACTGACAGTTTTTTTATTTTTATTTTTTCTTTTTCTTTCTTTTTTTCTTTTCTTTTTTTTTTTTAAGGAAAGATACATTTAATCAACTGTTAATCGGTAAATATCTAAGCCTAAAAGGATGAAGCATGCTTGACACTAAGTTTGGAACTTTAAAAGAGAAAAAGTAAAGATATAGAGTAATTTTTATTTCCTTCTTTTTCCTTATTTTTTATCCCCTTGAATTTGAAGCTAGGTCATATGCTTTTTGTTTACTATTCCTTCAGATATACATTATTTAGGATATTTAAATATTTTACTTTTTCTTGCATATTTTGGGATTGCTATTACAAGATCATCATATGATGGTAATAAGATTTGTACCTATTTACTAGTTCAGACCATGTTTTTCACAGCTAATACATTTTCACTGTGTTTGATTATTTTTCTAATATATGAATATTAAGCTGCCGCTTTGCAAGTGCTTTCTGACAGAGAGTGATAGTTGCTTGTCCCAATATCTGCTCTCTCAATCTCTCTTACCATAGAACCATGAGTCCTGCGATTGTTTTTATCAGAAAGACTAAAGTGGAAACATTGGGTAACAGCTCTCAAGATTACTCTTTAAAAGACAAACTAGTCTTTGCCCCTTCTTCAGCTTGATTCTTTCCTCAACGTTGCTGCCTCCAAGTCAATTTGTACCGTGAAAATAGAGCTCACGCAAGTAATCATGGAATGATTCCCTACCCTTCCTGAGGGAACATACGCATCTGACCAGCACTGCTTGCTTTTGGACTTAAGTCAAATAATAGCAATTTAAGTTCTAATTTTTTGTTACCTATATTTTGGAGTCCTTTTTTCATTCAGCCCATCCTTAATCCTAATTGATACATTCTTTAAGTATCAGATAGACATATTCATTTGCATGACTTTGAATTGATTCTTATTTTGGAACTATCAATGGAAAACACTGCACACAATTCAGGGCAACCATTGTTTAGGGGATCAATATCCAGATTTTCTGAAAAGAAAGGCAGAAAGTAACTAATGGGAATTTTTTTTTTCCCTCCAGGACAGAGATATCACAGAACACAGTTATGGTTTCCAAGACAACACACTCTCACCAGTAGCAATAGCTCATGATACAGCTATTGCATAGGTAGGACAGTCTGTGGTGTTTAATTCCCAAGCCCTCTCCTGTGATGACTCCTGTTTCTCTATGATCTATGACAGAACTTGCTGATTGAATTATATGCCCTAGATTTTTATATATATGTAGGTATATATACATAGCACACCCACATACACACACACCCATTCCATGTGCACACATGCACACAGATAATTTACAGTAGCATACAATTTCACCAAATATTTATAAAATAACAAATTGTATAAAAGCTTATAGACATAAGAGATCACTAGGCAGCAAGTTTCCCAGAATCAGAAGAGCTTGATCAGTTGCTGAAAGGTTAGGTAAAAATTTGTGGGTGAATAGAATGGAAAAAAAGTGATTATCAATAAAAAGATTATAAAGAAGTAAAACGGATAGAAACGTTGCTGAATGCAGACTCGGCTACTTGCCACTTGAGAACCAAACATGAGAGGTGGGTGTTGGTGAAGCTGAAGAAAGGTGGTTTATTCAAATGCCAGCAGTCTGAGGAGATGGTGGACTATTGTCTCAAAGACTATCTCTTCTTTCTCTGTTTACCGAGCAACTTATAAAGGGAAGCGGTAAAGGGGTGGTGGTGGCAGAAAGCAAGTTTTGTGCAAGTCATCATGACTTGCTTAATGGTTATCAGCAAACAATAGGTCATCTGGTGGGTCTTGTCATTAGCAGTCTGCATTTGGCCTATTCCAGACTCTCCATCTGTTTTATTTTCTCAAGGTAGTTTTCTAAACTTGTGTCTGGCAGCTGTGTACGCAAGCAGCAGGTTAATTCTAAACTTTTCAGACAGAACAAGCCAAGAGCATCCTGGAAGCAAAATGGCTCCCCTTTAGCTAGCCTAATGTCATAGTCTGAATGGCCCTTGGGGTGTGCTTACAGAAAGAACAAAAACTGTGTTAAAGAAAGTACGAGAAACTACTTCTTTGTTGGGCTGATGGTAGCTGAATTGAATATGGCCAGAATTCTGAGTAACTGGTTTCTCAAGAAACCATATGCCACCACTTCAATATTATGAGAACTGTCTTAAAATAAACCAGTATTTTCTAAGGGATATTTAAGAGATCAGAGGTCCTTTAGAGATATTCTGTACAATAAAAGGATTTAGTGTTCAAATAAATGTGGAAAATGCTTTGCAGTCTTCATTCATTATTTCATCTTCCCAATAACATTTGCTTTTTTCAAAAGGACTTTGTTTTTCTTTTTTGAGCTCTTCACTTCTAAGCTTTAACCATATGGATCTAGGGATTGACCAATCATGGTATTTCACTCCCAGGGCATGTTCCAAATCAAGCCTATTGTGTGCTTCCTAGCCTTATTCTTTGCGGGGGGCAGGGAATGACAGGGGGCAATCTCTTTTTTGTCAGCAAAGTCCTGAGGTAATACTTTGGAAATGCTAGGAGAATGTTCCACGCCATTGAGAAAAAGTCAGTCCATAAAGGCAAACAATGAAACTGATAAACAGAGAGAAGCACAAATAAGAACTGGAGAAAGTCCTTACAATACGCATCTTTTTGGTTCCATTTCTGATTTGAACCATTGTTCACCTCTGCCATGCATTTCTGTAATGTGGTGTCCACAAATTGTCTTTTTTTTTCCATTAAACTCATTTGAGCTGAAGTTCCCTCACTTACAACCAAAATAAACTTGATTAATTCAAGCTATAGACTTTTCTCATCTGTTAAAGATGAGCAACGCATATTAGCATACACAAAGTTCTGAAATTACTGTTGAGGCTGTTTAACTTAACTCAACATTTTCCCCAAATTATAGAAAAAGGAAACTACATTATATCTTAGGGTAGTGGCACCAAATCCACATACACTCTTCCCTTCTGGTGAGCTAAATTGCACCATGGATGACTTGTGAGAGTTCTTTTGTCCTTCTATTCTTAGAAGGGATGAAAAAGTAACATCATCTTGAGTGTCAATTCTGATGGATTGGGAGTAGCTGTTTGGAAAGTTGTACTGAGAAGGACTCTGATGCTGCACATAGTTTAGTGCTATCTGACGGGGATTACCATACAGTGATGGTGCAGGTAACACAAATTTGTCCTCCTTAAAGGTAACATGGGGGCATTGGGGAGATGTTGGTCAAAGGACACAAAATGTAAGTTAGAGAGAAATTTATTGTAAATCGTGGTGACTACAGTTAATAACAATGTATTGTATACTTGAACATTGCTAAGAAAATAGATTTTTTAAATTTTTATTTTATTTTATTTTTATTGATACATAATAACCATACGTATTTATGGAGTATATGTGATATTTTGATACCCGCATACAATGTGTAATGATCAAATTAAGGTATTTAAGACATACATTACTTTGAAGATTTATCATTTCTTTGAGTTGAGAACATTTCAAATCTTCTCTTCTAGTGATCTCGAAATGTATAACACATCATCATTCCTCAGAGATTAGATTTTAAGTGTTCTCACCACCAAAAAAGAAAGGAAAGCATGTGAGGTAATGCACATGTTAAATAGCTTGATTTGGCTATTCTGCAATGTATACATATATCAAAACATCATGTTGTATACCATAAGTATATATATAATTTGTAATTGTCAATTGAAAAGTAAAAACACTTAAAGTACACTGACCCTTATATTTTAATTTTTAACTAATTTTCGCTTACTTTCCCCTCAGGCATGAAAAGATAAATCTAAGAAAAATACAGAAGTGTTTCGTCAGGATGCTTCTGCAATGCTTTTTTTCTTTTTAAGAACCATCTTAGGCTCCACTGCACCTTCTAAAGTTGGAGAGCCCTTTTATGTTGGGACAGGCTCAGGTTCCTTGTATTATAGAAACAGAATTCATGAGAGACAGAAGAAAGCTGAGGAAAAGAGCTTCCAAAAGGCACACAATAAAAAACAATAGCATTTGACAATCTTTTTTTTCCGCCTCTTAGAAATGTACATTGTACTGTCTCTTTTCCCTACATAAGCTCTTCTCTTCTGATGACATTCAGTGAGGTATACGCTGATCCCCTGTAAAGGCCTTCTATCATGCAAACCAGAGGACAAGATTGCCCAGGCTTTCCACATGGGACAGATGCTGTGACTCAGAGAGGGTCTTAGCAGAGTAGAAAATGGATCAGGAGGGGAGAATGGAAAATATTCAGCACAGATGCTATGGGCCACTAGTGGAACTAAATGTGAAACAATAGGAAAAAGAATCAATAACAACTTTATCTCTGAGCCAACAAAGTGGAATCATATAATGTTGTAGGTATAAAACTAAAACAAAACTCACCTTCTTTATATATTCAGAGAATTAATATGACCAGATTTTTAGAAATACTGTGGTAAGAGAACTCCCAAAGCATCAGAGTCATAAGAAGATGGGGTTGAAAAAGGAACAGTGAAAATTGAAAAAGAATTAAAACTGAAGGGAAATGCATGGTAGCAAGAACTGAGTATAGGTGAGGTAATAGTTTACATAATTCTAAAAAATACAGAAAGAGTCCAAGAAGGTTTTGTTTTGTTCCATTTTCGTTTATATTACATATAGGTAGCTCTTTTCATCTAATAAGCACTGTTACAAGTGATTTGCAAATGCTAACTTATTTAATCCATTTAACCCTGTGACATAAGGGCTATGTTTACTTTTAGGACAGCAACAAATTCAGTACAGTGAATGTCCTGACCTTAGAAAGCAACACAGACAAGTGAGCACTCTTGGCTGACAGGCTACCTGAACAACAAAACGGTATTCTCCCTAATAAAAGAGACAGATCACATCAGGTAGAAAGGCACAAATCCCACAAATCCCATTTTACAAACATGGCAACAAAGACAGCGAAATGTTAAATACCCCTTAACAATATTCGCTTGGATAACAAAGGATTCAAACAAAATATATTTTGTTAAATTATTGCCATTCTGTCTTCCCTTATTATGGTCACCCATTCCATCTATTTTTCCAAAAGGAAACTAAAGTTAACAGTAGATCAGATTAACTATGTTTCACTGAATGCTATAGAATCCTAGTTATTGGCTGACTCCCCAAATCCCTTGTCTTTGTTTTGTGTTGTTATAACAGAATACCACAGACCTGGGTAATTTATAAAGAACCAGAGATTTATTTCTAACAGTTCTCTAGGCTGCAAAGTCCAAGGTTGAGGGGCCCATATCTGCTGAGAGGGCCTTCTTGCTGTGTCATCCCATGGTGGAAGGCAAAAGGGCAAGAGAGTATGCAAGAGAGAAGGAGCCAAACTAGCTCTTATAACAAGCCCATTCTCATAACAAACCCATTCCCAGGATAACAACATTAATCCATTCATGAGGGCAGAGCTCTTATGGCTTAAACACCTCTTAATAATGTCACAATAGAAATTAAATTTCAATATGAGTTTTGGAAGGGACATTCAAATCATACCAACCATAAAACCTGTTTTGTTATTTTTTCTCCCAGTTCTGCTGCCAGTGGCTGTCTGTTTCAAAGGCAACCTCTGGGCCTAATTCCTCAACTTCATGTCACCTGGACTGTCCTTACTCTCTAGCTCCACTCTGTCAAAATTCTATTTTCAAGAGCTAGCAAAAATCCTAGGTGCTCCATGACGATTTTATTTTTTTAATCTTTTTGATTATTATTTGATTATCTTTTTTTGATAGCCTTTGATTATTGCAGTAATAATTCCATCTATTGAAATGTTTCTGAAAGTGTGGTCCTCATTCAGATACACAGTGATGCACCACATAATGACATCTTGGGCAGTGAGGGACTGCATATAAAACTGCGGTCCCATAAGATTATAATGGAGCTGAAAAATCCCTATCACCTTATGACATCGTAGCTGTTATAACATCCTACCTAGCACAATGCATTACTCATGTGTTTGTGGTGATGCTGGTGTAAACAAACCTACTGCACTGCCAGTCATACAAAAGCATAGCACATACAATTATATACCATACATAATAATTGATAGTGATAGTAAATGATGATGTTACTGGTTTATGAAAATGGCCTCAGGTAGGTCCTTCAGGGAGTATTCCAGAAGAAGGCATTGTTACTGTGGGAGATAATAGTTCCCTGCGTGTTAATGCCCCGAAGACCTTCCAGTGAGAGAAGATGTGGAGGTGGACGACAGTGATAGACAGTGACATGGATGATCCCGACCCTCTCTAGGCATGGGCTAATGTGTATGTTTGTGTTTATTTTTTAACAAAAAAAGTTTAAAAAGTAAAAAAATAATAAATTTTAAACATGGAAAAAAGCTTATATAATAGGGTTAGAAAGAAAGAAAATATTTTTGTAAATCTGTCAATGTGTTTGGGTTTAAAGCATGAAAGAGTCAAAAAGATTAAAAAATATTAAAAGTTTGCAAAGTGAAAAAGTTACAGGAAGCTAAGTTTAACTTATTATTGTAAAGAAAAGATATTTTTCTATAAATTCAGTGTAGCCCGAGTGTACAGTGTTTATGAAGTCTACAGTAGTGTACAGTAATGCCCTAGGCCTTCACATTCACTCACCAGTCACTCCCTGACTCACCCAGAGCAACTGCCAGTCCTACAAGCTCCATTCATGGTAAGTGCCCTATATGGGAATACCACTATCTTTTTTTAATCTTTTATACCATATTTTATTGTATATTTTCTATGTTTAGATATACAAATACTCCTTTTTGTGTTGCAATTGCCCACAGTATTCGGTGCAGTAACATTCTGTACAGATTTGTAGCCTAGGAGTAATAGGCTATACCATATAGCCTAGGTGTATAGTAGGCTATATCATCTAGGTTTGTGTAAGTACACTCTTTGATGTAGCATAATGATAAAATAGTCTAAGGACCCATTCTTCAGATGATATCTCCCCCAACCCCTGTGTTTAAGGGATACATGTCTATAGTTACATTTTTCCAATCAGTAATTTTCATGCCTACTTTCTTTTTATTTAATAGATAGATGATATACAGGCATAGATACAGCTATTGATATAAATATATAGATATACTATATTTTGTTTATATTTGGAAATCATACTTTCTTACCAGCATTAAAAATGAAGCACGGGCCTTGAAATTTCCTATCCAGATATGTATACAACTGGACTTTAAGCAAAGTCAGGATAGTGGTAAAGTGCAAAAATTAAAGATTTAAGAAGAGTCCAAGATATCCCTTGAGCTAAACAGATATCCTGTCTCAATGACAGGAAAAGCTCCAAGGAATATGCTCCAGTCTTTACCCCACGCTTCCCCTCACATCATTTAAAGAACAGTCCAACTGGGCTGTGTGCTTCCATTTGAAATTATATCTGCTTCAGGCAGAGCTAGGCTCAAAGGGACCAATTACAGTGAAAAGGGGGGTGGTTATTTCCTTTTAAGGTCCCATTCTTAGGCCTTTCCTTAGGTCTTTCTCAGGACTAAAAACCTAGTTGGGTAGACTGCTTTTTCCTTTGTAATTCCCTATAGGACCTCACCCAGTGCTCCCTGTACCACACCCAGAACTTTAGTAAATTGTGTTAATGAAGGTGATGATAAAATGGTCATCTCTGTGTTTGTACTCCATAGTGTTTAGTTCATTTAGTGGAAGTTTAGCTTTATAAAAGCGGCATATTCCAAGCAGAGAGGATTTAACTCTGAATTTTTGGAAAGGTTAGTATCTATCTAGTTATGCAGAAAGTTTCACACGAAGATCAATTAACCTATTTTTTTCTTTCAAACTAGATTTTCATGTCTTTGGGGAGGTTGACTACCTTGAAAGCCAGTCAGAAAGGTTTTTATTAAATAGCTCTACAGTCTAGCAACTTTCATTCTTTGAAAACCTTAACCAGACATAATACTGCAGAGGAGACCTTAGGCAATTAAATCAAAGAAACCCAGGGCATACGCCCATTACCCATGTTTCAACAGTTCTCTTTGTGACAGATACAACTCAGATGAAAATCTCTTTTGTAATTTCTCTTCTTAAATTTGACATGGTTCTGTGAAGTCTGTCACAGAGCAATTAAAAAGAGAATCCAATCACATGATTCAACTGTATCTTAATGTTCCAGTTTGTTCAGCTAAGACAGCTGAGATTTTTAAATAAGAAAGGAAAAAAGCTTATATAATGCCCTTTCTGTACCATTTTAATCAACTGAGTGTGTATACACTGTAAAATAACATTTAGATACTTTCAATATCATATTAAAGTTTTAGCTACATGATCTTATTGCTACAAGTTCACTGTGTCAAATACTTAAAGATTAAAGCAAATTAAAAATGTATTTAGATATATATGTTTTTTAATTATAGCTATTCTCAGGCAACACAAAACTTGATTTGTTATTATTCCAATTAGTCTAACTGCCTGAGACGATCCAGGACAAGCTCTATGTTAATGAGTTACAACACCCAGTCTTTGATTTCTTTGGGAACTAGAAATATACCAGGAAAAAAAAAAAAAGAAAACCCATCTTTTGCTATATTATCAGTCTTACAAAGACAACACTATTGGAGTAATGGTCTTGAATTCTAGTCTTTGCTTTTTTGCTATTGCTCACAAATATAAAACTTTGGGTAAAAGCAGAGATTACGATAAATAGGAAAGGGGACTATTTTTAGTACTCATTATGTGCCAGAAACTACACCTCTGATTAATGTTACCAATAACCTCCTGATTTCTTCTCAGTCATGCAGACATCTGTATGTGGGTCAAGTCAAAATACCGCTTACTGCATCTTTCATTCCTAGATGCCTTCTATTTATAAAATCTCAGATTTTACCTTCCTAGCAGGATGTTGATTCTTAGTTAAATCTTGTATTGGATATATAGGCCCCAAAACTCAAGAGGAAAATATAAAACTGATGGGCAAGTATTCCTGAAGTTGGTTATTCAGGGTCATTTGCTGGTCTTAAAAACTAGGATTGAGGTTTTAACAGTCTTGCGGATATAGGAGAATCAGGGTAGATGAAGAACTAAAACCATGAGGTATTCTTTGTGAAAGGTTAGACCAGGATAAAAGAGAGACACGAGAGCTTATTTGCTTGATGTGAGCTCTAGTTAGGAAAAAGAGTCTCCTCCGAGGAATCTGTAACCAGATGTCTACCCTGGCATATATTTTGTATTGAATTAGCACTATTTGTGTTGTCCACAAACTCCAAAGCTGAGAAGTTGCCAGAAAAAGCCATCTCAGGCTGGTAACATCCCTGCCAAGAAACCAACTAAAATACCCTTTGGAAGGATATTTTACACATCCTCATCTGATGCCCTCACAGAATTCTCTCAGATAAGGCTCTAGGGAGCATGAGCTCACAAGCCCAAATTAAAAAATACAACAGGAAGTTAATCAATATAAGGCAAAGATTATAGGAGAAACAAACAGCAGAACTTGACCTACAGCAACTGCAGATAAGAGGTCAGTGACAGGTTTAAACTGTTACATAGAACATGATACTATGGGAGTGGGAGAGAGAATAAAAAGATATTAATTAGCAGTAATTGTTGCTAAAGTATGTGTGTTAAAATTTTAAGAGTAACTACAAAAATAACAAAAGTCATATGTATATACTTCAGTTCAGTGACAGGGTTGTTAGGAGGCAGGAATTCAGATAAAACTCAACCAATTTTAAAGACATTTAAAAAGAACAAAAGAAACATATTATCTAAAAATATCAGATTTATATATTGTAAGAAGTCATATATCTAAAAAATATAAAATTAGATGATATAAGTACAAATGTATCAGAAATAATGCTGAATATAAATTGATTAAACTCAACAGTTAAAGATAAAAGAGATGATTTGATTGGATAAACACAATCCTATTATTTGCAATTTAAAATCTGCATACTTAAGATATAACCCACAAAAAGTTTGCATGTGGACTAACAGAAAAATCAGGCTAATATCATAACCTAAAAATATATCAAGAAAAATTATAAATAATTATAAAAAGCAATGAACAAAACCACAATCATAACAAACTATAGTATAATACAACTCTCATAATTGATAGATCAATTAAGACATTTCATAAGAATAAAGTAAAAGATTTGAACAACTTGATTACAAGTTACTTAGTGGACACATATAACCCTACAGTCAACAATTAGAGTATATATTGTTTTTAAGTATTTGTGGAAAAGACAGCAATTTTATTTATTTTTAGATTGAAAGCAAAACTAACCAAATTTCACAAGAAAAACAAAGCTTTGTCATAATTCCATTAGTTAGAAATCGCTATCAAAAAATAAACAAAATGAATAAAATAAATTGAAATTTTAAAAACACCCTTCTGAGTAAGTGTGAAGAAATGATAGTAAATATCTCAAAATACTTAAATGTGATGAAAATACTATAATTATACCCTTAAAAGCTTATAACAGAAAATAAATCTGAAAATTAATGGGCTAATTGTTTTAAAAAATCAAAACAACACAAAGGTAAAAGAAGTAAACAATTAACTATAAAATTAAAAATTAATGAAATAGAAATAAAAAAAGTAATACAGAAGATTCTCAAATCCAAATATTAGTTTTTTGAAAAGAAAAACTAATGAAACAGACAAACCTCTGACAATGTTGATTAAAGAAAATAAAATAAGTTCCAAATAAGCAATATGAACAATTACAACAGTGTTTTTCAAGAGATATCAAAAAGAATAAATAGAGAATACCCTAGAAAAATATAGCTTATCAACATTAACCCAATAAGAAATAGAAAGCATCAAGAAACTATAAATATAAACAAGATGAATCAATACTTAAAAATCTAATCCAGAGAGGGAGGACGGAAGAAAGGAAGAAAAGGAGGGAAGAAGGGAGGAAGGAAGGAAAAAAGGTACAGATTGAAAAATAAATAATTCGTCATATCTAAATTGTTCCAAGGACTTGAAATGCAGCAAATGCTCTCCTCTGATGTGTGGGCCAGTGTGAAATTTTGTGGTAAGGACTGGCAATTATAGTAGTAATCCATAAAGTTTTAGCTGGGTTCGTGGCCAACCAGTTAGAGACTACGTATCCTATCACCTCTTAAAGCTAGATGTGGCCATACATCTATATTTTAGCCAATAAGAAACAGGTAGAAGTCATGTATAAAACTTCTGAGTATCATCCTTAGAAGAAGAAACTAGTTGCTTTACATTTTCTCTTCCTGTCTCTCAAGCATTTGGAAGTGGATGAAATGCTAATGATCAGTTCTAGTTAACAGAATGAGGATGACACAATGGGGGGTTGTGCAGGAACAGTTGAGAGACAGCTTGATCTCTAGACAGTTGTAATACCTGAACTATCTGCCTACATTTGAACTAAGAAAGTAATAAAATTTTTTCTTCTTTGAGGTATGGTGATTATGTCTCTGTATAACAACATCCAAACCTTTATCCTAACTACTACACCAACTTCAGACAAGGAAATCATAAGACAATAAAATTATAAGCAAATTTTGTTTTTGCACATAAATCTATAGAAACAAATGAAATGCAACTGGAATGAATCTTTCCAAATATATATATAAAAAAATCAGAACCAAATTAGGCTATCAAAGGAATATGAGGATGGTTTAACTTTAGACTATCCTATTACCATATTAACAAATTAAAGAGAAAAGAAAATGATTATCTTACTACATGCAGAGACAAATATTTCACTAAAGTTTACAAATTCAGAATTAAAGTAAAAAAAAATTTTTTTTCAGCGATCTAGGAATAAAGTAAATTTTCTTAACCAAATAAAGTGTGTCTATCAAAAACCCTACAGCAGCATAATAGATACTAAAACGTTGGAAATATTGGCTTTAAGAGTTTGGAAGAAATGAGATCCTAATATCACAACAGGTATTAAATATTATACTAAAGGATTCAGTCAGTTCAGTAAAACAAGAAAAACAAGTAAGGTAAAAGGGTGGAAGATAAAAGTTTCATTATTCATTGACAATATAATTATTTACTTAGAAACTGAAACAGAAGCTGCATATTTTTAGAATTAATAGGACAGTTAAGTAAGGATTTTAAACAGAAGATTAAAAATACAAATTAATATGTTTTATATAAAAATTAATACATAAAAATTAGTAATAAATATTTAGAAAATATGCTTTAAAATATACTAATATTCTCAATTCTATGTATGTGTATGTAAAATATTTAAAAATTTCAATAAAATTTTTAAAGATCTTTTTGTGTATGGGGGCACATTTATTCAAAAATTGTATGAAAGAGTAAATGAAGAAGAAAGCTAAAACTTTTTTTTAAATAAAAAGAACTGGTAGGTGTCAACTTGCCCTATTACATATCAAATGTTATGGTAAAATCATAATAATTAGGACAGTATGGTGTTGATGTAGGGGTAAACCGACAGACAAATGGAACAGAATAGGAGCCACAAAATAAATATATGTCTATGTGAAAATGTTATTTTTGATGAGAAATATAATTGAATATCAATGCAGAAAAGCTGGACTTATTTAAAACCAGTGCTAGAATCTAGAATGGTATATTAAAAAATATAAGCAGATTCTCATCTCACATCATACACAAAAGTATACTACTGAGAATAATTAGAATTTTTAACATTTAGAAACAATATATCTTTTTAACTTCCTTTAATTATCCCCTTTAAAAGGGGATAATTTCTTTTAAAAAATATAAGTAATCAATAAAAATACTAAAAGTTTTAGCTATATTTAAATAAAAATTTATGTGTCAAAGACACCATAAACAATAAAGAAAAAGTCACAGATAGGGATAGCCACTTGCAATGTGTATATTATAAAGATAATTTAGTAGCCATACCTATTACAAATATCTATAATTCAGAAGAGTAAATGGGGTTGTCAATAAGCATATAAAAATGTTCAACCTCACAAGTAAACATGGATATATAAAGAAAAGCCACAGTAAAATTCAATTTCACATGTATCTGACTGGCAAAACAAAATCTTTTAAATTGATTATAATAGAATGTGAAGAAACTGAGATGTATAACCATTGATGGTGAGAGTGCAATTTAGCACTATGACATTTGAAAATTAAGTTGGTGAGTACCTGGTAAAGTTGAAAAGCCGCATATGGTTCAACCAAGCCATTCCGTTACAAGTTTATGCCACAGAAATTCTTGAATATTTTCTCTTACAGACATGAACAAGAATGCTCAAAGCAGCAGTATTTGAAATCTCAAGAGTTTAGAAATAACTTAAATGTCTACTGGCAGAAAAATAAATGATAAATTTTAGTATATACATATTATGGCATTCTACATCCTACAGCTATGGAAATAAATTACACAAAGATTCATGAGTCATCATAATTGTACAATTCTGTCTGTATTGCAACATGAAAAACAATATAATATATTGCATTAATTTAATTTGTACAAATATATTGTAAAGTGCATAGAAATAAATAAAATTTGTCAACATTAATTTAAATTTAAAATGATTAATTCTGGAAAGGGTGCAGAATATCACCCAGGAGGATTAAAGAAAGTTTCTCTGAAATATTTTATATCTTAAACTGGATTCTTGGTCTATTTCACATTATCTTTCAGGATATAATATCCTCTTTCTCTCTCTCTCTCCCTACCCCTGCCTCTCTGCTTTTTAAAATTACTTTACAATAAAAATAAAATGTATAAATATATCAAGATAATTTTTTTAGTGTGTGACTGCTCCTGAGTATAACTGTAGAGGAATGTTAAGAAATGTGTGCAAAATTTGATACAAGAGAACCAGTTTAAAACAAACGAAAAAACACTGACGTTACAGCATTTTACATAACTTGACTTAATATGGGATAAATCAATTTTGAGAATAGAGCCTAACCCCAGTGAAGCCATTCCTTTGAAAGATCTAATCTTTCCTTATTTGGCTCAGACAAATTTTCTCCAATTCAGGAGCATGTAAATAATAATACTGTAAAGGTACTTAGAGGAACAAAGACCATGCCATCATGCTAGGAACTCATCTGCCTTTCTGATTAATATTAAATATGAGCAATTTCAGACTACTGATTAGATTTATTAATAATTAATGCAATGTTATTGTGGATGATTAAGGTTATCTCTTTTAATGGGATTCTCAAATCACTTTTAACACCCTGACATAAATTCTTTATGACATATGGCCTTGCATACACTTTAGCAAGACTACCAGACAAGCTTTGTAATAATGAATCAACTGATCTTAGAGCACACAAGAGGAAACCATTTTTAGGCTTATTTCTAATAAATACTTATAGTAAAATGTTTAGGGGTAGCAACACTGTTCTTGCTCTGTGATTTATTTTATCCTCTCTGTGATTTATTTTATTTCATATTCAAGTACATTTATTCTATAATTTTATTTACATATAAAAACAGAAAGTAGAAATAACAGCTTCAGAGTCAATTTAATATGCCATTATTGTAATATGTCAATTGGTAGTGAGGTTCTTCTTGTATCTGGAGACCTTGAACACAAAATTCTATCAAAATAAAATGCTTATCTTCATAAGAAAAATAGAGCATGCCTTATATCTGGCACTTCAGAATAGTTACATTAAGGAAAATTAGTACGTATTTATATGCTAGGTCTATCCTGAGAGTATAAAAGTTGAGGGGATAGTGAGACAACTTATTGAGAGTTCCTTAGCCGAAGAAAACTGCTCTTGAAGAAAAAGAGAGATATTCACAATTTTAGAGCATCTACAAAGCATTTCTTCAGAAGCTCTGTGCATAGCATTTATGGGTTTTAAAATATGCTCCTGAAAAAGTGTAACTTCAGCCAAAAAAACATTTTGAACTGTTTAAACATTAAAAATATATAATGCTACATCTGGTTAAAGAGTTTGACATTAAGCTATACGTTCAATTTATTTGTAACAGCAAGAAAAATAAAGCACCCATGTTCTTATTGAATTAGAAATTCTCGAAACCAATACAAAAAGCTAACAAACTTTTCCTTGAGCTACAATTGCTTTTTAAATAAGTGAGGAAACACACTTATTGCTGGGTGAAAAAAAGCATATTGTAAAAATATTAATTTCTCTTAAATTACTCTGCATATTTTATGTAAATATCAATGGGAATTTTTAGAATTCTGAAATTCTTCTGGACAAAATAGTAATTATATAGCAATATTTCTTGGTCAAGATAACCCTATGAGGTAGGTATTTTATGGTTGAGGAAATTAAGGCTAAGACAGTTTGAGTTTTTGTTTCTTCCAATATTACACATACTTAGTACCGTTTTAAAATTCAAGTTTCTCTGCCTCCAGAGTCCTTTCTGTCAACAATGTTATGTTATCTCATAAAGAAAAAAGAAAAAAGAAGGAAAGAATATGAGAAGAAAGAAGAAAGAAAAACAAAAGAAAGAAAATAGATAATGGGGGTATCCTACTAGTGCATCAGAAATACATTGATAAATCATTGGAATAAAATAGGAAGCCCATAGGCATATATGTATGTATTAAGTTATCATATATACTATATATATTATTTAACAAAATATTTGATATAAAATATTATTATATAATTATATGATTTCTGTAATATAGAATTATATATTATATATGATTATATATAATAAGGGAGCCATTTCAAATCAGTTAAAATATTATAAAGATAAATGAAATTGGGGCAAAAATAAAGCTAGAGCTGCGTCTCAGACCCTACACACTACAATAAATTATAAGTGATAAACTATTGTGCAACTTGAAACCATAATAAGAAATAAAGATAGACAAAATGAAACCATAAAGCAATAAAATAAAAACATAGGTGACTGTTCACATGAATAGGGTACAGAAGACTTTTTATACTTAATCCCCAGGAAAGAATTCTATAATTCAAAAATTTCTAAAAATGGAAAGACTTTTCACAACTCATCTGGCAGCAAAACCTGAGTTCTCTTAAACTTAGGCAACAAATACTGTCCTGAACTCGTAGGAGGTTATTCTCCCACATACTGTGAATGTTCAGCTATTTTTTTCTACAGAAACATCAATGTTAGATTATAGGATGTTTCCTCAGACCTCAGCAGTAGGTTATAAAATATATGGTATACACATAGCACTGTCTTTTAAAATCAGAAAAATTCTGAACTCTACCACATATCGGATCCCAAGGGTTTTAGTTTGTACCTCTTATTAAATCAAAAAAAGCACCAAAAAGAACTTTACAGGTATTCAAAAATTAAAAAAAATTTTGAAAGAATAAAGATTTATGCCTAATATAAAATAGTTTTGAATCAGGAAAAAAAACATTCAATATATTAATAGCAAAAAAGTTGTGATGCAAAGTAGACAAACTATCAAAGAGGGAAAACAATTGGCTTATAAAAATAAACAACGATGTAAATCTCACTGGTAATTATATAAGTGCAAAAAGTAAATCACTGCTGAGTCATAATTTTTCCCTTGAAAATTATTAAAGATTTAAAAAGAATACTAATACTCAGATTTGGCATAGGTTTATTGAAATTTCAAGGATTTGAAGTAATGGACATTCACATATTCAACTGGAAATAATATAAATCAATACATTTGTAAAGACCAACTTAGCTTTTCCTGTCACTCAGAATTTCAAAAAAAAATTCTTTAGCAAATAAGCTTTTAAGCTTAGAAGCAAAAAAAAAAAATTTAATAAAAGCTTTAGCTATCATAATATATATTGCCACATTACTAATAATGGCAAGTTAGAAAATACTTAATATCCAACAAGAGGTTTTGTTGAATAAACAATGATATCTTTGCAATGCATTACCACAAAGTCATCAAAATTATGTTTTAGAAGAAAAACTAAAGACAGATTATCAGTTAAATATCAAGTTACAAAATAATATGCACATTATGGCCACATTTATTTGTTTTAAAATTTTCACACACACACATATATGTGTATATATATATTAATATATAAATACACAAATATATTTAAAGAAACATTTTATTGTGCCAAATCAAATTAAACCCAATTCTAAATCCCAAGCCTCCACTGACCTTGATTTGGGATATATCCACATATCAGTCCTGATTACCAATCTCTCTTTGGCCTTAAGTCATGAAAGAATACTCAGGCCTACATGGTCCAGAAAATTTTAAAAAATATTTTTGTTCAAGTCCATTTAAAATTCCACAACTTTATTCTCTACAGGAGTCACTCCGTTTACGCTCGCTTGGACTTTGGATATCTTATCTTTCCCCACACTTCGGTACAAATTGCAGTGTGCGAGCATCCTTGTACCAACACCAAAAAATCCTGCCTCCTAGAGAGACTTTGCCCTCTCAATTGACCCCAAACTCCAGAAATTCTTATTCTTTCTGGCATTTCTTGAGGTCACTCCTCTCTCCACCATCTGGATTTCCTTTCTCTCATAGGTAAGGCAGTTTTATTGCCATTAAAAGCTCATACTCTAGAGTGACAATAACATTTCGTTAATAATCATTCATGGAAAAGGAGCTAAGGCCTGCAGGACACAAAGTCTTGGTAGTTCTGTAGAGATAGGTAGGTGAAGACAAACAATGCCTCTCATTTTTTGGTGATTACTTGAAGAAGAAATTAAGACAAATGAATAAGAAATTATTGATTTATTGATTGATCCATGATAGGTAGACAAATATCTAGAAAAATTGATAAATTACTTAAAAATATCCATCAGATAAATCAAGATAATTGTAAGACTATTCAAAATTTTTTTTTGGATTCTAAAAAATAAGATTTGATTAGATTAATTTTTAATACATTTTAATTTAGCTTTCATTTCTATAAGAAGAAGCCTTTAAACATACAACCTGTAATTTAGTGAATGGTTAATTGTTTAAAATAAGTTTGTTTTCAATAGTATTCCAGTCTTGCTGTTCAAGCCCAGTTGGGTGTGGGAGAAATAATATAGTTTAGTAGTGGAGAGCACATTCTCTGGAATCTTATTATTTCACTTCGAACTTCAGCTCTGTTGCTTGCAAGCTGTGCGACCTTGAACAGGATTGCTAATTTGTGTCTCAATTTGCTCATATTTAAAATTAAAATAACAATAATATCTATTTTATAGGGTTGTTATGAGGATTATATTAGCTACTACCTGTAAGGATCTTAGAAAAGTTCTTGACGTGTAAGCACTGTGTAAGTCTTTATTAATAAATAAATTATATATTTATATATTTATATTTATATATATTTGTATATTTATAAATAAAAGCAGCACACAACTTTCTTTACACCTGAATACAGTAATTTGTCCAGTGGCCACTAAAGATCCAGGAAAAGAGAAAAATCAATCAAAAACCATTAGCTCGATCATTTATTAATAATGTCACAAAGTGAAAATAAAGATGAGTGTTCTAGTCAGGAGAAAGATGATTAATGATTTTATAGCACAAATTAAGGAAGATCAATCAAAGTCAAGTTCTGTTTCAAGAATTGTTCACTGTTCAAATTCTCAGAAGGCATGGGGAAACAGAGGATGTGTTAATCATGGGACAGGTTGCAGGATCCCAAGTCTAATCCTGAAGTTTAGTTGTTAATTGGTTGATTGAAGAGGGGTGGACCAGTTTGGGGGCTATAATCTTGCAAGGGCCAGTTGAAAATTTGAGTTCTTCATCATCTTTCACACAAGGCAAGAAGAAAGAAAGAGAAATTCAGGAAAATTAAGATGCCAATAATGAGTTGTTGGAGGGTAAATTAGGTGCATTCCCACCCTCAAATCCCAGCCAGAGACAAATTAGTCTAGCTATGCATGGGGCTGTCCAGAGACAGAGTGTATGAATGTATGGTTTACATTACACTCCTGGTGCAGTCAGTTGCTCTAATCAGAAAATTAACTCCAAGGGTAGTGAAGTAGCATTAGAAAAAGGAAACCAACTTTCCAACTGGCTATTACTGTCAGCGTCTCTGCTATATTGAGAATGAATGTTAGAAATAGATTTTTATGAATGATATTAACAGTTGCTTATTAATATGATGTATATTAAAATTGAGTTATCATTTTGAAATAATCAATAAATTATATTCAAGAAATGTGGGTTGGATAAAGGATCAGAAGGACAGTCTTTGTATAAATGAGATATAAGAATCTAGTAAGCCCAATGGCCTCTATATTTAGGGAAAGTGATCTATACTGAAGCTATAAATGATTATATATCTTCTTCCTATTTGAGAGGATCCACGGTCCCCTGACTCAAATAGATGTTAAACTGTATCCTCAAACTGGAAGGCTGTTGAATTTTCTTCAGGCAAAACTTTTAGACAAGGTGTTTGCCAAGGATGTCAAGTACGAGAGACAGAGAACCAAGAATTTGTTTTCTGACTTTTTTATTACAATCTAGTTGTGGTATAGCTAATTCTCTCTTACAACTACCACTACCAAAGAAAACAAAACAACACACTAACCAAAATATCTGTTCATTACCAAATTGGAATAATACCAATTCATATTTTCAATTTCATATCAATGATAAAGTATTGTTTCTCATAGTAAACAATTGCAGTTACTCATATATGTTTAAATTACATGTCACACTATTCAATCATGTATGCTATATAACCATTTTAATATTGTACACATTTGATATGGGTAATGGGACACATGGAAATTTGACTGGCAGAATTTTTTGAATGTAGGAAATAAAAACTAGCTGAGGAGGGAACATTCTGGAATTATATCAGAAAAACACTGAAATTCTGCTTGGGCTAATAAGTTTCAATACCACTCCTAGGTAGATGAGGCTACTGCTACTATTAACTGTCAAGTGATTTATTTGACACTTATCAGAGAACACTGTAAACAGCACAGTAAGCAATACACTTTTACAATGGACTTAAATTTGCAACCATCTGTGCAATTTAGAAACAGATGGTGAAAATTCTGGCCTTTTTTGTTTTTTAACCTGGCTTTAAGGAAGGTGAAAAACACTCTGATTTCACAAATTGGTATATGCAGTTACATTTAACCTATTTCAGTCTCCATGGGATCTGAAAAGACTGCTTTTATAAATCGTTACAGTATCTTTAAATAGAATTATTTAATTTAATTTACATGTGCATTATGTTTCTTAAGTTAGATTTATGTAGCAAAGATGAAGAATATATTTATATATGTAAATATTAAACTAAAATAACAACTGCATTAGCATGGTTATTATATTCTGTGAAAGTACTACCCTACTTATCTCCAAATTTGATTTATTTTTATTAAATAGTTTTAATATTGGCAGAATGAAAAGAAGGGCATCTGGGAGTTCTTGCAGTTACTACTTTGCTTTTTATTTCAAACAAGTTGCCTAATTATCTGCTGGATGTTAGAGAATAAGACTCCCCAAAGAACAGATAATATACAGATTTCTTTTGCATTGTTTATTGACATTCTCACTTGGCTTGGGAAAGCCTTAGGATTCAGAGAAACTTCAGTGTACTGTAGCTACTTTCTAGAAATGGCTAGTGACTGACACACTGTGATAAATTTAAATTTCAACAAAATATGTTAGAGTGGTGGGGATGTTTAATTATGGCACCAGACGAACTCAAGAAATGCTGAGGTCTTCTCCCACCCAGAGTTTCCAGTCAGTGGGAAATGGAAGGATAGTGAAGGGAAAGCAAAGACAGTAAAAAAAATTTCCCTTTGAAAATCGAATATTCCCCATTCGATGATCAATGCATTACAAAAGTTGATAGATTATAGGTCAACTCCCAAATATTCATCCCAACTCTGTTTATCCACACCCAAATTTCCAGTTTGTCTGCATGAATTTGAGTCTGGCCCGAAACCAGAAATGGAGATGGGGCCAGCCACGTTGGAAGTAGAAGGCTTAGTCTGGCATGAAAACACGGAACAGCTAGAGCCAGCAGTAAAGTTAGGGCCAGCTGGATCCAAGGAGGAACTGGCATGAAACAGTGGTGGGATCAGTTCCCAAAGCAGAGATGGGGCTAACCAGAAGGGAGGAGAGAAAGTGGCCACATGGCCGAGAAGAGAGCCAGGCTTTCAGGATTCCCATATATCCAAATCAGCCCCATCCCCCAGTGATCCAGATATAAGAAGTTTTGTTTTATTTCTACATAAAGACACAGTATTTGGTATGAAGCCCAGTGCCAATGCAAGGTTTTTGCCAGCAACCATGGCCCAATTCAGTCAAAATTCACAGGAATTTTTTTTTTTAAAGAAAACACAAGCACAGCTCCAGTCATGTATCATATTGCAAATACCTGATTTTGAGGGTAATACTATCGTAATGTCAATTTGATGACAGTATCAAATTGCTATGATGAGTAGAAAATTCAAATAAAGACTACATTAAACGATTCAAATGTAATCATTGTAACATAATGCAGGTCTGATTTTAGAAATTCAATGAAGGTAATGGTAATGCTTTTTAATAAAATGTTATTATTGGTTCTTCCTCCTATAGAGCACAAATAAGACATGACTCTTTTTTATAATATCACCTATGGTCTGAATCTCATAACCCCCTGTTTTCTCTTGCTTTTTTTGAAGAAATTTTTTCCTGTCTGCTTACTTCTTTTCACCAGCATTTAAATATGTTCAAGTCTCTCCTATATTAAGGTAAACCATCATCCCCTGGGACAACATGATCAAGTTTGATACTTCCATGTCTACAATTCCTTGGATGTGGGCCATTCCAGGAAGGGGTGTGACCTGAATCAAGAAGTCCTTCCTTGAGATAGATTAGGTGTCATATTGTTATACAGTGTCCAGCCGAGTTCATCCTTTTAGTTATTTGGATTTGCTTCTTCAAAGATATTTCTGGAAGCAGCTCCTGCAGGTTGCTGGTGAAGCTTTTTTCCTAGGGGAATCATAGAAAAATAGAGTTAGTACCCCCATGGTTGTCGTGAGACTCATTATCTTCCTCATCCACTCAGCAAGCATCTTTGCTATCTTGGTAACTTACATATAAATGGCATGACCCAGGTTCTCATCTCTGAGGATTCTGAGCCCCTGAACCCCAGGTTCTTTGCAGGCCAGGGTTGATGAACTTTTCCATTTAATTAATTCAATTAAAGAGACATTTAATTGAATTATCTGGCTGATAAACATATTCCTCTTTTTCCCCATTGTGTAACTGCCGCCTTTTCTTTTTCTAATCAAGATCAGTTACCCCAACCTGGATAATGTCTTCTCTTTTTTTTCATTGTGGTCCCTTGGTACAAAAATAAGTCCCCAGATAGCAGTTACAACTTATAATTCAATGGGTCTCTAGTCCCCCTGACAGAAGGATCCCCCATTTCAGGAGCCAAGGTCTCTGAACTAGCAGAGCCCATAGTTGTAAGGACTAGAAGTTAAAATTCTGCAAGTGGGTCAGTTTTTTGTTATCTTTTCTTCCCCAAAACATCAGTAGAATTTAGCAACTTTCATTTAACTGCATTTTCTTTATAGTGTCCAGTTCCTCATGATTTCTCAAATACTTAATATATCATACCAGCTAATACATTTGGTTCCATCAGTGTCCCATCCCAATTTGCTATTTTGTGCCAGGATTAACAACAGCTCCACCTACTACCAGTGATGAAATCCCTATTGTCAGCTCGGTAGGAAGTGATCCAGCTTCAGACCTTCATCTTTAGCACCAGCTTTCTTAGATAAGTTGGGTTTCCCCTGAAGCACATTCTGATAGGTAGGTTAGCATGCAGGTGGTTTATTAAAGAATGAGTAGAAGGAAGTAAGAGAAGGCAGAGCAAAAGTCAAGCAGATGTAGGACCAACGCCAGTTTTAGGCAAACCAATGGGAAGCTCTGCAGCTAGAATGATCCTTCAGAATTTTTCTTAAGAGGACAGATATGTCCAGAGCTTAATATATCTGCATGAGTCATTGAATATGGGTTGTACATAGAGAGGCTTGGGCTAGGGAGGTTTTTTCCATCTGAGACGTTCCTTGGTATATCCTATAGGGGCTGAGACTGAAGGCTGTCTACTGATAGCATTCCCAGCACATGGTATAATAGATTATTCATTGAAAGAAAATCTAGTAGGTGCATCATGTTCACCACTCCTGTACTTATGGAAGTTACCTTCAATTCTATAATATTCAAGAGTGGGATGCTGGACACATACTTTAATCTTGGTAAACACTGTCAGATTTCTTTTAGATGATCTTGAACATTTATGTTCCCAGAGGCATCTAGGAGAGTTCCAACTCCTCATTGTATCAACCTTTAAGTGAGGTTAGGTAATTAACTACCTTTCTGATTATAGCCCTTCTATTGGGTAAAGGGCAATTTTTGTTACATTTATTACTAGTGAATTGAATATCTCTTTATGAGACTGTTAGCCTTTGGGAGTTCATTCTCCTTTGTGAGATGCCTCTACTAGAAACTCTCCTATTGAGTTTTATTTCTTCTTTCTCTCTTTTCTTTTTTTTTAGAAATTAATCTCTTGTCAATTTCCAATGTTGCAAGTATCTTCTCTCAATTTGTCACCCATCTCTTCAGTTGGTTTATGATATTTAGGAATGTTTACTTTTAATATAGACTAGTTCATCAATGTCTGACTGTGGAAATTGTGCTTTTGCAATCTTTTCTACTTCAATGTCACAAAAATATGCTCCTTCATTTTTTTTGTTTATTTTATATTACTACTTTTACATTTCGGTTTTTTATACTATTAGAGTCGACATTTACATACACTATCAAATTTGGCAATTTATATAATGCTCATAATTAATTAATTTCATTTTAGTTATCCAATGAAGATAGACAAAATAATTCATAATATTATAACTTTTTAGTCTCTATTCACATTGTAGTTACTTCTTTTTTACCCTTTAACTTATTTGCATTTTCTCTCTCTTTTCTAACTAATTGGATGTGAACTGCCAGGTTTTAACATTTGAGTGACTGAACAGACATAGGTGCTGCTGATTCATATGTTTTAAGTTCTGTACACACTATTTCCTTAAAATGAGGATAATGATAGTACCTCCCTTGCTGTGCTGTCATAAAGATGAATAAGGAAGTAGGAGGAAGCAGAGGAAAACCCAAGCTGAGATGCAGGCCCAGTGACAGTTGTAAGCAATTTGAATTGCCTCAATTGCCTAAATTAAGTTATACATAGAATACTTTGAATGTAGCTTAAAACTTAATAAGAGCTTAATAAATGCTCTTCAGTATTATTACTGTATTTATCATTTATTATTTTATTGATATCATTACTTACAGGTTAATCATAAATATAATTTTAAGCTTGAAAAAAATACTTGAAAAAAGATAAACCTGCTCAAGGGTACAGTTCACACAATCCAAATATTTTGAGGCATTAATTTTTTTTCCTTTCTGTGCTTTCTACTTTCAACCTCCCCCAACACACACACACACACACACACCCCTTCAAGAAAGAGCAGGTTTTGAAATAAGGAAGATGTGGAGTAGAATGCAAAGGAGCCTGAAAGACACAGAAGTAAGCAAGTATTTTCTACCAGAGTAAAATGGTATTTCCCTGTTGGAGGATGGGTTGAAAAAAAGCTCATGGTCTCATTAAAATGGGACTCCGGTTTTATCCTCATCCGGGAGTAAGGGCCTGGTGTAAGGCCAAGATCCCAGACAGGAATGCAGGAATGGCTGTAAGGAGCATTTTAGGGAGATGGAAGGACAGGTTCTAAGATACCAACCTCACCTATTATCTGCTGATCCAATTAATGTTTGACTTTAGAATAATGGGTCCCAAACCTGGAAAATTTTCAAAAATAAAATTTCCTAGTCTCCATCTCAGAACTATTGAAACAGAATTCCTGGGGCTAGGCCTAGAAAACTTTTCATTGTATGGCTCTTTTGAATCTTGTTTAAGAATAGCTAAAGAAATGATGGAGAAATGAATAATGCAATGTCTCTTATTCAACTATTTTATCCAATCATGCTTGCATTCATTCACTTCTTCACAGGCAAAATATTTACTGATTCCCTACTCTATTCACCACTGTGCTAAATATTGGAAAAACAACATATAGAATTCATGCCTTACCATAGCATATTGTCTAATGAGTTATAAAAAGAGGTAATTTACAAGACAGTATGATAGTCAACATGATAGGGCTGCTCCAAGGGTGATATGGTAGCACCTAAAAGGGGATATTTTCAATAAATGTTGAGAAGCTTTGATAGATAGTGGACAAATTTTCAGCAGTAAGCTCGACATTGTCCTACCTGGAAAGTAGGTTCCCAGGTAATACAGTAACCCCAGTGTAACAATATGTCTGAGTGATTAACTCCCAGGAATTGCTCCCAGTGGATTTTCTCATCATTATTTCTCATTAATGTGATGCAATCAGGTAGGCATCCTTCCAACTATCTTAATAGGAGGTCTTACAAATCCCTACCAAAGTGGTATGGTTTTGTTATTTCCCCAATACCGCTTCTAGATTGCAGCTCACATTTAGATTCTCAGATGAGAACCCCTTTGTTAACTAGCTCTTTCAGAATACATGTTGAAAGTCCTCACATAAAAGGGACTTGCATTAGGAAAGTATGTGACAATCAAAAATGTAGCAATCTTAGCATCCTCTTTGATGCCTTTACTTAGAACATAGACTTAGATCACAGATCCATTGACTCTGCTCTGGATACCCTTTCAAGCTGTAGCAGTCCACAGTCCATTACTTCGGACAAACTGTCAAAATGAAGGTCCCTGGAAGACTGAAGTAATCCCAAATATCTCTTCTATTTAGCAGGGGTATATATCTCCAAATCAAGATCTGGGAACATAGACATTAGTTCACCAGTGTAGTTTATAGGCTAAACCTCATAAAGATCTTGAGCTATTTGTGTGATCAATAAAGCATGAACTCTAAATAAGATTGACATTTTCTGGGAATTATCTGGCAAGTTTCGAAAGCAAAACTAAAATAAAGAAAAAAGTCAAACCACTGCAGAATTATAGGACATATTTGATAATTATAATTTTCTTAAAGACTTAAGACTATTTTCAGAATGGAAAAGGGAAGAGGAAGAGAAAAGGTTTCCATAGGAATTTTTTATAAAGGAAAAGGAGGACAGGTGTTTCAATTATGAGACTTACTTAGGCCAGAGAGTAAAATGGAAATAAATAAAATAGTTTAAAGGGTTAGTCAGATTATTCCCTTTTTCTTTGAACATATCATTAAAGAGCTCAAATTAATCCCATTTTATTTACTTTGTGTGAGATTGGAACATTTCTGATAATTCAGTGGGGAAAAGGAATAGGAATTGAATGTGTAACTGTTATGAATAATTAGGTTGTTTACATTCTTTGGATTTCATTATGAATGAGAAGTGCATATTTGCCAAAATACCATGAAATTTCATTTGATATTCTGAATTAAATATCATGAAATACAATAAAGAAAATAATGATAAAAATGATATTCCCAACAGTTTCTTCAATTGAGTGAATGTTAAAACTGAGCTACTGAGACAATGGCCCTGGATGCTAACTTCATGTAATGTTCAATTGCAGATCAGTGAGTCATTAGGTTGAGATAAAACACCACTACAATTGTATAAAATTTTAGAGAAAGCTACGTATTTGGACTAATAAAAGTCAGAGTAAAAAATTCAGAAAATTGATACAAAAATTAATAAAAATAATAACAAAGAAACTCAACATGAAAAAATTAATCATTTTTCATTTTTATCCCCAATATCAACAGTTTATAAGTTATGAAAGCATGTATGTTTGCCCCTTTTTTTTTCTTCCCTGTGGCCTGCTACCCAAAGGCAAAAGATTGAGCTCTCTCCCTCTCTTTCTCTCCTTTTTTTTTGAGACAGGGTCTTGCTCTGTCATCCAGGCTGGAATGCAGTGGTGCGATCATAGATCATAGCTCACTGCAGCCTCAAACTCCTGGGCTCAAGCAACCCTCCTGCCTTGTCCCCTGCCTTTTTTTTTTTTTTTAAATAGTATGTTTTGATTCTTAGTTTAGTAACTGGCTGACAGAACAGTTCAAACCTTAGTCCCTAAAATTTTGCTGATCTCATTTTAGAGTATTATGGAGAAGTTAACAAGGAGTATGGGATGCAAGGGAGCAAGAAATGAGGCCACCTCCTGGACAGAAACTCAATGCTCTCACAAGGCTCTTTAAAAATGCAGCTCTTTGTGTCTAGGAAAGTTTGAGATCTCAGTAGCTCTTTGCTGACTTTACACTCAAAGGCAAAATAAAATATCTGTTTCACATGTCAATGAGTTTCTTACTTAAAGCAAGTTACTCTGCTCTAAATGGTACTCTGTTCCTCATCTCTGCCAAGAGAAGGGGTTATGAAATTTACAATGAAATGACTTGCAGTAGTGCCAATTTATGAGATGTTTTTCCAAGCAAAGAATTTCCGAAAATACAATAGAACCCACGAAATGGATGGAAAATGGGTACAGATTAGGAGTGTAATACCAAATAATCAATAAATATCAAAACCTTAATTTACTGGATACATGCCCAAAACATGCTAATAGATTTAGATCTCATGGGAGACTGTCTAATGTGATTAAAATTTTGATTTGTTTCTCAAATATCTTTTGGATATTCTTAGTTACTCTTTTGTCACAGAGTATGAGATGAAAATATAAAGATGAAGCACTTTTTACTTTCTTGATGATATTTAGATCAATCTGGCTTCCATATATAAACTCTTTGCTCAATGACTTTTCTACTGGTGAGGAAATAGAAAGGACACTGCAAAGTGACAATAAACCAGTAAGATCAAGATGAACATTTCAGATTGTATACAGTAGGATATTGGAAGGTAGAAGAGTTCTTTATTTTTTGCTTAAATAAAAGGCCTTGGTATTTATATAATAGAATATTGAGGCAATGGGAACAAACAAAAATGCAGAGAAAATTCAAGTGTAACAATGTTTGTATAACTTTAGAATGTATTGAACACAATAAACTGACATGTTTTCTTCATAATTAGAATGGGATGGTAATAGATTTTACAGGAAAAAAGAATTCTTTTTATAAATAAATTTGGCAAACAGTGGTTTTGACATGTTAAACTATTTGTAGTAAAACAAAGTAAAAATTCTCAAGGCTTTTATTTTATGCTTTCTATATGAATTTCCAGGAAGGCAATATAGAATACAAGCAGCATTTACAAATTTATTTGAATATGGAGGTTATTTGTCATGGAGCACAATCTAGGTCTAAATTTATATGGAATATACTTCAAAAAATGCTGAGTTATAGAAAATAGGAATGAAATGGAGCCATCAAAGGTATAAAGACTATGGATATAATCAAATTCTGGCTTGCCTAAATCCAATTCTTGTCTTCTTTTTGTTTTGATTTGTTTTGTTTTCTTTACCAGAAAATATAGTAGTCAAGATTTAAAAGAAAATCATGTGTAACTGCAGACAAAATGCCTGTCACTGGTAATAAGTGACAATCACTGAGAGAATAAATTTGTCTTTATTTATCAACAGTCATTCAGAAAATAGTTATCAAATACTACATGTCAGACACTGCATGAGTTGCTGGGGTTCCAAAGATAAACAAAATTAATAAGATATAATCCCCGCACCCAGAGAGCTCACAATCTAGTGGGTGAGTAGGTGGGAGAGGAGAGACATTTAAAGAGATAAAACAATCTACATTGTAGATTCTAACGAAGAGAAAGTACATCATTCAAAGCCATGCATTATTTATGAAAACTCACTAAGTTTTACATACAAAAATCACTTTCAAAAGTATACACTTTTAAGGTATTTCAGATGAACTATAGAAAATGTAACAAACCTGAGTTCCATGGATTCTCCTGAATAACATGGCTATTGTATGAAACTTAAGCTTTCTTTGTGCACATTGTCAATAATCTATTTTACACTTGCAATAAAATCCTGTAAATCAAAATCAAGCTTCCTAACATACCTTGGAAGAGACATAATTACAAATAATGTACAAAGGCTAACAGCTGTTGTACCAGATTACCCTTCCTGAAAAATGTGATAATGCAGACCCTTTTCTTTTCTGACAGCCATTTAATAAAATAAAGTTGCCCCAAGTGAGAGGTGCCTGCCAACAAGCCATGAAAAAAGGTGTTATATACTCCAGTGCCTTTTTTTGCTGTGTCAGGATCCATACGGAAACCTTCTAAAAATGACTTCCATAAATCCCTTTCTTTTGTTCACATTTTTGCAGACGTTCTAAGTTCTGTGTGATTTTTTTTTTTTTGGCTTAGCTCAATAAAGTTATTTGATAGATCTGTAATTTGTTCTTCCAGGATTATCTAAAGGTATCATCTATGTACTCTTGTCATAATATCCCAGAATCTGTCACCTAAAATAGATTAACAGTAGTTGGCTTCAATGGTTATGGAGCTCACTTTGCACTCTGTCTCAAGAGAAGCTGAAGTAGAACGCAGGAAATTTTGTAATTCTTGGAAAATAAAAATAAATGAGTAGTTGTGCTGAGAAGAGACTGCAGTAACCAATGTGCTCCATAAACACAAATAACTGAGTTCTAATAAAACATAAAATTAACTAATAATATTGCTTTAAAGCAATGCATGAAAGAGGATATTGTATTTATTGTTCTTATTACATAATACATATATTTGAGGTAAAATCGAGGTAAGAAAAATCAAGTTTTGGAATTTCAAATGTATAGAAGTCTTAAACCATTAATTAATTAATTAATTTTTAAAATTTATTTCAATAGATTTAGGGGGTACAAGTGTTTTTTCTTATATGGACGAATTGTGTAGTGGTGAAGTAAGGGCTTTTAGTGTATCCATCACCCAAATAGGATACATTGTACCCAAAAAGTAATTTTTGATCCCTCACCCTCCTACCACCTTCCCCACTTCTGAGTCTCCAGTGTCCATTATACCACTCTGTATGACATGTATACCCATTGTTTAACTCCCACTTATAGGTGAAAACGTGTTAATGTTTTTTCTATTCCTGAGATACTTCATTCAGGATAATAGTCTCCAGTTCCATCCAAGTTGCTGCAAAAGACATTATGTCGTTCTTTTTTGGGCTGAGTAGTATTCCATGGTGTATATGTACCACATTTTCTTTATCCACTCATCAGTTGATGGGTGCTTACATTGATTCCATATCTTTGCAATTGTGAATTGCGCTGCAATAAACATACAAGTGCAGGTGTCTTTTTGATATAATGACTTCCTTTCATTTGGGTAGATACCCACTAGTGTGATTGCTGAATTGAATGGTAGGTTTACTTTTAGTTCTTTGAGGAATGATCATACTGTTTTCCACAGAGGTTGTACTAATTTACATTCCCATCAACAGTGTATAAGTGTTCCTTTTTCACCAGAACTCAATACCATTCACCATAGCTGGAAAAAAAAAAAAACCTTAGGAATTTACCTTACAAAGGAGGTGAAAGATCTCTACAAGGAGAACTACAAAACACTGATGAAAGAAATCATAGATAACACAAAAGAATGGAAAATCATCTCACGCTCATGGATGGGAAGAATCAATATTGTTAAAATGCCTATACTTCCCAAAGTGATTTACAGATTCAATGTAATTCTCATCAAAATACAAATGTCATTTTTCACAGGATTAGAAAAAAAATCCTAAATTTCATGTGGAATCAAAAAAGAGCCCAAATACCCCAAGCAATCCTAAGCAAAAAGAACCAAGCTGGAGGCATCACATTACCCAACTTCAAATTATACTACAAGGCTATAGTAACCAAAACAACACGTTATTGGTACAAAAGTAGACACATAGGTCAATGGAACAGAATAGAGAACCCAGAAATATAACCATATAACTACAACAAACTGACCTTCAACCAAGCAGACAAAAGCATAGTTGATTTTTGTAAATCTGTTACTCAAAATTTTATCTCTTTGAGAGAAACCAAAAACAAACAAACTTGAGTACAATGGAAATCCACTGACAGGTGAGGGGAAACTCTGGAGCTAAAAAATTTCAGACGTGGCTAGATTTAAGTAATTGAGTTTTATAATAAAAGGTCTGTCTCTCTCCCCATCTCTGATAGATACTCTCTAAATGGTAACCATGATGGCCTAGGACTCATTCTATTAACTAAACAACCTACTGCAAAGAGAGTGACTTTAGCTCCATAATTTAGAAAAAATCCTAAATGGATACTGATTATCCTTCCTTGGATTTCTCCTAGTTTTACTATTTTTAGAGGGGTGGAATATTTTGATTGACAAGCCCAGATCATGTTGGACACCTGTAATAGGAAAAGAGCATCTAATAATTAACAAATGCACCAAAAGCACATGGGGTAGGATAAGGGCTAGTTTCCAAAGGAAGAATCATTAGGCAAGAAAAAAAAATTGGCATATTTCTCCTTTCAAAATGTTTTTAAACTTTCAAAATGCTTTTAAAGATAATATAATTAAATGGCAAAATATTTGAGAAAATATAAAGAAAGTCAACTGCCTATATGTCCACTGCTCTAACATAACTCTTCCCATTTTAATCTATTATCTTTCCAAACAGATAGATAGAAATGGATAGATGAATAGATAAACAAACAAATAGAAATATAGAATCACTGGAATAATATTATACATATAAATATAGTTTTTTTCATTTGACTTTAGAACATAGACTGTTTTCTTACGTTAGTTTTCAAAATTACTTAACTTTCCTTTCCTGATGGATTTTTAAATTGATTCACCTTTTTACTATAATAATTAACCTAACAATGGAAATCATTGTGCACATACTTTCCTCCCTCTTTTAAATTAGTTGCATAAAATTCCTCTAGGTAAATTCTATAGCCTAAAGCTTAGAAGAACTTTATATTATAATACATAGTTTTTAACAAAATTGTGAATAATACTTTGTAACAATTCTCTCTATGGTGGAACTTGTTAGATTCTTCTCTGATTCTTTAGAGTGAATGAAATTCTGAATATTGATCATCATGTTTCTCACAATACTGTTTATAAAGTAAGATTTAAATTTTTATTATTTTATTTTACTTGTTATAAATGACAAGTAAAATTGTATGTATTTATCACATACAACATGATATTTAGAAGTATATGTACATTGTGTAATGAAATGACTAAATCTAGCTAACTAAAATATGCATTACTTCACATGGTTATCATTTTATGGTAAGAACACTTAACATTCACTCTCTTAGTATTTTTCAAGAATACAATATTTTGTTATTAACTGTAGTCACCAATTTGTACAATAGACCTGTTGAACTTATTCCACCCACACACTGGGAAAAAGACAGTCTCCTCAATAAATGGTGTTGGCGAAACTGAATACTCACACACAGAAGAATGAAATTAGACGCTTTACCTCACATCATACACCAAAGTCAAGTCAAAATAGATTAAAGACCAGAAACTATGAAACTACTAGAAGAAAACATAGGGGCAAATCTTTATAACGTTGGTCTAGACAATGATTTTTTGGATATAACTCCAAAAGTACAGGTAACAAAAGCAAAACTAGACAAATGGGTTTACATCACACTAAAAAGGTTCTGCACAGCAAAGGAAATAATCAACAGAGCGATGAGACAACCTGCAGAATGGGAGAGAGTATTTGCAAACTATATGTCTGATAAGGGGTTGATATTCAAAATATAGTAAAAAAACTCGAACAACTCAATAGTAAGAAAACAAATAATGTGGTTTTAAAAGAGGATTTAAATATTCACTAATAATTTATGTAATTAATTAAAATACTAATGATTACCACAAATTGAATACCCATTGTGTGACAAGCACATCTAATTTATGAGGAAGTTTTCATATTCCCATTTTACAGATGAAAAAACTAATTTTCAGGGAATTAACAGAAATTTCCAAGTTCTCGAAACTGGTATAAAATGTGAATTAAAGGCTGCTTGTCTTATATACTATCAGCATTTTTTTATCACTCCTGTGTATCCAAATCTTTGTGATCCTGCACTCATATAAGAAAGAATTGATCCTTTACCATAAATATATGTTTGTATTAATATCTATAGATTTTATGCCCGAACTACTAATGCATCACGTATATTTTTGAAACAAATTCAAGATATAGAACTAAAAAGTGAGATATAAAGGCACAGTAAATCTAGTGTTTCTTCACTCACCCCAGAGCAATGGCTTACCTGTCCCCACCCTTACTGCTGCCTCCTGCAGCTGCTCCTCTTCCCACAACTGATATTATCTGACTTGCATCTGCAGAATTCACTATTCCCTTAGCTGTAGCTAAACGAACATCCTTAGCATGAAGTGTATAAGTATTTTATCCTAGAGGGAACTTATTTTTCCTTCATTATGATACTTGTTTACCTTTCACCTTGATCCTAAATTCTAGGGGGACAACTGCACTTCTTAAGAATAAGCACTCAGTGTGCCCTTCTGCCTCTCCAAATTTTTCAAGGCCTAATTTAATCACTTGTAATATTTCCTGAGTCATATAGGCCATCTTGAGAATATAGTGAATGCAATGGTCTCTGTCGATAACACACACACACAAACACACATCCCATACACGCATACTACATTTTAGTTACAATACCTGGAATCTATGTGCTTTATATAAGGAACATCTTGCCTACCTGATATGCCACTTCTTCAGTGAAATCTTTACTTTCTCAAATAATGAGAAGGATGTTAAATAGTAATCCAAAATGTCTAGATTTCTAGCTCTGCAACTAACTTCAAGTAACTTCACCATGTTGCGCATCAGCTTTAAGTATAAAACAAGAGTTGGAGCATATATTCATGAGTTGCTATCTAGTTTTTCACACTCTAATTTTGAGATTCACATCCCAATATGTAATCATGGGAAGCTATGATTCTGGTTGTCTCTGTATTTTCATTCATTAATTAATTTACTCATATTTATTGAAAGCTGACTTGGCACTAAATGCTGTAGTATATTATTTTAATGTTAGTTTACTGAAACAGAAAATTCTAGAATTTATCAGAAGATTCCAGTGAACTAGAGAGTATACGCTAATGCATTTTCCTCCAAGACTGGACCTCATTTCTTCTGCTGAATGTCAGAATATAACATTTCTTTCATTTACCACTTTCATATGCGGCCAATAAGTCCTCAACAATTCCATAACTATCAACCTCTCTGACACAATTGTGTGCTAGGCAATTTGACTTTCTCATAATGAAAAGTAAAATATCAAGGAAAATCTCAAATGACCTGTTTTATTATTATTTAATCACATATTTTTAAACCTTGATATTTTTAAGATTGTGTATTGTTTGTTTCTTGCCTAGACTGCAAATTGTTTATAGACGGGTACAATTACTTGTTCATTTTTGTGTTCTATATGTCTTGAATATAATTGTTGATCAATGTGAACTTACTGACTTTAATTTTATTACTTATACAAAACACATCCCTGTCAATTGTAGCATCTACTATTTCATAGAGCAAGAATTACTGCTGCAAATTGGGTCATCCAATTAAAATAGCCTCAAGGAAGAAAGAAAGGTTGTTTTTTTCTTTCTTTCTTTTTTTTTTTAAAGACAGAGTTTCGCTCTGTAGCCCTGGGTAGAGTGCAGTGGCACCATTGTAGCTCACCGCAACCTCAAACCCCTGTGCTCAAGCAATCCTCCTGCCTCAGCCTCCAGAGTAGCTGGGGTTACAGGCACGCACTACGCCACAATGCCTGGCTAATTTTTCTATTTTTAGTAGGGACGGGGTCTCGCTCTTGCTCAGGCTGGTCTCAAACTCCGGAGCTCAAGCATTCCTCCCGCCTCAGCCTCCCAGAGTGCTAGGATTACAGGTGTGAGCCACCACGGCTGGCCCAAAAGTTGTTTCTTACTATTTAAGCTACTTGCAGCTTTCCCCAGGATGCTGCTGTTTTTTGGTGTCTAATAATAAGAGTTATGTCTTGAATAACTACTACATCATGCACTTTATACATGATTATTAAGTTAAGCATTAGTTCAGCAAATAATTATTTGTTGTTTACTTTGTGAAAATACTGCTGTAGATTTTAAGTGTGCAGAGATAAGGTAGTTCATAACCTCAATGAACTTTCAGTCTAGCGGGAAAGATAAACAATAAACATATACATATATGAGCAAGATAATTTCAAAACACAGTATATTTTATGAGAAAAATCGAAACTGGTGTTAATACCATAGATTGATTAGATAGGGAAAGCCTCTGAGAAAATGACAGTAAGCTCAGAATTGATTGACAAAGTCAGCCTTATGACAATTGAAATATTCTAGGTAAAGGAATGGCAAATGTCTTCAAGATGCAGAACACAATGCAATGTGGCTGAAATTTGATTCTCTAAGAACAAATTTGCAGTGGACCATATTCAAAGGTGCATGTGGGAACCAAAAAAATGTGGAGCCCTCTAGAAAAAAATGAAGTATACATCAATGAATCAGAAATTCCATATCATCTAATTTAACTTTCAATGGTAAATAGTATTCTTCCTGTTTCATAGAAAAGTAATTTTTTCAGAGACTTCGTATAATTTGACCAAAGAGCTAAATAGTGGAGTTGGTGTTTGAAAACAAGGCATTTTGCTTCAGATCCCCAATTCATTGCACAATACTAATCTACCTGATGATATTTCTTGATCGTGGCTCCTTTTAAGGACTACAGTATTCTCCGTCTTCTGTAATCCATCCTCAAAACTTCTCCCCACCAGACAAATGTTCCACTTAAGTTTTTAAGTCTCCACTGACTAATTTTTCTACCAATTGTCAAAATCCTTTCATTGTGCTACCTTTTGGATGTTTAAAACTTTATGGAGTCATAACTGACATACAAAAATGCACACATTTAATGTATACATCTTGATGAATTTGGGCATATACGAGGTATGTCCAGAAAGTATCCAGCCATGTAATATGAAAAATAGAGACATTTATGGAAGAAGACACAAGAAACAAGAAACATTGTACATAGGACAATGACGCCTCGGTCCCCTTCAAAGTAGGCACCTTGGAACCTCACACAGCTCTCCTAGCATCTCTTAACCTAACCCGTATATGTTCAACATTCTCAGGTGTTCTGCTTGTTGCAGGCCTTCCAGAATGTGGATCACTTTCAACAGATTCTCAACCATCTTTGAAGTGTTTGCGCCACACTTTTATTTTCGCTGCGCTCATTGCATCATCCCCGAAAGCCTTCTGAATCATCTGAATAGTTTCTGCAGAGGAATGTTCAAGCTTAACACAAAATTTGATGCAGCTTCATTGTTCTACTTGCTCAGTCATTTTGAATGTGATGGCCACACAGTGCACATGCTCACTCAACGGCATCTATTGCCCCACTGACTGGTACAGTGACGTCGTCATGTGCATTACAGTCCACTCTCCTTGGCTGCCAGGTTACATCGATGTCTCTTAAACCGTTCTCATTATATTAACAATGGCTGGATACTTTCCAGACGGACCTCGTACATACACCCTTGAAATCATCGCAATATCCATTGCCTCCAAAAATTTCCTTGTGTTCTTCTGTGTTTTTTAACTGAACCTGTTGATCTCTGGTGCTGTGTATCCCTTATATTTCATTTTACCCCAGCCCTATGCTATGTCAAGTAGGACAGCCTGGATGGAATTCGTGATTTATAGATAAAAAATTATTTAACTTCCTCAGAAACAAAAATATATCATACGTTTTAAAAACAAAAAGAAAAAATATTTTATAAATACTGTTTTTGGATTACAAAATTCAAAAAGTGAGTAAGCCAAAATGAAAAAAAAAGAGATTAAGAAAGAAATTTTGTTATAAACAGTAGAGAAGTTTTAAACAGATGGAATCTTTAGTGAGTAGGAAGATAGAATCTAATTAAGTTTTGCTAAACAAGATTGAGTGGTTAAAAAACCAAACTTGATTGTGTATTGCTAGACTCTAGGATCAGTGAATTCTAAAGGAGGAGATGATTTGATTGCATTTATGGAAATATGGATTCTTAAGTTACTGGGGACTGATACTGAACGTGATCAAATTAGAGTAAAAGGGCATTTTAGATGCCACACAGAACTTTAATAATGTAGGAAAACAAGCAGCTCCCACATTTAAAATCTATGATAACAAAAAGACTACATAGACATTTCCATAAAAGAAAGATAGGTAAATCACTTTTTTAAATTATTATTCATTCTGCCAATCTTATCAGAGCAGGTAAATGAAAGATAAATCTTCCACTTATTTGTACTTTAAAGAAAATAGGTATGATAAATGAAGACCCCAGAGAAATTTTTACATAACAGGTTCTGTATTTGTTTCCCTTGCACTTTGACAAGACCTACAGTGATAAGATTCAACAGCAATGTCTAATCTTATAAAAAGGCACACTAGTCCACTTGACCATCTATTCAGAATATAAATAGCTGTCTCATATACAGTACTCATTATGTGTCAGGAACTTTTTCTTTACATTTTACATTTATCAACTCATTTTAATTTTCACAATAACCTTCTAAAGTGAATATTATTATATCCATTTTCTAAATGAGAAAACTGTGTCACAGAAATGTTAAATATCTTGCCCAGATTTAGATGATAGTAAGTTGTGGATTTTGGATTCAAACCCAGGAAGTCCAACTCCACATCCTGTGCTCATCATCACTGTACTTTATTGTCTATATTTTGCCACAGTGCAAGGGGATCTTGAGAAAAAACAATGCACACAATTGGAAAGCTATAATAAGTAAACCTCCATTACTCAATTAACTTGACTTCAAGAGACAACTTTGCTCTCTTTCACATACTGACTTAGTCTGTCTTCTCAAGTTAACTATATCTGTTGTTCAAGCCGTCAACTAGTTAATCTTTACTTCTGCCCCAATCAAAATCTGACGTTATTTCTGTTATTTCTTTTGGTCATTCAAAGAAGTAAATGTATTTTTCACTCATCCAAACATGTATTTTCTCAAATAAACATTAGCATAACCCATAAAATTTGGGGAGGAATTATCTTCTAATTGCAACAATCAGCCTGCTCAGCAATTTGCACATAGACCTTTAAGAGAGACACTCCAACATTTCCCCAAAGCCTCCCCTTCAGATCACTGTTTCCATCATCCTACTATCCCTAATTACTATCCTGGGTGCAAATTTCTCCCACTAGTAATTTCTATAACTTAGTGACCATATAGCTGAAGATAACATTCCAAAGGTTCTTTCCATCTTTATTTGATCTAAAAATCAAATATTAAAATCAAATATTAAAATAAAAATATTAAAATCATCTTGCTGCATTGCCCTTCTTCACAAAAGTTCTTCCCATTTTATTACTTCCAAGGAAACTGTATTCATTCTGATATCCTCCCTTTCCATAAATCTTCTCCAGTTCCATCCACACTGTTTCCCACTTTCCACAAAGAAAATGTTTATGAAGCTGATTGGGATATTCTGCTACAACCTCTAGCTTTTTCATGTTAGTTATACCAACACCTCTTTACCTGCCTTCATTTCAGACAAAGTTTCATGCCTTTAGTAACTGCATCAAAATTTTCCTCTGTGACTCTCTTTTTCTATAGCCTGCTCTTAACTTTCTTACCACCTTCAAGCTTAGGACTCTGCCTCACTTCCCCTGAGCTTTGTCAAACAACAAGCTAAGTCTCACCACAGGTTTTGTAAATCATTCCGAATATTTCAAACTCCAAGATCACAAACTCTAAAATGTCTCTTTGTAAACACACTCTGACAGCCACCCACTTACCACACTTTTCCTGTCCTTCTGGAATCTGCTTCAGAGATTGTAATTCATTTTCACAGAAACTTAGAATTGGAAATGATCTCATCCAACATTTAATGAAGAATGTCTACACTACCCTTAAAGATGGCCATCTCTTCCCTGCTTAACATGTTCAGGAGTGGAGAGCACAGTAATTTGTGGACAGTGATGTTAAGAGGTAGTTAATTTGGACTTGTAGAGACTTAAATCCTATTTTAGACTTAAGTTCCTCTGTTGGTCTTAATTCTCAACTTCAATACAATACACAATTCATTTGTTCACTTGCTCAAAAAACACATCTTCAAATACTTAAGGTAAGCTTTCTCTTTTTTATTGATTTCATCCTTTTTGTCCTTTTGCTAAAAGCATGCCTAATTATGGTCAATGCTTCCTTGAAAACGGGGTACAGAGAGGTAAGTAACTTCCCATTGCTTTAAAAACACATACTGTCACACAGGAATCAGGTGTGAAGATAGATATGTTTACTGACCGATCCTCAGGTTTAGAACAGTGCCTAACACAGAGTAGACAATAAATATTTATTAAACAAAAGAATGAAGGCATAAACTGAAGAGGATATTCCAGATGTGCTATATTTAAATCTGAATGTAATGGAGTAATTATCAGTTTAGACATTGCTTTTGTTTACAAAGCCAAATATCGAATTGATTTTTATAATAGCTTTGTTACACAATTATTACAGAGTTTTCAGGTTACTAAAGATTCTAGATTTTGGCTAGGCTGTATTGTTTATGAATTACTTTTAGTTGTGCCTTTACCTACCTTGTATTCAATGCAATTTTATTTTTTAAATCCAAGTGTAGTTTTTACAGTTTTCCTCTTATATTTCATTTTTTGACCATTTTATCATCTTATTCAAAATCTTTCTGAATTATAATGCCATACTGTAACACAGAGATTCTTTCTCAGCTTTTTGACATCCATCCGTTTGTTTCAAATAATTTCATAGGCATATGGCAAAGAGAATTGTTGTTTATTGTGTCTATATTCTAAGTATAATAATGTTTGTTTTATATATATACATGTACACACATATTCATATACATAATCATGTATATATGCAGTTGTACATGGTAGCTATATTTATATCTCATTTTGTTCTAAGATTTTTAAAGCTGATACAAATGTAAATAATAGCTTCAGCTCTCAAGTATCTTCCAGTCCCACGAGAAAGACAAATAAGTTATACTATTAGAGACATGTATAAAGTCTTATGGAAATGCTAAGTAGGGTAAAATCAACTACCTAGGGAACTCAAATAAGGTGTGGCAGAGGAGTAAATATTTAAGTTATGTCTGGAAAAGCACATAGGCATTCACCAAAGATGGAAGGGGGTAAGGTGGGGAAATGTATTCTGGCCACATGGTAACACATGCAAAGGCATGATCTTGGAGTTGCAGTGTTAGTGAAGATAATGCTTATTGTGATGTAAGAATCACTTAGATTAAAGGAGAAACAACATTGAGCTAGAGAGAGCTCAATGTCTATACTCTAAGAGCCTGTGTCTATATTCTAAGCATAATATATAAGTATGCTTGTTTTATATATATACACACCCATTCATATACACGTTGACGGAAAAGAAGCCGAACTCTGTAAAATAATTTTAAAGGGGTTTATTCTGAGCCAAATTTGAGGACCACGACCCGCAACCACACCCAAGAAACCTTGAGCAGGTAGATTCGCTGTGGTTGGGTTCCAGTTTGGTTTTATACATTTTAGGGAGACTGGGGTTACAGGTAAAGTCATAAATTAATACATGGAAGGCAGGTATAGGAAGGGGGGCCATCTTGAAGGGGGGGTATTGCAGGTTTTAGGTGGGTTTAAAGAGTCCTTGACTTATAATTGGTTAAAAATGAAGCTTTGTCTAAAGTCTTGGAATGTTTTAGATAAGGAAGAGACAAGTCATTGGACATATATTTGTTGTATAAATTGGGGATCTACAGATTTGTCTTGCATAGCCTTAGGCCTATTGATGAGTTACAAAGGATATCTCCAAGAAGGGAGAGGGGGCATGGTGGGGCATGTCTGACCTCCTCCTTGTGGCAGACAATTTAGTTTTAGGATATCCTCTTGGCCAGGAGGGGGTCCATTCAGTCAGCCAGTGGGGGGGAAGCCTTTTATTTAATTTTAGTTCACATACATAATCATATACATATGCAGTTGTACATGCATAGTTATATTTATATTTCATTTTGTTCTAAGATTTTTAAAGGTGATACAAGTATAAATAATAGCTTCAGCCCTCAAGTATTTTGGCTGAAGCTATTTGCATAGAGCTTTTCCTAAAACATGTACTACCTCTACCATCTTCCCAGAAGTTCTTCCCATGATTTTGATAAGCTGTGATCTATGTCTTTATATAATTACTGATTTAGAAGGGCATTTCTGCACTATTCAAGAAATCCCACCCCAATCATTGATCAGATATTCATCAATTCAATAAATATTTAATGAATACCTACTGCATGCCACATACTTCTGTGGAGCCAAAGTTACATAAAAACAAGTCTTCACATTTACAAAAGAGATAAATAAATTCATTACATAGTGGCAGATACTGTTTAGTTCTCTGCAGAAAAATAAACTATGGTATTATGAATTGAGTATAAGGTTATATATTTTAAATAAGCACTGAGGGAAGACTTTCCTAAGGTAACATTTGAACAGAGATCTAAATGAATTAAAAGAAAGCTATTAAAATATCTGGGTGAGGAGAAACAGCAAGGCTTTGGGCTGTAGTTGCGCTTGGCTTATTCAAAGAACAGCAAGAAGGCCAGTGTGGCTGAATCAGAGTAATAGCAGGAATGAATCGATCAATTATTCAACACTTCTTGAATATGATCGGGCAAGTAGTCACTTATTCATATAATCTCACTATTTCATACCTCATATTCTTTCCTTTTGTGAGCAGAGTAAACAAGAGAAATAATGTGAAATGCCTTGCTGGATTCCAGATACATCATGTTTCTGATATTGCTGGTACGCGACTCATAGACCTCCAAAATCCACTTACCTCCCACACCAACCCGAACTTGGGGATTCTCCATTTACTTATAATTCCTATGTTATTCTACAATCCCTTACTTCTGTGTTCTGCTAAAATGGTGTGGTATCTAATCTCCCCCTAATCCTCAATGTTGTTTGAATATCCCTAAATGATTCACAAAATGTTATCAATAGCAGCACTTCTAAAATCTTCTCTACTGCTTAAGCTTTCACAACATTCCAGTTGAGGTCATCCAAAGAGTATTTTTTTCCTCATCATGACCTTTCTCATAAATAAACTGTTTTACTACTTGCTGATTATTATTTCTTCCTTAGCTTTTTGAGATTTAGCCTCCACTGCCCTCACACACTGATGAATTTGATTTTTCATAATTGAGTTTGACTTTAGACAGGTATAAGTCTACTAGGTTTAGATTTAGAAGAAGTTTTCACTGTTAACTTTCATTAGCTCTAAGAGATTGAATTGTAACGTCTTTGTATGTCAATTTCCTCATCGTAAATTGGAGGTAATAATGTAGTTTCTTGTTTGGGCTCTTAGATTGACCTTAAAAAATCTCTGTCTAGCTCAATATTGTTCCTCCTTTAATCTAAGTGACTCTTACATCACAATAAGCATTGTCTCCTCTAACACTGCAACTCCAAGATCATGCCTTTGCATGTGTTACCATGTGGCCAGAATACATTTTCCCCACCTTACCCGCTTCCCGTTTTGGTAAATTCCTATGTGTTTTTCCAGACATAGCTTAAATATTGACTCCTCTGCCACAGCTTATTTGAGTTCCCTAGGTAGTTGATTTTACCCTACTTAGCATTTCCATAGGACTTTGTATATATCTCTAATAGTATATCTTATTTGTTTTTCCCATGGTACTGGAAGATACTTGAGGGCTGAAGCCATTATTTATATTTGTATCACCTTTAAAAATCTTAGAACAAAATGAAATATAAATATTACTACCATGTACAACTGCATATGTATATGATTATGTATATGAATATGTGTATATATACATATATGTATAATTCATGTTATTTTTTAATATGAGTTTCGTCGTGGAACCAATGCTGAGCACACAGCTCAAAATATCAACAAAGTGTTTGGGAAGGATATGGCTAATGAATGCACAGTACGTCAATGGTTTGAGAAGTTCCATTCTGATGATTTTAATCTTGAAAATGAGCTACATGGGCGACCTGAGACCAAAGTGAATAATGATGAGCGGAAAGCTGTAGTGGAAGCGAATCTATCTCAACCTACACATGAATTAGCAGCAAGGTTTGATGTTACTATTCCAACAACATCGGACCATTTAAAACAAATAGGCAAGGTAAACAAGCTGGATAGATGGGTACTGAAAGAATTAAACGAGCGTCAGAAGAGAAATTGTCTCGAAGTTTGCCTTTCTTTGCTGTCATGACATAAAGGGAAACCATTTCTACACTGTATTGTTATGTGTGATGAAAAATGGATTAGATTTTTGACAATCACAAGCATTTGGCACAATTGTTGGATAAAGATGAAGTGCGAAAACACAGTCCAAAACCGAATATTCATCAAAAAAAGCTAACAGTATCTGTTTGTTGGTCCAGCGCTGGTATTATCCACTACAGCTTCATGAAACCCAGTCAATTGATTACAGCCGATGTCTACTGCAACCAATTGGACAAAATGATGAGGATGCTTGCAATTAAGCAGCCAAGATTGCTCAATAGAGACAGGCAAATCCTCTTGTAAGACAATGCTTGACCACATGTCACACAAACAATGCTGCTGAAAATACAGAGGCTGGACTTGGAAACTCTCTGTCATCCACCGTATTCATCAGACCTTGCACCAACTGACTACCACTTCTTCCAGGCTTTGGACCACGTCTTGCAAGGAAAAATATTCAATTCTCAACAAACTGTGGAAAATGCCTTTTGAGATTTCATTGCCACTCGCTCGCCAAGCTTCTTTGCTATTGGCATAAACAAGCTACCGTTAAGATGGCAAAATGGTGTCAATAGTTTAGGCACATACTTTGATTAATTGTACCACTTCTTGTTTGAGATATAGTAAACTAAACTTTTGATTTAAAATCAGACATTTCATATTTAATGACCTAATAAATAAATGTGGAAGGAAGACAGGAAAGGAGAATGAGTAGGGGAAGGAAGAAAATATATTCAGTCTAATTGCAGTTTATTTACCATTTCCTTGGAGCTATTGGGGCAGCATTATAAATTTTGCTGTCTTTTAACCAAATTCATATTTGTGATTTGCAGTTTTATGATGCTCCCTTGACTACTGTTATGGATACACTGTCCTAATTTTTTTCTATATCCAAGTATATATTCTATCATCCTACCAAAGAAAACATACCTGCCATTATTTTTTCTAACCATTTTTTAAATCTAGACACAGATTATGTTATTCAAATAGAATCATAAATACATGAAATATAATTTAATTAATATTTACTGAGGGTCCCTATGGTGTATTCATTTACTAAATGAAGAATGATTTGTTTCCAATTTAATAGCAACATGATATAATTTAATCTGAAAGTGTAGTTGGAAGCTCCTACAATTAGTAATTAAAGAAGAATGAGTGTATTAATTACCATGAGGGCCTTTGCCATTGGGAAAGAGCAATTTGGATGACACACGTACTCAACAATGAAACAAAGGGTTGGTTTATTTTCCCTTTATAGTCTAAATCCAAACTTAATGGCTTGGACACTAATATAAGTTAATGAGAATTTCACAGGAGAAATTCTATATAGTATATGCTGACAATGCAAGCACTGTGAACTGACTAACAGCAAGGATATAATGAAGATT
The DNA here is from genome assembly GCA_023783475.1 of Daubentonia madagascariensis. Taxonomy (NCBI): domain Eukaryota; kingdom Metazoa; phylum Chordata; class Mammalia; order Primates; family Daubentoniidae; genus Daubentonia; species Daubentonia madagascariensis. The sequence goes on along the minus strand of JAKFHU010000726.1, from coordinate 20,554,828 downwards.
TTTAACAACTTAAATAAAGAAACCTTATACATAGTCAAAGATTTTCATCATAGGTAATAAAATAAAACTTATATTGACTTTTACTCTCTGAGAATATCTCTGGAAAAAGACATGTACACACACAAGAAAAAAAAATGTCAGGAGACCTACGAAGAATAATTCTATCAACAAAGTTAAATTTCTCCTTGCCAGTTACATTGTCCTATATTGTTTTACAGTTGTGGTACGTGAATTACTGCAAATAATACCTTCAGTGAGATAAGTTACCTACAAAAGAAATTTTGGGAACAAAGCCAACTGCAAAGATATGTCAGTTACTGCTGAATAAAAGACTGTAATGACACCAAAGCACCTATAGAAGGTGTGTTTTACTAAGGATTTTAAAAACATAGTGGACACTGCAATGTTTTGCAAGGACAGACTGAGGCACAAATGTCAACAGTGTTCACTGCTGAGCTAACCATCTCTGAGTAAAATAATGATATATCTTGCCCTTGCCCTGCTAGAAAAGGCTGCCACTCCTGGCTTATAGGTAGGTATATTACGGAGCGTATATTAAAATAGAACAAATATTCTTAAAATTGCAGCTTACTAAAAATGCTATTCAGGACCAAATTAGAAACAATGAGAACCAAAGCAATAGAAATCCACAAACATGGAAGGTGTCATTTAAGAAAATGCAGACAGAAAATGAAGGATGTCCTAAAACTAGTTTAAGCCCAGAAAAAAGTTGTATCCATTTTGATTCAACACATATGAGATAGGAACTGCATGTGGCACAAAAGATCAGTAAGGCAACAGAAGAAAAATAGTTTCCAAAAAAGGTTAGGACAGGGGCAATTCCATTAGGTATAAGTGGTCAATTCCTTACTGTTGGGATAAAGGAGATACAATATTGTATGTAATGGGAAACACACATGCTTATATTCATGATATATAGAACAAACAACATTTAGGAATTATTTTTAAAAAATCCTAGAACACTGAGAAAAAAAGGCAGTATATTGTAAGGATTTGTATTATAACAGGCATATTTCTCTCTGGGCAGTTTCAGCTCTCAATACTCAACCCTGTGAACTCAGCAAGATAAAGAAAATCAACAGACCTCTTGCTAGATTAACCAGGAATGAAGAGAAAGGACCCAAATAAGCTCAATCAGAAATAAAAAAGGAGACACTACAACTGATACCACAGAAATACAAAACATAATCCATGAGTACTATGAAAATCTCTATGCACATAAACTAGAAAACATAGAGGAAATGGACAACTTCCTGGAAACACACAACCTTCCAAACTCAATCAGGAAAAAATAAAACAGACCAATGATGAGTAGTGAGATCAAAGCAGTAATAAAAAACCTTTCAACAACAACAAAAAAGCCCTGTACCAGATGGATTCACAGCCAATTCTACCAGACCTACAAAGAAAAGTTGGTACCCACACTACAGAAACTATTTCACAATATTGAGAAGGAGGGAATCATGCCCAACTCATTCTATAATTTCAGTATCACCTTGGTACCAAAGCCAGGAAAGGACACAACAAAAAAAGAAAACTACAAACAAATATACCTTATGAATATAGATCCAAAAATCCAAAATAAAATACTAGCAAACCAAATTCAACAGCATGTCAAATAAATAATCCACCATGATCAAGTGGGCTTCATCCCAGGGATGCAAGGATGGTTCTACATACATAAATCAATAAATGTGATTCACCACATAAACAGAAACTGAAACAAAGACCATATGATCATCTCAATAGATGCAGAAAAAGCATTTGACAAATTGCAGCACCTTTTCATGATAAAAACCCTCAACAAACTTGACATAAAAGGAATATATCTCAGAATTATAAAAGCCATATATGACAAACCCAAAGCCAACATCATGCTGAATGGGGAAAAGTTGAAAACATTCTCCCAAAGAAATGGGACAAGACAAGAGTGCCCACTGTCACCACTTCCATTCAACATAGTTCTGGAAGTCCTAGCCAGAGCAATCAGGCAAGAGAAAGAAATAAAGGGTATCCAAATTGGGAAAGAGGAGGCCAAACCATTGCTTTTCATTGATATGATCTTGTATCTAGAAAACCCCAGAGACTCCACCAAGAGACTCCTAGAATTGATAAATGAATTCAGAAAGGTCTCAGGTTACAAAATCAATGTACATAAATCAGTAGCATTTCTATATACCAGTAACAGTGAAGCTGAGAGTCAAATCAAAGACTCACTACCATTCACAATAGCTACAAAGAAAATAAAATACCTAGGAATATACTTAACCAAGGAGGTGAAAGATCTCTACAAGCAGAAGTGTGAAACACTGAGGAAAGAAATCACAGAGGATATGAACAAATGGAAAAACATATCATGTTCATGGATCAATAAAATCAACATTGTTGAAATATCTATACTACCCAAAGTGATTTAAAAGTTCAATGTAATCCCCATCAAACTACCAACATCGTAGTTCACAGATCTTTAAAAAATAATTCTACATTTCATTTAGAACAAGAGAAGAGCCCAAATAGCCAAAGCAATCCTAAGCAAAAAGAACAAATCTGGAGGCATCATATTACCAGACTTTAAACTATACTACAAGGCTATAGTAATCAAAACAGCATGGTATTTGTTAAAAAATAGAGACATAAACCAATGGAACAGAATACAGAACCCAGATATAAAACCATCTACCTACAGCCAACTGATCTTTGACAATGCAGACAAAAATGTACACTGGGGAAAAGAAGCCCTTTTCAATAATTGGTGCTGGGAAAATTTGATTGCCACATGCAGAAGAGTAAAACAGGATCCCTATCTCTCACCACTCACAAAAATTAATTTAAGATGGGTCACAGACTTAAATGTACAGCATGAAACCATAAGAATTCTAGAAAAAAATGTAGGAAAAAACACTTCTAGATATTGACCTAGGCAAAAAATTTATGACTAAGACCCCCAAGGCTATAACAGGAACAAGAAAAATAAGTAAATGGGATTCAAGTAAAGTAAAAAGATTCTTCACAGCTAAGGAAATAATCAGCAGAGCAAATAGACAAGCTACAGAATGGGAGAAAATATTTGCAAGCCATATATCTGATAAAGGGCTAATGCTAATATTCAGAATTTACAAAGAACTTAAGTAAATCAGCAAGAAAAAAAACAAACAACCCCATTAAAAAGTAGGTAAAAGATATGAACAGAAGCTTTTCAAAAGAAAATATACAAATGGCTAATAATCATATGAAAAAATACTCAACATCACTAATAATCAGGGAAATGCTCCTGGTGACCACGTCCCTATGGAACAGCTAGATACAACCTTATGACTGGCCCCATAGACCCCCATATCCCTCACATACTGTTCAGATATGCCCCAGTAACTGCTTCTCAATCATTGTGTGACTCCATGGAACTCATGCCTGCTTGCTTTAAGCTCACCAATTAGAACTGCCCTCTGGAAAACCCACTAGGTAATGCCATAGACCTCAATAAAGGATTCAGATTACAGATACCTCACTCTTCCTCTCACTCCCCACCTGTTGGTTGGGCACGGATCCTGGACTGCTCACCCCTTCCCATTCATCCTGTGAGGTGTGCTGCTTTCTTCTTTCTGGGTCTGTAAATGATAAACTGTTTCTGTTATTTCATGTGTTCTGTTGAGTTGACTCCTCTGTCTCTCACCTGAATGACATGCCTGAACTTAACTTCTTTCCCAGTCAGGGCTCTCCTATAGAGTCGCTATCTTGGTAGGCATAAACTGGACGTAGGTCAGACAAGAGCCACAAGGGTGTTCCAATATAAACAAGTTTACAGAGGGACACTTGGTTACAGGTTGTACACTTAGGCATTAGGTCATCTGCCAAGATAAAGAAATACCCCGTAAAAGGCACATTGTAAACATCCAAGACCATGTTCCCTGAATTCCTGGTCAGGGCAAGGCTAGAGCTTATAGCTATTCCCAAGAGAAAGATCTCAAGGCCAAACTGGTGAAAAAAAAAATACAACAGGATTGTAGAGATAGAATTATCCTGACTAATTTATCTAGCATATCAATTATTCCCTCTATGTGCACTTATTCATATTTTGCATTTATTATAATATATAATTAATTTGTTTATTTTTTCACTTTATTTTTAGTCTTCACCATTAAAATGAAAGCTCTATGAGATCAGAAAACATGTCTGTCTGGTTCACCACTGCAACCCCTGTGTTGAGCATTATCCTGGTATACAGTTGATGATTGATACATTTTTGCTAGGGGGAGGGAAGGGAGGAGGGAGGGAGGGAGGGTGGAAGGAAGGAAGGAAGGAAAGAAGAAAGGAAGGAAGGAAGGAAAGAAGGAAGGGAGGGAAGAAGGGAGGGAGGGAGGGAGAGGAAAGGAAAGGAAAGAAGGTCAGTTGTTGTGGCAATTGAATAACACTATACATCCAGGGTATAGCACAGAATCAGTACTCCATAAATATTAACTAGTAGTATTAGTATTTATGCTAGGTATAAATACCCCATATTATATTTCTGAAAAATGGGTCCAATCTCTGTAGAAGGACTCCAGTGAAAGCACGCTTGCAATTCTTGTGGCCCATTTCATATCCAGCCACTTCTAATGACAGTAATATCTCTGTAAACAAGAGAAGAAATTTCCAGGTATTGTTCCTTGTTCTCACCACCTATATCACACAAATCAAGTTTATTTTCCATCTGCAGGACTACTCTTCAAATATTTGAAGACAAAATTGTGTATCTGTTTCCTTCACTTTAGAAAACTCTCTCCTCTCTCTCTCTCTCTCTCTCTCTCTCTCTCTCTCTCTCTCTCACACACACACACACACACACACACACACAGAGGCTTGATTAATTTAGTAGATTTTACAGATGAATTTTGTTTTTGCTTAAGATTATGGCATCTTTCCCTGGGTTAGCTGCAACTCATTTGGAGATAGTGTTCAGAGTTAAATCCATAGATATGGTTTAACAGACTAGAGAACAGAAGAACATAACCACATCTTTCCTTCTCAAATCTATACTTATTTACATACATTTTACCTTCATACTCTTAGGCATCTTTTTTGATGCCTACTAAGTTGACCAGCAGAGAAGATTTTTATGTTCAAGTATTTTGTCATTTTGTATCTATACAAAATGTTATATAGTGAGAGAGGCCAGAATATTCCAGAGAACAACTTTGAAATAGTAATGGGGAGTTCAGCTAGGGGGATCTAATATATGGATGAAATAAGAATGTTAGAAAGTTCCAGTGAAGGGAAAGCACACATTTGATTTGTAAAATGAAGGGAGTAGAGGAAATATTTAGAAAGGGGATTGTGGTCTGTATTAGTTAACTTCTGCTGTATAACAAACAATCCAGAATCTCAGAAAATACAATAATTAATTCTTTTTCTTACTCACAGGTTTTCAGATTAGCTGGGGCAGCTCTTCTTCAGGCTGCAGGATGGATGGACTTTCCAGGCCTCAGGGAGTGTTAATTCTGCTCCACAAGTCTCTGGATTCTCCTTGGATCAGAAAATGCCAGCTGTCTTGGCATGAAGATCCAAAAGTACAAGAGAGGAAGTAAAAATACATGATTATTTATAAGGTCTTGGCTTAAAACAGTGTCAATTCTGTGCACATTCTTTCACTTAAAGAAAATCAAATAGCCAAATATGAAGGCAATAGGATTGAAATGTATTCTGCACCTTTCTGTTGTTACACAATGACACAATAAGAACTTAGGGGAAAGGATTGAATATCTAGTAGCAACTAAGACCTTCCCATATGGGGTAGTTGTGGGAATAATGTTTAAGGATGCTGCCCCTGCCAGACCAACTTTTGTTCCAGGAAGTTGTGCCTTGACTCATGCTATGGACTCAGTGATGCACAAAGCCACCCCACTACCAATCAATGGCAAGAATGGAAAATTACAGTTTAGGTACATATGAAATCTGTGTTAAAAATAAAGGCTGAGAAGTCCTTCTATAAAAAGCATTTGGAATGTTCTTGACAAAGTGGTTTTATCGTTAATTTCATGCTGTAAAATCACAACTATTTATCTTATTTTTGGTAATGCTTAGAATCTTTCAATATATAGCAGTTCAGTCAAATATACTTAGAATTGGTTCTGAAATATATGCAATTCACAATTATATTAAAATAAGCTGACATATTCTACCAATTAAAATAGACAGGAAAATAGTCAAATTTTACCTTTTTGTTTGTAAAGTAAATGCATCAAATAAGTACCACAAAAGTTTAGTAATGAAACTAATGCAGACTACAAAAATAAAGAAAAAAGAAAAGAAATAAAAAACAAGAAAGAAAGTCAGCATGGCAATGCATGCTTTCTTTCTTTATATCATTATGATTCTAGAAATGTTTGAGCCTTTGAAGAATGAGTATGCAAATTAATCCGTATGTTTTACATGAGAATTAGACGTTTTAGTGTCAGTCCTTTAAATTTTGGTTGCATTTTGCTCAAAATCTGTTGAAAACCTTTAGCCAAAATATTCATAAACGGGTGCACCCCAAAATGTCAACTTTTTAAGCTTTTATCAAATAACAATTATTGAAAGGAATTTAATTCAATTCAAAGGTATAACTCTGTACATCTATCACTACACTAGAGTAACTGAGAAAATTAAATGATAAAGTTCAACTAGTATACAAGACTTAATTCTGATATTTATGATTATGCTTTGGGATATCTCAAATTATAGAAAGAATCTCTTTCTGGGGTCCCTATTTTCTATTGGGTAAATTCATATTGTGCTATTGTGCTTTGAAATGAAATAGCATTGCAAAAATCTATAACCAGCATGTAAATTTCTAGAATCATCGAAAGAATCATAGAGACAGATTAATTTAAAGATTTTGAGTTACAATGATATGTGTCATAGAACGTTACTCTATGTAGTCAAAAAGACAGTAAATGTAAAATATTTCTACATTTAATTATTAATTTATCGATATAAATATAGTCTCATTAAAAAGAGTTTTTTTAAAAAAAGACAAAGTTGTAGTGAGAGAGCACAGAACATGGAAAAGCATAGGGAATTTTTTGAGGCAAAAGAACGAACTAACTCTGACTATATTGGTGGTTACATAAATCTATCTATACAAGTGTTAAAAATCTTGGAACTTTATACCAAAAAAAGTAAGTATAACTGTATGTTAATTAAAAAAATAAACTATTATTCATTGCCTACAGCAAAGAATCAACAGTTTCAAGTATATTAATGCTGAGATGTTAAAATAAGAATCACACACTATTTTATTTAAAAAATAAGAACTTACTGAAAATATTCTGGCAAGGATATTTTCTAGATACTAGAGGCAGAATCTATAGAGTGAAACAAACATGAAACTCTTTCTTTAAGTATATAAATATGTACCAAAAGTTATTATTTTGCTTCTATTGAATTTAATGCTCAGATAATCAAACTGAAAAGAGAATTTCATAATTTTCTTTAATATGCACATCTATTTCTTAATTTTTTAGAAAAATTACTTTTGAGAGAAAGTAGGTTTTATTAGAATTATTATATGTCTATCAACATATTTAATTTAGTTTGCGGGTCAATAGCATTTCAAAACATAATGAATTTTAATTATTAGTGCTCTCTTTTACTCTCAAATGCATCCCAGTTTGGACGAAAAATTACATGGTCCTCCTACACACCTACCCAACTCTTTCATCTTTAGGTCACAAGGTGAGCAATATTCTCTATGTGAATCTTCTTTACCCTTTGTTCAACTGACAAACCCCTATTCATCCTTTAAGATTCACGTCAACCCCCAGCAACTCTGGGATAATTAATTTCTAAATCAACTGGGTTCCCATCACACCGTGGTATTCCTGAATGTGATTATTTATTATTCTGTGCAGTAATCATGCATTTAATTTCATGACTCGTTGGCTTGGTGGTGTGTTATGGGGAAGTAATAGATTAGGAGTCTTGTCTTATTCATTTTCTCCTTTTGTCACTTTGCACACTGCCTGACAAATGTTAGTTACTCAGCAAATATTTGTTGAGTAAGTAAATTTAATTCCCATATAATAATATAAGAATATTTAATATATTAGAAAATTAAATATGAAATAAAATATATAATGGAAAGCCATTTATTTGAATTAATCAAGGGAAAATGACATTCAATTATCTAATTTTGTTATATTTATAATCTATGTTATAATGGTTTTGTTAAGGTTTTTGTTATAGAAAGTATCATTCTGTATTTTGAGGGTCAATAGCACCTCACACATACACACACACACACAGGTGATATCAACTCTATGATACAGATATATAAGCCTGTGGTGTAAAAGGAAGTTTTATGCAGGGGTATCTCATTAATGATCTTGGAAAACCCATGAGCAAATAGGGAACACCAGGCATTAATATTTACATATTTATAATTCTCATTCCAGGAGAAATGTGTGCACTATTGAACATCCAGAATTGATCAAGGGTTGTAAAATCACTGTGAAAAATACAAGACTGGTTGTAATGGGTACTGCCTTTCTATCCCCCTCTCACCAAGTGCATAGTAGCTTTATGATTAAGAAGTACTCAAAGCCACTCTCAGGTTTAAGGGGCATCCCACCTGTTTAGTCATAAGTTTCATTTTTGTAGCTGCTATGATTAGTTTAAAGATGGTCAGCGACCAAACTTTATCCAATAATAAAGCTTCAATACTACATATTCCTAAACTAAATGTCTGACAGCAGCAGAACGAATCCCAAAACTTTTGCTTGATAATTAAGGTAAGGAAAGCTCTTTATATTTATGGATTGTACGTTGTATGGATGTGAGACCAGGAACAGGTTATTATACTTGGATGCCATGGAGAAAGTGAGTTGCCGTAGCCAATGCATAGAAAAGGACGGAAAAACAAAATTAAGGCAGAGCCCTCATCAAACCATGCCGGAAGCCAGAAATCTCTATAAACTTTTTTGTCTAACTATCTTGAAGTGGAATTTTTCTTTTCTGCAACATAAATTATCTCAATTGATTCCTACTCAGAATTCTTAAGTGATTATTTGTGACTTCTACATCCTGAGATGGCACTTACTCTAATACCCACATCTTGAATTACCACGAGACTGACTGACCTTGTGGAAGCCATGTGACCCACAAGTCAGGGAATCGTGAGGATTACCCACTTTGGAACAAGAGGGGCTAGCTACCCCACAGGTAATTTACCAAAGATTCCAATAAATGGCTTTGAGGGAAACCATGTGCCCAATAAGCAGAAATATTCTCCTTGGGAACAAACCATCAATACTAGCAATTATTAACACCATGCTATGAAAACACAAAGAAAGTGTGAAATCCATACACCCTCATGTACTTCCCATCTCTTTCTACTCTCAGTACAGATCCTAGAATAGTAATAAAAGGGTCAAATAATCTAAAGATTTCTTAACAAATATATTGAAGGGAGTGTGGTATAAAAGAAGATGTGCAAATTAATCACTGTTATATAAGATGAAACTCTATACACTTTGAAAAAAAGGTCACATTATATAAGGTCTGGTCATTTTAGATTACATGAGTACTAGCTCTTTACCTGTGTGCATATAAGTAACTCAGTTTCCCATGCAGTTAATAAATTCGTTTTCACCTGCTTCCTGCTGAATTAAATGTATGAGAGCAGTAGCAATCTCTGGGGCGTTACAAGTGGCTCTTAGTCCCTAAGAAAAAAACCATTTTCTTGATTCCTGCTGTTGTGTTTTCATTTGCTTTAGAGGTGAATCCTATTTCTCAAAGGGTGTGCAGATTTTATCGAGTGCCACGTTCTGGGCATTTTCAGTTCTTGCATGTAGAAAGGAAGATAAACACTCTCACGGTTTTGATTCCTGAGAAGAATGCATCAAAAATCTGTCGAAAATAACCTTAATGTGAACAGTTAAAGCAGGACTTGAACACTTCTGGAAAATACTTTCTCCTAGGACTCTGTTTTTTCTGTCAAGGCAAAGTTTTCGAGCTTACCAAAATATTTTTCAGCTGTGTTGCCCAAAATTATGATTAGGGTGCCTTGCATAGGGAGAGACATATGTGTAGTGAATCTCTTAGGGAAAATAATGAGAATATTTTTGAGAAAGCAGATGCAAGTAATGACCAGAAAGACAAAATTCAAGGTACATTTTGTACATAAATATTACAAAATTTGCCATGTGTCCAGTGACTTTAAACAAATTATTTGACTTTATCCAGGACTTGACTTATATGATCTTCAAAATTGGCCTTTAAACATTTTTTTGCTGTTTAATACAGCTCACTTGTGCTTCTTGTATGTTTATTTCACACAAATGCTTTATAAGAAATGGAAGAGATCAAATGTGCAGCATATTTGGTGCTTACCGATTTGGAAATCTACTCAAAGCAATATCAAGTCTTGACATTGTACCAAGTTTGTGGCAAACCCATGAGGCCATACAAAAAAGAAATTCATTATTTTTAGATCTGAGAAAATCACTTTTAAAAGTGACTTCATTTCATGAAATATAATATTATCTTCAACTCCCCTGGTCCTATGACACTGAGTTTATTTTTGATCGAAGAAACCACAAAAATGCTGTTCCAGCTAGAAAGTGGGGATTTGTGTTTTTATTCTGTGTGAAACTAGACCATGAGGCACACAAGGGAAAACATTCATTGTTCACAATTCTAATATCATCTTTTGATGAAGGTGGTGTTCTGGGAGTCAGTGAAGGCAGCTGAATTGCTTTGAATTATCTGAATTCATCTGGGAATGCAGGGTGTCTATGAACAATCAGGTGGACTGCATCAACATTTTTTTCTCCAAATGACACCTCATAAGAAGAAAAAGATGAAAGGGACTCAGCTCACCTCCCTTTTTTAGTGCCCATTACTTTACGTACATTATCTTATTTACTCCTCTCAAGGTCTCTGTAAAGTGAGGAGAAAATTGTTATCTCCATTTGGGGAGAAAGCTGTTCTTCATAGATTTGCCCAAGTCCTCACCTGAAGGGAGAGATCGGAACTCCAAAATTCAAGCCGTGTCCATATCACTACCTTTATTACTTCATTTCATCTTAGGTAAGGTAGCATGTTACCATGTTGCATAGAGGCCCTTTCAATTTCAGTCTCAAGGATATATTTGAGGATGAAGGCATGGAGAAGTGATCTGAAAACTCTAGGCATAAAGTACTGGGAACTCAAGTGAAAAAGGAATTTCCCTGCAGAAGGTCCATACCAAAGGGAAGCTCCATTTTTGTACAATATCAAGCACTCTTAAGATACTGTGCTTATATATTTCCATGTACACATAAAACAATGAAAAGAAAAACAGACATATTGTAGAGGTGCACTGCTGCTTGCAACAGAGCTAAAATGTCCCAGGACTTTGTTAAACAAACCTAATAAGTAATAAAAAAACAATCATTACAATTTCACCACCCCATAAAAATCAGACTTCTCTTTTTTCCTTTTAGCACCATCACTGAATTAGAGCTAAAAAGGACAGAATACACAGTATGAAGTCTTAACTACTGTTAAAGATTACTGAAGAGGTTCTGACTTTGTGATACTTTTTTCCTCAAAGACATTTGAAATAAGCTTCATTTGGAATAAAGCCTGAAAGCCAACTGGGCTGGAAAATTTTCACAACATTCTTGCAATCTTTAATCTATTTTCTAAGCCAATAGCCAATCATGTCACATAAAAATTGTTAAGAGCCACCCAGAGGCAAACTTCTTATACTACTGCTGAAATATTCAGTGATTGCTTAGAAAATCAAATACCTGTACATTTTAAAGGATTACATTAATGACTAAAGGGCAACACTATATTAAACATTTATTCCTCCCTTTAGAATACTTAGGAAACTACAAATTCGTTACATTCACTTTGGGAAAATGCCCTGCTATGCATTGATGCAATCCTCTCAATTCAGCCCATTAAAAAGATTCAAAACTCATTATAATTTCTTTGGAAATTTCCATTTTCAATCATTTACCTTGTACTAGGTTCCTAAAAACATTGGTTGTGTACAACCTAGAGCAAATTTTATAAATGTGGAAATTTATTTCAGTGTTTACCACTTGAGCTATATGTGCTTTCAGTAAATTTTTTAGAGCATTTTCTTTTCAGATTTTTCTTTTCATACTGTTCTACTCATAATCACCTGCTACTGGGCATTATTTTAGTCACTTCTGTAACTTTCATTTATTCTTTCACTTAGAACTTAACATGAAATTCTAATAATGAAAATAATGAAAAATAACCATAAAATATCATGTTATATTTGATTGCACCTATTTTATATGTATCTCTCTCTCTCTCTCACACACACACACATACACACACACACATTTTTTCCTACATTAGATTAAAAGCTTTTGAGGACAGGAAAATATACATTTCTTTCAATTGTACTTTTTAGAGTCATTTGAAGTGATTCTTAAGTGATTAAGCAGTCAATCTACTTGGACTATATCATGCCTCATCCTGCACTACAAGGTAAGAAGGTGGAAATCCATCACATTAGAGAAGATGGATTCCTTCCCTCTTGATTTAGAGATAATTCTTTGATTCAATATAGACATACCATAAAGCCAGGATTAATAAAAATCATGTAGCCTTATTTTTTTTTTAAGAGATGTGGTCTCACTACATTGCCCAGGCTAGTCTTGAACTGCTGGCCCCAAGCGATCTTCCCCCCTTGGCCTCTCAAAGTGCTGGGATTATAGGCATGAGCTACTGCACAATGACAGCCATTGTTAATATATCCTATGCTTTAAGGAGCATCAACTTTCTACAGTTAGACTCTTATATAATTTAATCAGATCAATACTAGACAGGTCCCAAACTTGAGTCACGTGTAAAAACACAATTAACATATTTCCTGTGTTTGACTTAAGAAAATATTCTATCCTTAGATGGGTTTGGCAAAAAAGAACTTTAACAGTCATTATATGTTAGTGGTGCTATTATTAAAGGTTAAATGCAAAACTAAGCTGGAAAATGACTTATGAGAAGACTGTATGCTGAGCAGGTCCACTTATCAGACTCCATAGAGCATTTAACACATTAATACATTTTGAATTGAGAAGTCTTTTAAAAATGGCTCTTTTTCCCCCTCAGATATTAGCCCATTTTTCTTAGTTCATCAACCTTGTTCCTGACATGGTCACTAATACTACATAATGCTATATAATGCTACATAAGTTTTGGATTATTTAAAGAAGTGAAAATAATTTTAAAGTATGTTTTCAAATAAAAAAAATGTTCAGTGGTTCCTGCAGTCAAGTGAATAAGAATGCTCAGGCCAAAGCTGAGATTAACTCTGCCTTGTGATGCCTTGTGATTTTTTTTGGTCCTCTTCATAGGTCTCAAAGAAATTTTAAATTCTTTAGTATTGTTTTAAATTAATCTCCTGTTGTTAATATAATGAAGGAATTTTAAGTGATCATGCAGGTCAAATATTTGGTTATATCCAAATGGTAAGTGATACAGTGTGAAAATTATACCCTCCAAAATACATATGCAGAAATCTGAATCCCTGAGGTGATGGTATTAAAAAGTGAGTCCTTTGGGCAGTGAGTAGGCTCTGCCTTCCTGATTTGGTTAAGTGCCATAATAAAAGAGACCCCAGAAAGTTAGCTGATTTTCTCCCACCATGTGAAGACACAGCAAGAATGTGCTCTCTGTGGACCAGGAAGAGGGCCCTCACCAGACATGAAATCTGCTAGTGATCTTGAACTTCCCAGCCTCCAGAACTGTGAGAAATAACTTTCTATTGTTTATAAGCTACCCGGTTTATGGCATTTTGTTATTATGGCAGCCCAATCATACTAAGACAGTAAAGAAATTTTTTGTTATCAGTAGTAAATAAACTTCAATTAATTCAATTAAACACATGTATTATTTGGATTATACTGACATGAAACACTTGAATAAAATTTTTGGTTTTGTCAATAGGTTTCCAATGAGAGGTATTATTGTTATTGTTTTTGTTGTGTGCCTATGTATCATTTCCCTTCTTTAATAAGTGTCTCTTGATTTTTATTTGGAAATCTCCCTGGCCCTCATTCTAAACTCTTGTGGTTTGAATAGACCTAACCTAAACCCTACCTCCAAGAATGTCACATTTCCCCAGGCTAATCAATATGTGCATTCGTAATTCTGGCAGAAGAACGGGTTTCAAGCATAGATGTGTGACTCAAGTTTGTCTAATAAAGATCCACCTTCATCATTTATTTGAACTACTGAAAAATGAATTCTTACTCTCAAGATTTTAAGCTGGTAGACTGCTTTTAAGTCTAGAAAGGCTAGTGCCCATCTTGCCATCATTCAGGGACTCAGTATGAAGCAAGGACTAAAGAAAGTCAAGATACAGAGTTATAGATTCCCAATGACCTGGGCCTAGCACACCTGAAGAAAGGTGTGATGGACACTGTTGGATACTTTCCCAGTATGTATTTCACCTCTAGTCTATTGTATAGAAGCCATGTTATTTTGGTGGAATTGACTGTAAACCCAGGTTCAAGAATGGATCATGATTGCCCCATGCCACTAAGTTTAATATCATATTGTACAAGACATAATGACTGGTTCACAGATGGATATTTAACCCAGAATTAAATTAATCAGTAGACAACATCTCTCTGTACACAGTCATTGGCTCAGGATTAGAAAAATGCCATAACTTGGCCCCCAAATATTACAGTTTAGGAACTTGGATAAAGGCTGGAGGGAAAAAAGTATTCTCTTCCTCTTGGATACTCAGTGCATCAGTGCGAAGCTTGGATCTACTTCAGGCATTTGGCTATCCTTACAAACCTCAAATTCAAGATAAAGCTGACACATGGGGATTGAAGAGAGAAAATCACAGAGAAAAAGAGCAAGAACCCCAATCAATCTGCTTCTGCCTACTAATGGATTTTTTAATCAAATGAGCTAATAAACTAGTACTTTCCTTTGAACATTTTTGGGTTTTTTCCCCTAGAAATAACCAAAAGTATTCAATTTGTTATACTTTTTATACTCCTGGGATTTTACTTTACACAAGCCAAGTAATTCTCTTTATTTGTTTAAGCCAATATAGACTGTTTTTTGTCACTTTCAAGTGAGAAAACACAGAGTAAGGCAAACAATTGTTTTGGGTTTCAGACATAGGTATAAATCTCCTAACCAGGTCATTTATATATACAGATAGATAGAGAGATAGATGGTGACTTTTAAACATGGTGGCATATTAGCTCTGTTCTCTCCTTCCTATTCTAAAAGAAAGGAGTTGTTTTCAAACAATATAAGAAGGTTGTTCTTCTTATATTGAGAAATAGCCTATCTGTAATTCCCTTCAAAATATGATATTAAAAGCACTATATTTTTTCATTTTACTTTAACAAGCTTTTACTTTGAACCTCTGAGAACTCATTTAATTAGTTCACAAGTAAAAATTATAAAACATAGTTTTAATATTGATCTATGCAGACAAACCTAAATCCTTTTATGTCAAGAGATTATTTTATATTGAGTACATAAGCCCCTCCTCCCTCCTACTCTCCCAGACTAATCCTACTACCTGAACTCAGGTTCCAATTCCCTTCTCCCTTCTGAGAAAATTGCTTCCAGTTGGCTCCCTTTTCAGCCAGTCTTCAACATAACAACTGGTATTTCTAGAACACAAATCAGATTAGGCATTTCCCTAACTTAAAATGCTTTACTGTCATCTCATCACTTAAATTTTGTGCTCTTCTATCAAGAAGATATAACAATCCTAAATATTTATGCACCTGACACAGAGGCACCCAGATTCATAAAGCAAACCTTGCTAGATCTAAACAAATAGATAAACAGCCACATCACAATTGCTGGTGACTTCAACACCCCACTGACAGAACTGGAAAGATCATCCAAGCAGAAAATAAATAAAGGAACACTGGACTTAACTGGGAATCTAGAGCACTTGGGCCTAACAGACATTTACAGACCATTCTACCCCAAAACTACTGAATATACATTCTTCTCACCAGCACATGGAACATTCTCTAAGGTAGATCACATCTTAGGCCACAAAACATGTCTCAACAAATTTAAAAAGATAGACATTATACCATGTATCTTCTCAGACCACAGCGGAATAAAATTAGAATTCAACACCAACAGAAACACTCAATTCTACACAAAGTCATGGAAATTAAACAACCTACTGCTGAATGATTATTGGGTCAAGTAGGAAATTAAGATAGAAATCAAAAGATTTCTCAAACAAAATGACAAAGGGGACTCAAGTTATCAAAATCTGTGGTATTCAGCAAAAGCAGTCCTAAGGGGAAAATTCACAGCCTTAAATACTTAAATCAAAAAAACAGAAAGATCAAAAATCAACAATCTAGTTAATCATCTAAGGAACTAGAAAAGGAAGAGCAAACCAAACCCAAACCCAGTAGAAGAAAAGAAATAACTAAGGTCAGAGCAGAACTAAATGAAACCAAAACCAAAAAATTAATACAGAAGATTAATGAAACAAAAAGTTCGTTCTTTGAAAAGATAAACAAAATTGATAGACCTCTCACTAGATTAACCAGAAATGGAAAAGAGAGGACCCAAATAAAATCAGATTTGAAAAAGGAGATATCACAACTGATAACACAGAAATACAAAATATCATCTGTGAATACTCTAAAAATCTCTATGCACCTAAATTCAAAGACGTTGAGGAAATGGATGAATTCCCAAAAATATACAACCTCCCAAGGCTCAATCAGCAAGAAATAGAATTCCTGAACAGACCTATTAAGAGCAATGAAATTGAAGCAGCAATAAAAAATCTTCCAACAAAAAAATTCCTAGACCAGATGGTGTCACAGCTGAATTTCATTAGATCTACAAAGAAGAATTGGTACCCATATTGCAGAAATTATTTCATAACATTGAGAAGGAAGGAATCCTCACCAAGTCATTCTACGAACCCAGTATCACCTTGATACCAAAGCCAGGAAAGGACACAACAAAAAAAGAAAACTATAGACCAGTATCCCTCATGAATATAGATGCAACATTCCTCAATTAAATTTTAGCAAACCAAATTAAGCAGCACATCAAAAAAATAATAATTCACCACAACCAAGTGGGCTTCATCCCAGGGATGCAAGGATGGTTCAACATACATAAATCCATAAATGTGATTCACCACATAAGCAGAAGCAAAACAAAGTTCATATGATCATCTCATTAGATGCAGAAAAAGCATTTGACAATATTGAGCACCTTTTTATGATAAAACAAACTCTTAACAAAATAGGCATAGATGGAACATACCTTAAAATTATAAAAGCCATATATGAAAAACCCACAGCCAACATCATACTGAATGGAGAAAAGTTGAAAGCATTCCTACTTAGAACTGGCACAAGACAAGGATGCCCATTGCCACCACCTCTATTCAACATAGTGCCGTAAGTCCTAGCCAGAGAATCAGGCAAGAGAATGAAATCAAGTGTATCTAGATGGGGAAAGAAGAGGTCAAACTATCACTCTTTGCTGATGATATGATCTTATATCAAGAAAACCCCAAAGATTCCACTGAGAGAATTCTGGAATTGATAAATAAATTCAGTAGTCTCAGGTTACAAAATCAATGTACACGAATCAGTAGCATTCCTACACACCAACAACAGTCAAGCTGAGAACCAAATCAAAGACTCAGTACCTTTCAAAATAGCTACAAAGAAAATAAAATACTTAGGAATATATTTAACCAAGGAGGTAAAAGATCTCTACAAAAAGAACTATGAATCACTGAGGAAGGAAATTGCAGATGATGTAAACAAACGGGAAAACATATCATGCTCATGGATCGGCAGAATCAACATTATCAAAATGTCCATACAACCCAAAGTGATTTATAGATTCAATACAATCCCCATCAAAATACCAACGTCATTTTCACAGATCTAGAAAAAATAATTGTATGCTTTGTTTGGAAGCATAAAAGAGCCTGGATGGCCAAAGAAAACTTAAGCAAAAGGAACAAATCTGGAGGCATCACTTTACCAGACCTTAAGCTATGCTACAAGGCTATAGTAACTAAAACAGCATGGTACTGGCACAAAAATGGAGACATAGACCAATGGAACAGAACAGAGAACCCAGATATAAAACCGTCCACATATTGCCATCTGATCTTTAACAAAGTAGGCAGTGATATACACTGGGGAAAAGAATCCCTATTCAATAACTGGTGCTGGGAAAATTGGATAGCCACATGTAGAAGAATGAAACAGGATCCATATCTCTCACCTGTCACAAAAATTAATTCAAGATGGATCACAGACTAAGTCTAAGACATGAAACCGTAAGAATTCTGGAAGAAAATGTTGGAAAAACTCTTCTAGATATTGGCCCAGGCAAAGAATTTATGAAGAGGACCCCAAGGTCAATCACAGCAAGAACAAAAATAAATAAATGGGACTTGATTAAATTAAAAAGCTTCTACACAACCAAGGAAACAATCAACAAAGCACATAGCCAACCTACAAAATGGGAGAAAATACATGCATGCTTTATGTCCAATAAATGGCAAATAAACAGATTCTACAACAAACTGAAGCAAATCAGCAAGAAAAAAAATTGAATAACCCCATTAAAAAGTGGGCAAAAGACATGAATAAAAGCTTTTCAAAAGAAGATAGACTAATGGCCTATAAACCTATGAAGAAATGCTCAACATCACTAATCATCAGAAAAATGCAAATCCCCTAACCCCAATGAGAATGGCTTTTATCAAAAAGTGCCAAAATAATAGATGCTGGTGTGGATGTGTAGAAATAGGAATATTCATACACTTTTGGTGAGACTGCAAACTAGTACAACCTCTGTGGAAAATAGCATGGAGAGTCCTCAGAGAACTAAAAGTAGACCTACCATTTTATCCAGCAATCCTACTACTGGGTATTTACCCAAAGGAAAAAAGTCATTTTATCAAAAAGACACCTGCACTAGAATGTACATTGCAGCACAATTCACAATCGCAAAGATGTGGAATCAACCCGAGTGCCCATCAAATCATGAGTGGATTAATAAAATGTGGTATATGTATACCATGTAGTTATACTCAGCCATAACAACATGAGTTAATACCTTTTGCAACAATCTAGATGGAACTGGAGACCATTCTCTTAAATGAAATATCTAAAGAATGGAAAACCAAACACCACATGTACTCACTATTAAATTGGAACTAACCGATCAGCACTCATGTGCACAGATGGAAGTAAAACTCAACGGAAATCATGCAGGTGGGAGGGGGGATGAGGGGTTGGGTGAAATCATACTTAATGGGTACAAGGTACGCTATCTGGGTGATGAGCACGCTTATAACTTTGACTCAAGCAGTACAAAAGCAATCCATGTTATCAAAACATTTGTACCCCCGTCATATTCTGAAATTAAAAAAAAAAATGTGCTCTTAAGCATGACATGCAAGGATCTTCATGAACTGGCCCTGCCGTCTTGACCAGGCACATCTAACCACTCCCTATTTCCCATTACTAGCTTTGTGTTTCAGAAACACAGAAGTATAAATAATTCCCCAAACACAGCATGCTCTTTCAGGCCTCCATGCCTTAATGTGTGCTATTCCCTTTGCCTTCCTTCAACAATGCCAAGGACTGGACCTAGCCATCCTCCCAATCTTGCCTCAAAGATTACCTTTTTAATGTAACTTTCCAATGCTTTGCATATACCTTTTATATACATTGATTATAGTATATATATCATATTATTTTATAATTATCTGTTTAACACAAGCTGTTAAACGTGGCTAAAGGGATTGATCATGTTCACAGATTTGTTTAGTCCACATAGTATTTCCATGACATACTAAAATTAAAAATTTTTATAACAAAGTCTGGATGTCTGGCTTCTCTTAACAGTTAAAGAATATGTTGCCACACAATTAGCTATACATAAGTAGTTTCTGACACTTTGTACTTAGAGGTAAGGCACTTTTTAGTTTGCTGTCTTGTGACCATTCCCAAATATTTCTTCTACACCTGACTTGTTTAACTCATGTTGCCTCTTAATCCCTTAGCTATTTTTTCTTATTTTACATGTGTCCTCTAATTATAATTTTCTTTAGTGCAGAAACATAATTTTATGATATTTTTAGTTTCAAAGAACATGACTCGAATCCAAAAGTCTAGAATTCATGTGCAAATGAATAGTTTTATGAAAGATCTATATTATATGAAATGTTTTTTAAAACAATCAAAAAAATCATTACAACCAGAATAAATCAACAAAGTTAGCATGTTTCAGTAAGTGTTATAATAGTAGTAAAAAATAAGTCTGGTTATTTTAATTTTTTGACTCAGGTTGATTGTATTCATACTTAATTGTAAAATCCTTAAATAAAAAATCCACCAACAGGATGAGAAGAAAAGGCATAGACTGAGATCAGAAACAAACAACTAAGTTCAAAAATGGGATCTGAACAGATACCTCACCAAAGAAGATATGTAGTTGGCATGTAAGCATATAAAAAGATGTTCCACACCATATGTCATTAGGGAATTGCAAATTTAAGCAACAATGAGATATTTCTAAATACCCATTAGAATGTCCAATATCCAAACACTAATAATACCAAAAGCTGGTGAGGATGTGGAACAACAGGAACTCTCATTCATTGCTGGTGGGAATGCAAAATGGTATAGCCACTTTGGAAGGCAATGTGGCAGTTTCTCATAAGAGTAAACATAATCTTACCATATGATCCAGCAATTACACTGTGGTATTTACTCAAATGAGTTGAAAACTTACATTCACACAAAACCTGCACATCAATTTTTATAGCAGCTTTGTAAATAATTGCCAAAAACTGGAAAAAACAAGACGTCCTTCAGTACGTGAATGGATAAATAAACTGTAGTAGGACACCCAGATGTTGAAATATTATTCAATGTTAAAAAAGAAATGAGCTATCAACAAATGATAACATATGGAGGAGACTTAACTGAATGTTCGTAAGTGAAGAAAGCTAATCTGAAAAGGCTACATACAATATGATTCCAACTACATGAAGTTCTGGAAAAGGAAAAACTATAGAGACAGTAAAAAGGTCAGTAACTGCCAGGGATTGAGGGGTGAGGGAGGAATAAAAAATAGAGCACAGAGGATTTTAGGGTAGTAAAACTGTTTTGTGTGACATTACAATGGTAGATACATGTCATTATACATTTATCAAAACCCATAAAATGTACAACACGAAGACTGAGCCCTAATGTAAATTATTGACTTTGGGTGACATTGATGTATCAATTTAGGTTCATTGATTGTTATTAATGTACTATTCTGGTGCAGGATGTTGATATTGGAGAAAGCTGTGCCTGTGTAGATAGGGAGTATATGGGAAATCGCTCTACCTTCTGCTGATTTTAGCTGTGAACCTAAAACTGCTCTCAAAAATACTCTATTAAAAAAATACGAACAGATTTTCTGGTGAAGCCCATCATTTCTAGAATATATATATAATAAAATTTGGCCAATTTATAATTTTAGAAATCTGCAATGCTGCAATAATTTTGTTGAAGTGAAAAATCATTGTAAAACTAATCCAAATAGAGTGTTTGTGAAACCTATCTGTTCTGGTATATCAGTAGCAAAAAATCATGCCTACACGTGTAAGTCCCTGCTTATGTAAATATGCCACACAAACAACTGTATTTTATAGAAGTGACTACTACAATAGTTCTGGAATGGATCAGTTGTCACCTACACTGGGTAGTTATTAATCATAGTCAAGAACTATGGAGGGTCTAAGATTTTTCCCTACATGCAAGCTAACAAGTTAGACTGGCACAATTTTATGGATGCTGACAGAAGATATAAGACTCCTGGGTCAGAAATGAAGCATTTAATATTACTCACAGCAGTAACAGCAGCTAGAATATCAGCATCCCAGTGCTGTTTCCCTAAACCACAATTCCCACAAAGCTATATGAAGTGGGTCAGATGACAGCTACACAGGCAGTAGGTTGTCATGGAAGCAAATCACTAAGCTTAGGGAATTTGAGTATTTTATGATGGGTAATAAGCAGGCTTGCCCTTTGTTCTGGAGGAGGGAATTGTCTTCATTCTACTATATGGTAAGCATATTTGCCTTTTGCTCCAGAGGAGATACTATCTCTATCTTCCAAGATGATTTCCTATAAAACATTCTAGAAAAGATGGTAAGGAACAAAGGGCAGTCAGTGTCTTGCTTAAAAGATATGAGGCAATGTGAGAGATCCATGGAGAATTGTCCCCCAAATTCTGTAAATATTTTTTACTTAAAAAAAATTAGATTATAATGTGCTTAATGAAATTCAATTGCTATACTAGGCTTTTAAAATGAAGTTTTAAGGGAATGTGTTCCATTTATTTCTCTTTTCATTAAGTATTTATTTTTCTTTTAACTACCAGGTATTTTTGACATTTCATTTGTCACTGAAATATAATGTCTGCATAGCCAAGGGTTTGGGAATCACTGATACTCACTTTAAATACTAAACTTCAAGAGCTGAAGGTAGTTGGCACTATTTACAATTAGAGATTCAGAACAGCTACATTTGAACAAATGTTTGAGCACTCACAGAGGTGAAAAATAACTTTGATCTAAAATGAGTTATTTTTATTTTATTACCCAACTGTGCAAAGTAGCCTCAAGGTGAACCTTTTATCTATTTGGAAAATTAGATTGTAATATGTCATTATTTCTCAATGGAACCTCACTGAAATCTGAAAATTTTTTTTTCTTTTCCCAAACTGAACACATTAGTACTAGAATTTCCCACAAGGTGAAAGCTTAAAACTTTATCATTGAGTCTAAATTCATGCTTTATTTTTAACAACTTCATTTTCTGCATAATAGAGTTAACTGAATATCATTGATACAGAGTTAAAATAAGCTTCCAAAAGAAATAGCAAATAAAAAGCCACCAAAATTGGTTTTACTTTTAGATGTCTCAGAATATCAAGACATTAAAATTATTGAGCTATTAACCATATCAGGCATGAATCATCTTGTCCAACTTGTCCATCTTGTCCAAAAGCAATTGTAACCAGTTTGGGGGGGAAAAAAGCAAGAAAAGACAAAAACAAAAAAGAATCCAGCACTTATAAGCAAAGGAAGCTCTAACCTCAAAGAAAAATATCAGAAGAGAAATAGGTAAAATTTTCAGGAAATAGCATATTGTATTCATGTCATCTCATTTTTCCTAGCACAATGGCTTACTGTTAATAATAAATAGTCCAGACAAAGAAATCAGCTCTCTGACTAAGAAAATATGACTCCAAAAGGGCAATAATATGATTTTTGATAATTGAGCAGTATTGGAATCAGGGTACTTTATGAGTTATTATAACAAATACCAACATAATGAGGGTTTTAACTTTCATCCATATGTCCATAATCACAAAAAGAAACAGCTTAAAATACAGTCACTGTCTCAAGGAATTTATAATCTACTTTTAAAATATTAGAATATATATAAGAAAAAGGAAACCAAAAGTACAATGCTGGTAACACTTTTTTCTTCTTTCCTAGAAATTATACTCTTCTACTTCAGTGTATTAATGTATGTATCTGTCTCCATTACCAGGCCATAAGCTTTTTGAAAGTAGATGACTCCTTTCTAAGGGGTCAGGGTGGGATCACACAAGGGTATAAACGCAAGGAGGTAATGAAAGCTGAATCACTTGAATCCCTGGATCTCACTGTGTCAGCAACAGTCTTATATCTTAACCTTTCCAATTATATGAAGTACCAAGAATTAGCTTAAGAACCACCTTAAGCTAATTTAAGTTGGATTTATACCACTTGCCAATGAAAGAATGTCGACAAGCACAATTAGAAATCAGGTGTAGTAATTACCATCAGTTCATACTTACCAAGTAGCAAAAGTGGATTATCATCTCTTGCAGGCCATGAGAATTAATTATATAATCCCTCCAAAAATCCACATCCAGGATATTGGTATCTTGAAATGGGTCGTGGTGGGAGTATTTACACCACAGAAACTGGCAAATGCTACAAACTGGCCCTTCTCATCTTTCCCCTGAGAGTTAATTGTTAAACACTCAAAAGCACATCCCAGGATATAATCTATAGAATCATACCTCCCAAGTTAGACTCCTATGGCTATATTATCCAGCATGAAGTTTTTAAAAATTGAAGAGCTATTAACAGTGTTAATTTTGTTCATGTCTGAAGATATTTTGCACCTTTCTGGCTTTAATTATAAATTATACGTACTCAAGTAAACCCTGAAACCAAATTTGACTTGATGGGAAAATGTTCAGAATGATTTATTAACTGTTAATTTCAAGAGATTTCTGAAACAGTGGAATGAAGCAGGACTTCTGGGTATCTTAATAAAGATAAAGCTGTTGTTTGTCTTTTGAATACCAAAGAGACTAACAGCTGTTATTACCAATATTATTTATCTCACTCTAATTAGCCTCTTCTTAATAAGTTTCTCCTATGATTAAACATTTTATTCTGCTTATGAATTTTTCTCTGCATCTTCCATGTTTCTCTCAATCTCAAATTCACATTTTTTGTCTTTTATTTAGAAGTTTTTATTTCACTCTCTGTGTCTCTATAATCTATCTGAGCCTCCCTGTTTCTATGTGTTTGTTTATCTATTTGCTTCTGTTACTATGTGTATGTTTATCTATTTCTATGAATGGCTTGAGATAATGATCATTTTTTCTTAACCATAATGATAACCTGAAATGTCCAAATCTGAATAATAACTGTAATTTTAGTGACACTTTATGAACACAAAGTTAGCAATATTCTATATCAATAAACACAATTAATTCAGTTGAATTCATTTGACCATTAATTTATTTATTCAACCCAAAAATTAAGTATAAACTATGCCCTTGTCTCTGTGTTAAGCACAGGTAAATAGAGAAGTAATGCTTACTGTCTTCACAGAATCATAATCCAGATTTATAAATGTTCTGTTAAAATATAGTCTGAGAAGAGCTTTCTGGTGGTATATACACAGTGAACCTAAGAGAAGCATCACCAACCATGAATTAAGTACTTGGAGAAGTTTCTAGGAAGAACTGCTGCTGTCCAAGCTGAAATACAACAAAGGAGAAGGAGGGAATACAACAAGGGAAGAATGAGGAGTGAAGGAAAAATGTCCTAGGTGACCATATGAAAATGCCTCAAGGTAAGATAATGGCTAGAGAGTAAACGCATGTGTGAGGATTGGTGGGGAGAAGGCAGCAGCTGTTTATAATTAAAGAGCTGTGATCTGGAAAACTCCTTTTTGTCTCGGTCTTTTCTACACCATTTACCTATCCATGAGCAACTCAGTCACACAAGGATTGATTTTTCTATTTCTTGATCATTTGATTCAGGCTCTTTGATTTTTACTAACTCTCTTAATATTTGTGTTTAAATTATTCTCTCCTTTCTCTCTTCTGTCTCTCTTTCTCTCTCTTTCTCTCTCTCTCTCCTTTTTATCCTACACAACCCCACCCCCTCTGTCTTGCAACACCTCACTGCCCAATACATAATTTCTCACCATTGCCAAGAGAGAACATTATGGCTTGATATATATTATAAACTTTGTGTTTCAAATAATCTTAAATTTTTATTATCCATTATCATCTACCTGTATATAATTTACTTAGGGAAATTCAATTCACCTGTGTAACATTATGCATTTTTTTTTTCAACTGATGCCTTTCACTTCACTTATAAGTTTGCATGGAGTTTCCTGGGTACAATGGAAGGCATAGTAAAATATCCTTTTGTCTTGGAGTCTAGAACACCACGTATGTTACAGGAAGCAATCATTTTCCCACTTGCCTCCAAAAGGTAAGAAGACAAATCGATAGTTACTATAATGAGAATAGGTAATGCATACCTATAGCGGGTAATGTTGGATCACATTCTCCAAGCAGGCACCTTGCAGGACAATTGCCCTTAGCTGAAAGAGGTCTGCTTCCCAAAAGCTTACAATGCCTAACAGCTAGCAACCAATGAATGACTGGCAGGGTTACAAAAGTCAGGGCCTCTCCTCAGGACGGCACCAACTTGTAGTGCAATTTCTACCCCAGAACACAATATTGCTTAATTTTTGTTTCCTGTCCATTCCCTTTTTCCCCTTCTCCTAAGAGAATTTCTTAGTAAACCCTTTCACAGGAGCCTCTTCTTCAGCCTCTACTTCTAGAAATCCTGACCTGAGACAGTATCTATATTTTGTCTTGAAAGTTAGGACCAGAAGTTTATGAGTTTGGCATCCCAAGCCCTTATACGCTGATCTTGAAAGAGCACCTACACAGCTTGCAGAGCATCAGATGCATATCTAAATACATAGAGAGATCAAATAATGTTTTAATAATATGGAGAGCTTTGAAAAATGAACACAAATAAGGCTTTTAATATGTCTTATTCTTGTTTGCCTATACTTTATGGAAACTCTCTAAGATGATGTGTTACAATGTGAGATATGGATTCTGTGTTTGTGGTATAATCTATTCTAATCTGCTAAGGCTTACTTAACATGTGACAGAATATTCCCAAAGGGCTTTTAAAAATTCTGTGTAAAACCTGGTAAATTGCCCCTCATTATAGAATATCAAACAGATTTGAAAGACTTAGATGAAATGCTTCAGTGGGCAAATTTTGTCCCTTCATTAAGAAACTAATGCTTATGTCCATGTGACTTCATTTGTTATTTTACTAAATATTTCCTTCCCATTAAGTGTAGTAGTGAAAAGTGAGTTGCAGGCTCTCAGTATACAACCCCCAGAATTTTTTTCCTTTTTTTTTTAAATTTCAGAATATTACAGGGGTACAAATGTTTTGGTTACATAAACTGCCTTTGCACTACTGCCTGAGTCAGGGCTACAAGTGTGCTTATCCCCCAGACAGCACACACCGCACCCTTTAGGTATGAATTTATCCATCCCCTCCTCCCCCCTCCCACCCGTGATGAATGTTACTTCCCATATGTGCACGTAGGCGTTGATCGATTAGTAGCAATTTAATGGTGAGTACATACAGTGTTTGTTTTTCCATTCTTATGATACTTCACTTAGAAGAATTGGCTCCAGCTCCATCCAGGATAATACAAGAGGTGTTAGTTCACCATTTTTTATAGCTGAGTAGTACTCCATGATATACATATACAACATTTTATTAATCACTCATGTATTGATGGGCACTTGGATTGTTTCCACATCTTTGCAATTGTGAATTGTGCTGCTATAAACATTCGAGTGCAGATGTCTTTATTATAGAATGTCTTTTTTTCATTTGGGTAAATACTCAGTAGTGGGATTGCTGGATCAAATGGTAGTTCTACTTTTAGTTCTTTGAGGTATCTCTATACTACTTTCCATAGAGAATGTACTAATTTGCAGTCACACCAGCAGTGTATGAGTGTTCCTATCTCTCTACATCCATGCCAACATTTGTTGTTTTGGGACTTTTTGATAAAAGCCATTCTCACTGGAGTTAAGTGATAGTTCATTGTGGTTTTGATTTGCATTTCCCTGGTGATTAGAAATGTTGAGCATTTTTTCATATGTTTGATGGCCGTTAGTCTATATTGCCATCTTATCTTTGACAAAGTAGACAAAAACATACACTGGGGAAAAGAATCCCTATTCAGTAAATGGTGCTGGGAAAATTGGAAAGCCATGTGTGGAAGACTGAAACAGGATCCACACCTCTCACCTCTCACAAAAGTCAACTCACAATGGGTAACAGACTTAAACCTAAGGCATGAAACCATAAGAATTCTAGAAGAAAGTGTTGGAAAAACACTAACACACATAGGCCTAGGCAAAGAATTTATGAAGAATATCCCAAAAGCAATCACAGCAACAACAAAAATAAATCAATGGGATCTGATAAAATTAAAAAGATTCTGCACAGCCGAGGAAACTATCACTAGAGTGAACAGACAACCTACAGAATGGTAAAAAATATTTGCATGCTATACATCTGATAAAGGGCTAACAACTAGAATCTATATAGAACTCAGGAAAATCATCAAGAAAAAATCAAACAACCCCATTAAAAAGTGGTCAAAGGACATGAATCCCCAGAATTTGAGAACAAGTTTAGGAAATACCATTACTGAAATGAAGGCTAGTAAATAGATTAAATAAACCAAATAAAGTAACTTTTCCTAAGCAAGAGCCTATGTGTGGAATTCAGGTAACCCTTAAATCAAGTACCTTGATGTGAAATGAATCCCAAGTCATATTCAAAAGTCCAAAAGGAAAGATGACCTACTTTATTGACATGGGAATAGGGCAGCATTTTACTTAAAGGCTAGAAAGGAGCTTGTGAATTAGAATTTATTCAACACAATCCAGGATATATGTTGTATAAGTGATCATTATGAGTGAGAGAGGATTGGAAAAGTAGAAGTATATAAAAAGAAGATCAATAGTGAAAACAGTCAAATTTACCCATTTAGTAAAAGTCTCATAAGAGACTATAATTATATAAGTAGATCTAAGATGATGGAGTACACAAGATCTGTATGGCATAACTAATTTTTCTGGATAGATATGTTGTAGAGAAAGATGCATCAGATGTCATTCATTACTACCATATCTCTTTGCTCTGATATGTGATTCCCAACACATTTATACTAGTCCAAGGCAAACAATGAAAAAGTAATTGAGCATCTTTTATTAGTAAGTAGACATTTCTGTTTACCGGTGCATTCTGAATCCCAAAATATGAGGGCCTCACCTTGAGCCTGACCTTTATCAAGGTACAGATATAAGACCCCCTGACAGAGGCTTCTCTCTCTCTCTCTCTCTGTCTTTCTCTCTCCCCCCACCCCCTTACTCCTATATCTTTCAATTAAAAACCATAAGTATTAAAGTTTAAGTAGCTTAAATCAAAATAAAATTTTTCTACAACTCAAATATTGTAGTGGTAATATGCAATAATAGTCCCAAACTGTACTAATTGGACATTCATGGCAAAGAAGACTAATTCATATGAGCATAAAAGGAGCTCATAAAATGGATATTGAAATAATAGAACTACAGAAAAGTAAATAAATTTTAAATTAACTTGTATTAAAATATTATTAAAATTGAGGCAAGCCCCATCATGCATTCTTAGCATTTAGTGAAGATATTTAATCAACTTCTTTGCATTTTTATAACCAAATTTACTATAGTCTAGTATGTGTTATTTTTTATTGTCAATAAATGTCAGAATACTAATAAGATGCCTTCTAGCTTTGTCTCTATTTAACCTTAGCTTAATAGAACTTGAATTCATATTAAATTAGCAAAGATATTTTATTTAAGCTAAACTTTATTTAAACTAAATTCAATTTAAACCTTAAACACATGATCATAATGTTAAGGGAAAATTGTGCTAGTGAGTGACTTTAATTAAGAAGGTTTATGAAAACAGTGTTTGCACCTTGAAAACAATGTCCAATCATAACACAGAAGTTATATTTATCTACTTATTCCCTAGTTAGGCCATGAGAAAGAAAAAAAAAGGAAAAAAAGAGAGAACTATATCTACATTCTTCTTATTTAATTGGTGGTTAAGTTTTCTAATCCAGTTTCCAAGACCCACACATCAGGATGCTTTGTTTCCAACTACAGAGGGAGAGCAATCAAGTCTTTCTAAGCTATAGAAGGAGGCATAGAATTGGGTGAGATGTTAGTTGGGGAGAAGCTAGAAATAAGGCCTGCCTGACGATACCCAAAGTCGAAGAAAGTCTGAATTAGACCAACAAAAACTGATGTGAAGAATAAATAAACATAAATATTCACAAATGCAAGTGCAAGTTGGAACTAAGTTCATCCTTGGAACAGGGAGAGAAGTCAACGGAAAGAGACACCTTTACAGTGTGCCATGAAAGACCCCAAAGACAGGAGTCTATGGGCAAGTTGTTAAATTTTTCTTAATATAAGTTTCTTCATCTGTTAAACAAAAGTGCAAGTAACAGCTACCTCTTGAAAATAAAAATTCTGTAAAAATTAAGTCAAATAATGTAAAAGATTTATCTGTGACTAGTACCTAAGTAGTCAGAAAAGGAGGGTTACTAATAAAAAAATGACCTATTTTAACTCCTGCCTAGCAGATGCAATATCTAAGTTATTTCAGTTAACATCTATAAAGGGATCAGTTGACCCTCAGTTAAGAACCAGAAACCATCAGAAGCAGCTGGAATGGGAAACTAGAGAGTTTGAAGATTAAGGTTGGTAGAGTCATAGACAGGAACCAAAAACAAATTGGAGGCATTGTCTCAGGCAGGCCCATGTTGACACTGAATGAAGGGCTAGTTAATAATTCTCCAGAGTCAAAATATATGAACTTGATTCTGCCACTTTTCTATAATGTCAACATCTACAAATAGCAAGAATTTTAAAGCATGACCCAGACCTGTATCTTGGCAGGAGTGCACTAAAAGAAATACTCTGGATTTAATGAGGACTTTCTATAGGCTTTTTAATTTGATTTCCTGACTTGCTACTTCTTAGTTTATTCTTGAGAAACACATTTATTTGCTATACTAATGGATCAATAAAGAAAATATCATTCACTTAAGCACATGCACATAAAACATAAGAGAGAATTAAAGAATTTCTGATGGAGTTTTGAGGTCTATAGAAAAGGCTTTGTCTCATCTGAGTGAGTCTTATAAAAGTTTTTTTTTCTGAAATATTGGTACTGAGATTTAAAATGTGAAAAAGTCCTACTATAGTGTTTGGGATATTGTTACAGAGGTATAAACATGAAACCTATTCATTTTCATCACGTAGTACACATTTATTAGTACCTGCTACAGATAACACTGCTAGAGTCTATAAGGAATTATATGACAACTATAGTTTCTCTAGAGACGCAAAACTTTTCCTATTATTCTTACAAGCCACAACCAAGAAATTGGTCTTCTGCTTTCCCTATTTATCATTTATTGATTTATCTTACAAAGGTAACAAAAATAGAAAATGTAAAATTAAGATAAGTAAAGCTTAAAACTATAAAAATGTTATTTAAATATGACAGTACAAGAGCAATAGAACAAATAATTTGTCACATTTGGATCTCAGAAGGTTTTGGGTGAAGTAGATGAAGACCTAAGAGTATGATTCTATTATAAAAAACTAGAAGGCAACTCTACAGACAGCAAGCCCCCACACCTCACTAGAGTGATACATGTTACTCAAGCTTACAATTAACCTTTGACATGCTGAACAGAGAAAACTATAGATAGTAACCTTCTTTTACATATATTTATAGAACTAACCCTGAATAAAGACATTACAAAATGCAATTTAATCTTCAGAGTCATATAAATTAAGGTAGATTTATTTCTCAGTATTTGATAGTCTAGAAATATCCTTGAGTTTCCAGCCCATGTAAACACTTAGAAAGCTTTAACCTAGTATCCATAATAATATATTTGAACTATCAGGATGTTAAAAAGAGATTGTCAAATATTTGCATTAGCTAAATGAAATTTAGCCCCAAAGGCAATTATATCCTAATTGACATTTTAATCTGTATGATAATTAGAATGTTAAAAAATAGTTTCTATAGAATCTGTAAATCAAATTTACATGTAAAAATTATATATTTTAGGGACATTTAGTTCATTGAAATGATGTATTCATATCTTTTAATTTATTTGTCTCTCTAGTGCTTATTTTTTAAAAAAATAACTAAATGTGAAAAAAAATCATATGATCAAAGTCTTTTTCAATATAGTAACCTGAGGGCCCACCTTATAATACTACTGATTTCTAACTTTATCAAATTTCAATAAATACCACTTTGACAACCACAAATACTATGTGCTTGGGGCAAAAGGTCTTTTACATTCAGGTTGTGAGAACACTGCCTGCTTTTCCTTTTTCTGAAGCACACAGTTCTCCAAAGCCGTAAGTAATGCAGGTGAACACACCAAACTCCCCAGAGGATAGCCAAAGATTATGCCCAATTTGTTGGCACACAGAAATTGTGGCTTTTTTTTTTTTTTTAGTATTTTGAATGCCTTTTTACTTTCTTAAGGAAACCATTCTTATCAGGTAGGTTTTCAATATCGTTGATGAGACCAACCTTATGGGCTCAAACTCTTCATGGCTTTGTTATTGTGCTGTTGCAGAGATGTAGAGTGATTAAAAGATTTCTATGTCCAAAGGGTCTACATGTGTGAGAGATGCTTCTGTAGTCTGAGTAAAGAAAGGAGAAGGAGGAGACAATTCAGATGACAATCTAATAGTCATGAATTTTCCATGCTTTCATGTTTTATTTTAACCCAAACCTTGATTTTTATGCTGTCCGGAACCAGTGGAATACCATTATATTTAATGTTCCCCCAAATGGAATGCAAAGCATTTTAAGGGTAGGGAATTTTGACTATTTGGTTTACATATGTAGCCAGAATTCTAAGAACAGTGCCTGGCACATAGATAATGCTCAATAAATATTTGTTGAATGGACAAATACATTTTTATTATAGTTTCCATAGTTGAATGATTTTTCTTCTGGCAAAATAGTAAACGTGAAGAAGATATGCCATTATATGAGTGAAATGTTATGATACCACCATGTACATAGGCATAGATTATGCTTCTCAACTCAGGTTTTCCTAAAAACACATAACCTTAATCACAAAGAGGTTCAGGTAGAAATGTGACTTAATACAAAAATGTCATCATACTAGAAAACAATTTTGAATTGTCAAAGGCTTCAAACACTTAATCAAAATTGGATCACAAGTTACTGTGAAATAGTAGTCATTCACTTAACCAGAGTGACAATCAAGATATTTCAAAAGCAAATGCAGAAAGTTACATGGATGTTAAAAACAAAACAAAACAAACAAAAGTCTTCACTCTTTCTTAGCTCAGTTTTCCTAAGTAATAAAAAACCTAATAAAGACAACATGAAGCACAGGAAATTATCTTGATAAAAAGACAACATTTTTATTTCCTAGGCCAGCTACCAAAAGGTAAAAACAAACAAAGAAACAAAATCCTCCTGCATTGATTGCTTCTCCTTATGTGAAGGCTGTTTCAATAACCTGGAAGTCCAACCTGATAAAAAGGTACTTGAAATGCAATTAGACACTGAAAAGTATGTTCCCAAGGTTATGAGTGTACATCACATTATAGAAGAAATAAAAAATTAAACTAGTTCCTTGAGCAAGGGAATGCATGGCTTTTCGAAAACGTAAAAGCATGTGAAATTTTTAGGTAATGTGGAACAATTCAGACACCTCAAAAAAAGCAAACAGTGCAAAATCAAGTTATACTGGAGAAAAACGTTGCTTTCCTAGGCCTTCAGTACAAACATTTTTAGTGTCAGGCCACAATAGCAAAGTCAGAACTGGGGGGAAAAAAAGACTACAGGAGCTATAGAGATAATGCTGCTGTCATAATAATAATAAAAATAAAATAATATCTGGAGAACAGTGACTTTTGAACAATGTTTCCTAACTTCTACTGTTCGATGTATCCATGAGGAAGAGAAAAAACTAGAAAAAAGTATAACCTGGGAAAATACGGCATAAAACACTATGTGGTGTGAAAGCTGAGAGTGGTAAAACTGAGTTTACTTTCTCTGCTGTAGTTAATGCAGCACAGAATAACCTAGACTGATTGAGAGATTTGTAAATCAATGCACTTTATTAATTATTAGTGTCTCTGCTTTTCAGTTCAGCAGCAAATATGTGTATTACAAGAAAATTCATACTTTTTTTTCTGCTTTAGCTCCTTCATAGAAGTTGTATACCTAGAGTCCTAAAGAGATTCAATTATTTATGCAACCAAATTTTCCACTTCAATATCGTGAATTGGTTGAGCCAGACCCAGGCTAACTGTTCAATAAAAAAAATATAGCTGAATAAACAGTGAAAAAAAAAAGAATTGATATACCTCTAAGCTTGGAATTGTCTTGACTATTAATTTCACATCAGAGCCTCATAAGAACACTGAGAAAAGTTGAGAGAGATGTGCAGTTTTCTGGAAAATCTTCAATGTGGGTGATGAAAGGGGTTTTAGAATTTAGCTAGTTTCCCAGAGTAAAGAGACATTTCAGAAAGAGGAATCACAAGAAGGATGGAGTTGGCGCTAAGAGGAGTGTGTCAGAGATGTGAAGTTGATGATTTGACTCTAGCATAACACCCACTCTGGGGGACAGTGGGATCACTTTCCAAGCAAGCTGATATTAACAATGGATTACTTCTCCCTCCCATGCCTGGATTATGATTTTTCCATAAGATTTTCTTCTTGATATTCTCATCTCTCTCAATGGGTGTATCTACCCTAATAACTTCAACCATTCCCCTTTTCATAGCTTCCTGAATCATTATACAGTGGTTCTGATTTAAACAGAGGTACTTCTGAATCTAGACCTACCAACTTAGTAAAAAGGACACGTTTCAAGTTAATAAAACTCTCTTATCTGTAAAATGGGCATAATATTGGCCACACTTTAAGTTTATTGTAAGGATTAAATAAGATAGTATATTTTAAAGTGCTTAAAATGTCAGCTATAGGGAGTACTCAATAAATATTGTAAATTGTAATGATTATTCCTATGCAAATTTGATCTTATATTTCCATTTGAATCAACGCAGTGATTCATCCCTTTATTACTTTAAGCACAATGTCTGCAATTGCTTTTCCTTTTTAGTAGTGTCCTTTTTTTCTTCTCCATGGTTATTATTTTAACAATAGAAAATTTAGAAATGGGAAAGAAGGCATCACTAATCTTATTACATAATTTTCTATGCATGTTTCACATAGTTAATCTCACTATATCCTTTCCTATACATGTTTCATATACTTCAGTTTTTATTATAAATTATATAACCTGAATTCTTACTTAGCAACTTAATTATGGTATTTTCCTCATTATTAAATAACTACATAAACATTGTTTTAATGGTTTTATAGTATTGTTTTACATGAACAGGATAGAATTTATTTAATGACTTATTCTGTTTTTATCATTTAAAGAGTATTGCAGTAATTGTGTGTAAGAATTTTTCTGTGTCTGGGTATTGTGTGAACCTCTCCCCCGCTTAATATATTATAAATTCCTTAAATGGATATTTCTGAGACAAATAGAATGAACTTATTTTATACATTATACATTTTTAATAAATTACTTTCATGAAATTTTGCAGCAAAATCCACTCTCAGCAGCCATTTCCATTTTACTTTACTCTCACATGTACTGGGTGGCAGTTTTTAAAAACCGGGAATAATTTAATAGTGATTAAACTGCTTCGTATTTCAAATCCCTCACTTCAGTCCAGCTTACCATCACTAGATTACTAGATTAGCATTCATTAATCACTTATTTTATAAGGTAATTTCTATATAAAACATTCAATAACTCTTATCACCCTCCAATTGAAGGTCCAACTCTTTATCTTAGAATCAAATACTCTCACAGTCTGATCATACTATTTATCCACTTATAACTTATCCATTTATTTCTCCATCTAAATATTGTAATTTTATATTTCTTTGGGACTGACCTTCAAGACCCATTCTATATACTCTGAGGAATCCCTTATTTATATCAACTTTCTGCTGATTTCCAGTTCTTATACTTAGCTTTTTTTAAAATATAGGAGATATGTTTATTATGTGTTCACAAAATGACAGTTTGAAAAATCTCAGTGTTAACAGTGGTTATCTCCAGTGGTTACGTTATGTATTTTCTGAATATTCAAAAGAAACATGTATTACATCTGTGATGAGGGAAATATATAATAAATATTATTTCTCACACCTGAAAAATGACAAAAAAGATGAGAAATGACTGTTGATTTTTTTCTCTGTGAAATCACGGTTTCTTTGTTGGTATCTGTAGATACCAATACAATATATCGCTTTTCTTTACAATTAACCAAAACAGGTGGAAATTTTTACTCATTCTTACGTCTTCACAGTACTTATCTCCCTGGTGCCTTATATTATCTGAAGGCTCTATTAAGACTAATTAATCTGTATTTTTAAACCTGTATATAGAGCTTTTGCTTTCCTAAAGTTTTTTTTTTTCTTTATCTACCTTTCAAGTTATACTCACAGGTTTTGGTGCAGGATGTTAGAAATATAAATATGTGCCCACTGTGGCTTTTGTGTTTTCTTTTCTTAAGCACCTGCAAGTTATTGTAACACATGTTTTATGTAATGTTTAAACATTATGCTTATAAAATAGCATATTTTCAAGAGAAACCTAAGATCTCAAACAATTAGCTGACTTCCTGATAGCACCACTTGAATGTTTCAAAGGCACCATAATCGTAACATATTCAAAATAGAACTGACTAAAGCATGTTTTTTTCCACATTCTTTTCCATTTCTGAACCACCCACACAGTTGCTCAGGTCAAAAACACTCTTTATCAAATCCACTATCTAAACTACCAGCAAGCCTTTTGTCTCTGCCTGCACAATGTATGTGAAGTCTTAACATGTTTCACCATGCTCACTGTGGCCACCTACTCCAAGCCACTTACTTCCCTCTTTGGATAATGCTGCAGCCTTTTAACACATCTTCCTAATCCTATGCTTAACTCTCTCCCTCCTATTTCCATATCAGCCAGATTCACAGACAAGCTTAAAGAAACATCAAGCTAAAGCTCATCATTTTTATAAGCATGTTTTTCACTAGTTCGGTTTGTACTATAAATAAAAATATTATATTCTTCCTTCTTAAAATTTATCATTAAAATATTATTGATATTTTAATACCAGGCACAGAACAATAAATGCTGCATGATTCATTCATATGTGGAATCTAAGAAACTTGATCTCAGAAATAGAGGGTAGGATGGTGGTTACCAGAGCTGGGCCAGTTGTGGGAGAGAGGTGGCAGTTGGGGAGATGTTGGTTAAAGAATACAAAATTACAGATAGGAGGAATAAATTTAAGAGATCTACTGTATTGCATAGTGACTGTAGTTAATGATGACATTGTATTCTTGAAAAATGCTGAGAGAGTGAATGTGTAGTGTTCTTACCACAAAAATGATAACTATGTAAATGCATATGTTAATTAGCTAGATTTAACCATTTCACAATGTATTTATACTTTAAAACATCATATTGTACATGATAAATACATACTATTTTATCTGTCCATTTAAATAAATGAATAAGTAAATAATTTTGAAGAAAAGATTATTATACCATCATTTCCCAAAGTGAAACTTTTGGTGGCTTTCTATTGCCCATGGAATAAATGCAACATCTTTATCATGATATATTAGGCCTTGTACTGTCTGGCCATGCTCCATCTTGTGCTACTGTCTCCCTCAAACACCATACTCCAAATACATTAGCCACCTCTCAAGACCTCAAAAGTGCCAAGTTTGTTTCTTGCTTCAGGACTTCTACACATACTGTTTCTACATGAAAAATCCAAGTCAGCCTCTCTTTTGATTTTGAATTGTATAAAATATTTGTTTTTGTAAACAAAATGTGGCTGTATGCTAGCTCTACCTAACAGAAGGTATTAGAGGGGATTCAAGATCTCTGGACTGATCAAGGAAAAGATATAACTATTGCAGAGATGCAGAGGCAGTAGCACACACAAGTTTTATTTGGGTGACACTGTGACAAGTTTGCATGCAAAGGAGGCCACTCTCAACATAAGACTGTCCAGAGGTTATGGTGTGGAGAAGGGGGGATACCATTCGGGAGAAGAGAAGGGCAAGGAAATTCTTAGTGGAGAAGGGAACACTGAAAGAGGGTTTAAAGTGTCTAGAGGATGTTGTTCATAGTACAGTGGGGAGTCTCTGGGTTAGAGAATTCTGAAGGGGAAGAGTAATTTGGGTCTACAAGTCCCAGGGTTTGACAACCTGGTAAGCAGCATTTGGGCACTGTTTCTCTAAATATACAAATAAGTTAATCTCTACATGGTAGAAAGTCTGCTATTTTGGGCTATGTTTAAAAAAACATATATTACACAACTGTTAAATCAATTGTCAGTTATACAATAATGTACATTTTCACTTACTAATTTATTTGTCTCCTTTTATTTGCAATGAGATATATCATCTCATTAATGATTTATAGGGTTATTCTAACTTGCATATGAGATAGCTTGTTGTTGCTTAAAACCTTTCATTTGTCATATCTCTATACAACTGGTACTCTTATTTAAGTTTATTTTAACTTAGTACATTTTAGAAAGAAACTATCACTATGGTCATAATGTATAGCTACTAGTTATATTTTTCTAATATGTATAACCTAAACTAGATTTAGTATAAATTAAATATTTACTTTTGTTTGTGGTTTTAAGTTTAACAACTTCAGAAGGATAAATGCTGCAAACTTACCAAAAAATCATTTTAAATTTAAACTATTTAAATTTTTTATATTTATTGATTCTGTTAATTTTGAATGATGCATCTTAAATGTTATTGTGGTTTTATATATATATGTATATATATTAAAAAACATGAACTATACCATTTTAGCTATTTGTAAGTGTACAATTCAGTAACATTAATTACATTCATAATGTTGCACAACCATCATCACCATCTATTTCCAAAACTTTTCATCACCCCAGCCAGAAACTCTATATCTGCTAAGCAATAACAACTCCCCACAGTCCCTAGTAACCTACTGTGATTTTTAGGAGGAAATTTTCAATCTTCCACCTTTGCGTTTGATATTACCTTTGGATTTTTTATAAATGCTCTTTATTATGTTGAAGAAGTTGTCTTTTCTTCCCAGTTTTCTGAGTATTTTCATCATGAAAGGGTGTTGGAGTTTGTCAAATGCTTTTTATATGTCAATTAAGATGATCATGTGGTATATTATATCGATTGTCTTTCTTATATTGGGCTACCCTTGAAATCCTTGGATAAATTTCAGTTGGTCGTTGTTAATGCTGGTTTGATAACATTTTGTTGAAGATTTTTGCATCTTTAATAAGTATTTTTGCATTTTTCATAAGGATCTTTATGTATTTTTCTTTTCTTATGGTGACTTTATCTGGCTTTAGTATCAGGGTAATGCTGGTCTCAAAGAATGAGTTAGAAAGTGTTCTTTTCTCTTCTATCTTTTAGAAGAGTTTGGGACAGATTGGTGTTTATTCTTTTTAAATATTTGGTATAATTCACCAGTGACAACATTTGGTCCTGCACTTTTCTTTGTTAGGAGGTTTTTGATTACTGATGCAATCTTTCAATTGTTGAGGACCTCCTGAGATTTTCCATTATTTCTTAAGTAACTTTAGGTAACTTGTGTGTTTCCAGAATTTGTCTACTTCATCTACGTTATCTATTTTTTGGAATACAATTGCTCACAGTATGTTCTCATACTCCTCTATCTTTGTATAAGATCAGTAGTAATGTCCCCACTTTCATCTCTCATTTTAACTATTTGTCTTTTCTCTTTTTTCTTCATCAGTCAAACTAAAGGATTGTCTTTTTTATCTTTTCAAAGAACCACTTTTTCCTTTTGTTGATTCTCCCTGTTGTTCTTCTATTCCCTATTTTATTTATCTGTGCTGTAATCTTTATCATTTCCTTCCTTCTGCACTCTTTGACATGATTTTCTCTTCCTTTCTTAATTCCTCAAGGTAAAAATTTAGGTTATTGATTTGAGATCTTTCTTACTTTTTAATGTAAGGTTTACAGCTATAAATTCCCTTCTGAGAACTGCTT
Source organism: Daubentonia madagascariensis (assembly GCA_023783475.1). Taxonomy (NCBI): domain Eukaryota; kingdom Metazoa; phylum Chordata; class Mammalia; order Primates; family Daubentoniidae; genus Daubentonia; species Daubentonia madagascariensis. The sequence continues at coordinate 20,515,144 of JAKFHU010000726.1, read as the reverse complement.
TGCTACATCACATAACTTTTGATTGTCTTTTTTTTCCCATCAATCTCCAATTATTTTCTAATTTTCCTTATGATTTCTTCTTTGACCCATTGGTTGTTTAAGAGTGTGTTGTTTAATATACACACATTTGTAAATTTTCCAATTTTCCTTCTGTTGTTGATTTCTAGATTCATTCTACTATAGATAGATACTTTGCACAATTTTACCTTTTTAAAATTTTTGTTGAGTTTTGTTTGTAACCTAACCTATGGTATGTCCTGGAAAATACGCCATGTGTACTGGAGAAGAATGTGTATTCCTCTGTTGTTGGGCGGAATGTTCTCTATATGTCTGTTAGGTCTGATTGGTTTACAGTATTGTTCAAGTCTACTCTTTCCTTATTGATCTTCTGTCTATATGTGCTAGTCATTATTGAAAGCAGGGTATTAAAGTTTGTTTGGTTGTATATACCTTTGCCTGTTTTCCGGAGTTCTGACTTGATTCTGACAATTTTTTTGAAGTTTTTGTGGGGGAATGTGAACTTGGAGCTGCCTATTTTGACATTTTGAACTCTGCTTGGAGCTGCCTATTTTGATATTTTGATGAGTGGACAATTATCACTCATCTATAATTGTTTTCCACAGTTTTTCTATGTATGACCTAAGAGCTTCTTGAGTATGACCAGTGAAACATACATCACACTTAATAAAACAAAAAGTTATACCATATGCTGAAAATTCAAGTAGGGACACTCCACATTACAGAAAAACTACTGCAATTCAAGTGTTTTACCCTTGTTAATCCTTTTCAAATATAAACCTATTTTGCCTTTGAAGAAAAATACTTTGTATGTGATTAACACAAATGAAGAAAGTAAGAAAATTTACCATATATTTAACTTTGTAATGGATGGCTATAAAATTTTGGGTAAGGGATGTTATTGATATTTAGTAAATTGGAGTCAGGATAGATGAGAAATATTCTAAGAAGTAAAGATTTTGGGGTAGTGTGTTTAGAGGAATAATTAATACCAAATAGGTGATTAATAATCATAATTCTCAAATTCTCCTAGTCTCATGACTAGTAGTTAAGTGAAAATGAGTTAGGAAAAACTGATGAGTTCAATATGATACAGTTCCCAATAAGATTTCTTAGAAAAAATTTTTTTAAAACATGTAAATTTTATAAATATTTTGGACCCAAAAGTTTGAGTGACCATATATATTGGAAAATCTCAATGAAAGTGTTTGTGATAATTTCCTATACTATAATAAGCTTTCTTTGAAGAAGCATCTGTTACATAAATGAACCAGAAATGGTCTCTGCTTATTGGCCCCTAGGTTACTTCACGACAGGATAAAACTCCTTAGCTGAAAAGCCTGCTGCAGCCAAACTCAAATTTTTATACATACAATTGTATATACATGGAAGGATTCCCAGGACACAGCAAGTACTCAATGAATATTTTTGAATCAATAGTGATCCAATATCAAATATGTGTGTGTGTTTGTGTGTGTGTGTGTGTGTGTGTGTGAAGTCTTTAAGACAAAGAATAAATCATTAAAATTAAGGGGAGTGGGCAGCTAGTTTGGGAAAGAAACCTCCCAGGGGCTCTTCCTTTAACTAAAATCAAAGCTTATTGGCAGCAATCTATTTTGCAATGGCCATCAACTCTGCATGTGGCCAGATGCAATTTTATGTATTAAAGACACCTATTGTAAGTCTGCCACATCTAGCCACCAGCAGCTTTTGTATAATTATAAAAGGTGTTTCCAGCCCACTGCTTCTCTTAAGCTTTCCATAATTACCTCAATCCTCATTGATCGTGTCTTATTGAACAGAATCCTATCACACTGCTTTGTCTCACTTTTGTTGTTATTTATCTGAATTATATGTCTTGCCAACACAGGATCTATAGTATTTTTGTTCATTTAATCCCCAGAGACTAGAATTTTGTCCATCAAAAAGTAGCTTCAAATTATTTGGGAAAAGAAGGTTGGGGTTAGAAGAAATATAATAAAAAATATATTTTAAAAATATTTTATTCCAAAAACAAGGAACAATAAATTCATAGAAGAAAGAAAAGTAGAAGTCACATTGTGCTTTTGAAAAGATGTTTTTTCTGGCAAAAGTCTTATGCAAGACACTAGAAACATGGTCAATGACTAAAAAGACCCTGCCATGAAAGTAATATTCACATTAAACTTAAATAGAAAGGAGGGGAAATATTCTGTGAATTTTACGTACAAGTGGATTATATTTAATAAAAATAAATAGATTCATTAACATGAAATCAATTGTATAGTAACGATTGTTGGATTCAAAACAAAATCAGAAGAAGGAGCATTAGGGTTAAGTTGCTTGTCCTTGGTTTTTGTTTCCATGTGTAGCAGTATGGCCTCTTACAGGCAAAAATAGAAAATGTAATGAGCATGTAACCATAGAAACCGTACATGGCAGTTAAGGGAAAATGCACTTAAGATGTAAAAACACTAAGTGAATATACAGTGCGTAACAAAAACATATTCATAGTCGTCAAACTGAAGTATGGATATGAATATTGTTCACAATAGTCTTTGACAGTAATTCTAATGCTTAAGGAGATACCTGCTAAGGACATAAAATTTAGCAGATAGCTCCAAAAATAAAAGGAGAAAAAAATCTCTTTACTGATAATTATAGTCTTTGGGTAAGCTAGTAAGAGTTTAATGGAAATTATATAGATCTTACTCAAGTTAAATTTCATTTAAAGGTATATTACAGTCTTTAATCAATAATCAAAGAGTATTTATTGATTACATAAGAGTTACAATAAAAAACTAGAATTGTACTTTATTTTCTAGAGGAAACACATGAGAATATTTCATCCTCCAACTAAATTTACAGATACCTGAACATTATGAACAAGACTAGTGATAAGATTAGGGGATTACACAAAAGTTCAAGGATAGAGAATTGATTCTGTTACAGGATAAAGAGTACTAAATATAGTATTTTGTATAATACTATACTAAAAGTCATTAGTACACTTATACACTACATTTTTCCATTGTAGACTTTATTAGAATAATATTTAAATAAAAATCAAAGCAGTCTTTTGTTTACAGTCTTTCTCTCCAACCAGACAGTAAACTCCATGGAAGTAGAAATCACAAGTCTTCATCATTATATCCTCAGTGACTAACACTGTGCCTTGCGCAGAGTAGGCACTCCAGGTATTTGCTGAATGATTTAAAGAAGAAACATAAGAAAATCAACAAAGTGGTTAGGATTGGGTGAAGAGAAATTGTAAACTGGGGATAAAGAAGATAAGAGATGAAACTAAAGATATTAGAAATTCATTAAAGTTTTGCAGTCAAGGAAGAACAGCACCCATTCTCAAAAAGTGATGTCAGCTTCTCTACACCCACAGTTTTCATAAAAAATTTAGAGAATTTTGAAGCAGCTCTAAGGAAGATGCTATGAGTAAGAACACTTTTGGACATATGAAACTATCTAGATATGTGTGTATGAGAAGCCTCTCAACTTTTTAACTAATTGTATTGCTAAAGGAACCACAGCCTGTGACTGCTCCCAAACATCCTAAGTCCTAAAACTGCACCAGCAGGAAACAAATTGAAAGCTCTACAGCCCCTAAGAAGTGCAGACTCTCCAATGGACATAAGGGACAAATGACAACCTCTCTTAGAGTATAAAGCAAGGCCAGGGAGGACAATAGACAATATACAAGAGAACCCACCTTCTACCAATGGAATGCAGACACAGTGGCCATTAGATCTGGTGACTGAGGCTGTTATTTCACTTCTGAAGCAGACAGGACAGATAGATTTTGTAAATTTTGTTCAGTGGGATTTGTTTATTGCTATGGGCCAGTAATTATTGTCTGTTTTTATTCTTTACATTTCTCAATGGCAGTTTTATGGCAGTTATCCTGTTTTTACACAGTTATTCTAAGATGGATATATGTTGATTGCAGGTAAAGGCCAGTAGATAACTTATCTCTTATTTATAGTGGGTCAGACCATGAGGAGCAATATCCTGACATAATGGAAAGAATGATACTTCATTCCTGGACTTTGAACTGGATACAGTAATTATGGTCTTTGGGATTGCTCCTTGAAGGAGGGGTGAGTAGATTCTGTGTGTAGGAAGAGGGGTACATATACATCAGGCTGGTCACAGTACTCTGCTTTAGAAGAGATGGTTTGATACTCATTCTTCACTTCTTCAATAGTAGTTTTGGCTAATGATATAGACAACCAGCTAAAGAGTATGTTTTCAGCCTCCCTTACAGATATGTCCACATTTCTATGCTTTGGACGGCAGAATGGGACTGAATCTAATGTAAGGAAATGCCTAGCCACGTCGTTAAAGTTAGAGTGCTCTGCATTTCCTTCCTTAGCTATGTGAAGTTTTCAATAGACTAATTTACCTCTCAGAACTTACTGAGTGTGGAGTGATGAGTGTGATCAGTAATTAACTCAACATAAATTTCTATTAATTTTACCAAAACTATATCAGCTTTAAAAATACTAAAACATAGCTTAGTGTACATGGAGGGCACTACTCTACTCTTCCCACTGATAGACTTCAGACACTATGGCAGGTGCTGAAGCTGCCATCTTATATACAGGATGGATGTGTAGAGAAAGAGGAAGAGGAGGAAGAGAAGGAGGCCCAGTTGCTGTGGAGGCTACCATATTATCAGCCCTGAATTTCTGTTATTCTAGTTTCTGTTACAGAAGCTCAACCAGGATTTTGATTATTGAAGTAACAATGGACAGTTTTTATAATTTCCCTTTCAGTTTCTTCATATCTAAAATGGAGATAATTGTAGTTACCTCTTAGGATTAATCATTAATGTGATGATTATTTAATTGTTAATGTGAGAATCAAATAAGATCATGAATTGAAAGCACTTAATATGGTCTCTGGTACATGGCAAGGATCAAAAAAGTGGTAACTATTATAACAAGTTTAGTTGTACCTTAACTCCTTGGTATACAGGAATAACCCACAATTGAGTGACACTCTACTCCATACCTGGCCCTCCTCACACACTGAACTATGTTTTTCGTATTTTTAAAGCTGATATGTTTTTGGTAAAATTAATAGAAATTTATGTTGAGTTAATTACTGATCACACTTATCACTCCACATCAGTAAGTTCTGAGATGTAAATTATGCTATTGAAAACTTCACATAGCTAAATTATTCAATGGACCCACTTTCAGACTGTAAGCAAAGTAATGCAGTTTTTCCCTTTTTGTAGGTTGATTTTGTTTGTAGAAGAATATTTTGATCTATGTTGTGGTAAAATATCCAAAAATAAATTATTTTGCTATGTAAACCAAAAGTAATTATCTCGTTTAAAATTGGCAGCAGTTAAAATTTTCACTTATGTAGATCATCATATCTCCATACTGGGGATCTTCCTTCTTCCTATATTCACCATTTTCAAAGTTTTGGATCTATTGGGCCTAAGAGGCTCTAATAGCCATGACATATTTTAATAGACTATTACATTAATATATAATAAGAACAAGATCAGACGATTATTTTGAAGGAAAACCTCACTAATGCTTTCTGATAATAAATATCACTTAATGTCTTTATTAAAAAAAACTCTTACCCACCATAAAGCTCAACACGTAACCTTTCAAGAATCAACTTAAGTATTGTGACAGCTTAACATTATATTGGCCACTGCTAAATTAATTGGTATTGCTAGATATCAAATTGGTCATTGACAAAACTTGCCATCTGGGTGACAGGATGACTGATTTATTAGAAACAAGGGTTGGCTTCTATTCTAAGATTCTATATATAACTACAAATATTTATTTTCTTAAAAATATGGGAAGAACTGAAATGCTTATTCTGGTTCTTCTATTTGACTATACGGTTCACAGCAAGTTATTTAACTGCTCAACATCTCACTTTCCTTACCTACAAAATGGAAAAATAATATTATTATAATATATGTTATATATAGTATATTATAATAATAATAATATTTCCCTTTTATAGGTAAACTTCCAGTAATAAGTTTTACTATCAAATTGATATTATAAATATTAAAAATGAGAATACATATATAGTGCTTACTGCAAGCCTGGAAAAGTAAGTCTCATTTTAGCACATATAATAACTTTTTATATTGAAATAATTATAGATCTACAGGAAGTTTGAAAGAAATGTGGATCCTCTTCTCTTTGGATCCTACTTTTAAGGTTTTTACCACTAATTGCACAAAAGTCACAGTCTCCACTATGTAATTGAATAAAAACAAAGTCTGTATCCTTTTTGGTTTTTTTGTTTGTTTGTTTGTTTGTTTTCCTTTTATTTCAGAATATTAAGGGGGTACAACACTTTGGTGATATATATTGCCCATGCGCTGCCCATGTCAGAGCTACAATTGTGGACATCCCCCAAACTGTGCGCCCCACACCCATTCAGTGAGAGTTTTCCCATCCCCTCCACCCACCTCCCGACTGCCCGCTCCCTGATGAATATTATTGCCGTGTGTGACATAAGTGTTGATCAGTTAGTACCAATTTGATTGTGAGTATTAGTGGTGCTTGTTTTTCCATTCTTGTGATACTTCACTTCGAAGAATGGGCTCTAGCTCCATCCAGGATAATACCAGATGTGTTAATTCACTGTTGCTAACTTTTATTGCTGAGTAATACTCCATGGTATACATGTACCACATTTTATTAATCCACTTGTGTATTGATGGGCACCTAGGTTGTTGCCACATCTTTGCAATTGTGAATTGTGCTGCTATAAACATTCGAGTGCAGATGTCTTTATTATAGAACATCTTTTCTTCCTTTGGGTAAATACCCAGTAGTGGGATCGCTGAATCAAATGGTAGTTCTACTTTTAGTTCTTTGAGGTATCTCCATATTACTTTCCATAGAGGTTGTACTAATTTGCAGTCCCACCAGCAGTGTATGAGTGTTCCTATCTGTCCACATCCCCGCCAACATTTGTTGTTTTGGGACTTTTTGATATGAGCCAATCTCACTGGAGTTAAGTGATATCTCATTGTGGTTTTGATTTGCATTTCCCTGATGATTAGAGAAGTTGAGCACTTTTTTATATGTTTGCTGGCCATTATTCTGTCTTCTTTGGAAAAGTTTCTGTTCATGTCCTTTGCCCATATTTTAATGGGGTTGTTTGATTTTTTCTTGTTGATTTTCCTAAGTTCTGTGTAGATTCTTGTTATCAGCCCTTTATCAGAGGTGTAGCATGCAAATATTTTCTCCCATTCTGTAGGTTGTCTGTTCACTCTGGCAATAGTTTCCTTGGCTGTGCAGAAGCTTTTTAATTTGATCAGTTCTCATTTATTTATTTTTGTTGCTGCTGTGATTGCTTTGGGAGTCTTCTTCATAAATTCTTTGCCTAGGCCAATGTCCATAAGAGTTTTTCCAATGTTTTCTTCTAGAATTCTTATGGTTGCACATCTTAGATTTAAATCTGTTATCCATGTGAGTTGATTTTTGTGAGAGGTGAGAGGTGTGGATCTAGTTTCAGTCTTCTACGTGTGGCCATCCAGTTTTCCCAGCACCATTTATTGAATAGGGAATCTTTTCCCCAGTATATGTGTTTGTGGAATTTGTCAAAGATCAGATGACAGTATGAGGATGGTTTTATATTTGGCTTCTCAGTCCTGTTCCATTGGTCTGTGTCTCTGTTCTTGTGCCAGTACCATGCTGTTTTGGTTACTATAGCTTTGCGGTTTAGTTTGAGGTCTGGTAGATTGATGCCTCCCAATTTGTTCTTTTTGCTTAAGATTGCTTTGGCTAGACGGGGTCTTCTCTGGTTCCACACGAAGCATAGAATTATTTTATCTAGATCGGCAAAAAATGATGTTGGTATTTTGATAGGGACTGTATTGATTCTGTAAATCACTTTAGGTAGCAAAGACATTTTTACATGTTGGTTCTGCCTATCCAAAAGCATGGCAGGGTTTTCCACCTGTTTACATCCTCTGCAATTTCTTCTCTCAGTGTTTCGTAATTCTTTCTATATAGGTCTTTGACCTCCTTAGTTAGATATGTTCCTAAATATTTAATTTTCTTTGGTGCTATTGTGAAAGCTATTGCATCTTTAATTTGTTTCTGGGCTCGACTGTTTCTGGCATATATGAAGGCTATTGATTTGTGTGCATTGATTTTGTATCCTGACACTTTGCTGAATTCATTTATCAATTCCAGTAATCTCTTGGTTGAATCTTTGGGGTTTTCTAGATATAATATCATATTTTCGTGAAGAGTGAAAGTTTGACCTTTTCTGCCCCCATTTGGGCACCCCTGATTCCTCTCTCTTGTCTGATTGCTCTGGCAAGGACTTCCAGTCCCATGTTGAATAGAAGTGCAGATAGTGGGCAACCTTGTCTGGTTCCAGTTTTAAGGGAGAATGCTTTAAATTTTTCCCCATTCAGTATGATATTGGCTGTGGGTTTATCGTATATGGCTTTAATAATTTTGAAGTATGAGCCGTCTATGCCTATATTGTTAAGAGTTCTTATCATAAAAGGGTGCTGGATTTTGTCAAAAGCATTTTCTGCATCTATTGAAAGGATCATATAATCTTTGTTCTTGCTTTTATTTATATGGTGAATTACATTTATAGATTTGCATATGTTGAACCATCTCTGCATCTCGGGGATGAAGCCCACCTGATTGTGATGAATTATTTTTTTGATATGTACATTTGCATTCGGTTTGCTAGGATTTTATTGAGAATTTCTGCATCTATATTCATAAGGAATATTGGTCTGTAATTTTCTTTTCTTGTTGTGTCCTTTCCCGGCTTTGGTATCAAGGTGATATTGGCTTCGTAGAATGAGTTTGGGAAGATTCCATCCTTCTCGATATTTTCGAATAATTTCTGCAGTATAGGCACCAGTTCTTCTTTGTAGGCTTGGTAGAATCCAGATGTGAACCCATCTGGTCCAGGACTTTTTTTTGTTGTAAGATTTTTTATTACTGCTTCAGTTTCGGTGCTTGATATTAAAAGTCTGTATCCTTTTTGGAAGAAGTTTTCTCCAACTCATTTGCTGCTAAAAGGAGAAGAGCAAGAGGAAGAGGAAGAAGAATAAGAAGAAGAGTAAGTTCCAAGCACCCTTTACCCAGCCTCCTTCTATGTTAATATCCTGAATAATAATAGTACATTATTAATGTCATTATGTTGACATTAGTGTAATCCATAGATGTTATCCAGATTCTTCCCCTTACAGATATACTCATTTGTGTTTGTGTGTGTGTAGCTCTATGAAATTTTATCACATGTGCAGCTTCCTGTAACCATCAACAAAATCAAGATACTTAGCTCTACCATCACCATAGGCTCCTTCATGCTATGTGTATTAGGGTTATCCAGAGAAACAGAAGCAACAGGATATAGATGCAGATGATACAGATGATGGAGACAGAGATAGAGATAGAGATGAGGAGACTTATTATGGGAACTGGCTCATACTATAATGGAGGCTGAGAAATCTCGTGATATGTCATCTGTAGTCTGGAGAACCAGGAAAGACGGTGGTGGTATAATTCAGAGTCCAAAGGCCTGAGATGATTCTTGGTTTAGAACAGAGTTGCCACTGGTACAAGTCCCACAGTCTGAAGGCTCAAAAAACACGGCAGGGGAAGATGAATAGATGAATGTCCCAGGTGAAGAAGAGAGAGAGAGAATTTGCCTTTCCTCCAAATTTTTGTTCTATTGTGGTCCTTAACAGGCTGGATGATGTGTATCCACATTGGTGAGGGCAGATCTTTTTTACTCACTCTACTGATTCAAATGTTAATTTCTTCTAAAGAAACACTCACACACACATCCAGAAATAATGTTTTACTAGCTATCTGGGCATCCCTTAGCCCAGCCAAATTGATGGATATAATTAACCACTACACTACACCTTTATTGCTATACTGCCTCCTCAGCCCTCCCATCCTTAACTCCTGGCAAGCAATGATCTGTTCTTTATCTTAAAATTTTTATTTCATATTTTAATGTAATGTGAATAATAGAATAAGAATAGCTTCATGCGAATTGTCCCTTTAAGGAATAGTTATGTTTCAAAAAATATTACAATAGTTCCTCATGGTATAATATAGCTGAAACACTTATGTTTCCATCTTTATGTGTCTGATCATTTCATTAAAAGTTATTTTTCATAACTAACAAAAACAAAAAAAATTAAGCATGAAATGACGTTTATCGAGGAAGGACAAGATAGATTGACAGAACAAGAACAAGATATAGCTTTACAGAGTAAGAGCAGCATACATTCACCATAGGACAGCGAATGGACCCTTTTGTTATAACAAAAGGGCCCAAAAATATTTTTTTAAAGTGCATGAATTAAAGGACCTTGTATTTTAGCATTTTATATTTAGTTCCCACTATTTACTAGGTTCTTTACTAGGACTTTAGAGTCCTGGCTTATAAAATAATTTTTTTATTAAAAATCATGGCTGAAGACTCTTAGCTAATTTCCAAAGCAGAAAAAAGTGTCTGCTTTAACATATTTTATTTTAATGCTGATTGTTTAATTAAGAGAAAATATAACTAACATATATTGGGTTCCAATGATGTATTAATGTACAATGTCCAATGTTAAGAAGCATTTTATACATTTTTTGTTTACTGTTTATAACAACTCTGAAAGAGACATATTACCATCCCAATCTAAGATTCATCATGATGAATCTAAGTCTCAAGTCAATTAAATACTCTTTCCCTTTTATCTCCCAGGTAACATATTAGTATAAATCTTAATAGTTGTACAATATCTCCTTTATAATCCAGAAAGTTTTAATAATCCTCTTTTAATTTTACATATAAAATATCAAGCATTTATTACTTAAACAAAAATATAGTTTTTATGTTTAATAAAGTAGTTGTTCATTATAGCAGGAATACTACAGTAGTTCCAGTTTCTGACTGTTTCAGATCATCAATGTGTCATCTCATGCCAAAAATTCCAGCCAGTTAGTGGATATGCTTATTAGGTCATATAAAGGACAACAATCACCTACCTTGACAATTCCAACAGTTTCTTGGTTTAGAACTAATCTACAGAATCTGTAGAATCTGGTGGCTCTTACTCACAATGATCCCTGGACACTTATGCATTCCTCAGTAGAAATATTTTATAAAACTGCTCTGCCTATTGCTGTCAATAAAAAGAGAGTAAGAGTAAAAACTATATTTCAGACTGCAGGAAATTGTTAGAATTGGTTGCTGCCATTTGCAACTCCTATGGATATCACAAGAAGGCAAGGAAGGAAAGATACTAACATTGATAAACAATAAAGAATTTGGGAGAAATAATTTATCTACAAATTTTCCTTGAAATGAGGAAAGGAGTATTTTTTTTATTGCAAAGTCAGGGGTGAAAGTTTCTGTGTAGTCACTTAAAATGGTGGGTATTGAACTTCTGCATGGTTGGTGGAGAGTGTATGTATGTATGTAAGCATTTGAAATGGCCTTGGCCACTGCAATGCATTCAAGGTCAAACAAGTCTTAAGTTGCAGAGCTAAGTGCAAATCAATTCTGTCAAATTCCAAAGGCCTTTCTTTTGCCTTGAGAACCAAGCTCAACTATATTCAGTCCCTATTGCAACATGAGGCACACAACATTTCTTATACTACCAAATGACTATTCATGTTAAAAGATTTATAAGTAAACGAAAAAACCAATTGTTTTCCTTCTCACTGACTTAATCTTATAGTGTTTTCTCTTGACAGCTATTCAATAAGCTTACTAATTTTTAATATACTATAATAGATCTTGGGTTTGTCTCTAGCACGTTAATACTCCACAAGTTGCTCAGTATGTCTTACGACATGGTGGATAAAGAAAGAGGTTATCTCAAGAGTCACATGATCTGGGTTCAAATTGTAGCTCTACTGTTCACTATAATGTGACCATGGGCAAATCAGTCCACCTCTCTGACTCTTCCTTTTTTGATCCATAAGTCATGAGTTGTAATACCCACTTCATACCCACAGGGCTCCTGTGTTAAATTAAATCAGTCGTCTAAACGGCATAGTATATTTCCTGGCACATAGTAAGCATATTAAATTAGAAATACTATTATTAGAGTAATGAAGTCATACCAGATACTCTATTAATTCTCAAAGACTTAAAAGTGAATAAAATAAGATCAGCTGATATGAATAAGCTCAGTATCCAGTAAGTGTTAATTTCAAAAATAGACCTTTACAAAAGGTATAGCAGTAATGTAGCACAGAGTGGGCAACTATATCTAAGGAAATTAGCAATGGGTTTCTTTAAGAAGTGTCATTTGATTTGTGCTTTAAAGAATAGATAGAAAATTAATAAGAAAACAAAGATGAGTCAAGGTGTTGCAGGAAGCATGAACCACATGTGTAAAGGCAAAGAGACAAGGCATTTTGAAGGAAAATTTAGTTTGGTTTTGGTAAAAAGTAGTATATAGTAGAGAAAATGGTGACAACTGGAGCCAGATGGGAAATTGGGACCAGGTAATGGATTCTATATTAAGGAGCGTAGGTATTTTTATTAGAAAATTGGAGGAAATTATTCTTAAAAAGATGTTTTAATAAGTAAAAAATGATCTCTTGAGGGTCAGTGAAAAATTAATTATGGGGAAACTCCACAAAAAAATTAAAGAAAATTAAACCGTGAAAATAAATAATCAATAATTGATCTAAAACTAATGTTTCTGAAGTTTTACATTCCTGTCTTATTCTCCACTGAAAAAAGAAAAAAATTTATTTACAGATTGTGTCTCCTAGGAAAGTTATTAAAATAAATCTAAATATAATGAGCAAGCTGAATTAGCAAACCAGGTGGTGTGGAGGAGTGATTTAGACATGTCTCAAGCACCCCGCATGAATTAAACTATTTATATTATATCCTTATTATTATTGTTACTGTTATTAGATAGATGAAAAAAGGGACAAGAGGTTAAGGGCACTTTTTGCAGACATAAAATATGTATTTAAGCATTCTAGAAAGTTGCAAAGCCAAGATATATAGACTTAGTTTGATCAAGATCTTTTGGGGAATTCTAAGAGAAAGTAAAATAAAATGAAAAGTTCAAACAGAAATTAGTTTTAAATGGCATTCAGTGAGATTGTTGAAATATAATAAAAGGGCTGTCATTGATATCTTTAAAATGACAAACTTAGTTTTCACTGATAAAATAAAATATTTTCAAAGTGTTTTATCTGATTATATCTATAAGCTAAATAAAATTTATAACTCTACTAAAATAGCTTTGTTTCCTATAAGATGTATTAAATTTGATACTTCTTAAGTTTTCATAACTCTTTCAGTCATTAGATGACTGGCTTGTGAGAATTCCCCAATGCTTTCAGGAACTCCCTTATGGAAATATTGACCAAATAGTTTATACCTTTAACACACACATATAAAAATTCTCATACACATTATTATAATAACTTTAAAAACAGATATGTCATTTTGAAATATTGAAATGTTAATAAACCCTAAAATAACATGGGTGTTTGCATATGTCCAAACTCATCATCAAATTGTACATATTAAATATGTATAGTTCTTTGTATATAAATTATACATCATTAAAGCTGTTAAAAGGCAAACATTCGCACCCAATCTGTTGCCATCAGAAGGCCTGACAACAGGCCAGGCCTGCCTGCTGCCAGTGCATAAGCACACCATCTGAGCCCCACCCAATACAACCTGTTCCTGTGTATACCACTGGGGGACCTGAGGGCAGGCCCCTCCTGCCCAGGACCACACCTGTCAGTGACAGTGTACCATCTAAGGGCCTGGAGATTGACTCACCCCACCCACTGCCACCAGTACCCATGCACACTTTCCAGGGGCTTGAACTAAGGCATGCCCAGCCTTCCAACATCTGCACACATCAACCTGGAACCTGGGGATTTACCAGATATGCCCACCAAAAACCCCACCTAAGCACAACATCAGGGGCCTGAGGACAGGCCAGTCAACCCAGTGCCACTCCCACCAGTGTCCATGTGTGTCTCCTGGGGGCTTGGAGATGTACCCACACTATCTGCCACCATGAGAGTCCATTCACTCCTCCCTGGGGCCTGAGAAAGGACCTTCCTCACTTGCCAGCTCTTGAACACATCGTCTGGAGAACTGCAGATTGATGTGCTCCACTTACCACCAGCACCCACAGTGTCCATGCACTCCTGTGGAACTGTGAGGATGGGCCACTCAGCCTGCCACCACCACAGCTACTGGCAGCCACCCATGTATGTCACTCGGGCCTAGGTCCTGACCCATCCAGCCTGCTACATCACTACTGGCATCCATGTGTGATGCCTGGGGACCCAAGTGCTGGCCCACCACCACCATTGCCACTGAAAACCCCACACATGTCTTCAAGGGTCACAAGGACCCGTCCACCCATTTGGTCCACCATTGCCACACTGCTGGCACCTGAACAAGCCACCTGGAGGCCCAAGGATCAACCAACCCATTTGGACTTGCTAACACCAGTGCCAATATATGCTGTCAGGGGATCCAAGAATGGGTATGTTTGGCCAGTTCCCACCATTTCTGGTGCTCAAGAACTGGCCTGCCTGGCATCTCTGTCTTCATCTAACCTCACCAGAGCCTCCACTAACAACTGCACCCCAAGCCATTGAGAAACAACAGACACTACTGATGCTGATTGCAGCCAAGGAAATCATACACAGACTACACTACTACATGCAGCCATAATCAAAGCTAAAATGCTCTACCAAACCAACACTATAGATACATCTATCAGAAAATCTTTCCCTATGAAAACCAGTCCAAAAAATTGGAATAAATAAATAAATCACGAAACCTACAAAACAACACAACAATTCTTCAGCAACAGATTCCAATGAAAAAGAAATCTATGAAATACCTAAAAAAAAAATTCAAAATAATAATATTGTCTTTTGCCCACTTTTTAATGGGGTTGTTTGATTTTTTCTTGCTGATTTGCTTGAGTTCTTTGTAGATTCTGGTTATTAGACCTTTATCAGATGTACAACATGCAAATATTTTCTCCCGTTATGTAGGTTGTCTATTTACTCCGTTGATCGTTTCTTTGGCTGTGCAGAAGCTTTTTAATTTAATCAAGTCCCATTTATTTATATTTGCTGTTTCTGTGATTGCCCCTGGGGCCTTCTTTATAAATTATTTGCTGAGGCTGATATCTAGAAGAGTTTTTCCAACATTTTCTTCTAGAATTCTTATGGTATCATGTCTTAGATTTAAGTCTGTATCCATCTTGAATTAATTTTTGTGAGTGGTGAGAGACATGTATCCTGTTTCATTCTTCTATATGTGTCTATCCAATTTTCCCAGCACTATTTATTGAATAGGGATTCTTTTCCCCATTGTATACTGCTGTCTACCTTGTCAAAGATCAGATGGTGATATGTGGACAGTTTTATATCTGGGTTCTCTGTTCTGTTCCATTGGTCTATGTCTCTATTTTTGTGCCAGTACCACATTGTTTTGGTTACCATAGCCTTGCTGTATAGCTTAAAATCTGGTAAAGTGATGCCATCATATTTGTTCCTTGTGCTTGAGGTTGTTTTTGCTATTCAGGCTCTTCTCAGGCATAGAATTACTTTTTCTAGATCTGCAAAAAATGATGTTGGTATTTTGATCGGGATTGCATTGAATCTGTAAATCACTTTGGGTAGTATGGACAATTTAACAATGTTGATTCCACTTATCCATGAGCATGATATGTTTTTCCATTTGTTTACATCATCTGCAATTGCCTTCCTCAGTGATTCGTAGTTCTGTTTATAGAGATTTTATTCCTGTCATTTTGCATCTCCATACTGCTTTCCATAGAGGTTGTACTAATTTGCAGTCCGACTACTAGTATGTAAATGTTCCTTTCTCTCTACATCCATGCCAGCATCTATTGTTTTGGGACTTTTTGATAAAAGCCATTCTTACTGGGGTTAGATGGTATCTCATTGTGGTTTTTATTTGCATTTCTCTGAGTATTGGTGACATTGAACATTTTTGCATTTGTTTATTGGCCATTAGTCTATCTTCTTTTGAAAAGCTTCTGTTCAAGGACGTGAAAACTAGAAATCAATAACAATAAGAACTTAGGAAACTGTACAAATACATGGAAATTAAACAATATGCTTCTCAATGAACACTGGGTCAATGAAGAAATTAAGAAGGAAATAAAATTCCTTGAAACAAATATGAAAGGCAACAGAACACACTTAAACCCATGGGATACATAAAAAGTAGTGCTAAGAAAGAATTGTATAGCAATAAATGTCTGCATCTAAAAAGTAGAAAGATTTCAAATAAACCACCTAATGATTCACCTCAAGGAACTAGAAAGTCAAGAACAAATCAAACCCAAAGGAAAAAAATATTAAATATCAGAGCATAAGTGAACAAAATAGAAACTAAAAACAAATCTCTAAATCAGTGAAATGAAAAATTGTTTTTTAAGAGATAAACAAAATCAATATACCAGTAGCTAAACTAATCAAGAAAAAAAGAGAGAAGACCCAAATAAACCAAATCAGAAATAAAAGATAATATATAACAACTGATACCCCAGAAATACAAAGGGTCATCAGAGACTATTATAAACCAATATACACAGACAAATTGGAAAACCTAGAGGAAAGTTATAAATTCATGGACACACACAACCTACAAAGATTGAACTAGGAAGAAATAGAAAACCTAAGCAGACCAATAGTGAGTAAGGAGATTGAATCATTAATAAAATGTCTCTCAACAAAGAAAAAGCTCAGGACCGTATGGTTTCACTGCTGAATTTCACCAAACATAAACACCAATTCTTCTCAAACTCTTGCAAGAAATTGAAGAGAACTCTTTTTAACCCTTTCTATGAGGGTAGCATTACCATGATACCAAAGGACAGAATAAAAAAGTAAAATTACAAGACAATATCCCTGATGAACACAGATACAAAAATCCTCAACAAAAATTCAGCAAACTTAATCCAATAACACATCACAAAGATAATACACCGTGATCAAGTGGAATTTATCCCAAAGATGCAAGAATGGTTCAACATATACAAATCAATAAATGTGATATATCACATCAAAAGACTGAAGGACAAAAGTCCCTGAAATTATCATCTCAATAGATGCAGAAAAAGCATTTGATAAAATTCAACATCCCTTCATGATAAAAACTCTCAACAAATTAGACACAGAGGGAACATATCTCAACATAATAAAGGCCATATATGACAAACCTAGAGTTAACATCATAATGAATGGGGAAAAGCTGAAAGGCTTTCTTCTAAGAATAGGAACAAGACAAAGATGTCTAGGTTTACCATTTTTATTTAACCTAGTACTGGAAGTTCTAGCCAGAGCAATCAGGTTAGAAAGAAAAAAAAGTCACCCAAATTTGAAAAGAAGTCAAATTGTCCCTCTTTGCAAATGACATGATCTTATATATAGAAAATCCTAGAGACTCCACCAATAAAACCCCTCTTAGAATGGATAAAAAAATTCAGTAAATTTGCAGGGATATAAAATCCACATACAAAAATCAGTAGTGTTTCAATACACCAATAACAAATAGGCTGAAAAAGAATCAAGAAAGAAATTCCATTTATGATAACTACCAAAAAAAAAATACATAGGAATAAATTTAACTGAAGAGGTGAAAGGCCTCTACAAGAAGAACTACAAAACAGTGATGAAAGAGACTGAAGAAGACACAAATGGAAAGGCATCCCATGCTCACGAATTAGAAGAATTAATATTGTTAAAATGACCATACTGTCCAAAGCAATCTGCAGATTCAATGCAATCCTTGTAAAAATACCAATGACATTCTTCACAGAAATTGCAAAATTAATCCTGAAATCTGTATGGAATCACAAAAGAGCTCAAATAGCCAAAGCAATCCTGAACAAAAAGAACAAAGCTGGAGGCATCACACTACCTGATTCAAAATATACTGCAAAGCTATTGTAACCAAAACAACATGATATTTCTATTAAAACAGGCACATAGACCAATGGAACAAAATAGAGAACCCAGAAATAAATCCACATATTTACATCCAACTGATTTTCAACAAAGGCTCTAAGAACATACACTGGGGAAAAAGCCACAATCATCGGTAAATGGTGATGAGAAAACTGGATTTTCATATGCAGAAGAATGAAATTAGACCTCTATCTTTCACCATCCACAAGAATCACCTCAAAATGGATTAAACATTTAAACATAAAAGCCAAAATTATAAAACTCCTAGAAGAAAACATAGGTGAAGTGCTCCAGAATATTGGCCTAGGCAAAGATTTTATTGCTAAGACCTAAAAAGCACAGATTACAAAAATAAAAATAGACAAGAGAATGATATTAAACTATTAATATAATGCTTCTGCACAGCAAAGGAAACAATAAACAGAGTGATGAAACAACCCTGTTGGATGAGAGAAAATATTTCCAAACTATTAATCCAACAAGGAACTAATATCCAGAATATACAAGAAATTCAAACAACTCAACAGGAGAAAAAAAAACCAAATAATCCCATTAAAAAGTGGACAAAGCATCTGAATAGACATTTCTCAAAAGAAGACACACAAATGGCCAAAAAGTATATAAAAAATGCTCAACATCACTAATCAGCAGGGAAATGCACATAAAAACAATTAGATATCATCTTACTTCAATTAGAATGGCTATTATGAAAAACATGAAAATAGCAAATTATGGTGAGGATGCAGAAAAATGGAACTTTTATCCACTGTTGATGGAAATGTAAATTAGTATGGCCAATAGAAAACAGTATGGAGAATTCTCAAAAAACTAGAACTAGAACTACCATAGGATCCAGCAATTCCATTGCAGAGTATTTATCCAAAGGAAAGGAAGTCAGTATATCAAAGGAATACCTGCACCTCCCATGTTTATTACAGCAATACTCACAATACCCAAGAAATGGAATCAACCTAAGTGTCCATCAGTGGGTGAATGGATAAAGAAAATGTGGTATAAATATACAATGCAATACTATTCAGCCACAACAATGAATGAAATCATGCCATTGGCAGCAACATGGATGGAATGGGAGGTCATTATGTTAAGTGCAATAAAACAAGCAGAGAATGATTTAAAAATCATTTTAAAAGTTTTAAAAGCAAACATGCAAACAAACACATGAAAACAAAATACTTCAAAAACAAAACAAAAAAACCCTACACATGTAAAATCCCTTTATTGGACATTGCAGAAAGAATTTTCTAAAAAAAAAAAAATTATTGATAAATAAATTGCCTGAAAATACTTACGGCAGGTTCATTTACTGCTTATTTTTCATTTATATATATGCATTGTTTGCTTATGTTATTGTTCTAACAGTAATGAAAGCTAAGGTATTTTGTCAGACCTTGTCAAAAGTATATAAAGCTTAGATGACTTTGTTTTTGAAAATGATTAAGTCTGAAAAACAAAGAAAGCATGAATAGAATGATGTTTTGTCTAATGGAGATCCAGATGGTTCATCCTAGCCAGTATGCTTCTTAGTGTCATGGAAGGCAGCTTAGTTTAAGTGATCACAAGCCTTCTTCAAGGGTTTGTCTGTGGTACAAGTGCTAACTTGCATACTGCCGCTTCAGGTTGCATGACATTGTACAAACTAATTGACTTCTTTGCTCTCATGGTTTTTATCTATCAAATGGAAATAAAAATAGTAGCTAAGCCATGAGGTTGTTACGAGAATCAAAAAACATATTTTAAAGCACTTAAAACTGTATCAAGAGAAGAGTCAGCATTATATAAGTGGTAGCCATTTTTTTAATAAAAATAATTTTTTCCTTCATATTATAGTTTTCATCTCCCCCACCTCAGTACACATGCATGTACACACACACACACACACACACACACATCTCAAGGTATTACAGGAAGCAGGAAGCACATGTGCAAAGGTGAAGAGACAAGGCATTGTTTTCAGGCATAATGTGGCTTGTTTCTAGGACAGAATCAATGGAGGGAAAATAGTGGGAGCTAGGGCAAGATAGGAAATTGAGATCCAGGTAATGTTTTGTATATAGAGAGATAGTTCTCAAATACTTATTGATCTTACTACATTTCCTCCAAAAGACAACTCTAATTTATTTACACCTTTATTTTAAAAATATGCAAAAGCATTCATCGAGCACCCACTGAGTGTGTAAGACAGAGCTAGGTGCCACAGCACATTCCATAATAAATAGAAAGTGATTATAGCTTTCAAGAATCTTAATCTATTAGAGTACATAAAAGTAATAGAACACCAATATCTCCAGTAAAACGCTGAATATGATTAACATCATAAGATAATTACAAAATGCTCTTAATATTTACTATTCAGAGGAATATGAAAACATCACATCCAGTTGGAAAAATAAGGGGTAGTTTTAAGCAGGGTGTGGTATTTAAGTAGATGCTGAGAGAAGGGTTAGATTTCAGCATCTCGAAATGTAATTTACAGCATCTTTCCATGTTTTCACTGGGATGTCACAAACTCTTTTTTTTCTTTTTTCTTTTAGGCAACATAAAACCACGTAATTATGCAATTCCCAACAGAAGCCTGGTTAGGGTTGTTAATGTAGTTCAGATTGTCTTCCTTAATATCCTTTTTAAGGCACCTTCAAATTAAATCAGCCATAGGATTGAAACATCTTCTAACTTCCTTACATCGGAAGCCTAGGCCAGGTGTGGCCTTAGCTAGCAGGGAGCCCTGGTCTTTCTTCGCTGGGACAACAAAATCTAACACCTCATTAAATATTTACCCACACATTTTCAAAAATTCAAGACTAAATTACTTGATGCAATTCAAAAGATTGAAACAATATATCAGATACATAGATTTGTGTTGACAATATATTTCCATAATTCTTGTTATTAAAATGGTACATTATGAAGAATTTAAAATGTCATTTAGTAAACAAAAATGAAAAGCAAGTGTTGACCAAAAAATTCTTCAGTTAGATTTAGTGCTATAAGCTTTTCAATATGAAAGATATTAACCAGCAGATAAGGTCATTTTCTGGGCCAAACATACATTATTCAAGAGGGAAGCACTGGCCGACCATGGTGACCTCGAGAAAGTTAAAAAGTGCAGCCTTGCATACATCATTCCAAACACTGGAGAAGTGAATAAGTAACTCTGATGCTTGATTCTGAAGAGATGTGTTTTCCTTAACCTTTGTTTCTGTGCTCAATACTAAGCGTTACATTCACTAGCAATATTATTTCCCCAGCTTTGCTTGCCTGGAATTTCTTCAGATAGCAAGATATGAAAGATTGTAATGACAGAGAAAGGCAATTATGAGACTGAATTTCAGCAGAAATGTGGGGAATGTAACATGGTATAGGAGGAAAAGCACAAGATTTGAAAAGGACAGAACTAGGTTCCATCCCAGCTCTGCCATTTAATGACATTGTGACCTTTTCAGGTCACTTGATCTCACTAAGCAGTACTACTAAAGTGACTGGTAATGCCCTCCCTGAGTTGTTGGGAAGGTTAACTGTGTAAGATATTTGGAGTATCTACCTTACCGTTTCATAAACCCTATAGACTCTGTAATGTAATTTCTTGCACTTTCTATGGAAATACAAATGTGGAAATCCTAAGTATGGAAATGATTTTTAAAAATACAACCAATGATCTAATTAATAACATTTTATTTTCTTTCTCTACTTCTCATCCTATTTCATTGAAACTTGTTCTTTCCCCATGGCCATTTATAAAATTTCTTCTTCCTTTAAGTACTTTCCTTTCTTTTTCTCATTTTACATCTCTGACAATTATTTCTTTATCTCTTTTGTTTGCTTTTCTTTTTATGGACTATCCTTAAACATTAGATATGTTAGTATTCATTAGTGTTTCATCTTTGGTTCACCTTCTTTATATTACTGAATGACTTAATTTATCTGTATGAATTAACTTCCACTGTCAAGTTAATATCTCCAAAATCTTAGCTCCTGTGTTTCATATATTTTATTTGCAAATGTCTAAATTGTATTTACATTAGTGTACCAAACCAACTCTCATTATCTTTCCTGCCAAACCTAATCATCTATAGCAGTAAACAAAAGTAAAATCTCAGATATGTGATTTTTTTTTCCACTTACCCACAATATTTAAGACATTACCAGGTTCTGTCGATTCCATTTTGTAAATAACCCTTGAATTGATTCACCTCTCACCATTTTCACCGCTACCACTCTGGTTTTAGCCTTTATCAATGTTCTATTCTATTAAAAATAGTATCTTTATTCATCTCCAGGTCTTTAACCCCCATTATCCAGTACAGAAGCCAGTAACCACATGTGGGTATTGAGCACTTGAAATTAAATGGCTAGTCCAAATTCAAACATGCTCCAAGTGTAAAATACACACACCATACATAAATGATAAGCATAATATAAAACATCATGTTAGTAATTTTTATATTAATTACATATCAAAATCATAATATTTTAGGTGTATTGAAAGAAATAAAATACTATTAAAATTAATTTTACCTTTTTTGCATTTCAAAAAATTTTTAAAGTACCTATGTGGTTTGCATTTTACTTCTGTTAGACACCTCTGTCTAACCCACTTCTCTATTATCTTACCAGAGTTATTGTTCTAAGATGCAAATTGGATTGCGTCATTCCATGCATTAATCCTTTTGAATAGGTTCTTAATATCTTGAAGCAGGGCTACCTCATCGTACAATTACAGAATAAAATGAGAATGGTTCTACCTTCAGTTGTACAATTCTATCTGCAAGATAAGCTTAAATTCTCTCCCATGACTTAAGAGTCGTCTTAATTTATCTTGCCATCTTTATTCACATCACACCCTTGTCCAACATTGAACCCTGACCACTTTAGCCACACTTGGTTAGTTGCATTTGCAAACAATCTAATCACTTTTATGATTTTATATCATCTAAGATGCTGTTTTTAAGGCTTAAAAATTCTCTTGTCTAAGTAATTACTTACTAATTTTCAAGGTCCAGCTGGAACCTCGACTCTCTGGAAAGGATTATCCTTCTAACCCCTTACCGAGAAGAACAAATTATTTTCTTCTTTGTTCTTAGTAACCTTTAACCCATGCCTGTATTTTGTACTTATTACTTGTAAAGATTGGTTTATATGCATGTCTCTTATATTAGTATATAAATAAATCATAGTTTCAAATAAGAAACTATGATTTATTTGCTAAGTCCACATTTTTCTTCTCTACCTACATCCTATTATGCAGTAGTCTAATTCCCTCTTCCTTAATAGAAAGATAGAGAGACATGGCTAGGCCCAGAGAAAATACTGGGAATTTTGGTATTCTTTGGAAAACTATAAATCCTTTGGAATATAGAGAAATGCAATTAGTTTTCATCTAAAAATATAAACAATGGATGTTAAAGCAAATAAGCAAGGCACAGAAAGATAAATAGCACGTAATCTCACACATATGTGGAATATAAAAAAGTTGGACTTATAGAAGTAGAGAGTAGAATGTTGGTTACCAGGGGCTGTGTGTGTGTGTGAGGGGGGGGTGTTTGGGGAGATGTTGGTCACAGGATACAAAATTTCAGTTAGATAGGAAAATTAAGCGCAAGAGATCTATTGTACAACATGGTGACTATAGTCAATAGCAACGTGTTGCATTGAAAATTGCTGAGAGTAGATTTTATTTGTTCTTACCACAAAAAAGTATGCGAAGTATTGCATATGTTAATTAGCTAAATTTAGGCATTGTACAATGTATGAATATTTCAAAACAACATGTATACAATAAATATATAATTTTTAAAATACATTGTGTTGTGTATATTTACGGTATACAATATGATGATATAGGATTCCCACAGATAGTAAAGTGGTCATTATAATGAAGTACATTAACGTATCCATCGTCTCACATATTTACCCATTCTTTTGTTTTTGTTTATGTGGAAAGAGAGCTAAAATCTACCCATTTAGCAGAAATCCCAAATACACAATTTTATTAACTATAGCCCTCATAGTGTACATAGGGCTCTAGACTTGTTCATCCTACATCTGTTACTTTGTATCCCCTGACCTACATCTCTCATTTCTTCCATCACCCCAGCCGCTACCCCTGGTAGCTACAATTTTCTTCTTTGTCGCTGTATATTTGACTTCCTTTTTTAAGATTCCACATGTAAATGAGTTTATGCAATATTTTTCTTTTTGTGTTTGGCGTATTTCACTTAGCATAATGTCCTCCAGGTTCATTCATATTGTGACAAATAGTGGGATACCCTTCTTTTATAAGGCTGATTAATATTGCATCATATATATATTGTATTGTATATATATATACACGTACATACATACATACAATTTCTTTATCCATTTGTCCATCGACAGACACTTAGGTTGTTTCTATATCTTGGCTGTTGTGAATAAAGCTGCAATGAACGTGGGAATGCAGACATCTTTATGAGGTGATGATTTTATTTCTCTGTATATTTGCCCAGAAGAGAAGTTGCTGGGTTATATGACAGTTCTATTCTACATTTCTTTAGGGACCGCCACACTGTTTCTATAATGACTGCCCCAATCTACATTCCCACCAACAGTGTTCAAGGGTTCCCTTTTCTCCACATCCTCACATTCAACAAACTGTGTGTACGCCAACATTTGTTATCTGTTGACCTTTTGATAGTAGTTGTCCTAATAGGTGTGAGGTGATATCTTATAGTGGCTTTGATTTTCATTTCCCTGATGACTAATGATGTTGAGCACCTTTTCACATATCTATTGTTCATTTTTATGTCATCTTTGGAAAAATATCTCTTTTGCCTATTTTTAATGGGGTTATTTTTTCCTGCTATTGAATTGTATGAGTTTTTTTATAGATTTTGGATATTAACCCATTATCAGATACATGGTTTGCAAATATTTTTCCCAATCTATAGGCTACTGTTTCACTTTCTTGATTGTTTCCTTTGTTGTACAGAAGCTTTTCAGTTTGATATAGTCTCATTTATTTATTTTTATTTTATTCTGTCTTATTTTGTTTTATTTTTTTCACCACAGAGAACAAAGTTGCCAAATTCTCATCCCAAAATATAAATGATAATTTCACTACCTTATGCCTATTTTGGTTAAATAAAGAATCAAAAATTATCCAAATTTCCCTGAGAGTCTTTGGACCAACATCTATGCTCTGTCACCAATGTAAATTTCAGTGGCTTTCCTGACTACATAAAACAACAACAATAACAACAACAAAATTATGGATGACTTTACAAAAATGGAGAATATAATTGGATGATTATTAGAGGCCCACAGAATTAATGGAGATTGAAATATTTGACTTGATAATGGACAGGAACTAAGATATCTCCATATTGTTAATAAGCAGGTAACTCTATCCATCCTTGGTTGCAATGCCCTTACCATAGCTGTGTAGGGTGTCTTCAGAAGCCTCAAATGAATGAAAATCTAAGGCAGATATTCTTTTTGTGGAGGTAGAACCTCTGTCACCTGACCATGTCATGACTGCTGAAATTTATGCTTAATTCTTTACCTTCTCAGCAACTGCAACTTTGTTTCTTTGGTGTCTTGCTCCTGAAAGAGTCACTAAGAAGTTGGCCTTAAAGGGAGTGCTTAAGAGAAATGTAGGGCTCACATTCCTCCAGTTTCCTCCTACTGGGTTATTGAAACATACATCGAATCCTAGTTCCTTTGTCCACATAAAAAGAGAGGCAAATGTCACAGGGGAAAACTGGAGGCATACGTTAAGACTTACCTCAACATTTTACCCTTTACTCTGACATCTTTGCCCCTCAGTTCTGAGTTCCTTGATTGTTCTCTGATGTTTCAAGCAGTTGGATTTTATGTTTTGTCCAGATTTCAAAGATGTTTTCAAAAGGGTTTTATATTAAAGGGTACTCCATCACAGGCAGAAGATAAAGAACCTCCAACAGCAGGGTATGTCGTTGAAAAGTCAATAATTCAGACTTTCTAATTGGGTTTAACTGATGGATGATAGAATCATTCATCAAGATAGCAGATATAGGAAGGAGAAAAATTCTGGAAGGGATTCTTGGAGGGAGTGGTAAATAATACCTACAGTTTAATATATTATGAATTAATAGTAGAGGGAGAAAAGATAGGTGAAATGTGTAAAGCTTCATAAATTTCATTACTGAAGTTATTATTGGATGCATAAGACTGAGTCACTCAATTATAAATAAATATGCCATGTTCACATGGCTGTTGTCTTGGTTTCATGTCTCTGGTAGCAAGGTAAGTCACACATGTGGAACATACATACACAAGTACACAATTTGAAGCAAACATAAAAATATATGTAAGTTCACTTTCTCTAAGTGAACACTTACAATGATGCTATGGTCATACTAGGGGTTTTCACCACAAATTTCATTATTTCAAACACTGTCAAGATAATGTGTCAACAGTTCTAAATAGTGGTCATGAAATATTTTACCCAACCAAACTTATGAAATCAAAGAATTTTCATATAATTCTACCTAGAGTAAAATTGTAACTTCACAGTTCTTTGAGGATAAATCTCGATATGCATTGGTTGAAAGTATTGGAATATGTTAGATTCTGAAAGAAAAAATTTACACGGAATCTATGATGTCTTATTTATTTTATTTGTAATTGTCAGTCTAGTTTTGGTAAAATTGGTCCATGATCTTTTTTTTGTGTGTATGCATCAGATAATAAATCTTAAATTATAATACATTCAGGCTGCTTTCTCAGATGAACCATACTCTTTCCAACCTAAGTGCTATCTTTTTGACCAGAATTTTATTAAAAGTAAAAAAAAAATCAAGTCTGCTAAAATTTTATATATTAAATTTGTCAGATGCTGAAGAAAGTTCACAGAGGTCTATGGGCCAAAAAACTTTTCAAATGGATAACTGTTCCAAAGGTCATAAGGTGTACTCAGAGCCTTTAAACTAATTAGATTGAAAAGCTTGATTCAGCAAATGCAGTTTACTTAGTATAAACCCCATTTGACCTCCTCCAGGTTTAGAAATGATTTCCATTACTTGTGACATTAGTACGATGCCTCTATAACATTTCTTCAATGTAAGAAGGCAAACCTTCAACCCTGGAGATGATCTATTGTCCATCTCTTTACAATCATTAGCAAAGGCATAAAATTCCTGAATGCTTTAGAGTAGAATGTACTTACCTTTTGGTATGGTTTAAATGTGTCCTCCAAAGTTCATGTGTTGGAAACTTTATCCCCAATGCAACAGTGTTAAGAGGTGGGGCCTAATAAGAGGTGATTAGGTCATGAGGGCTCTGCTTTCATGAATGGATTTCATTAATGGATTCATGTTGTACGACAGGAGTGCGTTAGTTATCATGAGAGTAGGCTTGTTATAGAAGTGAGTTCCACCCTCTCTTGCTCTCTCACGCTGTCTTGCACTTCTGCCTTCTGCCATGGGATGATGCAGCAAGAAGGCCCTCACCAGCTGTTGGCACTTTGATATTGGACTTCTCAACCTTCAGAACTGTAAGAAATAAATTTCTTATCTTTATAAGTTACCCAGTCTGTGTTATTCTGTTATAGCAGCATAAATGATCTAAGACATCTTTAAACTTGCTTTTATAAATGAGAATATTTCCCTTTAATTAATATCTACTGAGTGTACTTTCCA
Organism: Daubentonia madagascariensis; assembly: GCA_023783475.1. Taxonomy (NCBI): domain Eukaryota; kingdom Metazoa; phylum Chordata; class Mammalia; order Primates; family Daubentoniidae; genus Daubentonia; species Daubentonia madagascariensis. The sequence continues at coordinate 20,487,468 of JAKFHU010000726.1, read as the reverse complement.
ACCTTGGTAACAGACAGCACCATTGTGAAAATAACAAGCAAAGGGAATTAATTTGTTTTTCCAATTTAATTCACATTATAATTTTGAACAAAAGTCACACAGTATATATTCTGTGTGCCTAAACACAGATGTTTAGTTAATCTGTTTGTTAATTATCAAAACTAATTATAATTGTCAACATTATGTGGATCTCATTTACCTTGAATATGTAACTAGAAGGAGATTTAAAAACATAAGTATGTATTATAAAGTTAAGGAGAGGTGAGTAAATGGAGAAGCAATTTGTATTAATTTGTATACAATTTACCTAAGCTATTTTATTAATATTTCAGTTTAAATCCCAATGCATTGCATAATACATAGAAGAAACATTATATATTGGGAAAATACAAACCAAGTATGGTGGCTTCCTGGCTTTCAGTGATTTCCTCTTCTCTAAGAATGACCAGACAATTCAAGTGCCATCATGTCTACTCTAGTGTCCATAGACACTTGCTTGACCCAGGACAAGTCAATCCACTACTTCTATGGGAATTTAAACTTCAGTGGAGAATCAAATTGACCTGAAGTCACTGAAATCAAGTCACCTAAACTTATGAAAGAAGAAGCCACCAAAATCCTACCAGTATAGTACTAAAAAGCCCTAAGCCTCATTTTAGCTATTACTTCAATTCTATTAGCTACTCTAATATATTTACAATAAATTTTTTTTCAAAAGCCCTATATGCAAGCAATAAGAATTCAACTCTGAAACTGGTAGAAGTATAGCAGGATGTTTTTTCTTTTGCACACTGTCATACATGTATTCCTCACTCAGAGAGAGATAATATAGTATAAAGATGAAGGATAGAGATTTCTGTGATTTAGTCCCAGCTTCAAAATTTATTAAGCTATTTGACTTTGGACAAGACATAGTTTTTCTATGTCTCAGTTTTCTCATCTTTAAAATAGAACAATAATTCAATAATATCTAATATAGCTGTTGGAATTAAATGAGCTAACAAAACTAAGTGTTATATTTAAACCTAGTACATAGAAAAAATTATTTAAGTGTTATCCATTACATTTAATAGCTATTAAGTCATAAGATAACTACAGTTCTGAGGCCAAAAAAAAAAAAAAAACATTCAGAGGTGGGGGAAAATTCAAAAGAAAAGTCAAAAGTGTCAGACTGAATGTTAGGATTTGGGGACAGATAATGCAATGGAATTTTCACAAAGAATTGCTTTTTATGGCTGAACCTCTTTTGAAAAGTCATGTACTTATTTCCAAAGGTATTCCCTATTTTTAAATAATAGCACTCAGTATATAGAGTCTAAAATTTTATGCTTTTCTCATGTAGTGACATTGGAAGAGGAAAAATGCTGTTTTACATCAAATGAGAATTAAACTGTGAATTACCAACAATATTAATTAGGTGGTGCCATGTGTGTTCTGTCTATTTAAATTTCATCATTTTCTTAAAGGAAATTAAGTAGAGATAGATGTGTTTGAAATAATTTATACCTTAGGATTGTGGCATGATGAAATCATGTCAAATAATAGAAATAATTCCTTAACTTAGACATTAATTACAGGAAAAATTGCCAATTACCCAAGAAGTAATGCTGTAGCTTTGGTGTCTAGCAATATGAATGCTTTATGAAAATAAAGGTTACTGGAAAACTTTTTCTAAAACTTAGTTATTGAAGACAGGGGGCTGTGGCTCACACCTATAATCCTAGCACTCTGGGAGGCCAAGGTGGGAGGATCGCTTGAGCTCAGGAGTTGAGACCAACCTGAGCAAGAGTGAGACCCCATCTCTACTAAAGATGGAAAAAATTAGCTGGGTGTGGTGGCACATGCCTGTAGTTCCAGCTACTTAGGAAACTGTGGCAGGAGGACCACTTGAGCCCAGGAGTTTGAGGCTGCAGTGACAGAGCTATGATTGCTCCACTGCACCCTAGCCAGGGCGAGAGAGTGAGACCTTGTCTCAAAAAAAAAAAAAAAAATAGTTATCAAAATAGAGACTCAGAATAAAATATTTATTGTTTCCTTTTATACTATATGGCTAAAACTTAAGATAAAACACCTCTTGGGCATTATTAACAAAACATTTGTTAACCTTCAATGAATCAAAAAGTATTATGTTGGCTATGTTCCATAAGCATTCTAAAGTTAGTAAAAATTAATCTTTTTTGATATAATATTAAAATAATAAAAATATATGTAAAAGCATGATCCCCATCTTCATATAGTTTAAATTTATCAGAGTGATAAATGTGTACAAATAGACAATTGCAACACAAGAAATGAGAGTTAAAATGGAGATAAGTAGAAGGTAAAGTATAAACTGGGTTTTGTTTTGCTTTGTTTTTGTTTTTTTTCTTTAGAGACAGGATGGAGAAGAATAAAAAATACCAAGTCCTTCTACAGGAGTAGGGAAAACCACAGAGAAAGCAACACTGGAGCCGATGTTATGTGAAGAGCACTATGAGCAAAGACATGAATCATGAGAGAACATTTCATCTTTAAGGCAATAAAATAGTATGATATTTCTGAAACATAAAGCATCAAAGAAGACATCTAGGAGACAAAACTGGACATGTAGGCAGAGACCAAATCTATATTAGATATATGGAATTATTCTATTACAGAGATGAGAAAACTGAGACATAGAAAAACTGTATCTTGTTCAAGGTCACATAGCTGAATCAGGAAGGAACCATGCTCTGCTCAGGAGTCAATACTATATCTTACAGTGAAAACATATAAATTGAAGAATTTTGAAACAGTTCCATGATGCTTGGAAAATCATCTTTATTTGCAGAAGTCAGGCTATAAGTCATTAGTATTCCACGGGCACTCAATGAATGAGTGAATGTTAATTGAATTGCAGTTGAAATATTAAATTTAAAAAACACATTTTGAAGTTACTTACTATGAGATATGAACCTTACTATTAATTGACCCCAAAACTACTCAATTCAACATTTAAAAAGTGATTTCAGAATAGTTACAAGGCACTTAAAGTCATCAGGTTTTACAAAACTATTAGAGAAAAAAAAAAACAAATAAAATTAAATATTCCCCAAAAGCAAATTACTTTCTCTAAACCTAGTATAATCAGAAAATCCATGGATTAAGAATAAAGAGATCTTAATTCTAGAGCCCTTACTCCTAATAGCTTTGACTACTCTAACAGAGACCTAAAATAACAGTGGTGTAAACAAGGTAGAACTGCAAGTCTCTTTGGGTGTAAGTAGTCCCTCGTGAATATGATGACTCCATTGTGGCAAGAATACAGTATCCTACCTTTTTACTCTACTATGGAATGTTGTCCTCTTTTTCATGGTTTGAGATGGCTGACAACTACCTTATAAATATTCCAGCCAGTGAGAAGGGGAAAAGTAGAAGAGAACGTATGCTTCTGGTCATATCTTCTTGGCCAGCACTTAATTACATGGCCATTCCTAGCTTCAAGAGAGACTTGTGAGTCTAGTTTTTATTATGGATAGCCATGAGCCCAGTCAAACACTGGAGTCCCTATTCCTAAGGAAAGAATGGATGTATCTGCCACTTCCATGATATCACTTCCACTATAAAATTTTCATGGAGAAAAAGATGATAAACTTAGAACTGAAGCATTAATAATATGACATGGAAAGTTAACTATTTGCAATAAACATCTATAAATCCTGTAACAATTTTTTTCAGTCACAGGCATTAAATAGGAGAGACAAAATGTATTTATTATTTAAATTATATTTAAATTATTTTATTATTTAAATTTATGTAGATATTTGTAAATCAATTTTTAAAGTTATCATTTTTATTTATTTTACCTATTAAAAACCAATTTTCTGGGTTTTTTCTCCCATACTCTACTGATTACTGTGGAAATCTCTGACTGGAATGAAAAATAAATAAATGTTTAGTACAAGAACAGTTTAAACACATAATTTCAAGTGCAAATTATGCCAGTGAGGATTCTTGTATTAGATAATGCCCCCTCCAATATTCCTTACTGAGGGTCGTTACTGAGCAAAACTTTAGCGGATTCCACGTTTATTACACCTCCTTTACCTTTTTAAAATGTTTTTGTGCTTTCTTACATATTTTCTACCTCTTCCCACTATCCCATCCCAAACCTTCCATATTAATCCTAGTGCTTTTATTCAGAAAAAAATGTTATCTGATAAACTCATACATTCTATAGCGTTGGTGAGTCACAATACTACACTTAGCTGAAGGCTTTTATGCCATATGATAACCAACAAAAAAGGATAACTCGTGACCAATAAAAATTAATCCAGAGAGGTGATTTTTGATGGATGAAGGCCCTGAATGGGAGAGAGAATTTTCAAGCATTTCGGCTTTTTCAGTGCTTCTAAATTTACAACTCATTAGTAGGCATCGATTCTCTTACATAAAGATTGTTCCGTCTGAACACAGGAGACAAGTAGTTAACCATATAAATCCCTCCAATTGAATTAAATGTAGTGTTTTACAAAAAGCTGAGATCATTTTAATAATGGCTTATCTAAGAAGTTATCATCATTAAAATAATTAAAACATTGAATTTTCTGTCATTTTTTAAATGTGTGTGTATATATATGCGGCTGAAGAACTTACTAAGCTCTCTGTAGAAGGAATATTTAAACATTATAAATCATACACTTAAAATACTCTTTGCATGTTTACAGCTTAATTTTAAAGTAAACTTAAATCAGGACCACAATTATCTTATTAGGTATGATGTGTATATTTTTCTATTGATTGAAAATTGTAGTAGGAGAATTTTATTCTTGTATATTTTCAAAATAAGGCATATATCCTCATGGAGATGTAGTCATTATAGCATTCCATTATATAGCATTCCATTTCTAAGTAAAATAAGAAAAGTGAAAAATCATGCCATGCACAAAATGGGTCATTAAAATTTATTTGTGTGAATACACAATGGATCACAAGTCTTTACTTTTTAAAATAAATTTTAAGGTTAAGGGAAGATACTTCAAAACAGCATTTTACAAATTGTACAACTTCTTATTTAAAAGTTTTAAATAAGTTTAGTCAGTAAAGAGCAGGCATATATAATGTGAAATAGAAAAATTTGAAATTTAACCCAAATCTAAACTGTTTGACAGAATTGTATGGATTTTAGCTGGAAAAAAAACACTATTTCTAAACTAAGTTATCTGATTTCTTAAAGTCTCAGGTTTATGATGTGTACCAAATATAATTCAATATAACATTTTCATATATTGAAGTAGTTGAATTTATCTCCTCTTGTCATATGAGCCCAAAACTCTGTCAACCCAGGTAAGAAGACATAATTTTTACAAAAGAGGCAACATAGAGGGATGGAGAGTGTAGACCCCGGAGCCATATTGACTGGCTTCAAATCTTGGCTCTGTTGCTTATTGGCTGTGTAACCTGGGTTGACTTAACCTCTCTGGGACTCTGTTTTTCCTATTTCTAAATTAAGATAACATGTATTTAGGGTTATTGTGGAAATAAAACTATTTGATATAACATAGCACTTAGTATCTATAAGTATTATCTATTATTATCATTTTGGCTATTATTATAATCTCAACCTAGTAGAGGACAACTATAACGGGAATCAGGCCAAAACCAGTGTCAACTTTGAACAAAATCCCTTCCTATATTTGGTCTTTGCCAAGAAAGTTCCAGAGAAATATTCAAGAAATAAATTATATTATAAATGCATGTGGTCCAAATAGGCTATTTAATGAAATCTAGTTGTTAATTAATTTACAAAGCAACCAAGTAATAAATCTTTTGAATGCATTAGAATCTTCATGTAGTCTGCTCCAAAAAGAATGTACACATGTATTAAAATATGAATTTACAAAAATATAAATTTTTGTAAGAATTAGGCTCCTTAAGACGATGCTTTTGCTTAATATAATTTATAATAACTGCATAACACAGATCATTTTGGTCGGTTGGTACTATATTGGGAATAGTACCTGTCTTAAAATGAAGGAGTGGATAAAAGTAGACCTAAATGCTCAACTTCTTGATTCCAATTTAGCTAGAAGTATTTTTTCATAAAGTTCATACTAAAAACTGTAAGAATTTTTGATAGATAATTTATTTTCAATCCATGTGGGAAAAAAAGGCCATATAACTTCTTAACCAATGAATGATGGCATGGCCATAGTTGCCTGCATGTCTTTTAGTTATTGCCGTTGGACAGTTGTTTCTAGTGTAGACAATAAATGGAAAAATTTCTTAAGATATTGTTTGTCTCTGATTTTCCATCTCTACTATCATTAACTTAAGTTTCTCAAAATATGCAATAAAAAGTGGTAGGAATTATATTTTACCTAATATCAGGTGATCAGACATTTATTTTAATATTAATAACCTTAATATTTAACTTATACTAGTTTTATATTAGATTGATCAATTATTTTTAAATTTTTAATTTTAGAATATTTTTATTATGAAAGCAATATAACCAAATTATTTTAACGCATAAAATAGAGAAAAGAAAAATCCCATGCTCTAACACAATCACTTTTAGCATTTTATTTTCTTTCCCTATATTATTTTTCTTTGCATATTTTACTTAGCCATACCATAGGCCCTGTAAAATTATATATCTTGCTTTTCTTCCTTAACTTTGTAACATGTATTTCTTCTTACTACTACATAGTCTTTATAACATCATCATTTTAACAGCTGCGTATTTCTCACAAAAGTCTTAACCATTCCCAAACAACTTTGTTTTTTATTCTCTATCTTAGGGAAGATAAGGCATTTTCTTTATGCCTAAACTAGAAACTTAGAAATATTACCTGACTTTTCTTATCTACCTCCACCCTTTACAAATGCCATCAATTATAAAACTCTAAACATTCCTATCTTCTCAATATAAGGTGAATATAGCCACCTTTCTTCAGCCACACTGCTGTTATCTTAATTAAGGCCACCATTTTCTCAAGTATGAATTAATATAAGTTTCCTAACCAGTCTTTTTATCTTCTGTCCTACCTCTCTCAAATCCATTATCTACTCCACAGCCAGCATGATTGTTTTAAATGACAAATCTGAGGAGTATCTTTTATGTTTAAAATGCTTAAATAGCCCCCCCAGTATTTTCAGGGTAAAATTCTAACTCTTTAATGTGTCACACAGGCCTTCCCTGATTTTGAACACTGATAACTGTCCTAGCTTCATTTCATCATTCTATTCCTTTTACTTTACACTCTGGTCATGATGAACTTTTTGCATTTGTCAAATTACCCTAGACATATGTACGTTATTTCCTTTACTTGAATTACTTCCTTGCTCTCCTGTCATCCTTTATGTCCAGCAACTGTTATTTTTTTTAAGATTAATTTGAGATATTATCAGTTCAAGCAAGCTCTTGATCACAGGCAAGAATGAATTGGAAGCTCGTCCTAGGGGTTTCCATTGACACCTGTGCTAATCTCCATGCTAGCACTCATGACACTCTATTGTCCCTGCCCTGCTTATACGTCTGTCTTCTATGATCAGCAGTAAAATAATCATGAGATGGGATTATATTTTGTTCATTTTTGGATTTCTAGAAACTAGCACTGTGTTTTGAGTAAAATTAATAAAAATTAATTAAATGAACTAATGAGTATTACTGGACCTTTCTATCTCTTTGCCATTGCAAATAACTTGTTCATATACAGCTTTATGGTTCCTCCACTGCTTCTGCTTTTTCTTCTTTCTTCTTCTTCTTCTCATTTAAATATTTTTAAATGCCATTTTAGCATACTGACTCTACATTCTGATATGGAAATTTGAGATAAAAATTCATAAACCCTGTGTACATTTTAAATTATTTAAATAGACTTTGTATGCAGGCTTATTATCTAACAACATTAGTGGTGGTCAAATGCAGTGCTCTCAAACAATTGGATCCTGAGATTCCCATTCACACCTCCAATTAATACTCTTCTTTTAGATTAGTTTTGGTATTGAAAGCTTTTTTCTCCTGGGACCAAGAATAATCTCCCTTTACCAATTCTGGATTTGTTTCACTTTTTGTCTATGTCCCACTCTTGTGAATGAGACATCATTTGGTGTTAATTATCACAATTTGTCAGTAATTCTCTTTTTTATAAGACTTCTTTTTTGCATTTACATTACATCTATCATTAAGATGTGAAAAAGAAGAAATTTTGGTGTTGCTATGGTTAAAATAAATTAAAACCTCTGAAGAAAAATTTTTCTGGAAAGTGGAATAAGTATATTCATAAATTTCTGTTGGTTTGTGAAGTTTCCTGGGGCTGCCATAACAAATCACCACACAGTAGGTGGCTTACAGCAATAGAAATTTATTCTCTCATGGTTCTGGAGGTTAAAAGTTGGAAATTAAAATTTCTCCTGGGCCTTGTTTTCTCTAAAGCCTCTAGGAGACATTTTGTTTCATGTCTTTCTTTTAGCTTCTGATGTTGTTGGAAATCCTTGTTATTCCCTGGCATATAGGTTCATCACTCCAACTTCTCCCTTAATTATCACGTGGTATTCTCCCTGTGTGTCTCTGTCTCTGTGTCTCTTCTTCTCTTTGAATAAGGACACCAGTTATATTAAGTTAAGGGCCTACCCTTCTCCATTATAACCACATCTTAATTTAAGTAATAAGATCTGCAAAGACCCTATTTCCAAACAAGGTCACATTCTAAGGTTCCAGGAAGAACATAAGTTTGCATTTGAATATGGGGGAAGACAATATTCAACCTCACAGAGCTTATTAGTTGTCATTATCACTTCTAATAAAGGGTTGTTGTGAACAGAGAATAAATAATTAATGATGAAAGAAACATTTTAAATGCAGTTGGAAGGAAAAACACTTGAAATGGCTAGTGTTAAGAAAATATTGAGCATTTAGTAAGTACTCAATAAGTATGTGTGAAATGGATTCCTAGAGATATAACTAAATATAGGTTACTACTGTCAGGCAAATCCTGTCAGAATTTCTAAGGATCATTGGTATGAATTTGAGAAACTACTTAATTTTTATTAAAACAAAATTGTCTATTGATTAATGATTCTTTATAACTAAACTATGCATATAAAGTATCACCACTATATTTTACTAAGATGATACCTTGCTTTGATAAATATAAGAGGGGATCACAGATATCATATAATCCCTGTGACAAGTAAAACTCAAAATGCTTTAACGTTTTTGTTTCTTTGGGTTGGAAGTAAGGTTAATAAAAATGCACATAGATATGTGTAAATTATAAATTGTATAAGACACAAAAAGTCTTAACATATTCACAGAGTGCGCATACAGAAGTAATCATTTGTCCTTTATTTAAAAAAAGAAAAAAAAACCCAAAACACTTGAATCTTGAACAAAATTGTCCAATATTCCATACTGGTGTAATCCAAATTAATGAGATTTAACAGAATTTATTTTCAAAGTTCATCCTAACATCCCTTAATAGTGAACCTTATTCTTTATTTCCATGTAAATGAGGGAAAGGAAGTTGAGAATTGTATGAGTTCTGATTCACTGAGTGGAAAAAGGAGGACATGTTTAGAGTTTCCAGCAAAATATTTTATCTCTGACTCATGGGAGAAAAAGCTTCGAGAGCTTTCTATTCTTCCACTTACTTTGAAAAATAATATATGCCTTTGGGGCCATCATTTCTCAACTTTCTCACATAAAATAATATGACTAAATAAGCTAATGCTTACTATTAAAGAAAAATTGAGAGAAATAAGGAAGGAAGGAAGGAAAGAAAAAGATGAAGGAAGGGAGGGAAGCAAGGTAAGAATAGGAAAGGATAAGGAAAGGAAGGAAGAAAGTAAATAAAGGAGGAAAGAAAGAAAGAAGGAAATAAACCATAACTTTGGAACTTTGCCTACTCATTCCATACGATTGTTAACTCCCAGAGGCATATGATTGGGTTTTGATATTCAACATTATGGTGATCCAAAGAAAAAGGCACCAAAAGAAACAAGTTTACCTCTTTTCTAATTATGACTGTTAATAATTATTTGCCTAGTACTACTTAATTTAATTCAGATTATATAAAAATTATAATGTTTTTAATTTCAGCTTTTTCCATGAAAAATAAGTGTGTCTGTGTGATTTTTTAAAAAATACTAAGCTATTTAGGGAGGATGACAAAGGAAGAGAAATGGCCGTATCCATCACAAACAACTATTAAATTATTTATTTAAATAAATATTTTAAAGAAACTGCAGGCTTTTAAGGGAATCATCAAATGAAGAGTTTTAGAGGATTATAGAACACTCTAAAAAGTTGGTGGTATCAAATAGCCATCAGGCAAGCACTATTTTCAATCAATGATATATTTGAAAACCATGAACCTTGAAGAACTCATAAAATATAATTGTGAAAATGTTATTTACAAAACATAGATATTCTCTTTTAATAGGTTTGAACAAATGGCCAGCTGTTAGGCACAGGAGAAAACAGCCAATGGTTCTCAAGCAACTGAGAATTGATTACATTTATATCATTCGCAACAAATAATCCTGATTATTTCCATGCATGTAGCTCTGAGGTTGGCATGAATCTAAGTCATTTGAATAATAAAAGTTAATGACATAGCACAAAAAAATTCTATATGAAAATAAGTAAAATGTAATAAATCATACATAAGTATGAAAGAGATAGAAAGCAAATCTCTAGTAAAATAAAATTAGTATTAATCAATCAAAATAGATAAACAATATTTATGTCATGCTTGCCTCATTTCTACTAGCTTTGCAGTCCTCAATTCCCCAGAACAAGTTACTTTTTTTGGCTTAGTCCCTCCTGTTCTCTGAACAATCTAAATCAGAGAGAGTAATCAAAAATCATCATCTCCACACAGAGGGATCTACTGGTGAATCTGCTCAGTGACATGATACCTCAGTATTAATCTCTGAGTCCCTGCATTATTATTTCAGTCTTCTCTCCTATTAACCTGGCATGAAAATTAATGTGTGTTTTACATTGACCAGGGGCCACAGGAAGTGTTGCCAGTACAGTGTTTTTCCTTCCTGCACTGAATCCCATGACTAATATGCATCCTGTAGATGGACATCTGCTAGATTTTATTCGGGTACAAAGACTGGTTCCTATTCTCATCTTAGGGCCAGAAATATGCCTTTATTTGGCAAATACAATTCCCAGGAACTGAGCAACATTCCTAATCCAATCTGTGACACCAAGGCCCAGATGCCCATGAAATGACCAGTTGTGGCCCCTGCCAGTCTGCCCCCTTGAATTCTTTCCTGTACACTTGACAAAAAATGGTGAGGAGAAAGGAATAACTTGAATTTAAAATTGTGGTGAGAAACCAAATAAGAAACATAATGGAGTCCTGCAAAATTTCAGTGAAGAATTAACCAGCTAATCCAAGCCAGCTACTAAATTAATTTTAATCTGGGTTAGCTTTATTATCCAACAGATCATATGAAACTGGACTATCCACTAATATAGTCATAACCATCATTCAGGAGTGTGATTTCTTTACCAAGAAGATCCAAATGGGTATTATAGAATATGCGTTCAGCCCTGGGAATGGGATTGGTAAGGGTATGGGTTCCTTAGGAAATTAGAAATAACAGTCAGGGGCAGGATCTAGTCCCAACCAGAGACTTCTCTAGAAGGAATCAAAAACAAGAAGCTTCGACATAAATTTATTCAACTACATTTGCGTCAACAAAGAATACCTAGATTTAAATCTTCCATGTTCATTAGGAATGGAAGCAACGATGTCCAGATCTCACTAATGAAAAAAGATACTTCTACTATACAAGACTTTCCCTGCCTATGGATCTGAGAAGAGGAAATCCCAACTGATATTGGGCCTTTGTTCTAGTATCTCTACAATCTGATGCTTTCAAGACTTCCAAGTATTACAGGTATCAAATGATTCTTAAAGATTGTAAGTTCTATATGAGTTTGGAGCAGGTGAATAGTTTTGTTGAATGAAACTCTTGCCTTGAAAAGGTGGAATTCAAGCTGAGATTTCAAAGATAAGTAGGAAAAGTGAGGTACAGTGATCAGGATACTCCACGGAGGAGGCACATGATAACCAAAGGCCCAGAGATAGGAGAAATTTGCTTATCGTATCTGGGAGACTTGAAGCAGCCCACTTTCTGTTATGGCTATATTGTGCTCATTTGTATTTAGATAATAAAATCCTGAAGAATAAGCATGAATTAGTACATAATCTGTGAAATTCTGATGAAAGAAGTGAACTTTTAGAAGATCAACTGATTTTATTATTAATATATTTAATTGCAGCTTGTCTACTATACATCATCCAAATGCAGTGAAAATTGAGAGTTTAAAAATATGTAGATAAGAGGCAAAAATTCATTTGTTTTGCTTGAGTTATAAAGCTCAATAATTCAAATTTTCATTTGACTTTTTTATAATAATATTGCTGAAAAGTGAGTGAAGGTGGTGTTCAGCAAATTCAAGAGTGAAAACTGAAAAAGAAAATTCTAGTGGTATGCTAAATTCCTAGGGCATATAAAATAACATTAATGGCATATTTGGTCCCATTTTCTAATAGTCTAATCTAAAGGTGAAGTCATCACTTTTACTTTCTTAAAAAAATAGAATCTTTCATAAAATACAGTAATTTCAAAGTTAAACTATTCTGACTTCATAATACAGCCAAACACCTTGAGGACATAAATGGCACATACTCTCATAACCTATAAAGCACATTGCTCTCATAAAGAAAAAGGTTTCCATTAGTAGGTTGCCTCTAGTACCATGTTCAAAGGTTACCAAAGCAACTCTTTTATGCAAATTAGCATAGTCAGTCTTTCACAACTCTCAAATGGTTGAAATAAGGGAAGAAATAAAGCAAATGGATGATCTTTGGAGACTCTTCAGTAGTAAGCATTACTCCTTTGTCAGGTAGTCACTAAATATTTTTAATGCACCAATTTATTCAATCCACAGGGATGTGTTATGACTGCTGGAATTAGTTTTCTTTTAATGATGTGTATTATATAGCAGAGCTACTAAATTAATCTCAGAACACTTGTTAATCATTGTTTTTCTTATTAGCCAGCTTCCACAGAGAAAAGAGATTAGACCAAACAAAAACCCACTAAAATTTTATTGACAGATGGCACATTCTGGATGTAAAAAGAACATGGCTTCTATATATCTAGAGGCATTACTGCTGTAAATAAAGAATGGTAAAGTTATAAGCTGTTTTATCCTGGGGTAGGTAATTTGGTGATGAGTAAAACATGACCTCAGCCCTGTGGAAATCATCACACATTGATAATTCTACAGTGTGGCCTTTGCTAACACTGAATCCATCTCAAAATTGTGTGTGAATCAGTTAATATATAAATACATTTTATATATAAAAGTGTATATATTTATATGTGCATATTTATATACAGATGTACATATATGTGGTATGTATGATGTGCATGTATGTAATTGTATATACATATATGTATGCCTACATATGTATATGTATGTATATGTGTGTGTATATATGCATGCACACACACATACACACACACCCAGGGGATGTTAAAATCCTTCCAGACAGCCCTCCATGATGCTGAGCACAGATTGTCTGCATCTTTTACTTGTTTTTCTCTGTTGTTACAAGATGCCTATATAAGTGGCAAGTGCAGTGAGCACTAACATTACTCCACAGAGAACCTTCACTGTCAGCACATCCCTTTCTATAGACATAATGTCAAGATGTCAGAGAAACAAACAAGCTGTAAACCTCTTGAAGTGCTGTCCAAAGTCTTTTGTAATAAGTAAACACGAAAATATTCCTATCATAATAGCTACACATGAAAAAGTAATCATATAAAGAAAAATACAGTGTTGATGTAAAGATTATAGGAAGTTAAGAGCTTAAGGGTATGGTAGAGGGTGTAGAGAAGGTTCACTGTGCTCTGGTTTCCAACTTGTCTGAGTCTGGTGAAACAGAACACACTCATACACTACAAGTTACTTGAAGCAGATTTACCACTTACAGATAGGCAGCAAGAAACAGAGGAAGCCTAGGATCCATTGTGAGCTAGTCCCCTAGGGCTCAAAAAGCTGCTCCTGAGTAAATGGAGTCTCAACTGCACATGCCCCACTTGCACCACAGCTGAGGAACCCTGAAAGAAAGTCGACTCTGGCTTAGGCACCTCAGGGGAAACATGAATCACTGGGCAAAGCTTGAAGGACTTCAAGCTTTTAGGGGAGAGAGGAACAAAGCCTATGCTGTTGAGGGAGTTCTTCCCTAACTCAAGTTGTTATATTCCCTAGGAGGAACAGGAACAAGGTCCAGGCTATTTCAGGCAGTTTCTCTCTATCTTAGGATACTACATTCCCTGCACATTCTACGGTTATTCTTGAGAAGTACAAGCAAAAAAGGGGTGAGAACATGGGCACCTGGAGACCTGTTCTTCAGGGGAACAGATCATTGAACTATAGTTCTTATAAATTCTACTTAGCATAGTGCTTAAAAACTAAATAAACAATAAGCTGTTTCAAGATTACAAATTACTTACATTCTCATGATAACTTCCTTGCCTCACAGATCTTATTTTTTACTTGCCTTCAACTATTAAGGATGGTAAAGATCAGTTAGCTGAGCTAATATGAGAGAAAAATTACTATGTCTTCTCTCCTCCACCCCTGCATTACCTTTCATGAATTCGGAAGAGCTATCTTTAGCTGACTGTTGACCATTGACCTAGGCTTTCAGATTCCCCAGAAATAATCTGTTGTAGGAGTCATAGTTATTCAAGAAACTGTTGGGCACCATTCAATAAAAAAGGAAAATATTTCTCTATTTTCATATTTATTTCATTCATTGAAAAGTTATTGAACAAAAAGGGTGATCTCTTTCCTACATATATCGTCAGGTGGAAATGAGATTAAATGAAGCTCGTCACAAGAAGTGGATCCAGAAATAAATGGAAAAACATAGTTCGTATCACACAAGTCTGGAATAGCAAATTAATTCTAACACCTTCATAAATCAGAAATTATAATGGAAAACACTGTTGTTAATGAAAATACAAATTTCAATCATCAGGGAAATGCAAATCAAAACCACAATGAGATATCACTTAACTCCAGTGAGAACAGCTTTTATCAAAAAGTCCCAAAACAACAAATGTTGGCAGGGATGCAGACAGATAGGAACACTCATACACTGCTGGTGGGACTGAAGATTAGTACAACCTCTATGGAAAGTAATATGGAGATACCTCAAAGAACTAAAAGTAGAACTACCATTTGATCCAGGAATCCCACTACTGGGTATTTACCCAAAGGTAAAAAAGACATTCTATAATAAAGACATCTGCACGCGAATGTTTATAGCAGCACAATTCACAATTGCAAAGATGTGGAAACAACCCAAGTGCCCATCAATACATGAGTGGATTAATAAAATGTGGTATATGTATACCATGGAGTATTACTCAGCAATAAAAACAATGGTGAATTAACACATCTGGTATTATCCTGGATGGAGCTAGAGCCCATTCTTTGAAGCGAAGTATCACAAGAATGGAAAAACAAGCACCACTTTTGCTCACCATCAAATTGGTACTAACTGATCAATGCTTATGTGCACACATGGAAATAATATTCATCAGGAGTTGGGCACATGGCAGGGGGGCGGAGGGGATGGGAAAACTCACACCTAATGGGTGTGGGGCACACTGTCTGGGGGGTTCACGATTGTAGCTCTGACTTGGGCATTGAATAGGCCATATATATAACCCAAGTGTTTGTACCCCCATAATATTCAGAAAATTTTTAAAAAGATTTACTTATTCAACAAATATTTGTGAAGCCACCTACTATGTGCTATATCCAAGTTAGCAAACTATAGTCTAAGGGTCGTGGCCCCCTTTTTATAAATAAAGCTTTATTGGAACATAGCCAAAAATATACAAATTTCTAATATACAAATGAAACACCTTCTACCTTTACATCTCTGTCTGTTTAGAACATGAGGATGTCTGGATATCTGCAATAGAGTGTCCTGTTTGTGTCAAGTCCTTACCAAATACTTATAACTCACTAGCACTAGTATCAGGATACCAGTTACCTGCTATTTTCCTTGTATCTAATATATCTGCTCTTCATGATTCAACTATAATAAAATACCAATAAACCCTAATTGTAACTTATTTTTGTTTTCTTTTCCCTGATTTTTAGTTCTATTACCACAAGAAATATTATTTCTTAGTAGTTCTAGTGTATTTCTTAAGAGCTGAAAGTCAATTTAAAGGAGATACATTGAAGGTCAAAGAAGGTCTGCACATTTCTATGAAAGAACAGAGGCTTTGGGGGATTCCTTAAAGTTAGCACCATATGCTTATTCTTTATTTCCTAAAAATTTACTTCTGCAATGAAAAACCATGGGGGAAAAGCTTTAAAACAGTACCATGAATGGGAAGTTCGTCATTAACTATTCAGTATAATTCATAAAATGTATTTTTCCTGATGCAGCTAAACTGCACTTATTTCCCAAGGGAATACAAGAGGTCAAATTCATATTATAAAATGGAATCTAAAATAGAAACTCTACTATCAGAAGTCACTGCTCTAGTTATGCATGGAATGCTCAGACTGCTGCCAACCCTCACAATGAAGTAGAAGTTGGATGGTCACACCTATAACATGATCAGAAAAAATATACTCCATGGTATTTCAGAATTACCTAATAGCAGCCAATAAGGTCCACAGTAATACTGGAGTGGAACAGTTTGCAAAGATTTTCAAAAACATCTTTCATTGACTCATGGAGATTTGTCCACAATCTTAGAAGAGCATTCTGAAGGACAGGATACATTTTAGTTGGACATAGATTAAATAGACAAGAAATGTCATGAAACACTTCATCTTGCAACAATAGTACTAGGTTACATCATCATATCCTCCTTTGAAAAATGATCCAGTGTACTACCTTCCTGAGTGAAGTATCCCCAAGTACAAGGATGACACAGGCTTCCACAGTGTCTTGATTATACCAGCACATTAAGAACTCAAGACATATATGTATATATTAAAAAATATATATATACACATACACTTACATACACCATGGAGTACTACTCAACCATAAGAAGGAATGAAATAATGTCATTTGCAGCAACTTAGATGGGACTGGAGACCATTATTCTAATGGAAGTGTCTCAGGAATGAAACCAAACACCATATGTTCTCACTAACAAGTGGGAGCTAATGGTTACACACAGGCAATGTAAGGGACATGAGAAACCAAGAAGGGGGGAGGGGGGAGAGTGGGTAAGGGATAAAAATATACCTGTTGGGTACGATGAACACTATTCTGGTGATGGACACACCAAAAGCCTTAAATTAAGCATTATCCAAGATACCCATGTAACAAAAACACTTGTACGCCCTTAATTAATATTTTGAAATTTTGAAAAAGTAGGCAAAAGATATGAACAGAAATTTTTCAGTATACAAATGGCCAAATAAACATATGAAAAATGCTCAACATCACCAATCATTAGGGAAATGCAAATTAAAATCACAATGAGATACCACCTTACCCCTGTCAGAATGGCCATTATTAAAAAGTCAAAAAGCAATAGATGTTGGCACTGATGCAGTGAAAAGGGAATGCTTATACACTATTGGTGGCAATGTAAATTAGTATAACCTCTATGGAAAACAGCATAGAAATTCCTCAAAGAACTGAAAACAGACCTACCATTTGATCCAGCAATCCCACTACTGAGTATCTATCCAAAGGAGAAGTCATTGTATAAAAAAAACACATGCACTCCTATGTTTATGGCAGCACAATTCCCAATTGCAAAGATATGAAATCAACCTAAGTGCCTATCAACTGATGAGTTGATAAAGAAAATATGGCATATATACATCATGGAATACTACTCAGCCATGAAAAAAGAATGAAAAAATGTCTTTCATAGCAACTTGGGTGGAACTGGAAGCCATTATCCTAAGTGAAGTATCTCAAGAATTGAAAACTTATACTGATGTACTTACTTATAAGTGGGGGCTGAACAATGGGTATATATGGTCATACAGAGGGGCATAATTGGCTTTGGAGACTTGGCAGGAGGGAAGGTGAGAGGAGGGCGAGGGATAGAAAAATTACCTATCGGGTACAATGTATACTATTTGGGTGGCAGGTACACTAAAAGCCCGGATTTCATCACTATACAATTCACCCATGTATCAAAAAGCCACTTGTATGCCCTAAAACTATTGAAATTAAAAAAAAAAAAATTTGAGAGGTCTTTCCACTACCCCCACACAGTTGTTAGGAATGACTTATATTTGGCCTTTGCAAGAGAGCTATATGTAAGAAAGGAAGCAAGGAAGGAAAAGAAGAGGAAGGAAGTGGGGAAGGAGAGGAGGGAGGGAGGGAGGGAATGGAAAGGAAGGAAAGAGAGAATTTTTAAAAGGAAAAACCCTCTTGATCAAAAAAATTCTGTGTATTTCTGTTTTAAGCCAATATAAAGACAAGTAAGCTACAAAGTCTAGCAGCGAAAAAAATCTGGTAACTCAGAAAACTAAACAGACATCTAGGCAATACTAAAGGCATAGATATGACAATGATAAAATTACTATTTACTGAGTTCTATGTCCCATGTTCTGAGGTGGGGGACTTTTTTGCAACTGCATTATTCTATTTCATTTTTAAAAACAAACCTGTAATCTAGGTACTAATATTATGTCCATCATACAAATGAAGAAACTGAGGCCAAAGAATATGAAGAAGCTTAGCAAATATTACATGGCTAGTTAGTGGCAGATCCAGGATTTGAAACTCAGGGTGTTTGACACAGAGATGCTATCTAAATAGTACTTATCTAGCAGTTCACATCATTTCCTCTGTTACTGTGATACTTCCATTCACTCAAGATTTAAAAGATGTCATTAGAGATACTAAAATAACATATAAAATGATGACCCTGATTATTGTCCCCCATAATAATCATTAATTTGTTTTGCTTTTCACTCTACTAAGAGAGTCCCCTTGCTTTATTATCTGGTTATATTAATATGTTTTATCATACCAAGCATATTGTAAGCATTCAAAAAAATAGGAGCAATATTTTTCTGGAATTCTATAACATCTCTTTTCTTCTTAAATAAGTAATAATGTAACGTTTCCATAGTGCTTTAGTACTTCCAAAGAGCTTCTAAAATTTAAACCTTTCTTTATCTACACACAATTTATCCTTATTCACAAATTTTGGAATTCAGATTTAGAACAGATAAGTGACTTACTTAATGTTACACACTAAGAGATGAAAGCAGATTTTAGCCCAAGACTTCTTACCTTGAAGCTCTTTTAATATCTCAATATTTTTTATAATTTATATTAATTTAATAGAGTAAGCATTTATAAATTTGTTTAAGTCACCTTTATTTTAAGAAAGATATCTTTGATTCTAAGAGCTCCACAACTGACCACATTGCCAAAGAATTTGTCTACAAATACAGAGATACATTTAATTTGTTCAAGATATTGAAATTCAGACTTGAAAGTAACCACTTGCTATTTTGCTTAGGGCAAATAAAAGCATACAGTCTTATAAAAAGAAAAAAATTGCTGACTTAAAGGTTTTATTACTGGCCTTAGGAAGCAAATCCAAACATAAGTTTTGTGTAGGGGCTGGCTAATGCTTTGTACCTCTGTCTTTTTTTTTTTTTTTTAATTCAAAGCATGGTTACCATTTGCACATAGGAGAGCTGACAACACAAAAAGTTCCCCATTTTAATTCAACAATTTAGGAGCAAAATGTGCCATAAACTGTATTTCTGCAATATTCTCTAAAGCACCATCATTCACAAATTGCCTATGTGGTTCAAAACATGACAAAGTACTGACATTTCTTATTTATTTACAAGTACTAGTGTTTTACACTGGCAAGGCAAAAGCTGTAGTGGGGATCTAGGGTCTCCCTAATTCCCAGTATGTTTTTCAGCAATCGAGCTCAGGCCAAGCTATGGAGAACTGTTTGCAGCTAGGCAACAGCTTCTATTTTGCTGCCCAGTTTGAATAGGGTGGGGTAAGTAGGAATTGAAGCTGTACTCCACTGGGACCAGTGACCCAACCTTAGGCTCAACTTTGGGGTTAGACTAGACTTTGTGAAGGCTGTAAAACTCTCCTCTTCTTTTCTTTCTACCTACACTTCTTGTGAACAGAGACTGAGACTCTAGTGTTGAAAAGTGCTTTGAAAGAATATTTATTGCCTACATCTGAGCACACTGAACAACTTCAAAGGAAAACTAACTCCATTTATATTTTAAGAGTAGAAGCTTGTTTTACAGAATCAACCCAATGAAGACAGAAAAAGCTTGTCCTCTTCCTTATAGCAAGACTTGGAATATATGCATGTTTGCCTTTAATGTACAGTTTTTATGATATAATAATAAGCTTTTGTCATAATCTATAAAACCCATTTATATTCTAGAAATCCTTTTCATTTTTTGTTTCCTTGAATTTTTAATTTCTTTTCTAGAATTATAATTGTATCATCATTCACTATTAAGGGATTTAAAAGATTGGAATATATCTTCAAGTAAATCATTTTTCAGTCTTCTGCATGTGGCTACCCAATTTGCCCAGCACCATTTATTGAACAGGGATTCTTTTCCCCAGTGTAAATTGTTGTCTGCTTTGTCAAAGATCAGATGGCAATATATGGATGGTTTTATATCCGGGTTCTCTGTCCTGTTCCATTAGTCTATGTCTCTATTTTTTGTGCCAGTACCATGCTGTTTTGACTATTATAGCCTTGTACTATAGCTTAAAGTCTGGTAGAGTGATGCCTCCAGATTTGTTCCTTTGGCTTAAAGTTGCTTTGGTTATTCGGGCTCTTTTCTGGTTCCAAACAAAGTGTAGATTTATTTTTTCTAGATCTGTGAAAAATGACTTTGGTATTTTGATGGGGATTGCATTGAATCTGTAAATCACTTTGGGTAGTATGGACATTTTGACAGGATCCATATCTCTCACCACTCACTAAAATTAATTCAAGATGGATAATAGACTTAAACCTAAGATATGAAACCATAAGAATTCTAGAAGAAAATGTTGGAAAAGTTCTTCTAGATATTAGCCTAAGCAAAGAATTTATGAAGAAGACTCAATGGCAATCACAGCAACAACCAAAATAAGTAAATTAAATTAAATTTGATTAAATTAAACTTGACTAAATTAAAGGCTTCTGCACAGCCAAGGAAATAATTAACATAGCCAACAGACAACCTACAGAATGGGAGAAAGTATTCACATGTTATACATCCAATAAAGGGCTAATAACCAGAATATACAAAGAACTCAAGCAAATCAGCAAGAAAATATCAAACAACCCCATTAAAAGGTGGGAAAAAGGCATGAACAGAAGCTTTTCAAAAGAAGATAGACAAATGGCCAATAAACATATGAAAAAATGCTCATCACTAATCATCAGTTAAATGCAAGTCAAAACCACAGTGAGATATCACCTAGCCCCAGTGAGAATGACTTTTATCAAAAAGTCCCAAAACAATAGATGCTGGTGTGGAGGCAGAGAGAAAGGAACACTTATACACTGTTGGTGGGACTGCAAACTAGTGCAACCTCTATGGAAAATAGCATGGAGATTCCTCAAAGAACTAAAAGTAGGCCTACCATTTGATCCAGAAATCCCACTATTGGGTATTTACCCAAAGGAAAAAAAGTCATTTTCCCAAAAAGATACTTACAATGGAATGTTTATTGCAGCACAATTCATAATTGCAAAGATGTGGAAACAACCCAAGTACTCATCAATTCATGAGTGGATTAACAAAATGTGGTGTGTATACATATACCATGGAGTACTACTCAGCCATTAAGAAAAAAAAACTGATACCTTTTGTAACAATCTGGATGGAACTGGAGACCATTCTCCTAAGTGAAGTGTCACAAGAATGGAAAAACGAATACCACACGTACTCACTATTAAATTGGAAACTAACTGAACAGCATTCATGTGCACAATAAGTAAAATTCAAGGGAAATCAAACAGGTGGGAGAGGAGAGGAGGGGGGTGGATGAAATCATACTTAACACGTACAGTGTACACTATCTGGGAGATGGGCACATTTATAACTTTGTCTCAAGCAGTACAAAAGCAATCCATGTGACCAAAACATTTGTACCCCTGTAATATTTTGAAATTAAAAATTTTTTAAAAATTAAAAAAATATATTTTTACAAAAATATTTTAACATGATAGTAGATTATTAAGATAATGATTTAAAGTCAATATCTGCGTATTCCCCTAGAAAGAGATTTCATATAACAATATTTTATGCAATTATCCCAACCTTATCTGACCATAAGAGCCAATATCCCATCACCAATGGCCATTATGAAGACAGGTTGGTGTATAAGAGTATAGAGATACATGTCATTCTTTTTTGGCTGTTCATTAGTTGAATCCTCTTCCAATGTTTGCAAAGAAATCCACCTTTTAAATGTTTTCACACACTATAGGATCTGAAAATGCCAGAAACTCATGTCTGAAGCTCTAATGCATATAGTTAGCAAGCATGTGACCTAGACTCACCAATCAAATGTACTCATCCAGACATCCAAGCAGGAGATAGTGGAATGAATGAGTGTTTGATACCTGGAGGCAGTGATGTCATCCAGGGCCTGGAGCTACTAGTGTTGATGGTGCAGGTGTCCTTGACTAATATGTGGTCATGGCACCAGGGTGACTAACCTGTACCATTTCTTAGATGTAATTTGGAGCAAATTTTTCTATTTGCATAGTCCTCAGTCTAAGATTCCATCCTTCCTATTGATTCTATGAGCACAAAAATTCTCTTAATAAATTAGGAGTCCTGTCTATATTCTTAAATCCATTTTCTGAGCTTTGATTTCTTGGAATCTAAAACACTACAAATTAAACAGTAAATGATGCAGACTGCTATCCAGTGTGACACTTCAAATACATTCAACATTGAGCACTTCAGAGTAAAAAATAAAATAGGACCTTAAAATTACAGATACCAGATGTCACATATAAGAGATAACAGACAGGAAGGTGTTATCTTAGTATAAACTAATCTCTAAGAGTACTAAATCAAAAGTTAAACACACTGTGTTTCATGACACTCTCTTTCTTAAATAAAAGGTGTTCAAGCTCAATGCTATGCCTTAGTCAAGTCAGGTTTGACTCTATAACTCATTCCGATTGAATACTTCATTTTAAAGAAAATCTCAACCCCTACACTTTTGAAAAATCAAGAGTCAAAGTAAGAAAACACTAAAGTAAAGGGATTTATTTGTTATGGCTCAAAAATTTTAGGATAGTCCATTTACTATATAGATCATTGTCCTTTAAAAAGAAAAATAAATCCACAATATGATGATGTCGTCTCCTGAAAGGAACAACTAGAAATCAATTATAAGTGAGGTCCAAATAAAAAAGCATGAAGTTTATTTTTTCAAAAATGTATTCCATGTTACTTAAGGATTTTACTTTCTACTTTTAAATTATTTTATATCATGGTGAAGCCTAACTTATTCTATGCTACATAAAACGTTTTCAACAGATGTTTTCCATCTACTGCTGTCTTGGGTGGATTATATCCACCACTCTAAGTACTTCCAAATTCACAAATATGTGGGAGTCTGCTAATAAAGTATTTGAGGAAAATTAATTTTGAAAGAACTTACTTGAAGCTCACTGCCTGGTACTGCATGTTGGAACAGATCAGGGAGCCTGGAAAACAGGGGGCTTCAGCAGTGATCATTGCAAATTGGCAAGAGGCTTCATCTTTTCTAACTGCTTTAGACAATGTTTCTTTATGTGCAAGAGTGTACTTCAGAGAATTCTAGGGAACACTTTTTTTTTTTTTTTTTGCATGCTCCTGGGAAGATACTCATGGAGGTGAAGAATATGGACTTTCATCTCATCGGCTGAATTATCAATAAAAATCAAGGCCTATTTTAAATATAGAAAAACCCAACTTTGAAGGCATGCGAGCTTGAAATCCAGGCTGAAGAAAGAAGTAAGGAGAGAAGGAAAGATGGAATTGGTACTCTTCTCCCCATCTCTAGCCCTGAAGCTTCCAGTCACAAAAGATAAATTTGGACTTAACTTTAGGAAGTGATTAAAAAAACAATTAACCTCTATTATAATTTGGGGGGGTTTTTTTTACAGATATTCTTTTTAAATTTATTTTTTAATTTCAGAATATTATGGGGGTACAAACACTTTAGTGACATATATTGCCTTTGCACCACCCAAGTCAGAGCTACAAGCCTGCCCATCCCCCAGCCAGTGCGTCCTGCACCCATTAGGTGTGAATTTACCCATACCCTCCATGCCCCGCCACCTGCCCGACACCCGCTGAATATTACTTCCCTGTGTGCACATAGGTATTGATCAGTTAGCACCAATTTGATGGTGAGCAAAAGTGGTGCTTGTTTTTCCATTCTTGAGATACTTCGCTTCAAAGAATGGGCTCTAGCTCCATCCAGGATAATACCAGATGTGTTAATTCACCATTGTTTTTTATTGCTAAGTAAAACTCCATGGTATACATATACCACATTTTATTATTCCACTCATGGATTGATGGGCACTTGTGTTGTTTCCACATCTTTGCAATTGTGAATTGTGCTGCTATAAACATTCGTGTGCAGATGTCTTTATTATAGAATGTCTTTTTTACTTTTGGGTAAATACCCAGTAGTGGGATTGCTGGATCAAATGGTAGTTCTATCTTTAATTCTTTGAGGTATCTCCATATTACTTTCCATAGAGGTTGTACTAATCTGCAGTCCCACCAGCAGTGTATGAGTGTTCCTATCTGTCTGCATCCACACCAACATTTGTTGTTTTGGGGCTTTTTGATAAAAGCCGTTCTCACTGGAGTTAAGTGATATCTCATTGTGGTTTTGATTTGCATTTTCCTGATGACTAGAGATGTTGAGCAATTTTTTATACGTTTGTTGGCCATTATTCTATCTTTCGAAAAGTTTCTGTTCATGTCCTTTACCCACTTTTTAATGGGGTTGTTTGATTTTTTCTTGTTGATTTTCCTAAGTTCTATATAGATTCTAGTTATCAGCCCTTTATCAGACGTGTAGCATGCAAATATTTTCTCCCATTCTGCAAGTTGTCTGTTCACTCTAATGATAGTTTCCTTGGCTGTGCAGAAGCTTTTTAATTTGACCAGGTCCCATGTATTTATTTTTGGTGCTGCTGTGATTGCTTTTGGGGTCTTCTTCATACATTCTTTGCCTAGGCCGATGTCTATAAGAGTTTTCCCAACGTTTTCTTCTAGAATTCTTATGATTTCATGTCTTAGGTTTAAGTCTCTTATCCATCGTGAGTTGATTTTTGTGAGAGGTGAGAGGTGTCTATAATTTTTGATGAGATAAGTTTGAAGCACCAAATTAAACCCTTGTCTGCATTGCCATCTGCAAATTAAATGATTTATAAATACTGCAATTTCCTTATATAATTGATATAAATAATCCTTGGGATAATATTCCTTGCCGTGGCTCTTGTGAAAAATGATCAAATCTCTTGATAAATGCCCTCGTGAGAAATAATCACATCTTTTGTCAAATTCCCTGACTCCTGGAGAGGAAAAAAGATGGTTTGAAATACTATTGTCTTAATTTTACCTGACTGAGAAACATACATATACCACACTCACAGAGATCTTTCATAGGTTGCTTTGGGTACTTATATTTACTGAATACTTATGTTAAGTGTTATTGGTTTTAGCTTCACTGACATAAGTTCTTAAATGAAACACTTAAATTACAAAGCATGATGTAATTCTCTTTGTGAGAAGAAAGGCATCTTGCATATTATTGGGGGTTTTCAGAGTCTTCCATCTTTACGTTAGAAAGATTCATATCTTTGCCAGTTGATTTCAAGACTAGCACACTGACAGCTTACAAAATCTTGTACAAATATACCTATTTTTCTATAAAAAGAATGTGTTTCTTTTTTATAGCTATGATTCAATAATAAGGGCTATATAATTTGCCACATCAGGCCTCTTCTGGATCACAAAGACTCTAGTCATTCCCTTTAAACAAAATGTTTCATAGATGAACAGTGCTCTCCTGTGATCAAAGAAAGGAACTGCTTGCATCATAAAACAGGTAATTACTGTCTTTTTATTGCCAATGTTTCACCTCCTGTTTTCCTATGGTTATTAGCAGGATTATCTTCTATATGTATTATGCCCATTATTGCTCAGAGGAAGCCTTTGATTTTGCTTTCCAAAGTAAACCTTTTATTATATTAATAATTTTATTCACATAATTATAATTGAAGTTCTACTCATATTTACCATTGTTAGAGTCATAGTAGAATAGTTTATAAAATAAAAAATCTTTCTGGAATTGATCACATAAATGTTGGAAAACCAAAAGATACTTTATTAGCAAAATTGGCTCATATAAGCCAACATGCTCATGTAAAACTAGAAGCCTTGCATTCCAGATTTTGGTTCGTTCTGCCTTTTATCAAAAAGAAAGAAAGCTTAATGCTACAGCATTAGGAAAAGAGCTTCTATGGATATTTGCCATTTTAAATGCCCATAATTTACACAGCATCAAACAGCATTTATTCTCTAACAATTCCCATTTCTATTAAGAAATAGAGATTTAGGCTTCCACCATTGGTGTTCTATATTCACGAGAGGAGTTTCCTGAGGTTTCTGTAAAACCACCATAATTCCCACTGACACATTTATCTAACAGTTGATGTTACTTTGGTGAGAGAAGGAGAGCAGCTAGGAAACTTGTTTCCTGTGAGCACTGATCCAGAACACATTGCAAACAGGTCTGTCAGGACAGCCTTCTTTGGGGAGAGTAAGCCCAGTTGCTACATAATCAGACTCTGCCATCTAGATTAATGTCTTACAGAAAAGGCTAAAGCATGTGCCTCTCTTAAAGTGGTAAATATGTATCTGTCACATAAAAAATATTGTGGCATTTCTGAGAAATTCTTCTATTATACATAAGTTAATATAAATCCAGTTGTATATTTGGATTATGTGTGTATTACATATATATGTGTGGTAGATATACATGTAAATGATGTAAATATCCATTGTGGTGGAGGTGGCGTATACCAACCGTGGAGGCATTTGGTCCCTTCTTACTGCAGCTGGCCACAATAGCAGCTGGCAGACATTAGAGGGACCACCTGACACACACCTGCTAACACCACTGCTGGTAGTGCTAACAGCAGTGAAACCAGGGACTGATGTCCCAGAAAGAATAAGTCAGACCCTGGGGAAAAAACAATCTTAGGGAGGCATACAAGAATTTGACTTGTGTGCTCTAGCATAGATTATCTTATTTGAGCAAAGAGAATACCAATATCTAGTGAAACAGTTTAGCAGACACACATATGTTCACCAGTTAAATCAATGCCCCATTGAAACACTTTGCTACTTAAGAGTTTTAGGAAGAACAATTGGATTCATTGTCTAGATTTGCTGAACATGAAACTGTGTAGCAGTAAAATCTCAGGTAACAGCAGTTATGGTGGAATTAAGAGTGAGGCTACCAGAGGAAGTGGGGGTGATGAAGCACAAAGAAAATAAGTCATTTCCCCACAATAATTATTTTTTTTCAAGTAGTAAAAACAAAACAAATCAAAACAAAATCTGGAAAATGCTTTTCCAGAAAAGAGAAATTCATCTAACTAATCCTGGATATGATAGATAGATATAGATAATTGTACATTCCCTACACTTTGGATATTAAAAATCCACACCCCACCCCAACATGCACACACCCTTCGATGCCCTGTATTAACAGTTGATGTGTGTAATGACAAAGTGAATATTAACAATTCTACTCCCAGGCTGAGACATTTGGTACGGGAGTAAGTTTTGATACACATCATGGGTTCTTTTCATCAGTTCCTCATTTTTGTTTCAGTTGGTGGAAATAAGTCTCTTGTGTTTGCAACCAAAAGAGTTCTAACTAATATATTGGCTAAGAATCCCAACATTATGCTAGCTAACTAGTACCTTCAGATTGTTCTGTGTATAACTACATTAATATTACTATTAATATCTTAAGAAATATGTGTAAGACATATCATTTAGTGAGTGGAGCCATTATAAAGATATTATTTTGTTGTCATAAGATCTCAAGGAAAATAATTGTGATTCCAACTGATAACTCAAGTCAAGATTTAGATGCCTAATAATCCAGCAATCCCACTGTTGGGTATATATCCAAAAGAAAGAAAATCAGTATATTGAATAGACTTCTGCACTCCCATGCTTATTGCAGCACTATTCCACATAGCCAAGATTTGGAATCAACTTAAGTGTCCATCAATGAATGAATAGGTTAAAAAAGTGTGGTTCATATACACAATGGGATATTATTCTGCCATTAAAAATGAAATCCTGTCATTTTGCAACGATATTGAAGCCATTATGTTAAGTCGAATGTCAGGCACAGAAAGACAAATATCACAAGTTCTCATTTACATCTGGGAGCTAAAAAAATTGATCTCATGGAGATAGAGAAGTGGAATATGATGGTCACCAGGGACTGGGAAGTGTAGCAGGGAGGGGGGATAAAGTGAGGTTTGTTAATGAGTACAAAAGTACAGTTAGACAAAAGGAATAACATCTAGTGTTCAGTAGCATAATAGAGTGACTATAGTTAACAATAATTTATTGTATATTTCAAAATAACTAGATGAGTGTAATCGGAATTTTTCTAACACAAAGAAATAAATGTTTGAGGTGATAGATATCCCAATTACCCTGATTTGATCATTACACATTGTGTGCCTATATCAAAATGTCACATGTACCCCATAAATATGTACTATTATGTACCCATAAAAATTAAAAATATTTTAAATGCCTAGAATGAGCATGCTAGGTAAGCAGTAATCATACAATTCTGCATGAAATATAAGCATTAAAAATAATTCCCTCATGCATATTATGTCTATAAATGAAAATAGACAGTTTTTTATTTCTAAAACACACTTCGGAAAAATCTGTATATTTATAAGAGCTATTTAGCAATGTACTAATAATCCTCAAACCTACAAATGTCTCTTATTTGACCATGCCAGCTTCTTTTTCTGCTAGAGCCACCTCAGAAGTTAACCAAGAACAAGTTTGTTTGGGGGTTTTATAGATTTGTTTTTCTTTTTACTCAGACAGGACACTCATGACTGGTAGAGTAGTATCTACAGGACAAGGCTACACACTAAGAAATAGGAAAATCAATCAAATAATAGTATGTATGTGGGTGTGCACACACCCAGTGTATGTGTTTGTGTGAATGTAGCACTACTGACCCAAATTGAATAGTTATAATTCTCAAAGTGTTATAGTAGTTGTAAATTTATATTTCACTAATTAAAACTATAATATTTTCTCTTAGAATAGGAAAATTGCAAGCTATTAACAAGGCTATGATGACAAGGAAATCTACTGGACAATGTCCTCTTTGAGAGCAAAATAAACTTGTCATATGGATCTTTTGGGTGGATAGTGTGGTGGTGTAGCATTGCTGTCCCCAACCCTCAGGAAGCAGACTGGTATGGGTCTGTGGCCTATTAGGAACCAGGCCGCACAGCAGGAGGTGAGTTGCAGGTGAGCCAGTGAAGCTTGATCTGTATTTACAGCCACTCCCCATCACTCACATCACAGCATAAGCTCCGCCTCCTGTCCGATCAGCAGCGGTATTAGATTCTCATAGGAGCACGAACCTTCCTGTAAATTGTGCATGTGAGGGATCTAGGTTGTGTGCTCCTTATGAGAAGCCAATGCCTGATGATCTGAGGAAGAGCTGAGGCAGTGATGCTAGCGCTGGGCAGTGGCTGCAAATACAGATTATCATTAGCAGAGAGGTTTGACTTCACAATAAATGTAATGTGCTTGAATCATCCCCAAACCATCCCCATCCCCTGTCCGTGGAAAAATTGTCTTCCCTGAAAACAGTCCCTAGTGCCAAAAAGGTTGGGGACCACTGGTGTGGCAAACTGGAAAGAGTACAGGATTAAGAAAGAAATAAGAGGTGGGTTTAATCCAGATTCTGTCTCTACTATCTGTGTGAACTTCTGCTTACTAAAGTTATCTGAGCCTTGGTTTCTGTGCCTATAAAATGGAGATGATAATACCCACCATTTAGAACTGTTTTAAGGATTATATTTATTACTTTATTCATTTAGAAACTATTTAGGAAATTCTTTTTCCCTTCCAGACATATAAATATTTAATGAATGAATGGTGGAAGTAAAGAAGGAAACAAGGAAGGAAGGAAGGGAAGAAACTGAATTACTTGTTTGTTGTGAATTTCCTTTGTTAGATTTATATCAAACAGAAATTGTTGCCTGCTTAAAACAAAGAACGAGAGAACACTAGGTAAAAAAAGAAACCTATATGAAACAGCAGCATAATTTTTCATGATGAGAATGTTTTAAATCCACTGCTTCATATTAAAGTCAAAGGTGGAATGAAAGCATTTTGTCTTGTCTTATGTTAAAGCAGGATCCTGGAGACACTCAACTCAAAAATTCAGACAAAGAAATAAAGAGTAATGGGTTGTAGTTAGCTTTAATTAGCAGGATAATTACTTCCCAGTGCCACATTCCCTTGTTTCAAGAGCCCTTATCAGCAAATTAGTTTGTGACTCTCTGTATTGCAAAAATCCATTTTTGATTTGCATTCTTACTCCTGTAGGGAATAAAACAAGACAAGAATTTAGAAAGAGGTTAACAGAGTGTGTTTGTATAGAAATGAGTCCCCTCTCCTACACATCCATGCAGCTCAATGAATATTTGTAAAATGGGGTAGACACTATGGAAAGGACTGAGAACATAGAAATAAAGATGCCATTGTCTCTGGGCAGGAATTGCTCAATCAATTGGAGAGAGAAAAATCAGTAAACAACTTTTCTGATGATCTCTAATAATCTATCAAAATGAACAAAATTCAATAGGGCCACAGAGATGGGAGTGATGAGGTTTGTGGGGAAGGATGCGTAGAAGGCCTCACAAAGTATAACACATTCAAGCTAGTTCTTGAAGTGTGAGCACACCCATAGATAATAAACATCCAGTTCCTTGTTAAGAAAAAATTTGTGGTTTAATGTAATCCTTTAGAAAACTATTAGAAAAATAACCTGAGATCCATAAAGAACAGTCATGTCATGCCTTGACTAATGGCTGTAACAAGGCTAAACTCAAACACTCTAGACACTCCCTCCCCATTTCCTGCTCCTTCTCCATCTTGGCAAGAAAAGGAGGGTTGAAACGTGGAAGAGGGATAGATAAGCCACATTGGTGAGTGGCTCTTGGTCTCAGTATATACCAAAAATAAATTTAAATTTGTCCTTGATGGAAGGGAATTACCATTTCTTGGTATGCCATTTCTTGGTGCATCAGACTTCATGTGAATTATCTTATTTTAGTCTATAGACTATAGTGGCCCAAAAAGTTACTATTGATGACATTGTGATGTTATTGTAGTTGATTTTTATTTTCAGAACGAAATACACCCCATAAGTTATATTTGTCATTTCACCTTTCACAAAATAAATTGTGTACTCTTTGATTTCAGTAATAATCTCTTATCCTTCTTTTTTTTTCTCTAAATATTCAGTAAAAGGGCACAAATACTCACTAACTGAATAGGAAAAAAAGAAATGAGGATTTGATAAAATACATTTCCTGATAGCCCCACAGCAAACTAATGTATGCACGCCATTTGTTCACAATCCAGAATATTTATTCAACATTAACATCTGTGCATAAAATACGAATGAAGTATGTATATAATTTTCATTTAAAATTAGTTTCTCAAGCTTTTTGACAAATGTTTGCCAACATAGGTAATCATCAGCATTGTCAAGGTGGGAGTATCCCTATTTCTTAGATTAATAAATTAAGGCACAGAAAGGTTTAGTAAGCCAAAGGAGTCACTCATGATCCTGATCTGTACCTATTGCCAATATCACCATTTACTTTCTTCATAAGCTACTACTTTTCTGCTGTTTTACTTTCCCTTTCAATTATATTTGTACTGTGGTACCTTGCTCAAATTCAAGGCTTCTTGACAGAGCACTATAAATAAACAAACAATAAAATTCTCTTTCCCTCTCTTTCTTCCTCTGCCACTGAGGAGATATGCAGGGATATTTCCTTCCAGATAGCTGCTAAATTTATATTTATGTCCTTCCTCTAGTTTGTCTTTTGGCTACTGAAATGCACTGTTCATATGTTTCCGCATGCTCTGGGTAGAATCTGATGTAATTCCTGGCAGATGCTTTAAGAGGGTTCCAGGCTGTTGGATTCTGCCAATGGGCTGTTGGATTCTGCTTTGGAGGAAGTCAAGCACATCTTTCATAATAACGGATTGTTGAAAGGTGCTCTGTACACTTCACAATAGCTATGAAGCTATTTTGTGGCACATCCCTCTTAACCTTGGTGTCTCAACAGTTCTTTTACCTGCAACTGAGTCTTCTACTGGACCTTCTAATCCCAAGAGCATGCTAAAATCCTAGTAACCCAGTAATTACTGGCGGCTTGACAGCAATTCAAGTATGGCTGTCACTGAGTCACACAACCATGCATCAAAGACAGAATATTTTTGAAAAGAAGAGACATATCTCTTTCAGGATTTTTTTTCCCAAAAATTACTTTTCATATCCAGCGTATTTTGATTGTTGCATGTTATCCAATTTTTTTGCCTCATATTTATTTTTATTTGATATGAATTGGATAATTTATTTCCGTCCCTTTTGTTTTCTGGCCAATGAAGTGTATGGTTCTCCAGAGATTCTTTCCATGAAAACTATATAGAAAGTATGAAATATAAAGTAAATATAGTTTTTCCAGGTTTAGGAGAAGTCACTTCAACAATTGGACATTGTTATTTAACCTTCAGAGATAATTACTAAGTTGATATCTGGTACAGACCACAGAGCTGTAAATAAACATTACATTATATAATACCAGAGTGTTACTCTTACACTTACTACGCCAAAAAGGGAAGACAGCAGGCTACATTGTTTTTTGAAGATTCTCGTAATGTTTTCAGACAGGTGATCTTAAGCATGACTTTTAGTAAAGTTTTTGGTGAGATCAATTGTTCCAAATCTTGTTTTCATAAGAACTATCTTGTTCATTAACTTGATACGAAGTGTTAAGTGAATGAGGACAATATATCATCGTCCTTGGGTTTCCTCCCAAAGAACCAGTTTAGATTCTATTGTAAAGCTACTGATTTAATAAATATCTAAAGTTTATTTCAAATTCTCAAGTCTCTTTGTTTAAAGAGGAAAATAATAGAAATAAGCTAACTGAAAGAATGTTACACAAATCCAGATTTAAGTCTAGGCCCCTAGAGAAAATTGGAATGTCTGATTTTCTCAATTGATGACATTCATCAGTAAGTTTCAACCATTTGCCCAAAACTCTGAAGCACCAATCTTCTCTTTCATGTAATATTATGTTACTTTTTAGAAAGTCAGAACGATATATAAACTTGATTAGAGTCAGGATTTTAACAGGCAGCCAAACAAGCCTGAGCACAAGACAGACATCAAAGTTAGTACAAGGTGAGATCCCACATACTTTTAACAGCTTTACTGAGGTATATTTCATATGTCATAACATTCACCTATTTCAATTTACAAATCAATGATTTTTAGTAACTTTATTGAGTAGTGCAACCATCACCATAAATCAGTTTTAGAATGTTTTCATCCCTTCAGGAAGATCTCTCATGCCCATTTATAGTTAATCTCCATTCTACTTCCAGCTCCAAAAAACTTCTAATCTACTTTCTGATGCCATATATGTGCTTTTTGGGATATTGCATGTAAACATGAATCATACAGTATGTAGTCTCATGTCTGGATTATTTCGCTTAGCATAATGTTTTTGAGGTTCACTCATGATGTAGCATGTACCAGGAGTTATTTCTTTTTCATTGCTAAATTATATGCCATTGTATGAGGTCCACAATTTGCCTATCCATTAAGCAGCTGATCAACATTTAGGTAAATTACAATTTTCTGCTATTATGAATAATGTTGCTATAAACATTGATGTGCAGTCTTTGTGCTAATGTGTGTTTTCATTTCCATTGTGCAGATATTCTCTAAAGTGGTTGTACTATTTTACATTTTCACCAGCAATGCATGATAATTTCTGTTTCTCCACATCGTTGACAATGTGTTTTATTGCCTGTCGTTAATTATGGGCATTCTACTAGGTATGAAAAGGTGGTTTTAATTTGCATTTTCCTTGTGACTAATGATGTTGAGCATCTTCTCATTTGTTTGTTAGCCATTCGTGTATCTTCTTTGGTGAAATATCTGTTCATATCATACAAGTCCTTTATTGAATATGTGTTTTGTAAAGATTTCCTTCCAGTATGTTGCTTATCTTTTACTTTTTAATGATGTCTTTTGAAGGACAAAATTTTTAATTTCAATGATGTACAATTTATTTTTTTCTTCTTTTATGGGCTGTGCTTTT
This sequence comes from Daubentonia madagascariensis, assembly GCA_023783475.1. Lineage (NCBI taxonomy): Eukaryota > Metazoa > Chordata > Mammalia > Primates > Daubentoniidae > Daubentonia > Daubentonia madagascariensis. The sequence continues at coordinate 20,452,947 of JAKFHU010000726.1, read as the reverse complement.
GGTATATTAAAAAAAAATCTGCTTATTCCAAGACCTCAACGATTTTCTCCTATGGGTTCTTCTAAAATTTCATTGTTTTAGCTCTTACACTTTAGTCCTTGATAAATTTTGAGATAATTTTTGTGTATAATGAGAGCTGATGGTATAAGTTCATCTTTTTTCATGTACGTATCGAATAATTCCTACACCATTTGTGGATCAGACTATCATTTCCCTACTGAATTCCTTTGGCATCTTTGTTAAGAATTAATTGTCTTATAAGGACTTATTTTTGTACTCTAAATTCTGTTCCATTGATCTGTACGTCTAAGCTATGCGAGTAGCACACTATGTTAACAACTTTCGCTTATCAGTAAGTCTTTAAATAGAGAGGAGAAAGTGTTCAAACATTCTTCTTCTTTCTTAAAGTTGTTTTGACTATTCCAGGTGTTTTTGCATTTCCGTATAAAATTTAGGGTCTATTTGTAACTGTCTAAATATTTTAAAAGGCTTCCTGTAATTTCAATAGTGATCGTGTTGAATGTATAGATCAATTTGGGAAGAATTGTCATATTAAAAAAATTAAGTCTATATATGAACATGGAATGTCTCTCCATTTATTTAGATCTTCAATTTCTTTCAGCAACATTTTGTAATTTTTGTTATACAAGTCTTACAGTTCTTTTGTTAAGTTTATTCTCCTCATTGATTTTTATTGTTGTTGTCATTTGCTTTTGTTTTCATATTGGTCAATGGTTTTATAATACACAATCATGAGACCCTCATGCAAAAGGTGAAAAGAATATGAGGAGAGAGGCCAATGGAGCTAATGGGAACACTGTACATAAAAGGCAGCAGTGGTGGCCCTGGGGAAAGCTTGAACAATCACAAACAGAGCTGAGTTACAAATAAGTAATGATTGATATTTTTGGTCCTAGACATGGTGTATATTAGTGATTAACAATAAGATACTAGAATCAGACTTCTGGGGTTCAAACTTTGATTCTAACACATACTGGATTCTGGCCTTGGGCAAGTTATTTAACCACTGTTTGTGTCAGTGTCCTCATCTGTAAAATTTCTAATATAATATTACCTGTGTATAACTCCAACTTTATAGACTCATGAGAATTAAATGAGTTAATAGAAGTATATAAACGTTATAGAACAAGGCCTGGAACACAGTGAACACTCAATAAAAGGTAAACATAAGCATTCTAAAGAATTTCAATCAAACAACATAATGGAATACGACTTCAGAAATGAGGGACAGAGACAGTATGAGCTTCCAGAAAAGCAGGGCACATTCCCCAGAGGATAACTGATTCACAACAAGGCTGGGAAACCCAGACAATATGTACGCAGTTATATTTATTTTCTTCTCCTCATGTTTTGAAATGGATGGACTGATCTAATGGAATACTTCTGGCTTCTGTCTCCATCTCTACTTAATTATTCTTCACCTTGGGAAAAGGAAGGTCTTACTGATTGATAATTGATGGGGGGAGGCAAATATCTTTTAAAAAAAATGTATGAGGAACCATGAACAGAAATACGTATTCCAGGATTTAGAACATATATTCCAAAGATTTTGGGATTTCCAAGCACAAAGCAGCCCAAACTATGTGTAAATCCCACTGCTTAATGAGGTATTACAATTTCTTGTTCTTCTAACTAATCTGACTTGAATTCCAGGAGAAGGAAAGGTCAGCAATCCAATGACTAGGTGTATAGTACAAATAGCTGATATAAAGCAAAATGTTACTAGTTCTCAAATTTTGGGTATATAATTAATTATAGTGCTTATTAAAAATGCAATTCCCTTGAATTACCTAAAGAAATTCTGGTTTCATACATTCAAGTAGAGTTCAGGAATGTGCATTTTAAAAAGCAATGATTGAAGTGGTCCATACTTTGATAATCAATTTGACAAACATGAACTACCAGTAGTTTGATATGGCAAAAATATTTGCCTCTGCTCTTTATACTAAATGACCGAAGAGTCCAATCTGGGGCAGTTTCCAGAACACAACTGGCATAAATGTGCATAAAATACTCACTTTACCAGACATCGATGGGAAAATTGAACAAAGTCTCAATATTTTCTTCTGAAAAATTGTTTTCTTATCAGTGTCCTAAAAAATTACATTTTGTAAGCCCACTATCTAGCAGATAGTAACATCTGTTGGACTAACTTAATCCCTTTGGCAACTACTATCTTGTTAGCCCCAATTTCTCAATCTGGTGTGGGGTGGACATACCAAAACATGCCCATCTACGAAAGAAAAAAAAAACCCTGAAAATCCTAGTTGTCTGATGAATTAAGTATGTATAAGCCCCTCAGATGACAAAAGGCTGCATAAATTCAATGTATTGTAATGATGAGTTCATCTTATTGGAAAATATCTAGCTTACTATTAGAAGATAAATTAACTTTTGCATGATAACTGAAATCAATAAAAATAAAAAAGAAGTTGTCTTATGTGTTTTAAATATGGGTCAGAGTTTTTGACCTTTCTGTTCTAACTATATTATCTTTGGCTCATACAGGGATTTGTTGTATAAAAATAACTCACTTCCAGAAATTTTAAAAAGCCTAAATACCATTAACTATTATGCATGCCTATTACCACATATACAGAAGACACAGCTGTACAGTTAGACAGTGACCAAATAAGTAGGAGTGACTTAGATAAGCCTTTGTTCAAGTGTTCAGGTACTTCAATTCCTAGAAATTGAAGTGTTGCTACAATACTCTAAAAGACTCATCAAATATACATAACATTTTACTGACTATATGTGTTTATATAAGTCTCTCTTCACTAGACTGTAACACTCTTGAAGACAAGGCTTCTATATCATTCTCCTTTTTTCTCTCTGGAAACTAGAAATACAGTATTATAGTTAAGCACTTGATCTTTAGACTTGGAAAGCCCTGATTTCAAAATCTCATTCTGCCACTTACTAGCTGTGAGATAAGGCACATTGCTTAATGTCCCTCAGCCTCCATTTTCTTATATTTAAAAGAAGACAATAAGACTGTGCTCATACAGCTGAATGAAACTTTAAATGAGATAATGTGCGTGAAACTGTACACTGCACATGAAAAGTCTGCAAAAATATAGCAGCAATTGCAATATTGCAATAACAGCTCCAGCAGTATCAGCACTGGTATCTATCTGTCACAGCATAGTCACACAATAAAATGTGGCTGAATAAATTGGATGATGAACATGATCTGTATACTTGCTTTACGCTGGCATCATGATCAGTATAAGTATCTTGTTACATTTAAATATCTTATAGTTACATAAATATAATTTCTTACATATTTTATGGTCTCTTTACATTGAAAATTAATTATGATGAGATAGAAAACTAGTTAGTTGGGATCTTTTTGCCCTGAATCCATGACCTATTGCCTACTGTTGTCACAGGCAGATAAAAGAAATAGAATAGGGACAACAAATATAAAATAAATGTTACTCATTTATCCTTTGATTCCAAACCCCAGTGCCATCTCCTGACGAACTTGGCCAAATCACTCATGAACATGAAGAATTCTTTTGCACAGCCTTGAGAAATCAAAGTGGCCTAGATCATTACTCTGCTCCCTCTGCCCTATCCTGCCTAATGGGAGAATGAGACACAAAACTTTCTTAGTTTATATAGAATTCTAAGATAGAAAAGCAATTCAGAGAGGAAAAGTGAATTCAAAAGAGATGATTCCAAAAGGCCAGATGAGACAAGAGAAATGTTATTAACTGCTTTATTCACCAAACGAAAAACTTTAAATTCTAGGAATGTACATCAATAGCTCAGATTTTTTTTTAAAGCACTGCTCTTTCTTGGGGTTGAACTATCAGGGAAGCTGCCTTGAGCTCCCTCCAGATGTTAGAGCATCATGAAAAAAACAGAAATTCACATTTTTAATGAGCAAATTTTATTAAAATTGACAGAAGTTTACCAAACATTCAGAAAGATATATTTTGAAATAATTTGGAAAATAAGTTTGGAAATAATATGAAATAACAAAAAGATTCAAGAAGGGAATTCCAAATGTTTTTTAAGGAAAAAATAATTGAATAATAAAATATATAAATCAGAGAGTCCCATGAGATCAGTTCTACCTTTAGAATCAGCTATCCCTTGAAAACAATTGCTATTGGTTTAATTTATGGCTGATTACAATTAATACTCTCCACTCATTTAAATCATTTTTTTAAATTAACTTAATCTTGGAATTTATGAGTTAAAGTGACTCTTAACCTTCACTATCTGATTTGCTATCTCTTCACTTGCCGTCATAAAAACCATGAATAACCAGGCATGGTGGTGCACTGTAGTGGTTCCTGTAGTCTCAGCTACTCTTGAGGCTGAGGTGGGAGGATCACTTGAGCCCAGGAATTCCAGGCTGCAGTGAGCTATGATAACACCACTGCATTCCAGCCCGGGCGACAGAGCGAAACTCCCTCTCCAAAAAGATAATTTAAAAAGAAACCCATGAAAAGGGAAGAACTCCACAGGAAAGAAGAATATTAATTAAGAGATTGCCAGATCCTGGAATAATTGCATCTATAATACATGGAGCTAAAGTCAGATGTATAGTCCGTGCACAATTGGACCTTGAAACAAATAGCCAACCACAGGAAGAAAGGAAAGAGAGATTTCAAAACATTTTGTTTTACTTCTCTGTCAAAAATCAAGGCCAGCATCTAAAAAAATGAAGCCATCACTCCTTTACTATAATGAAGGAGAAGGACATTTTCTAAGACTGCCAGGACCTGGATGGAGCTTTCCTCATTTAAAGATGAGAAATCTCCCCACCACAACAAATAAAAGAATATTTTAAAAGAGATAATAAAAAATGGCTATCTCTTTGGAAAAAGAGATCAATCGATCTTTACCTCACCTCATAGCATATTTTAAAAAATCAAATGATAAAATATGATATAAAATAGAAGTGAATATAAATCTAATCTTAATTGAGTAATAAACATATAAACTTAAAAACAATTGAAGACCTTTTGAAGAAAATATGAAAATATTTGTAACTAATATTATAAAAAAGGATTAATACCTTTAATATATATAAGCTCATATAAATTGATAAGAAACTACTAAAACCCCTAATAAGTGGAAAAAGTACATGAAATAAACACACAGACACACGCAGGGAAATACAAATAGCTAACAAACACACTAATAAATAAATAAATAAACTTATTGTTAATTTAAAGTAACTATGAAATGTCACACCATCCTTGTCAGTGCCAGAAAGGGTGCCATAAGCTGGGCACTTTTTTATGTACTGCTGGTACCCTAAATAAACTCATATCCTTTGACTATATAATTCTACTTTGAGAAGTCTATTGTAAGTATGGAAATATTTTGTTTGCGTACAAAATGATTGCATAAGTGTTCATTATAATAATGAAAAATTTAAAACAAATTGTGTCCAACATTGATAAATAGCAAAATAAATTATTCTACATGAATTTAATAACGTTTATAATCATTAAAAACCATGTTTGGGAAGTACTGAAATAGCATAGGGAAATGCTTTTGTTACATTAACTGAAAGAAGCACTAAGGCTAAATAAACAGTTTAGGTTTATGGGAAAAAATATAAATGTTCACAGAAGAATTGTCAGAAATACTCTATAATGGTAGATATGCTTATATTATGAGTTAAGGTATTTTTCTTTATTTCTATATGTTCCAAACTTTATAATGGTCAAGAACTAATTTCATTTATGTATTTACTTATATTTCATTTTTAATGAAATAGAAATATTCACAAACCATCTCATTCAAAAGATTGAAAATCTCCCTGCCAAAATTTGATCTCCAAGTAATTATAACTAAACAGGGTTTCCAGTTGCTTGTGTATCTTTACAGAGATCTTCTATGTACATAACAAATACCCTTTTTTTTAACCCACATGGTAGCATACTATACACACTGACTTGATGTATATGTAGCTCTTGGCTTTATTCACTTAACTATATATTTTGGAGCTCACTCTGTATACGTAAATGAAGAGCTTTCTAAATGTTTTGTCTTTTGTTTGTGTTTTTTTTTTACCCACTGCTTGTTATCACATTATAGATTATTTCTCAATTTTTTCAATGTGGTAACTATGTAATTTCACACATATGAATATATTTACATTATAAATCCAGGAATGGAATAATTCAATCAAAGTTTACCTGCATTGATAATTTTAATAATTATTATCACAATCTCTCTTAGAAATTGGACCAATTTACACAACTACCACTAATGTATGAGTGTATTTTCTTAAAGCCCTGGCCAATAATATCTTTTATAAAACTTTTGTATCTTTTCCAATAAGAAGAAAAAAAATCTTAGATTTAATTTCCATTTTATTATTGTTATAACATGAAAAAAAGTCTTAAGATTAACTTGACAATCACTTCTCCAAATCATTTTTACCACAAGTAATCATCATTTTTCTAAACCCCAAAGCTTTCCCTTGCACTTTTGCTTGTCCTGTTTTTCAACAGTACATGGGCCTACTGTTCATACACTCCAAACAAGTGTTCAACCAGAGCTCCCCTTTAACCTTAATTTTCCTATCCAATTTCCTCTTCAAGTAAATGGTGCCAAAACTCATTATTTTGGAAGAGGTCAGATGTGCCTACAGTACTGCTCCTCACCTTTTGACAGCTGTTTTGTAGTAATGATGTATATAGACCCAAGCTAAAACTATATCCCCACATCAAATAGAATGGTATAAAAAATAGGAAATAGCCTCCCTTTTGCTTCCCTCACATGAATTTTTTTGCCCAGTGTGATTATACCCAAGGAGGAAAGCACGAGCATTCTGACAAATATAAGCCTGAACATTCTTCTTAACTCAATTACTGACCTTAGGCTAGGTTGAATTATTATCAGAGCAGATGCCATGATTAGCTTGGGTACCATGTGATTATATTGCAAGGGCGGTCACTGTTTGGAAAGTCTGTTGTCTTGGTCAGACCAAAGGAGAAGTAGAGAGTCTGTTTCATTTTTTTCTATATTTTCCAAATGCTTTTCCTCAGACCACACTATCACCAAAGCAGTAGAATGCAATGAACTTTTCAAAATAGTTGCTATTTCTTTGAGGAAAATGCCAAATTAAAATAACTCCATGTGTTTGTTTTGAAGTGCTCCTTAAAGTCAAGTGCCATGTGATTCTCTGAAGCTGGGAGCTGGAATCTTTCTGATATGCATCTTGAATTTAAAGATAAACAACTAATGGCAAGGAGCTTAATTTGTGCATAACGAACCAAATATAAGATTCCAAAGTAAAACCAAAAATCATTCCGATTCCATCATAAAGGTCAAAAAAATTAACATGACTTTATATCACAGTAATGTGTTTATATACAGTATAACTATTTTCTTTAATCAACCTTTTCAAGAGAGAGCTGTCAGTTCAATCTGCATCTTCCACAGAAAGACAACAGAAGAGGTATAAATGAAAGCTTTACCAATGTTTTTTTTTATTTTCCAAAAACATATGCTTGATGTTTCATATATCATTCAATTTTCATTAAATCAAGTGAAACTTTTATTCTAGTTCTTCTCTTTATTTCTCAAATCATTGCATTAAAGACACTGATGAGTGTAATCCTCCCTGCGATGACCTTGATAATTCTCAAATTCAAGGGGGAAAACGATCACTTATTAAGAGCAAGATGGCTCTAAGACTTGTGTATCTTGAGAAAATATCAGAAAATCCTACAGACCCATTCTTCCAGGCCTTAACTGTCCCCCTAAATGAATGAAAGTCCAAATTTTGGAAATGTTCTGCAGCTTATAAATTTAATTCATTTCTGTCAATTTCAACGTTGGTGTCTGATCTCAGGTCGCTGCTGCCAAAGTGCTCACAGCATCCTTCCTTGGGTATGTTGCCGTCAGCCCATTTCCTTCTGCGATTCTGACATCCCGTCCATTATTCTACTCATCCTCAAACCATTACCCTTGCCAGCTTTAATTTATGAGAAGTTCTGTTCTTCTACTAGGATTTTTAGATTGAGCTGGAAGGAACCTTAGAAATGCTACACTCAACCCACTTAATTCTGCAGATGAGAAAACTTGCAGTCACCAGAAAGAGTAAAGAAAGCAATGACTATAGCCATTCTTTGCCAGTCAGCAACTAAGCTGGGATGGAATCGAGGCATGTTTATGCTGGCTCTAAGCTCTGTGCACCACACCATGTCCCTGCTCATTCAAAAACACTTTCCCTCTTTCTGTCCCTCAACAAACTACCCCAAAATATTGTTAATTCTCTTTTTAAATGTGCAATTTATTCTAGTCACACTTCAAGGAACAACTGAGTTAGCCATAACCATTGCCAGCAAAGAGCTTCCTTCCAAAATAATTTAAGTGACTTAGGGAAGTAATTTTTATGGGAATTCAAAATAAGAAGCAGACCAGGCATGGTGCCTCAACACAGTAGTCCCTGCAGCACTTTGGGAGGCAGAGGATAGCTTGAGCCCAGGAGTTCAAGATCAGCCTGGGCTACATAGTGAGACCCCATCTCTGAAAAAAAAAGCTAAAAATTTTTAAAAATCAAAAAAAATAATATTCAGTTAAAAAAATTTCAGAAAAGGCTATGTCTTCCATGTGAAAATTATTCCCAATTCTTTACGGCCAAACAAAAATCTCTCTTCCCAGTCCCGGACATAGTTATTCATTTACCAACTGTAGATTTCTACTTAAATATAATAACATCATCATAACAGTAAGAGCTATCAATCATGTAGACCCTAATTCTAAAAGAGGTCCTATTATTATATCCATTTTACAGATGTAACACAGTCACTATAAAGAAATGTCTTACCAGAACCAAACTTTTCTCAGTGAATAGCATAAACAAACATGTAATTCTTCAATGCCCAAACTTGTGAACTCATATCCAATTACTCATCCTTAATATTTTTTGTATCCATATTTTCCATTTCTACAAGCATTGCCTTAATCCGGGTTGCCCTCATTTCCTACCTAAAATATTGAAATTATTTCTCCCTCTGTATTTATACTCTTTCAATCCATTCCCCACTCTTTGATTAATCTATATTGGATGCAGCTAATATCAGGCATTCCCTACCACCATCACTTTAACCATCTTATTACCTATAGAAATAGCTTTAAATTTTAACTGAGACAACTTCCATTGATGAAAGATTTTCTCTATTGAGAAAATAAGTTTTAAAACTATTGTCCATAAGAATAAAATAGAAACTCCTTAGTATGGCATTTAAGGCCCTCATAATATACCTATGTCTAGTTATTAGTATTTCTTCTCTAATTTCTCTTCAAACCCTATTTTCCAACATATTGAGTTATTCATGCTTCTTGAAACACCACATTTGCCTTTGCCTCCATGTTTGAGATTACACTGCTGTTCTACCTGGAATGCCTTTTTCTTCATCATCCTCAGCTCCCTTCTAAGTAGCCAATATCTTTTGTGTTTTGAGGTTAATTTCCTCTTTGAAGCCTTCCTGACTCACATGGTAGAACTGAATCCACCTCACTTTATTCAACCTCTATAGATTTCAAGCATATACTTTTAACACATTGCAATTATTTTGCACGTTTGTCTTTCCACACTAGACTATAACCTCTTTAGGACAGGGACTATAATGTATTTATCTTTGTCTACTCAGTGGCTATATACTATCTGGCACTGAGTGATTTATAATAAAAAAAAACTAATGAATAAAAAATGAACGATTTACTTTGGATCCAAAGTATAGCTTTTGTGTTAATTAAAAAGAAGAGAATTAAAGGTAAGAAATTTCAGCTGACATAGAAAGGGAGACAATCTTCACTACATCCGGAGTTCTAACAAAAGAGCCAGATGCAAAATGAGTAACACAGGTAAGAGGGAAAAAAAATGCTCTGGAAACTCTCCAGGGCCTTACATTTGAACAGGGAAGCAAGTACAGAACTGGATTTAATCTACAAGTCAGTGTCAGGACTCTGACACAGATGCCAACCAAAGCAAAGGCATCACCTGAGAGGAGGACACACTGCTGCAGAACTTAGAAAACCCCAAGACCAAGACCCACTTCTGGGAGATGAAGACAATTCTCCATAAATATCTTATGTTTAAGCAGTTTGGGTCCTCCGAGAAAGGCATTTATAGCCAACTTAGGAATGTTAGTATAAGGAGATATTACAGGATAGCAAATCTTAGATACACCTCCCTCCCCAGAGATAGTCCAAGTTTGTAAAGATAAAGACCCTTCCTTCTCCTCCCCAGAGTAAATATAAGGTTCTCTTTCTCTGGAAGGTCACTGGAAACCCCATATAAGATCAGAGTTGGTTTTACTTTGTTTTTAAATTTCTAGGTTATTCTCTTGTAATGTATTTTACTTCACGTACAGATACCATCTGGCTTTCACCAAATAACCATGGTTGGATAGGTATTCAGGAAAACAGTACAAGACGGTACTCTGGATGCTTCTTTTACTATAAGTAATTGAGTAATTAACCGCCTTCTTTTTCTCTTATCCAAAGGCCTTGTGTTTGTTTTCTGTCAATTATATATATATATACATATATATATACACACACATATATATAAAATTACATACAATATTAAAAACTATTTAACCCTACTTAGAATATATGTATAAATAATTATAGCCAACTAACTTATAAGTAGGGTTAAATCTTAAAACCTTCACAATTCCTGACTTAACACTAAACTATATTTTAATTTTTGTTTATTAGGGGAGTAGTCTTGTGCATATTTAAGCAAGGGTTGAGGGCAGAACTACTGAATTAATGAATGGACATTGCTTTATTTTATTTCCTTACTTTAACATTTGATGAACTAACTGTGGTCTCCTGAAATTAATAAAAGACATTTCAGTGTGGTTCCTCAAATAAAGGAAATGTATCACTTCTCACATAGAGTTTATACACTTATCTATGTACTTGGTTGAGGTAAATCTATCATATTAAGCTTATACAATATCTTTTGAAAATAAGAGGAAGGGAGGGCCAGATTAATAGAATGCACTTATGATCATCAAATTCTAGATTTTTAAACAACCGAAAAAATAGTAAATGAATATGATTTCACATTGTCAGTGACCCAATCCATTTTTAACTTGAGATTTAAAGTAATTAATTTTAATTGAGTGATGCAGAACCATATTGGAAGGCTCATTACTTTTTTTGATATGTTTTTAGTTTGATGTTCTGTCAGGTGCAATATTTTTAAAATATCTCAGCTTTAATAACAGTTACTTTCATTTCATCTAATGAAAAACCCAAGTGGATACCTTGGTGACAAAATTTGATTTCCCAACATATAGCATAGTGCAGCATTGACATTTCAGCTCTTGATTATCTGTGAACCACTTTTTTTCATGCTTGTCATCTATCTGATGAAGTGATTTGAAATATATATGGCACACACCACGATCAAGTTATATTCTTTAAGTGTGGTTTTTAAAAATATAACAAATTAAAATTAAAAGAGGTGATGTTGTTGCTCTCACAGCTTGAAAAGTCACGGCACCATTTTTTCTCTCCTTTCAGACTCGTAACAGGTGAGTAATAGAACTCTAAATAAGGACAGATAACAATGGTGAGCTGAAGAGTCCTCTTCTCCAAGAAATCTCTAACCGCACTTTAATTATAGCTGTTGAGTGTCAAAGGACATGAAATACAGAGAAGCCAAGAATGAAAAGAATATTGAATAATCTTCAGTGTGGTTTTAACAGCACCATTTATAGAAATCACTAGAAAAAGAGTCATTGGGATGATGTAAAATTAGAATTATGAAAAAACTCAAGAATATGCCTTAGGTAATAATCCCACACCATTCAATGAATTGACGAGGTATCCTAATGGGTATTTTCCTCATCAACTTTTTAAATTATGCAAAATTATGTGCCAAAGCTTCTATATAACTTGTGTAATTAGAAACAAACTCTGCCCTTCATTATGCATATTTCCCTTTAATTTTTATATATGCTACACATTTAAATATCTTGTCCTTTTCAAAACTTGAATGTATATACTCATGTTAAGTAGCAAAGCCGTAGAACTAACTTCTTCCCATTCCCCACCTGATTTTTGTCTATAAGAGCCACAGCCACAAAACTATCTGATGGACAAGAATTTAAATCTGTAAGAGATTTTCTTTTCTGGAATTTCTAAACCTCATAAATTTACTGGTAACAATCTGGTGCTAATGATTCCAGTATTACTGACTTCTTGGCTTCTTCTCTTTATGGGCCTGATAGATTAGTTCTGTCATATGAAATGGGCCCATACTCCTAATTCTAACCATCTATTTTTTAAATTGCCCCATGGTTATACTGAGTACTAAGAAAGAAAACTTAAATGAGAAAGTAGAATATAGGGACACTATAGTAAAAATAACTTAAACTGTCTTATTGACCATATAGTAATATCACTACACATAGACACACACACACACACAGAGGAGCATTATTTTTTTGTAATGTGCGGTAACATCTATTTTTCCTAAGCTAATTTAAAAGGATAGCTATATTAAACATTATCCATTGAGGAAAATTGTGATCAGATGACAAGACAAGAGGTCTAGAGGGTCAATCATAGATCTACTACAAATTAATTACATGACCTTTAGCAAGCACTTAATCTTAATTTGTCTGTAAAAATGATACCAAATAATTTCTAAATTCCCTCTAATTCTACATTATTGGCTACAGATTTAGTCAAGTCATATTAATGTCCTTCTCTTATATGATATGAGCACTATCTGATTAATATTTAATATTATTCTTTTCCCTTATTATTCTGGTTCTAAGTCATTTGGTTTTATCTCAAGATAAACTGATTTGCACAGTGTCCCTCAGAAAGTTTAGATTATATAACTTCACAGACTGTATGTACATCTACATATTAAATTTGACTATAACTATATGAGAATTCCTTTGCCATAATACTTTTTACCTGCAGTAGATTCTAAATTACTTTAATCACTCAAGCCTTTTGTTTCCAAATAATTTCTAAAATGGATGTTTATATAAACAAAACAATTTCTTCACTGACCTTGGTTTGTAGCCACTTAGCATAAATGACATTTTTACTAAAGTCCTAAGATAACATTTTTGTCCACTTATTCACAAGGTATGCAATGAATATAAACTATTATAGGCAATAAAGGAATAAAGAGGTAGTGTATGGCTGTTTTCTTTGAAAGGCTAAATTATTTGATAAAGAAGGAGCAGTAGACAGGAGTAAAAATAACAGAAACAACACTAACAATAAAATTAATAAACAGAAAAATAAGATATGCAGACAAGCTCTACCAAGCCAACTATGTGAAGTCACACCTATGTGGCCAACTTTAGAAAACCTATGATCCACCACTACACAAATTGTATAGACAAGTGAATTATAATGAGAAAGATACCCACATTTCAAAAATAAATACAGCCATTTAATAAAGTGATGCATTCCCTCATAAAGGTATGGTCAATTTCTATGTCTATGTAAAGTAACTTCTAGACATTAGATAAACAGGGAAAGGGCACACTCACATGTTTATATTATAGCTTTGATTATCTGGGCAACAAATCTCCACATCTATCACATCATTGGAACCACCTAATTATATATTAAACAATTTTATAAAACCAAAGTCCCCACTGTTTATAACATTCTACTCTTTTTTTTATTGATACAAAATAGTTTACATATTTATGTGATACATGTCAGTATTTGTTACATACATAAAATGTGTAATGATCAAGTCAGGATATTTGGGGTATCCATCACCTTGAGTATTTATTATTTCTGTTTTGGTAACACTTCAGGTCCTCTGTTCTAGCTACTTTGGAATATTAATACCATATATTGTTGCTAACTATAGTCACCCTTCTCTGCTATCGAACATTGGGACTTATTTCTTCTATGTAATGTATGTTTGAACTCACTAACCAATGTCTTTTTATCCCCCTCCTACCCATGTACCCTTTCCAGACTTTGGTATACATCATTATCTTCTTTATCTCCTTGAGATCAATTTTTTTTCTCCCATATATGAGTGAGAACATACAACATCTGTCTTTCTGTGCCTGAATTATTTCACTTAACCCGACCTCCAGTTCCATTCATATGGCTGCAAATCACATTTCATTCTTTTCATGGCTGAATAGTATTCCATTGTGTATAAATACCATATTTTTTTTATTCATCCATTTGATGGACACTTAGGTTGATTCCTTTTCTTTGCCGTTGTGAATAGTGTCATGATAAACATGTGAGTGTGAGTATCCCTTTGACATACTGATTTCTTTTCCTCTAGATAAACACCCCAGTAGTGGGATTGCTGAATCCTATGGTAGTCCTATTTTCAGTTTTTTGAGAAATCTCCATACCATTTTCTATAGTGGTTATACTAATTTATATACCCATCAACAGTGGATAAGAGTTTCCTTTTCTCTGCATTCTCACAACAATTTGTTATTTTTTTGTCTTTTTGATAAAAGCCATTCTAACTGAGATAAGATGATATCTCATGTTTTTGATTTGCATTTTCCTTTTGATTAGTGATATTGAATTTATGTGCATATTTTCATAGTATTCACAGATGATATTTTGTATTTCTGTGGTATCAGTTGTAATATCTTCTTTTTCATTTCTGATTGAGCTTATTTGGATCCTTTCTTTTCTATTCCTGGTTAATCTAGCAAGAGGTTTATCAATTTTGTTTAACTTTTCAAAGAACCAACTTTTTGTTTCATTGATCCTTTGTATTTTTTTGTTGTTTTGTTTTCCATTTTGTTTAGTTCTGCTCTGACCTTAGTTATTTCTTTTCTACTGCTAGTTTTGGGTTTGGTTTGCTCTTCCTTTTCTAGTTCCTTAAGACATGTCATTAGATTGTTGACTTGTGATCTTCCTGTCTTTTTGATGTAGGCATTTAAGGCTATGAATTTTCCCCTTAGGACTGCTTTTGCTGAATTCCATAGATTTTGGTAGCTTGTGTCCCCTTTGTCATTCAGTTCAAGGAATCTTTTGATTTCCATCTTAATTTCATTATTGACCCAATAATTGTTCAGCAGTGGGTTGTTTAATTTCCATGACTTTGTGTAGAATTGAGAGTTTCTCTTGGACTTGATTTCCAGTTTTATTCAACTGTAGTCTGAGAAGATACATGGTATGATTTCTATTTTTTTGAATTTGTTGAGACATGTTTTGTGGCCTAAGATATGATCACTCTTGGAGAATGTTCCGTGTGTCATTGATGAGAAGAATGTATATTCAGTAGTTTTGGAATAAAATGTTCTGTAAATGTCTGTTAGGCCCTTTATTCTAGAGACCTGTTTAAATCCAGTGTTTCTTCATTTATTTTCTGCTTGGATGATCTGTCCAGCTCCGCCAGTGGGGTGTTGAAGTCCGCAGCAATTACAATGTTATTTATCCCATTACTTAGATCTAGTAGTGTTTGCTTTATGAATCTGGGTGCTTCTGTGTTAGGTGTATAAATATTTAGGATTGTTATGTCTTCTTGTTGAATTGCTCCCTTTATCATTATATAGTGACCATCTTTGTCTTTCTGTACTATTGTTGATATTGAGCATTTTTTAATATACCTGTTGGCCATTTGTATGTCTCCTTTTGAGAAATGTCTATTCATGTCCTTAGTCCTATTTTTAAAAAGATTAGTTGTTATTTTTTTTTTTTATTGTTGAGCTGTTTGACTTCCTTGCCAGGTGTATAGTTTGCAAATATTTTTCCCATTCAACAGATTGTCTCTTCACTCTCTTGATATTTTTTTGCGTACAGAGTTTTAGTTTAATATACACCAATTTGTCTCTTTTTGTTTTAGTTATCTGTGCTTTTGAGATCTTGGCCACAAAATCTTTGCCTAGTCTTGAAGTGTTTTCCCTACATACAACACTCTATCCTTAATCCCACTGTGCCCGTATTAAAAAAAAGATGTCACTCTTAAGAAAAATAATTATGATTATATTTACCCCTTTAATTAGTTTATCTTATACTAAAAGAAATGGCAAGGAATTTTTGAAAGTTTCAAGATATCCAAACTAAATATGAAGCAAAACAAATAAAATAACAATATAGATGTGAATTTAAAATAATTTATTTTAATTAAGAGTAAAATATTTCTTCAAACATTTTTATAAAAGTATAAATTTTATCCTGTGGAAAGATTTGAATAAATATTTCATCCATTCTAAAAATTAACAGTTTTCTTTCTTGGATAAGAAAAATGAATTGAAAACTAGGTATTTCATATGTACTTGCTGGCTTTTAAGTTGAAGTTTCTTCCTATTTTTTTCCAACCCCCTTGGAAATAAATCAAATGTTTCATTGGCAAACTTGTATATCACAATTATTTATGTCATACTTTCTATATAATGACAGATGGATGGATAAAAAAGAGCCCTATCAACTTATCCAATATCATGTTTGCAAAAAGTCCCAAATAAAGTATTTGATCAATATTTTCACTGAATTCATTAACTGTCAGTTTGTAACCTCTCCCACAATCAAGTAAGTATGGTCATACAGACATAAACCAAATAAATAAAATCACTCGTAAAAAAGCACAAAAGAGATTTTTATTCCTCACACTTCATACTTCATTGCATTTTTACACAAGGCATTCATTCACCATCATGGGCCATAAAAATAATAGACTCAAAGGATTCACTAAATATGGTACTATTGTCTCTTCATACATTTGGCAGATATTAGCAACATAGGAAGAAACCATTATTATCCAATACCATAAACATTTTCAGAAAGCTATGTGTTTCTACACTTTGAATTGCAATTACTTCCAACATCTCCTTCAACATATTAACACACATTTAAAATTACCTGACCATATTACTCATAGGAATTAATACTGTCACAGGCTAGTTTTTTTCATGAGATGTAAAACCATTAAATTGGGCATATTTGGAACATTAGCAAACCTAGAGTAATACAGATTACACCAATGAGACAAAGACATAAGACAAAATGAAAAGCAAATACAGCTTTCATTTTGATATATTAATATTATTTTTTCCAACATAGATTGTATTCCTAATATAACAGAATAAATAGCACCTACATTTTATCTTCTAAAGCAGCATAGTAAAATATTCTTGGTCTGTGAAATTTTAAATATGAACAAATTCTCTTATACATGATGCATAAAGTTTTCACTTACCTATGAAATATCAAATGAATAGGAATACTAACATTAAAGAAAGCCATACTTCCTAAGCAAATTTATGAATTAACAAGAATCATCAAACAATCACTCCCAGAAAGAGAAAAGTATCATTTCTTTTGTGCACTCATAGAAAAATCGTTGCGATTTTTTTCATGATAGTTAAGTTTCTCAGAAAAAAATATTCCTTTTTATGGCGTTTGAAACATACCTAAATGCTTGCTTTCTTTCTTTCTTTCTTTCTTTCTACTAGTTAAAATGAAGTGAATATTGGCTGTAAGCTAGAAAACTAATTCCATTTTTTAAGTGACAGTAGCTTGAATATATTTAAAGAAAATGATTTTCACTTGCTTCTACCATACAATAGCAGCAGCAAACTTTGGCAAGAGGTTTTGGGCTCCACATTATCATAGCACTACAGACATGGAACTAGTCACAGACTCATTTATCTTAACACTTCATTGGTATTAATTTCTCTGGAAAAAAAATGTTTAAAAAGATGCAGAAAATTATTTTTTTCTATTTGAATCAGTAACAGGCAAATATATAAATTTATTACAGAATTAGAATTAATGAACTATAAAACATTTGACAGGATTATCTTCAAGAAGTAAGAAAAGGCAAAAATTTTACTAATTACTTTATGAAAATTTTCCAACATCTAAAATTTTCTTGCTCTCATTTGTTTAACTTTAAGCATGCATTTTCTTTACATCATCATTATTTGTTCTTTATTAAGCCATAAAATATTTATCAAGTGGCAATAAATGTACTCATCAAGTACAGACTAAACGAATTCCCAAATACTAATTTTGGAGCTCCAACATGCCAACTGGTAAAAAAGCAAAGCAGTATCATTTTATTTATTAACAGGAGTTAAAATTAATATGCATTAATCAGAGTATAAAAGTTATTCTGTTGTGTAGAGTCAATTATAACAGATGTTAATGACTTCAACTCAAAAAGCATTTCAGAAAAGAGAAAATTTCGGGCCCAACTTGGAATTAATTATTTCATTGCAGTGAATTTAGCTACCCTGTAGGATAATGGTAATTATTCAGCAAGGAAAAGTACTAACCAGTACATCATCAACACTTGTATTTTAATACATGTTAATAGTAAAAGGTTATTGCATAAATTAAGCTTTAAATATTATCTCCCATTAGAATTTATATCTTCTTTCTTAGTCTCCATAACTACTCACATAAACTTTTTGACTAAACTTTGAACTCCAAGGCTTTAGAAGGCTAGGGAGTGGAAAACAGAGAAACTAGAGATCAAATAAATATATTGCCATGAGCTCAGTACTAAAATAGGAAGTGTTTTTGCCTCCCTGGAAACCACAATCCTAGCAGTATATTACAAACATTAAGATATTTTTATTTATTTATCTATTTTAATTTCAGAATATTATGGGGGTACAAACACTTTGGTTACATATATTGCCTTTGTACTGCCCAAGTCAGAGCTACAAGGGTGCCTATCCCCCAGAAAGTGCACACCACACCCATTAGGTGTGAATTTACCCCTCCCCTCCTCCCCCCCACGCCTGCCCTACACCCAGTGAATGTTACTTCCATTTGTGCACATAAGCATTGGTCAGTTAGAACCAATGTGATGATGAGTAAAAGTGGTGCTGTTTTTCCATTCTTGTGATACTTCACTTTGAAGAATGGGCTCTAGCTCCATCCAGGATAATAACAGAGGTATTAATTCACCATAGGTTTTTATGGCTGAGTAGTACTCCATTTTATACATACACCACATTTTATTAATCCACGCATGTATTGAAGGGCACTTGGGTTGTCTCCACATCTTTGCAATTGTGAATTGTGCTGCTATAAACATTTGAGTACAGATATCTTTATTACAGAATGTCTTTTTTTCCCTTTGGGTAAATACCCAGTAGTGGGATTGCTGGATCAAATGGTAGTTCTACTTATAGTTCTTTGAGGTATCTCCATATTACTTTCCATACAGGTTGTACTAATTTGCAGTCCCACCAGCAGTGTATGAGTGTTCCTATCTCTCCACATCCACACCAACATTTGTTGTTTTGGGACTTTTTGATAAAAGTCATTCTCGCTGGAGTTAAGTGATATCTCATTGTGATTTTGATTTGCATTTCCCTGATGATTAGAGACGTTGAGCGATTTTTCATATTTTTTTGGCCATTAGTTTGTCTTCTTTTAAAAAGTTTCTGTTCATGTCCTTTGCCCCCTTTTTAATGGGGTTGTTTGATTTTTTCTTGTTAATTTTCCTGAGTTCTATACAGATTCTAGTTATCAGACCTTTATCGGATGTGTAGCATGCAAATATTTTCTCCCATTCTGTAGATTGTCTGTTCGCTCTAGTGATAGTTTCCTTTGCTGTGCAGAAACTTTTTGATCAGGTCCCATTTGTTTGTTTTTATTGTTGACATGATTGCTTTTGAGGTCTTCTTCATTAATTCTTTGCCTAGGCCAATGTCTATAAGAGTTTTTCCAACATTTTCTTCTAAAATTCTTATGATTTCATGACTTAGGTTTAAGTCTGTTATCCATCGTGAGTTGATTTTTTGTGAGAGGTGAGAAGTGTGGATCTTTTTTCAGTCTTCTACATGTGGCTATCCAATTTTCCCAGCACCATTTATTGAATAGGGATTCTTTTCCTCAGTGTATGCTTTTGTCTGCTTTGTCAAAGATCAGATGACAATATGAGGATGGTTTTATATTTGGATTTTCAGTCCTATTCCATTGGTCAATGACTCTGTTCTTGTGCCAGTACCATGCTGTTTTGTTTACTATAGCTTTGTAGTATAGTTTGAAGTCTGGTAGATTGATGCCTCCTAATTTGTTCTTTTTGCTTAAGGTTGTTTTGGCTAGACAGGGTCTTCTCTGGTTCCATACAAAGTATAGAATTATCTTTTCCAGATCTGTGAAAAATGATCTTGGTATTTTAGTAGGAATTGCACTGAATCTGTAGATCACTTTGGGTAGTATAGACATTTTAACAATATTGATTCCACCGATCCATGAATATGGTATGATTTTCCATCTGTTTACATCCTCTGCAATTTATTTTCTCAGTGTTTCATATTTCTCCCTATATAGGTCTCTCACCTCCTTAGTTAAATATATTTCTAAATATTTTATTTTCTTTGATGCTATTGTGAAAGGTATTGTGTCTTCGACTGGATTCTCAGCTTGACTGTTACTGGTATATATGAAAGCTACTGATTTGTGTGCATTGATTTTGTCTCCTGATACTTTGCTGAAGTCATTTATCAATTCCAGGAGTCCCTTGGTTAAATCTTTTTAAAATATACTAATGTCTGGACTCAACCACAGACAAACTGAAGAAAAATCTCCAGGTATAAGGCCAAAATATTGGTAATTTTAATTACTTAAGATTATACAGAAGTTCTTAAATGACTCTTGAACCCTCTTCATTAGGAAGTGAAAGATCTATACAATGAGAACTATAAAACACTGATGAAAGAAATCATAGATGACACAAAAAATGGGAAAATATCTCATGCTCATGGATTGGAAGAATCAACATTTTTAAAATGTTCATACTTTCCAATGTAATTTACAGATAGAATGGAATTCCCATGAAAATACCAATGTCATTTTTCACAGATATAAATAAATTAAATTAGTCCTAAACTTCACATGGAACCAAAAAAGAGCCAAAGCAGTTTTATGCAAAAAGAACAAATCTAAAACCATCATATTACCTATCTTCAAATTATACTGCAAAGCTATAGTAACAAAAACAGCATGACACTGGTATAAAACTAGAGACACAGACCAAGGGAACATAGTTGTGAACCCGGAAATAAAACCATATAACCAACTGATCTTTGGCAAAGCAGAAAAAAACATACACTGGGGAAAGCATGCTCTATTCAATTAACGGTGTTGGGAAAACTGGATAGCTGTATGCAGAAGGATGAAACAGGACCCCTATCTCTTGCCATATACAAAAATTAATTGAAGGTGGATTAAAGACTTAAATTTAAGACCTGAAACTCTACAAATTCTAGAAGAAAATGCATGAAAATCTCTTGTAGACATTGGTCTAGGCAAAAAATTTCTAACTAAAACCCAAATGGCAAATACAGCAACAACAAAAATAAACAGGACTTAATTAAATGTAAAAGTTTCTACATAGAAAGGGAAATAATCAGCAGAGGAAATAGACAACCTACAGAATGGGACAAAATATTTGCAAACTGTACATCTGACAAAGGACTGATATCCAGAAGATACAAGGAACTGAAACAAATCAGCAAAGGAAAAAACAAATAACCCCATTAAAAATGAGTAAAAGACATGAACAGAGTCTTTCCAAAAGAAGATAGACAAATAACCAACAAATACATGAAAAAGTGCTCAACGTCACTAATCATCAGGGAAATGCAAATTAAAAGCACAATGAGATACCATCTTATCCCTATCAGAATGGCCACTATTAAAAAATCAAAAACAGTAGATCTTAGTGTGGATGTGGTGAAAAAGGAAAGCTTCTACACTGTTGGTGGGACTATAAATGAAGTCCTTCTTTGAGATTCCTCAAAGGACTAAAAGACCTACCATTCCACCCAGCAATCCCACTATTGGGTACCTACCCAAAGGGTAAGAAGTCATTATATCAAAAAGACACCTGCACCCAAGTGTTTATTGCAGCACAATTCACAATTGCAAAGATAGGGAGTCAACCTTAGTGCCCATCAATCAATGAGTGGATAAAGAAATTGTGAGAGAGAGAGATATACACACACACACACACACACACATACATACATACACACACACACACCCCACATAGAGTACTATTCAGCCATAAAAAGAAACGAAGCAATGCCTTTTGCAGTAACTTGAATGGAACTGGAGAACATTATCCTAAGCAAAGTATCTCAGGAATGGAAAAACAAACACCACATGTTCTCACTAATAAGCGGAAGCTAAAGGACGGGTACACACAGTCATACAGTGGTGTAAAGACATTGGAAACAAAGAAGGAGGTGGGTGGGAGGGGGTTAATGGATACAAACGTACCTATTGTGTACAATGAACACTACTCTGGTGATAGGCACACTAAAAGCCCCGACCTCAGCATTGTACAATTCATCCATGTTACAAAAACACTCCCTTTATATTTCGAAATTTAAAAAGGTAAAAATAAAATAAAATTATAACAAATAGAAAATATTGAGCATGGAAATAGATAGAATTTCTTTCCTTTCCTATGAAGGAACATTTAGATTTTAAAACAGGCTGAACACAGAGAAAGATCTAAATTTTCAAAAGCACAGATAGTCCAAGATACTGAGAAGAAAAAAAACAGGACAAATGCCTTATGTTAAAAGTAGATGTCTACTTTCTGTGCTTCCAAGAGAGGGGTCTATACAACATTGTTACATATTCCCAGTGTAACATAAAGGGAAACTTTCATAATTTCCAGAGCTTGATACAAATGAAGGAGGAGGTTGTCCTCAAACTCCTTACAGCATGAACCCCCTTCAGTGGCACCAACCTTGACTCCTGAATGGAACAGTACATATATAAAAGGAAAAGTGATGGCACCTATGTCATAACTCTGAAGAAGACCTGGGAGAAGCTTCTGCTGGCTGCTTGTGCCATTGTTGCCATAACCCGGCTGATGTCACTGTCATAACCTCCAGGGACACTGGCCAGTGGGCTGTGCTGAAGTTTGCTGCTGCCACTGGAACCATTCCCATTTCTGGTCACTTCGCTCCTGGAACCTTCGTTAATGAGATCCAGGCAGGCTTCCAAGGGCCACATCTCGTGGTGGTTACTGATCCCAGGGCTGACCACCAGTCTCTCACAGAGGCGTCTTATGTTAACCTGCCTACCATTGCTATGTGTAAAACAGATTCTCCTCTGTGTTATGTGGATATCATTATCCCATGCAAGGGAGTTCACTCAGTGGGTCTGATGTGGTGGATGCTGGCCCTGGAAGTTCTGTGCATGTGTGGCACCATATCCCATGAGCACCCATGGGAGGTATGCCTGATTTGTGCTTCTACAAAGATCTTGAAGAGATTGAAAAGGAAGAGTAAGATGCTGCTGAAAAAGCTGTGACCAAGGAGGAATCTCAGGGTGAATGGACTGCTCAGGCTCTTGAATTCACTTCTACTCAACCTGAGGTTGCAGACTGGTCTGAAGGCGTGCAGGTATGCTCTGGGCCCACTCAGCAGTTCCCCACTGAAGACTGGAGCGCTGCCTGCCACAGAAGATTGGTCTGCCACCTCCACTGGTCAGGCCACTGAATGGGTGGGAGCAACCACTGAGTGGTCTTAAGCTATTCTTCCACAGGCTCTTAAGCAAGATGGAAATGAGGTTGATGAAAAATAAATATCACTATCAAAAAAAAAAAACAGATGGCTATCTCCTAGTAAAGTTTTTAGTTTATAAATTATAAAAAACTGCTATTAATTTGATCTGAAAAATGTCTGACACAAAGCCATGTATATTTTGATGGGCTTGATAATGATATTTAAAAATACCTTCTATTATTTCTTAACAAGATAGCTTTGGAATTTTTTGTTCAAAGTAGAGAAATTAATGTATTTGATCCTTGCAAATATTCCATAAACTGGTTAAATCAAAAGGACAGAATACATCAACTAATTTCCTGGTAGGATATAACAGTGAAATCCCACCAATTGGTTATCCAGAGAAACACTGCAGTTTTTCTGCAGGGTAGCTGAGAGATTGAACAAGGGCTCTAATAAGAGACTATTATTTCCATAGGATTGAGAAGTTATGCCCAAACAAGGAGCCAATCAACCACGGTAATTTAGCGAACTGAAATCATTTCAATTTGACCAATCTTGCTGAAAAAAAATTGCACTCTTGAAAATAGAGAAGACTAAGTGGTTATCCAGAGAGCAACTCAGTGGGTAACATTTTTGAAGATTCACAGCCTGGGAGTTCAAATATGCAACATATTTAAGGAAAGTGATTGAAGAAAATATCCTAATGTTCAGAGAATAAATTTACTATCAAGGAAGAAATGTAGTTAACAGTTCTTATCAGCTTTAGGATGATTCAGTTTTGGGAAGAGGCATTTAAACAGAAATGAGTTGGATTGTTGCCATTTCATCTCCCTCACTAACACATACCTTGGTCTCTTTGCTCATCAATAGACAAGGGGGTCAGTTTTATTTATGTGGAAATAATCCAGAATAAACAACCCATGAGTGTTCACTCAGATTCTACAAGGGGCAGTGTTCATGCAAGGACATGTGGAGCACTGCCTAGGTCTGTTCCCAGCAGACAAACAGATCCTTTTTTCCATGTCTCTGCCTTGGTTTCCACCACTAACCAATATCAGCTCCGAGAACAGGATAAAGTAGTAACTGTGCAATTGTACTACAGTTAGAGACTTTCTGACTCCAACTCTGTCCATCTTGGATCAAATCTCCAAAATCTTGCTAGTTAGATTCTCAAATGTTATTGAAAAGCAGTAATTCACTTCAATATCCAAAAATGAAGTATATGTCTAGAGTTGAAATGGTATTTATTAGTTCCTGGGAAATATCAGACATTGAATATATGAGACAAATAAAGCAAGGACAGATTCCTTAAAGAACCCTCAGTCACATTAGCAGTTATGTAAGTAGAACAATGAAAACAGCAGACTTTCTAATTCTATAAGGTTTTCCCATTGTGTATTTACCCCAGGGAATAAAAACCGCACAAATTTTGTATTAAGACACTAGGCTTCCTTTTAAAAAGGCTAATGATTTTTGAATGGGAGACTATATTAAGATTATGTCCACTACTAATCCTGTAGCATAAGTCAATGTGTCACATGACCTGGTCAGCACATAAGGCTGTGAGATAAAGGTATTGGGACAAGTTATGTTATGGGCAAGAGGCTGGTAAGGCCTGGATACTTCAACATTGCCTGAAATGGTAGGACTATGAGGTCACCTTTATGGGAGACTCTGGATAGTCAAGAGGCACCCGAAAGCCCTGGGTGCTTTCAGGACAGGAATTTCGAAGAACACTGGAATGTGAGAGGGACAGTCCAGAGATGCAAGTATCTTCAAACTCACTGTTTAACTTAAATCTAGCCCTCACACATCAGCTAGTGCTCCACCCACAACATGCGGTAAACTGCCATCAAATTGACTTAAGAAGAAAAATAGGAAATGTATGGTTGACTTAACTGCATAATCCATGAGTAAAGTTAGCTTCAGGTGCAGTTTGGCACAGAGGCTCAAAAGACAGTTCAGGATCCTGTTTTATTTCTCTCCACTAAGCGTCCTGTTCTGACCTATATGCTGGTTTTATTCTCAGATGGGATTTTCCCACAAGGTTCAAGATTTGTACAGCAGTACCATGTTTTCCTGGCTACAATAACATAACTGATGAGTATTTTATTAAAATTCTTGTCTGAGAAAGATTTGTTTAGAACAAACATTGTGACTCAGCACCTTGAATAAACCAATACTCATCTGAGTATCTGAGTTGATCCCATTCTATATCAGCAGTTGTAGGTACAGAGGTGGTGGTAGGGGCTCAGAGTAGAAAAGAACTTGAGTAGAGAGTGCTTTCTTCTAGTAGTTAAACAAAGTCCTGGATGTGCTTCTCTTTGTCCTAAATTAGGTCACAATGTGACCAGAAGTATGAGGACACCAATGGGCTTGTGTTCTCGGAACTAAGCATAAGGTCAACCTCAGTCAAACTGTCAGGGTGGCAGTCTGCCCTCAGTTCTTGGTGTGCTCTTGGCTGAAGAATTACCAGACACACCAAAGTGTGTCAAGTCCAGACTATTATCTTGAAAAAATCACCAGCAGGACCAACATGATGGAGTAACCCCAGGCAGGAAGCAGTTTCAGTCTAGAAGCTCTTTATTGTAGAACAAAACAGGTCTGTCTCCATAAGTGGAGGGAGACAGACCTACTCACTCACTCACTGACCCACTCTCTCTGAATTCTCAGATTGTTTCCTTTTATTAGCGCAGTCTAGGGGAGGGCTCTCAAGAGGTGTGGGATGTTATAAAATGATCCACAGGTGTCCCCAAAATTCCATCTGCGTATAGGAGCTCCTTTTCCAATAGCCCACCTGAGGGGTGAACCACAATGCTGATTCCAGCTAATGGCATAATAATTACCCTTAGGTTACTCTAGGTCACTTTCTAAATCCTATCACGCCTGGGCTGGGGAATTCCCAGATTGATAAAGCATCCCCTCCTTCCCCAAGTGTAGCAGTTGCTTGGGATAGGATTAAGGGTGGGGCAACACCAAAATGGAGCGTCTACCCTTATCCTTCTTCCCAGGTGGAGAAATTGCTCGAGACAGAACCAAAGCAGGGCACCCTTGTCCTGAGAAGAGCCGGAGACACTAACTATCTACCTAACAAAACCATGAGGATGGAGAGTAGGAAAAGAATGTTTCTCATTGTGAATTGAGGATGTATTATCAGACAAAGGAGGAATGAATGCTGAAGAGGTAAGCAACACATGTGTACTATACTGTTTGCTTTTGGGAAAAGGGCATTATTCCAGAAGGCTAACTACCAGTCCATCACCTCCAGCTGGGTGCCTGGGTAGAATTCGTAACCTTACCTCTGTGTTGCAGAAGGATAGGAATGCCTATTATGTCTAGTAGGGTGTTTTCCTCTGTAGAATATACTATAAATATGTTTTCTTCTTAACAGAAGGATTTTTTTCTACCTGCTTCCTTCTCAGATTTCTTCTTTTAAATTTTCTTTTAAAGACCTCAAGGAATTTAAAATATAAATACAAAATATACTTATTTATTTAAAAACAACAGTACATGTGGCCAAACTTTATAAAATTTAAAGCTGATAGCAAAGTTCCTGGGGCTTTTTTGTTTGTTTTTCGTTTTTTTAACCTTCAGCAAAGCAGAACAGATGTATAGATCCATGTGAGGGCAGGCCATGATGCAGAGATTTGCCAAAGGAGCGGGCAAAGATGCAAACTGTGATCCAGCATGCAGGTTGCTGAACACAGGCAAGTCTAAGCCAGCATTTCTGGGGCATAGTCTGCAAATGTCCCCTGAGGGAACAGTACTGGAGTAGACTGTGGTAGATAGAGTTGATTATGAAAGGCCAGCACCTGGGTCAATGGTATGGAACTACCCTGCTAAGAGCAAAAGAATAAAATAAGGCAAAGAATAAAATTAAGTCCTGGTAAGAATAATCTTTCTCAGTCTATCTTATAACCAGGTGAAAACTCTCTCTAGAAAAGTGCATAAAGGCACACAATATTTTGTATGCAGTTGCAGGGAGATCACAGCTACCCTGAAGTACAAATAGAGACCTCCCCATGCACAGATGTCCCAAGTTTTATGGACTTATAATATTAGATCACCCAAGCATGTCATTACTTGTAAGGATAGTGTTTCAAAAATAAAATGGCATACAAGAAAAATGAAAACAAGTATAGATTATAATAAATAAACAAGCTTTATTGCAGGAGCATATAAGATATGGAAACTCCTAAAATGATTGAATTTATACTCAAAATACACATCAGCTTGGTAGAAGATGAGTATTTTATTCTATTAAATGTGACAGTAAATTCCAGGCGATATGTATTAACAAAGTTTTACACAACACTATAAAATACAAAATGGGGAATATTTTAGGGAAAACATAATCACCTCACAGACATTGATTAGACTTCTATTAAGCTAAGAGCTTTTACTTGCGATTCAAAGCACTCTTAAGTTTTCTTTTTTGTTGAATCTCATTTCACACACTTGATCTCAAAAAATAACCTCTTCAATAACAGTGACCCAAGTAACAAAATCTATCATCTCCATAAACTTAGTGTGAGGCAGCTTTTTCTGGATTTGTCATTGAACGTATCACAGTAAGCTGAGTGACTAGCTTGATGACAGGGGTTTTTTTTTTAGGTCCCCACTATGTTTTAGGAGATTCACAGTTCCATTGAGTTAAATTAAACCACACAAATACTAATTCACTACCAGTAAAAGCAATGTCATTTAGGGAAGATTGGGTTTCTTAATCTTAGATGTCAGAAAAACTTTCATATTGGTCTCATGCAACATTATACATTTAGCATTTTCTTGTCTTTTTGACAGAAAGTTGAAATTGAAATAGGATTTGCAAAAATAAAATATAAATATTCTAAATCATTCTCATGGGTTGCAAAAGTACTCAGTCTAGCTAATATGAAGTCCATTTAAGAATTATTTTAAAAATAGTGAAATGTACAGTTTATAAATGTTGAACCAAAGCAAAAAGACAAACAGGGTGAAACATAGAAAAGCAATGTTCTACTAATTCTGATACCTTATTTTCTTGGCTACAATAGCTCAATTATTATTAAAATTATTATTTTATTTTATTTTATTTTATTATTTTGATTCTATTATTAAAGTATATTATTAAATTTCCTGTCTGATATCTCATTGTGGTTTTAATTTGCATTTCCCTGACAATTAGTGACGAGCATTT
The DNA here is from genome assembly GCA_023783475.1 of Daubentonia madagascariensis. Lineage (NCBI taxonomy): Eukaryota > Metazoa > Chordata > Mammalia > Primates > Daubentoniidae > Daubentonia > Daubentonia madagascariensis. Next base: position 20,424,288 of record JAKFHU010000726.1, on the reverse strand, counting down.
TTTCATGTGTTTATTGGCCGTGTGTCTATCCTCTTTTGAAAAGCTTCTGTCCATGTCTTTTGCCCACTTTTTGATGGGGTTCTTTGATTTTTTTTCTTGATTTGCTTGAGTTCTTTGTAGATTCTGGTGATTAGCCCTTTATCGGATATATACCTTGCAAATATTTTCTCCCATTCTGTAGGTTGTCTATTTGCTCTGTTGATTATTTCCTTGTCTGTGCAGAAGCTTTTTAATTTAATCAAGTCCATTTTAGAATGGCTTTCTTTTACAAAGTCTGAAAACAATAGATGCTGATGTGGATGCAGAGAGAAAGGAAGACTTATACACTGTTGGTGGGACTGCAAATTAGTACAACCTCTATGGAAAACAGTATAGAGATTCCTTAAAGAACTGAAAGTAGACCTACCATTTGATCCAGCAATCCCACTACTGGTTATTTACCCTAAGGAAAAGAAGTCATTTTATCAAAAAGATACCTGCATTTGAATGTTTACTGAAGCACAATTCACAATTGCAAAGATGTGGAATCAACCCAAATTCCCACCAATTCATGAATGGATTAACAAAATATGGTATATGTATACATGGAGTACTACTCAGCCATGAAGAAGGATGATTTAATGCCTTTTGCAACAATATGGATGGAACTGGAGACCATTATCTTAAGTGAGGTATCTCAAGAATGGAAAAGCAAACACCACATGTACTCATTATTAAATCGGAACTAACCGGTGAGCACACATGTGCATAGAGAGAAGTATAACTCAATGGAAATCAATCAGGGGGAGAGGGAGGGGGGAAGAGGGGATGGGCGAAATGCTACCTAACAGGTACAATGAACACTATCTGGGTGACAGGCACACTTATAACCCTTACTCAAGTATTACAAAAGCAATCCTTGTAACCAAAAATATTTGTATACCCATAATATTTTGAAATAAAAAAAAATTCCTGTCTGAGAAAGAATTGTTTAGGACAGAGTCAACATTGTCACTCAGTACTTTGAACAAATCAACATTCCTCTGAGTTCATCCCATTTTATACTATTCTGTCTACTACACTGGCAGTACACTGAATAGAACTAAATAACTTCATTTCATTGGACTTCAAATTCTAGATAGTCATTAAGCACCCCCTTAATAGTTCAAGTTAGATGTTTGTGATCTAAAATACATAGTTATTTCTTTATGACATTGGCTTAAAGGATCAGAATGAACAGTGCTGGAGCAAGCTTTAATGAAATGAAATAACATTTGGACCTTAATAAATGATATTGGTTATAATTAGTTCTATATGTTTTTTCACAAGACAGATGGTAAATAAGCGAATCTTCTTATCCCCCCAAAAATTATCTCCTGAGCCCTAGTTGAAATTATGAATGGTTCAAGAAAGCTTCATTTACAGTAAACTATAGTTGACTAAACTAAAAGGAATTAACAAAGTGAAATTCAAAGTTACCTCAGGCTTTGAAATTATATTGGCCTAGTTCCAGCTACTTACTGAGCCTTGGGAAAATCTCAAGTATAATAAACCCAGTTTTCTCATCAGCCAAATAGAGATTATTATACCTTATATACCTTATTATACCACATATGAAAATTAAATGGAATAATTTTTAGAAAGAGCCAAGTAATAGCTGGCATGTAATAAGCATTCAGTGAAATAATTAACAGTAGTAAGAATGATGTTAACAGCCAGTCAGTCCTTGGTTTTCAAAGTTCCAGTATGCTCAAATTTCAATTACCTCTTCTTAGCAAAATATGAATAGCGTAGTCCTCCCAACAACATGGCTTAAATCTTAGTTTATGGCATATTAACTGTGAGTAATTTCATAAAAAATAAACTTTGTTATTAAATCTTTGGTCCACAAATCAAAGACAACAGATGCACATCATAATTAGTGACCAATCACATCACTTCTTCTCTAAGTCTGTTGGCGATTGTTCACTGCACATCTGTTATTCAGTTCCTGCATAGACAGCAAAGCATGTAGTCACACTACTTCCTTGTCTCCCAGGGCTAAACCCACATAGCATTTTGCAAAAATGAATAATCAAAGGGGAAACTGGTCAACAAACATGAAGTGAAACAAACAAAAATCTACTAAAAGTAAAATATAAATCAATGTAAACAGAATAATAACTAATCTTAAAAATATTGACATTACTGCCACTCAAGAGACTCCAGATATGAAGCCAGAAGAAATGAAAAAGTGGTTGCGACAAGAAAAGATTGAAGACATTCCAGAGGAAGTGACATGTTGAAAGCACAAAGGGTAAAATGTTGGAAACTGGTTCAAATTTAGAAGAGGATGACAATTTGTCAAGGCGTGGAAGAGATGCTTGCTCCATAGTGTAAGTTATTCAACAAGAAGAAAAAGGCAAGCACTGTTCAAATTACTCTTTGTGAGTTTTTTACAAAACACTTGTTAATTTTTAAAAATACAGCATGCTAAAAAATATTAGTTTCATTATTTTTTTAATTTCCCTATAAATCTATAACTGCCAGTAAGAGAGTTTTTAATGTTGCAACAAAAATCTTTAAAAGTCCTGGAACAATCATAATTGTTCCCATTGATTATTAAGATTGTTTTGCATGGTTTCAGCACGCACAGTCAATTTTGTGGTTCTGGAGTACCATGAAAAGCGAGGACTGAATTTATTCACTTTAAAGGGAGACTACCATGTGTCTGCCCTACTCTGCATCTTTCACCTAAACTTTTTTAGTCATGTAGAATCTTAGTTCCTGGGTTGTAAGATGTCCACGTCCCTTTAGATTGTGTTTGAATAAGTTGAAGAGGAGGCCAGAGAGCAAAGGGTGTAAGGTCAAAAACTAAGAATTGCTAAAAACTTATTTTGGAAACAAGCAGTCTATTCTCAAAGTATGTATACAACACTCTCTTCTCTCTCATTCCCCTAAATATGTAGTCCCCGATAACTAAAAACCATGTAAACTATGAAAAGAATAGGAACACTATAATTTGTGGAATAGTCTTTTAAAAATTAGGAGAAATGAAAGGAAAAAAGATGTATTGAATATAAATAAATCTCTCTGCCTGTGCAAAATTAATCTCCTCATTGTACTTCGTAATCCTTCATCCTGGCTGGTTTTAAATGTCCCCAGGGATTGTATTAGAAATATTGGATAAGTTCTTTAAGCTTGCTAAACATAATGAGTTCTAATAAGGGTGGGGTGGCAACCAGAACAATATTTCCATTAATTTTTGTCAATGTAAGTAAAGCATATAGTGATATTTTCTTTAGTATAGATATTTTAATCATTTTAATTACCAGTATGGCATATGATATAGAAAATTCAAGGAAAAATTTTCTGTTCCTAAATGGCAGGCAGCTGAATATGTAATTATCATAAATGACATTCATACTAAATTGCAGGCAGGTAAAAGTTTTGTTGAACATTCATAAAATAAATGAACCAATAAAAAGAAATACACACACACACACACACACACACATACACACTGCTGTCTTAAATCAGTCTATTGTCGAATAGTTTCATTTCAAGAGAAGCCAGAAAACCTTGAGGGAAGACATAGTCCAACGTTTTTCTCTTCTCACATACTAAATGTAAGGAAGGTTTCAGTTCATACTTTTCTTTGAGTTGATTGAGGACAGAGGTGTTATTTAAAACCACTCAATTTCAATTCATTTCTCAGGACAAAACTTTTCCAATACTTAGTTTCAGGAATTGCAAATCAGAGAGAATAATAGATAAAGGGGAATATGTCTGAGACTCTTCTAGCACAACACCTGGAAAAGTGTACTGAGTCAGACTGGCTTTAGAGGTGAACTTACATAAATCCTCGTTCTACAACTGAGCTATTACATATTGATTCACATCTTGCAATGGTTACTAGCAGTGCAGAGTTGAGGTTATCTTACCCAACACTTACTAGCTATGGGATTTGGCTCAAAATATTTAACATCTCTATAACTTGGTTTCTCCTTATGTAAGATACAAATAATAATAGTACTTAACTTGTAAACTTTTGGTGATAGTTCCCATTTAGTTCAATGAGATAATATATGTATAGCACTTAGAGCAATGATTGGCATGAAATGAAGATCATTCATTCTTAAAAAAATCAATATACAAAGATATTTGTAAAATTTTCCAAAATTATATATTTTCAGAACTGCAAGACAACTAAACATTAAATACTATCTCCATTTTGACATTGGGAACCTCATATCAGAGATTAAATAATTTTCAAAAGGCCACAAAGTACTAAATTACAATGGTAGAATTAGAACTAAACTCTAGCTACCCTAATTCGAAACTCAGTACTTATTTCCAGTAATTCATTCTTCTTCCCAAAGAGGCAGTTATTCAGGTTTATGTGACTGTGTAGATGTGTATGTGTATGAATCATTTTGCTATAATGCTAATAGCATTAATTAAAAATAGTTTTATATAAGATATAATTTTCCTCTTTAAATATCAAAGATCATATTTGATTTGGCTGAAAATTAAACAAGGTGACACAAAAAGTTTGTTCAGACTTTTTTTCTTAGCAAAGTCTTGGTAATTGGATAACTTTATTAAAGAAAGAAAAGCATATACTATTCATGGTCAACTCAAGTGCAGAAAAAATAGCACAGAGAATATCCATTCTTATATATTTGAAAAGCAGCTTAAAATCTTATTTTCCAAGGAATATTTTGTGTAATTGGATGGTATCACATTAATAACAAAATGAATCAGTATGCAAAACTTTGTGATTAACTGAAATGTACATTAATGAAACTTGGGATCCTTTAATTAAAAGTCAAAACCATTATCATTTTATGTTTACTTCCTTTAAAAAATAAACGTTGGGGTATATTGACAAGAACTTCTTAGTCAATTTAATAATACATAAATTCAAGTTATACATATTGCATATGGAACTAGCACATGTATCTAAAAATGATTTTTAATATTATAGAAAGGTATAAAATATCAAATATATTCCTCTGAGAATTGGAACTTTAAAATTTTAGGACATTTGTAACTTCTTACATGTGAACTTCAAGAAAGAAAATTCATTATTCTGTTTAGGTAAAAACTTCTGTTTTTATGCCATAATGAGGTTTACAATAATGGGAGTTTCATGATTTTACTTTAAGTTGGTCCCTTTTTAGTGATAATACATTATTCATCAATAATTGGCCATAGAAGTGTAAGTATCTGCCTTCTGATTTAGTTTTTCAAAGTCAGAATCAGGCTCTCAAATCTGTGTCCCTTTGCAATTATTTGCTATTCTGGCTACTTCGTATCAAAAGTCATCCAAAGGGGAATTATATGAATCCCTCTTACATACAAAATGGAAAAGACAGCTCCCTCAGTCCCATATAACACGAATTTGTTTATACCCATAAGTGCTTATCTAAGAAGAGCCATAAAAGGAATCTCAATAATTATATCCATCATATTTATAACATTGAGCCTCAATATAAATTAATTACTGTTCTTTAGTGTTTTAGAAGAGCTAACTGTACCATGACCCTCTTTCTGCTCATCCAATACTGTGCCTGAAAATCTTAGTTTAAACTGGAGGTATAGAAATTCTGTAACTTACTTGCACAACTTTTTCTGACATCAATCATTCAATTACTTTAATAAATATTTACTGAGAACATACTATGTACAAGGAATTCTATTAAATTTGGAGCTAAAAACCCCCTTGGTATTCTTTGGTTTTTGAATATATAAGTCATAGTTTGTGGAGGCTTCACCATGAAGCATGAAGCCTTCATGGTAGGCTGATAGAAAAAACTTGGGGCATGACTAGAAAGTCTATGGTTTATTTTAACTGTGAAGCTAGGCCAGCACCTAAAGTCCCAATAAAGGGGAATTTATCACACTTTCACTCTATATGTCATTGATCTTTTAGCTCTGACCACTTTCTGACCTAGCTGGTAGAGTGTAGTGGCCCAGGCCTTCTGAACAGAAGTAATAGTTGTAGCTTCATTGACTGGCAGCCCCACATATTCTAGTGTATTGTTTGGACTGAAACAGAGCTTACGTCAGTGACTGGAGGAAAATGTCAAGGTCCCTGATGGAAGGAAAGAACGGCTATATATCTGAGACCCAGCTAAATAGACAGTGTATAAGAGTGGGACACAAGTGTCATTGGGGTGTTTTATCTTCAGGATACCAAGGCACTTGAACTAGGCATTCATATGAGATTTAATCAAGCGTAACAATAGCTTGGAAGGCATGAGAATTCTCAGGAGCACATCTCAAAGTTTTACTAGCAGGTGGTACTTAGAAAGTACAAGTAAACCAGATGGCAGAATCAGAAGGTCAAAAAAATGATAATAATAGCACTGATTAAACACTCAGATTACAGTGGAAGGTCTGTAAGTGAGGAGCTTCCTTTGGCTGTCTCAAAGGCACTTCAACTTCGACGTGATGTAAATTCATAAACTCTATTTTCCATAGCAAAAGTTAGTTCTTCTCTCTTGTTCACTAGGTCATACCACAGTCTACCCAGTCCCTTGAGACAGAAAGTCAGGAGCCATTCTTGATACCTCTACCTCACCCTAAAATCCAATCCATTACCAAATTTTAATGATTTCAATTCCCAAGTATCTATCCTTCACTTCTACTTCCATTATCACCCAAGCTATCAGTATCTCTCTTTTCATCTACTTCACTACACTAGAGTAAGATTGATCCTCCTAAAATACAAATTGGATTATGACATTTCTCTGCTTAAAACCATTCAACAACTCTCCAATGCTGTGAAAATCATGACTCAAATCTGGAGATAGCTTCGCTTTCATGCTATTATTTCATTTCCACGACAGCCTCATTCTGCCCCACCTGGACTCCAGTTACACAAGTTTCTTTTAGTTTTTCTAAAACTTGTACTGGCACACAGACACACACATACACACACACACACACACATGCAAAATGCTTGGCTTAGACTTACACGTGATAATTTTAAAAAGGGAAAATAATTCTCTATAAGTGATTAATTAGGGGAACAGGAAAATCATGTGATAGTCACTCCATGAAATTATATAGCCAATAAAGACATTATTTATTTCAAGCAGTGTCATTATAATAGCAAAATAAAAGCAACCAGGAGAGTGGTTAAATAAATTATAATATATCCAAAATGGAATACTATGTGCTGTATAGAAAATTTTCTCAATTCTTAATTTGCATTCAACTACTCAAGGATATTTTTACAATACAGAAGCTGACTCAGTAGGACTGGGGTTGTGCCTGAGATACTGTATTTCTAACAAGCAACTAACTGATACCCATGCTGTTGGCTCCATGGACCGCACTTTTAGTAGCTGGGTTGTAGCATTATATGTAATACATGGAAATATGTTCATGAATATATTATTTAGTTTTGAAGTCAGATTTCAATAGAATATATATTGTATGATCCCATATTTGCCAAAATATAGATTAATAGACAGTAATAAATAAATGTAGACACATGATGTTAAGTATTGTCATTTACCTTTACCTTAGGTAAAGCAATTATGAGTAATTTTTACATTTTTATTTTTTATTTGTTTTTATTTTTTAGCAATTAATTCTATTATTTTGGTAATAATAGAAACTTTAAAACATTTAAATGGTGATAATAAGGAAATCTAAGTTCAAAATTCAAAATGTATAACAATATTAATAAAATGTATATACATAGGCTCCACATGCTATTTGAACTAAAACCAAAGACAAATGAAATGAAGACAACTTTCAACAGGGACATTTTGGGGGTTGTTAGCTTTCTACTTTTCACTATTCATCATTTTTTCTGTGATAAGTTATTATAGCTAACATAATAGAAACATGTATTAAGATTGTTTTTAATAATTACTTAACAAAAACCCCATAGGGAATAAGACTCATGTATTTGAATGATCATGTACATGGGCCTGTAAGAACATAACACCAAATGATTGAGCTCCTTCTAGCAGCATGCTTATAAGAGACAATTGTGTAATGACCACAAATAATTATCAAGTTAATAAGAAGTTCCCTTTAGTAATTATTGACCTGAAAGTGATTACCTAAACTTATAAAAATATTTAGAGAATAATTATTTTATATCAAGCTCTAATAATTCTCTAGATATATACAAAGAAGAATTAACTATTATCCCTGAATAATATATAAATTCTACTGGAGATTACTAGAAAATGTACACATCCTTTGATGAGCAATTTAATAGAAATATGCACAAATTTCTATAAGTGCATAGACAAGAGAGGAATTATTTCTGCCTAGAGGACAGGAGTAAGTGTCAATCTTATAGAGAAGGTGATATTTGTGTTGAGTTTTGAAAAATGGAAAATCCTGGAGAAGAAAACAGGAAAAGTCATTTCAGGCAGAGAAAATAGCTTATAACTAGGCATGAAGGTATTCTATATGGTAAGGGTTTAGATTAGATATTTATAAAAAGAGAGGTGTAGATTAGGATTGGATTGAAATTTTCAAAAAGGAAAAAATGCCTAACTGCCACACTAAAGAAATGGGACTTACATTGTAGGTTATTGCCTACAGAGGCACTAAGAATTTTTAAGCAAAAAAAAAAAAAAAGACAATCACAGATTTTTGTTTTGTAGAAGGATAATTCCACAAGTAATATGAAAGATAAATTTGAAAGGGCAGAGAATGTGACTGTTGTACCAATTTCCAATTTTTCTAATTTTTTAAAAGAGGTACTAAGAAACAATTAGAAAGCAAAAATATAAATGCAAGAATAAAGTGCCATTTCATTAGATTCATCTCAAATCTGAGAACAGTACTACGTATTACACTGCTTTATATTTATATATTTCTTATCTTTTGCAGGAAACAACATAATTTAAATAGTTTTATTACAAACAAAGGAATTAATTTAGTCTAGTTATTTTTTTGGATGTCCACTATGGGCTCCATGCTATACCAGTTGTTGAATAGTTACATGAAATAATCAAACCTAAGATCATGGTAGACTTATATCATTTAGACTGGTTGGTAGTAAGAGTTTTCAATGTCTCTGGGTCTGTATAAATTATCTGAAGTCTATCTGTATTGCTTCTCTAATTTATTGGCGTCTGGAGGTTGTTCTGTTTTGCTAATATTACTGTACTTTTTCTTGGTTAAGTGTATAGAGGAACTACAGAGCAATTACAAGACTATCTCATGAGATATCGAAGGAGAATTATGCCTAGTATGAATGTGGTGTTAAAGAAATAAGTATTAGTGATAATTCTCACAGAAACAAAAAAAAAATTTCCAAAAATCCTTGTTTTGGCAATTATCAGTCAGTATGAATGCCAAACGACAAAGAGTGACTAAAGCATGACTAATCTAGATGGCTCAGCTGAGTGAATTTGCTTCAAGATACAGGTCTGGCTGTGCTTGGCTTCTTGCTATCGGGGGCTTCAGGTCAGCTCAAGATTCTTTAAACAGCAGGCTAGCTTAAGTTTGTTATTCTTATGTCAGTGACGGAAGTAGAAATTATTAACAAATTGTGTCCAGACAGGATGTTGTGAAATCATCAAAATTTAAAATATAAATACCATAGCAAAAAAATGGGACATGCAAGTGACTACTAAACATAAAAATGATACAAACAATACCATCGTAACTATGTAAAGGTTGTGTGTGTATAACACAATATGTAAAAATTAAAATAACTGAGTTACATATTTAAAATTATGAAAATATTTTATTGTTTAAAGCTATCTTGAAATGATTATTTTTATTTAAATTTAAACCACCATTTTCCTCGTTCTTTCTTTTTTTTTCTAAAATAAGGATGCACATTTTCAAAAATATGAATGGACCAGAGCTGACAAATATTCTACAGTTGTTTTCAAGGCAAATTTAAGAAGTTTAGAGAAGAAACATGTATGTTATATGGACTAAGGAACCCCAATGTCAAGTACACTTCAAATTTAATGTTACCATCATAAGATGAAGTAATAACATTATGCCTGTACTGATTACATTTTTATATTTTTCTGTTTTAGAAAACAAGGTTAATGAAAAATATAGAAATTATTGCCTGTAAATATTAGAGAGATATATATAATATCTAATATTTGAGTCAATTTGATAGTTCATCAGTGAAAAAGTACTCTACAATGCTTAGTAATAGAAAACATTTGATTGTGCCCAACTTACTGACTTACAGAGGAGAATTACACTATCAGAACTAATAGGCAATCTTGTACTGCTAAACACAGTGTTAACTGAAACTTGGGCCTATTGGAATCCTTGTTTTGCATGTCTCAGTTACCAAAGACCTATGCAAAATGAAATGATTCTAGTATTCTAGGGTTTCAGTTAACATGGCATTGTACAAAATGAAGACTGCTTGTATGCCACTTACACCACTAAATCCTACATTGATACAATTTAATTGTACTAAAAAGAAATAATAAATAGCCTAAATCTTTGGAATATTCGTTGGAAAAGGTGGCTTAAAAACTAGCAGCCCCTGATAAAATTTGCTTTTAAAATAATGAGGCAAGCTTACAAAATCAATAATGTGTACATTTTTAATAATGTTTATTTTTGTTTGTTAAAATTTAATACAGTGTTTTAATATAAATATTAATAATTCAAATGTGAAAAAAACTCTTTTCATAGAAAAATTCATTATTCAGACAAATGTACCATTCTGTGAGATAATTTAACCTGAGATGGTAATGGACCAGTAACAAATTGGCAGTGAGCAATACCCTGGCTGGTACAGAGAGAATTTTCAAATGTGCAAAACTAGATAAATTATGCAAAATCTACTACACTAATGTGAATGGTTTCAAAAATAATAAAAAGAGCTAACAACTCATTTCTAATTAGGCAAAGAGACAGGGGACTACTTCAACACTATGTAAATGGCCACTGACAATACTGCAGACACCATTCACATTTACTGTAATGACAAGGCAATAAAAATGTTGAAGATGCTTTTAAGCAGAGTGTACTTATCTATTAGCACATTGAAATTCTAAAAAGTTTTCAGAGATGTCTATAAAAATGAGAGTTTTCTATTAATGATGGAAATGTTTATCTCATGGAAGAGATTTTTATGTCATCCCATTTACTCGTGCCAAGGATAAAAATTTATTCAACAGTTAACGTTGGTTCTACTCCAACAGCCATTTTGTCTCCATGATGTGTGATGCATGAAGCACAAACAGGCTTTGCCCAGGTAGCTTTCTGTAAGGGTTGCTGATTGTGTGTTAGCCTGATTGCCTGAAATACTGACTGTACATCCATCTTGATCAAATAATTTATTAGATTCATATATTTAAGTATTTTGTGAAGATGACAAGTAACTTAATTGAGAAAAAAAAAAACAGGCCAAACACTTTGTAATAAACTATGTGCAGTTCACTTAACTAAAATATAACTATTGGTAATAACAAATAATTGTTAGGGAACCACTCTCACCTACCACGTGAAAGTACTAGAATGAAAAGATTGTTCTCTTCCTCTTCCATGCCAGGGCTTCCCCTAAACAGATATAACCAATCTGATTGGTGAGTTTAAGAAAAGGAGTATGCGGCCATCATTCAACTCTCTGCTTCTATGAGTCCGACTATCAGATTCCACATATAAGTGAGTTAATTTAGTATTTGTCTGTGCATGGCTTAGTTCACATAGAATGCTGCCCTCTAGATTCATCCATGTTGATGGATGGCAGAATTTCCTTCTTCTTTAAGGCTGAGTAATAGTCCATTGTATGTATATACCACATTTTCTCTATTCATTCAACAATTGATGGACAAGGTTGATTCCATATCTTGGCTATCATGAATAGTGCTGCAATGAAAATGGGAGGGCAGATATTTCTTCATGATCCTAGTTTCAATTCATTTGGATAAATACCCAGAAGTAGGATTGCTGGATCATATGGTAGTTCTATTTTTATTATTTTGAGGAACCTGCATACTGTTTATCACACAGACCATAGCAATCATATAGTACTTTACAAAATTATGATGTTCAAATTTGTATTTTTGAGAAGAGGGAAAGGGAAATGCTTGGCCAACTCAGGACATAGAAAAGCTTACACAGCCAGAAAAAACTATGTAATTTCTCACATTACTAACTGGAAGCAAAATGTTCTACTTTCTTCAACTCAACCAGAGTACTGGACATGCTAGAAAACCTTCTGGTCAGAGCCTTCCAGGGTATATTCCTGGCATTGTACCTATCTTAGTCAGTTTAGGCTTCTATAACAAAAATACCACAGACTAGGTGGCTAAAACAACAAAAATTTATTTCTCACAGTTCTGGAGGCTGAGAAGTCCAAGATCAAGGTGCCAGCAGATCTGGTTTCTGGTGAGCATTTGCTTTCCAATTTTCAGGTAGCCATCCTCTCCTTGTATCCTCACATCTCTGAGAGCAGAGAGAAAGCAATCTCTCTCATGTCTTTTTATAAGGGCACTGAGCCCATTCTTGAGGGCTCCATTCTTATGACCTCATCACCCTCAAAGTTCCCACCACTTAATATCACATTGGGGCTTAGCATTTCAATCTATGAATTTGGTGGTGGGGCACATTCAGCTCGTAGCAGCACCTAATCAAATGCAGGCAAGAGAGGATTAAGCAAGCAAATAATGGGTATAGTAATGGGCATAACAATAATGGAATAATTTAGGACTGCCAAATAGATACAGACATTTTGAGAAATAGAGATTCTAATGTAGTCCACATCAGCTGTAGGAAGAGTTATGTAAATACCCTGAACAGTTCTTTGGCTGGGAAAAGAATTCAGTCCAATAGTCTAGATTTCATTATTGAAAACACAGACTTATTCAGGTGACCCTAATTATCTGTACAAAGAAGACTTACATTTCTGACCATGAATAGTAGCACAAAGAGACTGGAGTGAATCGGTAAGTAATTAAATAGTTTGAGGCAAAGAGTGAAATTATTAGTAGCATTCTTGACAAAGAATGAAGTGTGAAGTAAATAAAAATGGATGAGACCAGATGTAGCACCAGGCAAATGATAACTTGTTATGACCTTTATTAAATTAAAGCACTCTGGAAAAAAAGCTGACATGAACTAGTATCTAAATGAATGTACTGAGGTGAAAGGGAAAGAATCAAAAAATAATTTGATGTTTAGAACAAGGGTAACCAAAGTATGTTCATGGGGAAATAAAGAAAGAAGGAAAAGGAAGTATTCTGAAACGAGCAGAGGAAATCTTGAGTTTGATTTAAGAGAAATTTAATGTAATACTGAAATATAATTCAATGAGGTAAAAATATATTCTTCCCTTTAACATGATTATATGACTGTATGGCCTTTACTTATATAGTCTGCATTATATTGCTTCACCAAAAGAAATTGACAATGAATGAAATAGTCACAAAGATAATGCAACAGGAAAAGGTTATCCCAGTATCATCAGACTTGCACTAATGTTATATACGATATATATGATAATTCAAGACCTGTGTCTTGAGCTAAAAATAGTAAAAAGAGATAAAAACAAAAAAGGGCTTGTAAAATGTTTTTTAAATGAAAAGGCTAAATAAATAATTTAAACAGTTGTGTTTCTGTAAGTAACTAATATTGGTAATGCTAATATGTTTGATGGACAATAAAAGAAACAAAGAAAAAACCTTCATTTTATCTCACAAATATATTAGTGCTCAATTTAAGAACCAAAAATAAAGCAATAATTGACAAGAAATATAGTTTTTTAAAGCACCTAGTTACTTTACTTATATCCCCATCATACTGAACAGATTTATGTACTCTGAACCATTATCAATTATCTCTGATAGCCTAAGAAAATAGAAGAGATTTCAGTGATCTAAAGATCAACACACATGTCATGAATATTCAGATGGAGTTAAGAAATTAAAGGTGGAGAAAGGGTTTGAGTAAGTTAGAGAAAAAGTAGCTAACAAACTATTTAAACTGGAGATCTTTGGCAAAACTCCAAAGTTTAAGCAAGTAGGTTTTGAACATTTATTTAGAAAACATAACCTAATTACTAGAAATCAATATGTTTTCAAAAAGTATGTCATTTTTTAAAAACCATAGAGCATTTATTAAAATAGGATTATGAGTTTGATAGAACAGAAAAATGCCATCCAAATAATGTATATTGATTTGGGGAAAAGAATGACAATTTTCTGTTAAATACTTATATAAAATGTAGTGAAATGTGAGCCAACTAATGGTACCATTATTGGAATTGTAGCTATTAAAGCCAGATTGTGAAGGGTCTTAAAGATTGTCCTAAGGAGTTTGGATATTATTATGAGGGACAATGTCATAACAGGTTTGTGCCTCTTAAATATTTTGTCCCCATTATGAAGGAAAGTTTAATGTAGAAATATTAGAGAGAAACAAAATAAGAGTTTACAGGATTAATAATACTGAAACATAAAAAAGTAGAGTAATAAATGTTAAATGACATTATAGTTAAATGACATTATCAGAAGATAAATAAGATAAATTCAGAATGTAGGACATTCTGAAATATGACTGACTGACCTGATCTTTATAAAAGATACATTTATGGGAAAGATAGGAAGATGAAAAGATATTTAAGAGATATAATAAATGAAGTGAATAATGTTTGGTTGGATCCTAACATTGTTCCTCAAAAAATATATATATTTTAATAACTATTGGGGAAATCTGACTATGATTTGTCAGATTATTAGATAATCTAGTAATGTTATTAGATAACTTTTAGAAATTATTTTTAATTTTGATATAATATCATAGTTATTGACATATTTAGGAATGAATTGTCACCATTTTTGTAATGTACTACGAAATGATTCAGCTAAAATATGCACAGATACACATATATAGGTAAAATATATAACAAATATCAAAGTATTAAAATATTTTTGGATATAGATGGTAGGTATGTATCATGCTTACTTTACTACTTATTATGCTTTTAAGTATATTTTATTTTTTTGAAAACAAATAGTTTAAAGAAGCTATTGCATTAGTTTAGATTTTGGAAAACCCCAAATGCAGGGGACTAGCTAAGTAAGGAAACCAGAGGAAAAAAGATCTGAAGAGTATTTGGGGAAAAGAGAAGAGGAACTGGAAATAACAATACTAAAGTCGAGAATTTTATAAAGTAGGCAGTACTTCAAAATAGGTTTTTAAAAGTATGCCTTTTTTTCCTTCTTCAGAACAAACTACTTTATATTTTCAATACAAAACCTACACATAATTATCCATTTAAAAATTACAATTTTAATAATTATGTAGAATTTAAACTGCTGCATTAAAGAAGGTGTCAGAAACTTTAAAGGAAACTGTTGAAAAGGGCAGCAGTTCTTGTGATTTTTTTTTTGCCATCTCCTCTTTCCATGGGTGTTTATTCATTTAAAACTTGATCTGTACCTGTTCTCTTTCTGTTTATGAGTCCTAGCTTCTGAGTCTTGTAAAATTGAAGTATTTCATCTTCCAAGCACATCTTCCCAGGGCCTGAATAGCTTACATCCTAATACCTTAATTCTCAAAGGTTTATCTGCCACATTGATATCAGAGGGTCCTTAGGAAAGAAATATCAAGGACTATCAGAGATGACAGTTAGACTCAAACTGTGGAATGAGGTGCCTGTGTGACTTGAGAATTTGTCATAGTCTATCGCATCTAGGTTACTCCTTTCAAGTCATATCTAGGACAGTACTAACTATGAAGCCAATGCCAGTAACATGCATTTACCACTAGGGTCTTTGCCCTGTGTCACTTACTGTTAAAAAGCTGTACTAATGAAGACACTTGCACTGCCTTAATAACAGGTTGTAATTGTGCTCTTTTGCTCACAGAAAAATCTGATGAGCTGTGAAGGCTGAAGTAGCATTTAATTTCTAAAATAAGACTTTGACCAGAATAACAACACTCCACATGAGATGGCAATACTGACTTATCAACTGTATTTTTTAGTACTTTTGTTATAATAAAAGAAGTTTCAAAATCAAATTTTATTCAGTGCATTCTCTCAAACAATAAATGCCTAAATAAGTTTAAGGCACTGCAAATGACACAGAACATGAGCATGAAGTATGTTGTTAAAAAGCCAAGCACTAATAGGTTTCAACTGCTTGACTTTTTCCCAGATGAGCATCAATTGGATTTATGTACTCATTCTGAAGGGGAACTCCTCCACGAGGGACGTCAGAAAATAAGAAAGACATGAGAAAAATGAATTAATTTTTTAAGTTTTTAAGTCAAGCTTTACCAATGTATTGTAAATCATTGTATCTAATGAATCCATTAAAAGAATATAATGATATTACTAGCATTATAACAGGCTATACGATGGGTATTAACGTGGAAATGCTTTGTAGAAAGCTTTTATGGTGTTATCATGTACTTACAAACTGATGTATCTCAAACCAGTAGGCTATAGTTAGCCTATTGCTCTAGGATAAAGCTGTACCAGCACAACTTACAACTGTACTGTACAATACTGTAGTACAATTGTCAAACTATGTAATCATGTAGTTAAAGTCAAAAATACAGTATTGTTATCAGTAACACAGATTGTTCATATCGACCGTTGGTCAATTATGATCTCATGATCCAAATGTTATGGAGCATATATTACACTCAAGGGAGATAGTATTACACAAATTTTAGAAGTGATGTATATTAAAAATTATCAATTGATATAATATTTAAACTATTGTTAAAATTAAACTATTTTATCATGTGCAAAATTTTTTTTTACAAATCTTAAAAATTGTTTTGGGCTTTATTAAGTGGACTTTCATCAAATTGGAATTTTCATCATTTGATTATAAAAAAACTTCTGACACTAAAAATACATTACAAAATATTACTAAATAATAACTAACAGTAGCTAGAAAAATAAAGGCAATGACTATATTTTATAATGACACTTTTTCTTTAGAAAATCAATTTTTGGTGAGTCAGGTGAACTGCAGAAAAGCCAGATCATAACAGCACATTCAGCGTGTCCTACTTACAATCCAGCTAACTGCTCAAAAGAAAGAGAGCACGGTAGGACCACCACGCTTTCCCTTGTGTGCCTTTAGAAGGCAGTATCCCAAGCAGCTACACAATATCACCCAAGGAATCGTCAGGTCTGCCTATTGATGTTGTGCTCTCCATTGTTTATGAATTGAGAAGGTGAACTTTAGCACAAAGTGTTCTAGAAAACACCAGTCATCCTTCTGTTTTTTCTCTTTGTTTTTGAACTTGAGGATCATAAGTTTGTTAAAATGGTTTCTGCTGACCTTGTGGGCTGTATATGCTCAACCAATCCCGTGATAGTTTTTATACTATCTATCAGATGCTCTGTTATAGCAAGCTTCCATCTGTAACTAAGTTCATTCTTTCCAAAGTTTTTGTGTTTTTTTTTTTCCTGCAGCATGAAGAGGTGGGAATGATAACCTCCTTTTTGCTATTTTAATTCAGACAGGATAGTGTACCTTTTAATAGTAACCTCTATTTTCCTTGGATTTGATTTTTGTAATTAACTCTATTACGACTTGCTGATAGCTTAGGAATTGTTATTTAAAAATTGTTATTTGTTGATTCTGATGCTGGAATTTCTTTCCCATATCTTTATACTTAAAGACCAAAAAAAAAAAAAAGAAGCTTGAATTAATTGTAAGTGCTGTTAGAGAGCTTTTCACATCAGACCAGTGGCAATTTCAGGGATAAATTCACAATTAATAATTCCATGTGGTGGTACGAAAAAAAAAAGAAAAGGGAGGGAAAATTAGCAGCCATTTAGTACCTTTTAATACAATCAAACCTATCATAAATGACATCACATTTACTTGTCACAGCACCTTCCATGTTGTTTATTGTTCTTTCCACTTTTATAGATAAAAATTCTTCAAGGCCAAATAGCTGGTAAATGGTAATTTCTGATTTGATCCAAAAATTGATATTACTCCAAAGTCCCTGATCATTTTACTCCGAAACCACTTCCTCCACCTCCTCCTCTTCCTCTTCTGCCTGTGTGCCCTCCTCTCTTCTCTCCTTCGCCTCTCTCCCCTTCTTTATCTTTCTACTTCTCTTTATCCTCTTTTTCTCTTTCCCCACTTCCGGCATCCTTTCTGTGGCATCCCTTCCTGCATTAGTCATCCAACGCTCTTTCCCCACCCCCAGAATTCCCCAGAACAAGTAGGATTGAGGATGAGGCAGAAACTCAGATGAAAAGAGAGAGCCATAGCGAGTAGGAACTTAAAAATACAGTTTCCAATGATTTCTAAACACAGAGGGGGATAAATTGAAGAAAATAAATCTACAAAAATGACCTGAAACATCGCTTTAGCTTATCTCTTCTAAAAAATTAAACTAATTTATTTACCTCAATGAGAAGACCCTTCAAATTATAAGAATTGAAGGAGTTGAGATTTCTGTTCTATTACTTGTGCAAACATTTGAAATTTAACAGTGACAACACTCTGAATCCCCAAATACTCCACCAATGTATACACTCTAATGTCTTTCCTTATATACTTCCTTTGACATGAAGCTCTGGTGTCTTTCTTTTTTTCCAGTTAAAATACTGTTCATCTTTCAAGGTCCAACTTAAATGTATGTTTAGAGTAATTTTCTCCTATCATCCAGCAGTAACCAACCATTTGTTCTTTTATGCTTTCATAGAATTTGTGCTGAGTATTGTCCACACGCTCCTGCAGATCTACTCTCCTCCTTTCTCTATTGTGCCTGCACGCATGACCTACATGCATAGGCTGCCTTGCCTCTGACCACTAGTTGGGATCAGGCAAGGTAGAATAATGGCAGGAGAACAGAGGGAAGGAGGAGGGAGAGGTAGAAGTATTTATTCTCCCAGCTCCTTCACTACAATTTGCCTATGTCACCTGTACTAAAAGAAAAACTCTTAAATTATTTTCTCCCTCTGTCTCTCTAAGTTCCTGTAACCACCTCCTCCCTCTGTGTCTTCAAGCCCAAGGTGGTAACAGTATGGTACCACCCTTGACGTTTCTCTACATCCTGCCCACATCTTCACGAATCGTCCTTTATTAAACTCTTTTTAAATGACCCAACTTTTATCCCTTTCTGCTTTCTTGCTGGGGTACTTACAATATTTTATTTGTATTTGTATCATAGTGCTTAAAACACTATAATATCTTTTTAGTATGTTTTAAATAGCTTTGTAAACATTTATCTCTCCCATAAAATGTGGTTGTTTGAAAAAAATCTCATCTGTACATATTTAAATCTTCTATCACATGTAATTATTTTCCATATATTAAGTATATAATAAATGTTTTTTTTTGAATTGAGATTTATTCTGAGATGTTTGTTCTTCCATATAAAGATAGAGAACAAAAGTTTATACCCTTACTTTGGAGGCTAACATTTATCAGCTTACTGGCTTTGCATATGTAATTTAATTTCTTTCTTAAATCACCCTTAGACATTGATGGAGTTATGTCAGCTATTGGGGAATGCAGAAAACCTTTAATGAAAGGTCAAGGCCATGATTAGAGAATCAATGCTCTAAAGGGCACTGAATGAAATTTCATGTTATATTCTGTGGAAGATTAATTTAAATGATTTTCTCCTTTGCAAAAAAAAAATTGTTTTCCTGTTGATACCCTGTGTGCTGGACTAAAATGTGTGCTGTTATGAAAAAAAACAATCAGCACAGTTCTGTGATGGAGAAAATAATGCTAGGGATGGTGACAGCCACTTTCAATTTACAACATTCTTGTAATAATTCAATATATGGTTTCTATTTAAAAAACTATAATAAATGAATGCACCAATTACCTAGTACTGTAGAACTTTAATCTCATATTCTTTGGTATCCTATAACAAGGTCTTTTTTTTAACTTACAAGCACACAGACACACACACACAAACACACCAAAAAAAAAAAAAAACTCCAAATGGTTATTTAATGTTTATTAAACAGAACACTATCTTAATCCTTAATAAATTTATAATCTATTTAGAAAAATAATAGACCTGTAACATTTATGTGGAACTGCAAAGAAGAATTAAACCTTCTATGCTATATCCCCCAAAAAGTGACAAAATAGTCATGGTTATTGGCCAAGTAAATGGTAACGGTAGTAATCATTATGAGACTTAACAGTTAAATCATTAGAACAAGTCATGGAAGAGATAGGGTTTAAAATGGAGATTGAAGGATAGAAAAAGTTGATGGAATATTTTCCAAAGTAAGAAATACAATACACAAAAATACATAGGTGGAAAAGTATCAAGAATGTTTAAAAAACAGCAATTACACATGACTTGTGTTGAGTATAGTGACCAACATCTGGCCCATATTAGCACAATTTAAACTTCATTTTGAAGGGGAATAATAATAATGTTTAAGTTGAGAGTTGAACACTATATTTTAGGAAAACAATTCTTTTTTCAGGGAACTAGATATTCATCCGCCTACCAAGTAGATGTCTTGGACAAATTACCTCATCTCTCTTTGCCTCAATTTCTTCAACTGTAAAGTGGTATATGAATATTATCTACCATATAAGGCCATTGTATGGAACAAATTGGGAAATCTTTATAAAACACTTTATAAAAGTGCCTGACACACTATGAATACTTAATAGTTATTAACAGTTTTAAGCAATTGCTCTTGCTTTTGTTGCTGATGGAAGTGAAGGTGTTTAACAAAATGCAAAGGCAAGAAGAGTAGTTAGAAGAACACTTCTTTGGTACCCTAAAAGTAAAGTAATAAGATTCTGGTGTAAAATAGTAGTGATGACTGTAAGATAATAAAAATGTATTATTTTAATCCACTAAATGTATGGCAATTTGCTATGCCAACAATAGAAAACTAATAAACATGTTAATACCTGCAAGTAGGGTGCTGCTATTTTTTAAAAATCCCTAAAAAGAATATATCTAACTAAGGAGATCAAAGACCTATATAGAGAGAATTATGAAACACTGAGAAAGGAAATTGCAGAGGATGTAAATAGATGGAAAACCTTACCATGCTCTTGGATAGGCAGAGTCAACATAGTAAAAATGGCTTTGCTGCCTAAATTAATTTACAGAATCAATGCAATCCCTATCAAAATACCAACATCATTTTTTGCCGATCTAGAAAAAATAATTCTACGCTTCGTGTGGAACCAGAGAAGACCCCGTCTAGCCAAAGCAATCTTAAGCAAAAAGAACAAATTGGGAGGCATCTGTCTACCAGACTTCAAACTATACTACAAGGCTATAGTAACCAAAACTGCATGGTATTGGCACAAGAACAGACATGTAGACCAATGGAACAGGACTGAGAACCCAAATATAAAACCAACCTCATACAGTCACCTGATCTTTGACAAATTCCAGAAAAACGTACACTGGGGAAAAGATTCCCTATTCAACAAATGGTGCTGGGAAAATTGGATGGCCATATGTAGAAGACTGAAAGTGGACCCACACCTCTCACCTCTCACAAAAATCAATTCACAATGGATAACAGATCTAAACCTAAGACATGAAACCATAAGAATTCTCGAAGAAAATGTTGGAAAAACTCTTATGGACATTGGCCTAGGCAAAGAATTTATGAAGAAGACCCCCAAAGCAATCACAGCAGCAACCAAAATAAATACATGGGACCTGATCAAATTGAAAAGCTTCTGCACAGCCAAGGAAACTATCACTAGAGTGAACAGACAACCTACAGAATGGGAGAAAATATTTGCATGCTACACTTCTGATAAAGGGCTTATAACCAGAATCTATACAGAACTTAGGAAAATCAACAAGAAAAAATCAAACAACCCTATTAAAAAATGGGCAAAGGACATGAACAAAAACTTTTCCAAAGAAGACAGAATGATGGCCAGCAAACATATAAAAAAGTGCTCAACTTCTCTAATCATCAGGGAAATGCAAATCAAAACCACAATGAGATATCATTTAACTCCAGTGAGATTGGCTCATATCAAAAAATCCCCAAATAACAAATGTTGGTGGGGATGTGGACAGGTAGGAACACTCATACACTGCTGGTGGGACTGCAAATTAGTACAACCTCTATGGAAAAGAATATGGAGATAACTCAAAGAATTAAAAGTAGAATTACCATTTGACCCAGCAATCCCACTACTGGGTATTTATCCAAAAGAAAAAAAGACATTTTATAATAAAGACATCTGCTCTCGAATGTTCATAGCAGCACAATTCACAATTGCAAAGTTGTGGAAACAACCCAGGTGCCCATCAATACACGAGTGGATCAATAAAATGTGGTATATGTATACCATGGAGTATTACTCAGCAATAAGGAACAATAGTGAATTAACACATCTGGTATTATCCTGGTCGGAGCTAGAACCCATTCTTCGAAGCGAAGTGTCACAGGATTGGAAAAACAAGCATCACTGGTACTCACCATCAAACTGGTACTAACTGATGAACACTTACATCACACAGGGCAATAACATTCATCTGATGGTGGGCGGGCGGGAGGGGGGTGGAAGGGATGGGAAAAACTCTCACTGAATGGATGTGGGGAGCACAGTTTGGGAGACGACCACGATGGTGGCTCTGACACGGGCAGAACAGGGGCAATGTGTATGGCCAAAATGTTGTACCCCCATGATATTCTGAAATTAAAAAAATAAATAAAAATAAATAAATAAATAAATAAAATAAAAATCCCTAAAAACATAGAAATTCCTATGCAATCGGTCAGTTGCAAAAGGCTGGAAGAATTTTGAGGATCAATATTTTAAAAGCCTGGATTGCCTTAAACAGAGTATTAATAGAAATATTAATGTTAATGACTGCTGGTGAACACAGTGAGGAACATGAAAGAGAAAAACCTATATTTTCTTAGATAATACTTAAATCATAACAAACAGACTACTGGTAGAAATGTGGATGTCAAAGATGCTGGTGGCAAGAGCTAAAAAAAATGATAAAAATGATACTGGAAACTGGAAGAAATAAGATCCTCGTTATATAGTTCCAGAAAACATAGTTGAATTGTATTCTTCGTTAATGTTGAAGGAGAACTTGTAAACGATGAACTTCAATATTTAGCTGAGAAAATTTCCAGATAAAGTGCTGAAGGTGAAGCCTAGTTTCTTCTTGCAGCTTATAGTAAAATGTAAGGAGAAATAAATAAATTGAGGGAAGAACTGTTAAGCAAAAGAGAACCAGGATTTGAAGATTAGGTAAAGTCTCAGTCTATTCAGATTGTAAAAGATGTCAAACTTAGGAGATTCAATGTCAAAAAAGTGCTCTAGAGAGAAAGCCAAGGGTGTGGCTAGACAACACTTTACTAGTGCCTTTATGGCATCAGAAGATGAGAGTACTAAGTCACACAGAGACCTCTTTGAAAAGATTAGGCATGTAACTCTTGAATCTTCGCAGCCACCTCAGCTGAAATGATAAAAAAGAGGTGAGGCTGTTTATGAAAGACCTGTGGTGGAATTTCCTGTCTAATGTAATGATCCCCATGACATACACAGGAGACCCACAGGTTCCTGAGAATTCTATAGCATCAGCTTTTATGCCAGCTTCAACTGAAAGAGAGAAAGACAAAACGAAAGAAGGCTGTTGGACTTCCAAAATTCGAATACAGAAACAGGCTTATAAAACTATTCAGCTGCACACATGTGCTACTCTTCATGAATAGGAAGCATAAGTCCAAGGGCAGAGCCACAAGCCACAAAGCATTATTCCCAGCCCTTGAAACCTAATATTTGCCTTCTAGATTCCAAAATTTCTTGAGACCAGTGGCTTTTTGGTTTTACTTCCATTTTCTTCTTTTTGACTGAGAATGTCTATAGTTGATATCCTATGCTAATATCACCATTGTATTTTGGGCACAGACAACTTGTATTCTAGTTTCACAGGTCCACAAATGGAAAGAAATTTTTCCCAAGGATGAATTATACCCAGAGTCACACCCATACCTGATTTAGATGCCTTATAAAATGAGATTTAAGACCCCTCGGCTAATGAAATTTAGATAATTTGTTGAACCTTGAGTGTAGGCTGTAATGGATTGAGGCTGTTAGGGATGTTGAAATGGAATGAATGCATTTTGCAAGAGGTACAATGTGAACCTCTATAGGTCAGATGGTAGATTGTGACAGGTACAATAGTCCCCAGTGATGTCCATGTCCTATGAATATGTTACCTCATATGGCACAAAGAACTTTGCAGAGGTGATTAAGAGTCTTGAGATGGGAAGATCATCCTGGATTACTGGAATGGGTCCACAGAGGCCATTTAAAAGTGAAAGGAGATAGTAGTGTCAGTGTAAGGAGACAGATGTGATGGATCCAATGAATGAGCCATGAGCCAAGGAATCTAGTCAGCCTCTAGAAGCTGGAAAACACAAGAAAACTGACGCCTCTAGAACTTCCAGAAGGAATGTGGCCTACTGACACTTTCACTGTAGCCCAGAAATACTCACTTCAGACTTCTAACATTTATAAGATAATAAATGTCTGTTGCTTTAAACCACCAAGTTTGGGACAATTTGTTACAGCAGCAAAAGGTAATTAATATATGGTCGGAATTGAAAGAAAGAAGATACTATGTAGAATCATAATATAAGTTATGCTGAAAACTTGATGACTAATTAGATATTGAGAGTGGAAACAAGTGAGGAAGTTAATAATAATACCACCATCATTTCAATCCAGAGAGTGCGAGAGTGATGTCTCCTTTCACAGGCACTTGTCTATTGAAATATTTTATTATTTCTAAAAGCCCCTCACCATTCACGTTACACATTAAAGTTCACTTTCCACTTTGTCTCAGTTGTAACTCTCTTGATTAATTCTAATGTTATCATGCTTATCCTAATATCTCATCTTTATAAAATATCACCGAACTTGTGGTTCTTTTCATTATGATGTAAGGATTCACTTCTCTGTTAAAAATGAGGCTCACAACAGCAGGTACATTACCCTCTAATTTTACGAGACAAAATTGAATAAAATAAACCTTGAAGTGAAGAGAAATTAAAATTTTCACTTTCCAAATGCGTTGTGCTTTTCATCACAGAAGAACAGAGCTTTAGAAAGACCAGAAAGAATGTCTTCCCATGTCTGACCCACAGTCCTGGAGTACAGATTCTAATCAGCCTTTTAAGATCATCTGTCTCCATTTCAGGAATTATCTTTTCTACATTGGCCAAGACAAGTGATGCAAAAGACTTTTTTTAAGTTTTGTGGCACACCATCTCAATGATGCCCCACACTACCTCCCAATGGTGAAGTAGAGGAGATGGTGTACATCTCCTCTACACTGATGAAAGTTAAACAATTATTAAGGGGGGAAAAGGCCCATAAATAGGAAAGTAGAAACTTACACATACTGTGAAGCATATTCACTGTTTCTGATCTCTCCAGTATATACAGTTCCTTCCCACGACCTAGCTGTCCCTCCAGACTCGCTATCCAAAGTGGTCCTTTATAGATATTTAGCCAGTAATTCCAAGTAAATTTGCATAATCGTTTCCTACTTAGGAGACATAATGTAATTTTGACCTTCACCTAAGCCCATACTCCTTCCAGTAAAGCAATAAACAAGATCTTTGAAATTTTACTGACACACACAGAGACATGAACATACACTCACAAACTTCAAATGGTTATTTAATTTACATTAGGTAGGACGTTGTTAATCCTTAAGAAATTTACACTCCATTTGCTCTGTTGTTTCTGAGCAATAATTGCTTAATTAAGTAATGATCTTGTTTACTTTCTCATTCAGTATCAAGAATATCTTTTGTGATTGATTAAATGCCAAGGCGTCTTTGTGAATATAGTTTCACCTTTGTGAATATATTCACCTTTGTGAATATAGTTAATAGAGTTTAATAGACTTAATGGCAAATATTGGTGGTTTTAGATTATAGGGCAAGCCTAGAAAGGCAGTATGGGATATCAAGGGGGAAAATCATGGCTGCTAAGTTCAGACTGGACTGGAGGTGAATTTCAACTTTTGCTGGTACTATTAGTATTAACTTTAACAAGTTAGTGATCTCAATTTTCTTATATGTAAAATTTAAATAAAAATATTCACCTTGCGTAATTTTTGAGGCAAAGTGATATTATATTATATCACATGAATAGCACATAATGTGTTCAGCAAATGATGTTTGTTACTTAGATAACACCCTTCCCCACACTGAGTCGTCTGAACAATGCTATAGAACTTTTATACCTTTGATTTAAAATTTCATACACACATTGGATGTGAGATGACA
Organism: Daubentonia madagascariensis; assembly: GCA_023783475.1. Lineage (NCBI taxonomy): Eukaryota > Metazoa > Chordata > Mammalia > Primates > Daubentoniidae > Daubentonia > Daubentonia madagascariensis. Next base: position 20,398,094 of record JAKFHU010000726.1, on the reverse strand, counting down.
AAATGCTAAGTTCAGTTATGATGTATTTTCATCTGGAACCATTAACTCAAAGTCTATAATCACCCATGAAACTTTTCACACGAGTAAGTCAAAATAGTTAGTTTTTCTATCCATGCGTGTTATGAAAATCATTGTTCCTTTTCAATAATGTTAAAAATATTTAACATTATTCACCTAAAACATTTTCTGGTCATTATCCTGACTCTCAAATTAAATTATGATCAAAGAAATTGTCAATGTTTGCCAAACTTTAGATGAAGCTGAAAATTTGTGCTGACTGGCATTAAGCTATGTGTGTCATAATGCTTTACAAGTAATAGTCTACCCGCTTCAAGAAATCAGTCTTTTATTTAAAGTAACAGTTCATGAATAACAGAAGTTTTCAAGGGAAAATTAACACAAGGTAATTTTTGTCTCTCTTTTTCTGGTAACAAAAGGTTACTGAATGTGATCATAGTTTCATTTGCACGTACTTACTGTTATAGCCATGATGTAAAAATTTAACAATGCTTTGTTTTAAATTCTTATTTCTACTCACTGCTGCTATTCCATAGTTCCAAGTAGGAAACTAGCTATACTAATCCTTGTCTTTAACAAAAATTATTTCAACGTCAAGCAATCTTTTATTTGGGAAAGTGTTTTCTACAATTACTTTTACTGACTGCTTCTAAGGTCCCACAGTATGCAACATTTGAATGTTGTGGGGCCCACATTTAAATTCCCAACAGGATTTTAATTAGGGCCTGAGCAATGCTGAATGCATACATTTTTTTCCATTCTTACTGAAGTAAGCTCACCTCAAGAGCATATACAGCTTATAAATTACATTGATTTCTCAAATATTTCTTCCACTGTATTTTCATATAGCTAATATTTTTCCATCTTATGTTCATGACATTTCACTTTATATTCCCTTATACTCCAGATAAATATTTTGGAAGAAATTCTCTGGTGCATATGTATATGGGTGCTCATTTTTCAGTGTGGGAATGAAATCATTAAAACACGCAATTTAAATTTCTGTGTTCTGCCTTATTGAAGGCCCAAATGCCTTATAACTGATTGCCTGCAAATGCTTCATAAGCAAATGGGAAAGACAGGAAAGACTAAAATTAAAGAATCCCTTGTGGAATAACTACATTAATTTTAGAATCACATGCATTTCATCAAATTAAGTGAATTTCCCATCTTTGTACCTGTCCCATCTTTTCTGTCTCTGTGCTTTGGTTCATTCCACCCCAACTTCCTGAAATGCAGTCACTTTCTCTGTGAACTGCATCCTTCTGCACATGAAAAGCTGCATACTTGTTGGTATATGCTGTTGCATCAGCTTGAAGATACTAAATTAGGCATAGAAACACTAACTACACAAGAGTAAGATGATCATGGACTCTCCCTTTGAAACATAAACATGAAAGAAGACATAGCTAAGAGGTAAATGGATGGAGGAAGTGAACAACAAATACAGATATGTTTCAAAATCATGTTGACCTGATTGGAAAAGTTCAAAATGAGGTTCTCAAAAAGAAATCAATGCCATGATGTTCCATGTAGGAAAGTGATTTTAGAATACAGATATACTAGACTTCAAGGTAACACTGAATCATGCAGAGGAGGAAAGAATGATAGTGAATCTGAAAGCAAAAGTTTAATGTAAATACCTAGCCTACAACTTAGTTATTGGATACTGTAAAGGCAAATATTTATTTTTAGATATGAAAAAGGCTAATGGAGGGTTAATGCTGCCAAGAATCATTGAATTTTGATGTTATGTATCCTGAGGGCATTTATTCAACACTGGCGGGAAATGTTCAGTAATGAAACATAACATCCAGTCTAAAACCAAACAAGAATTAGAAATAAATCACGCAGATACTAGATGACAAGATAAATGCTGGTATGCATATTAAAATATATCCATTCTTGATTAGGTGGACTATTACAGTATTTGCTATTGCTTTCTGAAAAAAGTACTAGTAATTATGACCTGAGAACAGCAAAGTATGTCTCTTACTTATTTTCTCATGACCTTAGGAATTTCTTAGCTTCTGGAGTTGGTCTGTCAGTTATTCAATACCTGTGAGACAATAAAAAGGTTACCTGACCTATGAGCCTCAGTTTTCTTACAACTGTATTTGCAAAAGTTCTTTATAAATTGAAACTGTGTAATCCAGTACTATAGAATAGTACTCTACATGTAGAACCCAAAGCTTAACAAATATTTTGAATGAAGAAGAAATTCATACTTCATAAGGAAATTGATTTTACTCAAATAACATTAATCAAGGAAATCAAAATCCCATTACTGTTGCAATTTGTTTATTCTAGACGAACTTTGGTTTTGGATAGGATTTTTTATAAGGTTAACAGTTTTAGATAGGGTTAATGGTCTTAAAGGAAGGTCTTGATATAACTGGATTAAAGAGTTTTGAAAGGCTTACATAAGAGATAGATAGTATTTCTGACTCAGAAAATGGCCTGGAGAAGATGCTCAGTAAATGCTACTTTCTTGGCATACTGCCCACCCTTCATATGTGTACCACTCCTGTTAGGAGTCCCGTATGTCCTACAATATGCCAAAGAACCTCATAGCCAAACTCAAATCATTTCAAAGTAAGTTCTTAAAATATTGAACCATTTCACTTGACTTCTGTACAATGTAATTAGAGGGTATGAAGTTTCTGTCTCTCCTTTACTTGGGATTTGCTTTTCCTTGAGTTGTTATAAATGGCATGCCAAATTGTTTTACATGCTAGATCCATAACTCAAGGAGAGAAGAGACAATTAGTTCTTAGTCAGAGAAATTTGATATGCTCTTCCAGGTTGGTGACAACCATCATCAATGCCTTCCTACATTTAAGTATTTTCATTTGAGGTAGACAAAATGCATCCATGGAAACGGGGGACAGTGTATTTTTTCTTTATATCACTTCACACAGGTAGATACTGACTGAAATGTAAGATACATTAAGCTAGAAAACAAGAACCCTGGAACTCTTGTCAACAAGATTGTGCATGTCCTCCTTGTTGAAAAATCTAATGGAGTTCTTTTAGTTGTTTTTAGGTTTTGGGTTTTTTTTTTTCCTTCTAACCTTTCTGCAGCATTTGGTGAGGCAGCCTTCTCAAGCTTTAAAGTAGTGGTCCCCAAAGTGTTATCTGTGCACCCTTAGAGGGTTTCAAGATCCATTCTGGGCAACTGAAAAATCAAAATTATTTTCACACTAACACAAAGTCATTATTGGCCCTTCTTGCTGTGTTGACATTTGTATTGACTGTGCAAAATCAAATGTGGTAAAACTGCTGGCACCTTATCATGATCAAGGCAGAGGCCCAAAACCGAACCATAATCCTTCACTGCAACAAACTCAGGGTTAAAAAAAAAATAAAGCCATTTTTGCTAAACAATATCTTTGATGATATAATAAAAATTATTATTTTTATTCAATCTCAACCCTTGAGTACATGCAATTTTCGTATTCTATGTGATAAAATAGGAAGTACATATTAAGATATTCAGTTGAATACCAGAGGAAAGCACTTGTGCGATTGAGTTGTAAGCTTCTAAATTAGCTGCTTTGTTTGTGGAACACAATTTTTACTTGAAATAACACTGACAGGTAAACCTATGGTTATTCACACTTGGGTATTTGGCAGAAAATTTGTTGAAAATAAATGTAGTAAACCTATCCCTTCAATGAAAACAACTGACAATATGTGCTGCCAATGATAAAATTTGAGCTTTCAAGAGAAAATTAGAATATTGGAAAACTTGTGTTTGCCACTTGTGAGATTGACAGCTTCCCAATATTTATGCACTTTTCTGATGAGAACAGCTGTGATAGTGATGAATGTGGTTTTTTAATATTATATTATGAAATATATCAACATTTGGAAGATCTCATAACTCAGCGACTTAATGTTTTCAAATGACCAATGAGAGATGATACAAAATCACACATGAGTTAGAGATTCATTTAAAGTTCAAATATGCTAAGGAATTTTAATGTAATAAAGTACAAAATGTTAATCGATATGGCTTAGATTACATACCTAAACTTTTAAGAAACTACCACTAGACAAGTTCTGGTGTAATATCAAAGAAGAATATTCACCATTATCTTTTAAAAATATGAAAAGACTCCTTTCTTTTCCAACTAAATACATATGTGTGGCCAGATTTTCTTCATATTCCTTAACCCAAACAACATGTTGCACCAGGTTAAATGCAAAAGCAGATATGAGAATCCAGCTACCTTCTATTAATCTATACATTAAAGAGATTTACATAAAACAATGTCACTCATCTCACTAAATTTTTTTTGAAAATATAGTTTTTTCACAAAAGTGTGTTATTTCATTAACATCTAATGAATTTATTAATTTTGTAATTAGATAAATTTTTAAATATTCTCAATTTTATTTCTAATATAATATATATCAATAGCTATAATCTATGCAAACAAAAATGCTTTGGGTTCCTCAAAATTTTTTAAGTATAAAGAAGTCCTGAGACCAAAAAGTTGGAGTACCATTGAATTGAAGCATTGTGTGTGTGCTCTAAAAATGGAGTCTTTAACTACTTCTGTGGTCATATGACATCACTCTCATGGATTTTATTCTACTTCTCAGTAGCTCCTTTTCAGTATCCCTTTTGGGTGTTTCTCTTTATTTGCTCTTCCCTTCAATGCTGGGGACTCCAGAGTTTTTTCATTGATTCAGTTTTGTCTCATTCTATATTCCCCTGGATCTTTTCCAGAAGCTTTGAATGTGCTGATCACTCCCAAATCTACATCACTAGACTAGAACACAATACCAAGGTTCTTATCCTATATCTAAACGTCTACTGAATATTTCCATTCACATGTTCCACAAATGTACTAAACTCCACAAGTCAAGCAATGAGCCCATCATATCTTCAGCACAGAATCTCTAAACCTATGGTCTCCCTTGCCATAAATGATATCACTATTCAACCAGTCATTTAAGAAATTGATAGGGGAATGTCATCCTAGACTCTAGCCTCTCCCTTAATCCCCACATTCAGTCACTATATCTTATCAGTGTTGCCATATGAATATCTTTTTAATTAGTATTTGTCTCTCCTCCTTCACTGTCACAATTTTGGTTAAGATTACTAATATTTCTTATTGGAATTATTGTAATAGCCTCTTAGCAGGTTTGCTGTCTTCAGAAATAGTCTCTTAAAATCCATATTCTGCAATGCAGACAAAGTGATGTCTCAGTTTCTTCTCTGATTAAAATTTTCCCCACAGGCTTCAGGATAAAATTAAGTCTTTGAATATCAGACCTTCATGATCTGGGCCATATCAAACTCAATACCTTCATCGCTCACCACTGCTCAAAATAAAGGACTAGAATTTCAATGACCAGCTTTCAGACAATTGATCCACATCTCATCTCTAGGCAACATCAAAGAATACTCGAGTTGAAAGGATCTTTAGAGATAAAGTAACCATATAATTTATCATCCAAACCAGGACACTTTTGAGAGTGAAAAGGATGCTATTAATAATTACATGGGGATAGCAGATGTAAACTGGGACTGTCTCAGGCAAAGAAGCCTGTATGATCATCCTCCCTGGAGATCAACTAGTCCATGAGAGAACTTGAGTCATTAAAGTGAAAGTGGTCATGCTGGTCATAACAATGATTAGACTAGAATCAGCCCTTCCTACCCCCTCAGTCCACTTGCTTTTCTTCCACTTTATACTGCTTTTCTAATAACTCTTTTACGATAAAGATCAAATAGACTACCCTTCTTATAGCAAGATGTTTGTCATTTTTATATAATTATAGTAAATATACGTGATAACTTCATTTACCATAAAAAATATCACAATCGAGGGGAGCTCTGTAATGTGTAAAAGAGATCAAAAAGATCAACATACAAATGCAAAAGTAGGTTTCATTTCAATAGGAAAGTAGAGTATTAATTGGTGATGGTAAAAGATGGCTGGGTCCCAAATCCCCAAATACTTGACTAGGTAACTTCATAGCTACTGCCACTCTGGCCGGGGGTGTATGTGCGCGCGCACATATGCACACATGTGCATGCATGCACGTGTGTGTCTGTGAGAGAGAGAGAGAGATCCTCATAAGAGTCCCTGTCTATGTGAACTAGACTGAGTTACATAAAAAACCCAGAGACTCATTTACCCTGGCCCTTCACTAAATGTCTACCCTACAGGCAGGCATACATGGCTTCTCCTAGTCTTCTTTCCCTGGAATCTATCCAGATTATGCATGAATTCCAAAGGCTAAATTGTCTTCAATGTGAACATTGTTCCAAACTCATTGAATCACAGCAAGTGCATGAGGTGGAGTGGTCTACAACAGAACAATGGAAAGGTTAATTCAAGACAGAACTTACCCCTCTCCTGTCCCTTCAACATCTCACTTTCATCGTCCGTTAAGCAGTGTCCTTTACTTTGTTGTTTCCATTGTACCATATCAAAGTTTCTTCTCTTTGGAGAAGAAATGAAAATAGAGAAATCTTGAGTTCTCTTTGAAGGTTATGGTATAAGAATAACAGGGTGTTCATCAGTTAATACTATAAGGTATTGTATTTATGCTCCAATAAAACTTCCTGCCTTTAAGACTAGACTATGACTTTAAATTATTAGCATCAAGATTATATTGAAATGACAGAAATCCAATTAGGAAATTACTCATAGTCCCAAACAAATAAGCAAAATCAAGATTATATTTGGCCACATCATCTAATTCCTATCATTGTGGCATATTTAACTTTTATATATTTATAATATAGATAGAATACCATACTCTATATCTTATGTTAACATTATATAATACGTTCTTTTTTTATTGTGCTGCAGACTGGCATCGCTGTTTTACAAATAGGATAATAACTTTTATTCTTCATAACTAAGGGGGGAGTATCTCCTGTTCTACCCCTTCCAACCATAACAAAGCACTTCAGTCATAACATATATAAAAATGTCCTGTACCAAAGACAAATATCTTTGCATCAAAGGATGAAACTTACTTGACATGAGTTTTAAATTTCCCAAATGCTTTATATTAAGAGCATCTAAACAAAAGTCCCAGAATTCTGTAAATGTGTGGATATTTTTCCCATTAAAAAATAATAATTTTTAAAATGTCTTTCCTTTTTAAAATTCTTTATTTTTAATTATTATAGATACATAATAGTTGTATATAATTGTGGGTTACATGTGATGTTTTGATGCAGTCATACAATGTGTAATAATCAAATCAGGGTAATTGGGGTATCCATCACCTCAAGCACCTATTGCTTTGTGTTAGGAACATTCCAATTCCATTCTTTTAGTTATATTGAAATACAAAACAACTTCTTATTGGCTATAGTCGCCCTGTTGCTATCAAATACTAGACATTATTTATTCTATCTAACTATATTATTGCACCCATTAACCATCCTCAACTTTATCCCCCTTCCCTGCTACCCTTCTCAGCCTCTGATGACTATCATTCTACTCTCTCTGTAAGATCAATTTGTTTTAATTTTTAGCTCCCACATATTAGTGAGAACATGTGAAATTTGTCTTTCTGTGATTGGCTTATTTCACTTAGCATAATGTTCTCTAGTTTCATCCATGTTGTTGCAAATGACAGGATTTCATTCTTTTTTATGGCTGAATAATATTCCATCAGGTATACGAGGTCTGTCCGGAAAGTATCCAGCCATGTAATATGAAAAATAAAGATATTTATTGAAGAAGATACAAGATACAAGAATCATTGTACATAGGACAATGATGCCTCAGTCCCCTTCAAAGTAGGCACGTTGGGACCTCACACAGTTCTCCCAGCGTCTCTTACCTAACCTGTACATGTTCAAAATTCTTAGGTGTTCTGCTTGTTGCAGGCCTTCCAGAACATGGATCACTTTCAACAGATTCTCAACTATCTTTGAAGTATTTGTGCCACTCTTTTATTTGCACTGCACTCATTCCATTGTCCCCGAAAGCCTTCTGAATCATCTGAATAGTTTCTGCGGAGGAGTGTTCAAGCTTAATGCAAAATCTGATGCAGATTCGTTGCTCTACTTGCTCAGTCATTTTGAATGTGATGGCCACACAGTACATATTCCCGCTCAGTGGCATCTGGCGCCCCACTGACTAGTGCAGTGAAGTCGTTATTGTTCACACATGCACATTACAGTCTACTCTCCTTGGCTGCCAGGTTACATTGATGTCGCACAAACCATTCTCATTATATTAACAATGGCTGGATACTTTCCAGACAGACCTTGTATATACCACATTTTCTTTGTCCATTCATCCATTGATGGACACTTAGGTTAAATCCAAATCTTGGCTATTTTGAATAATGCTGCAGTAAAAATGGAAGTACAGATCTCTCTTCAATATACTGATTTATTTTCTTTTGGTTATATACCTAGCAGTGGAATCTCTGGATCATATGGTAGTTCTAAAAAATATCTTTCCTTTTATTGTACTTCCATTGTGATCTACGTATCAAGGAGCATCATTCAAAAGTGAATCCTTTTGGGGGATGACCACGATTGTGGCTCTGACACGAGCAGAACAGGGGCAATGTGTATGGCCAAAGTGTTGTACCCCCATGATATTCTGAAATTAAAAAAATAAATTAAAAGAAAAAAAAAGTGAATCCTCCCAGGAATGCTGCAGTCAACAGGGATATTTAACAATGTTTTCCAGTAAAGGCTGTAGATTCCTTAGCATCTGCACAATGAGAGATCAAGCCCAGGTGAATTTTTTCCTCTTCTGGATAAAAATCAAGCAGGATAATGTCATTCCAATTCTGTATTGCACAGGAGAACACAGAGGAGTTCAAAAAGAAAACAAGTAAAATGTTGTAATGTTACATAAATACTTCCATTTTCAGATAAATAAAAACTGAGAGATGATCATAATTGAAAAATATGTACCAGAACCACATTGCATAGCATTTTAATTTGTTGTATATATTTGCTGAAGATAATTATATTGTGAATGCTACATTACTCTTTTGCTATACTATGAGTTTGAAGATTCTTTCTTAATCCTTTTGTTGTTATCAAAAAGTCCTCTTCAGATAATCTCAGAGTTAGAGGTTTGGATCAATTTAGCCCTAACTACCTGCTGTCAAGATTCCTGTACCCTTCACAAAAATGGTATTTTAACAATATTTTTTCTGTGCCTGCTAAATATTTTGCATTTATCTATGCTCTATTTGACTGTTCCATTAAAATTTACTAAGCATTCCTTTCACTTTTCCACCAGTTTTCAATCCCATTTCTCAACATCCTACTTTCACTTAGGACCTTGTTTCTTAGATCCTTCCCTCCATTCTGGGCCCAGCAGCTTCAGAGCCACTGAATTAACCAGAATCCTCTATTCAGAACTTGCCACTGCTATGCTCCAGGACTTTAAATCTATTGCTACAGATGATCTTTGCCTTCTAAGGCACCTAAGATGACAACTCTCCCTCTAAATAACAAAACAGCCTTAATAGTGGAAACCTAGAAAATTTCACTTCCTTCCTGGAAAGAACAAATGCATTCCCGGGTGACTTGCCTCCTTGCCTTCTTCAGTTGGCACCTGTTAATTTAAGGATAGGAACAAGAGTCCCAATCAAAGGGAGAATAAGATGAGTAAAACTTTGGAAAACCAATTTTGCCCTGTGAGCTTCATCATTAAATACTCCTAGGCAGTTAATTAATTTATTTAAATATATAGCTTGAGTTTTTACTGTGTGCCAGGCACTGTTTTAGACTAGAGCTACAGAAATGATATTTCCCCTCCCTTAGTAGCTTATAATCTAAGAGTAAGTAATACTTACATTCAAGGACACCTTTGCTTTAAGGACTGTCTTTGGGCATATCACACATGTTAAAATACTACAATTAGAAGAGAATATAAACATCATCTAATCTATCCCCTTCATTGTATAGATGAAGAAACTGAGATTCAGGCAAGATATTTGAAATCTTCAAAAGCCCAAACTACATTCCAAGTGTTCAAATTCTTAGTCCAGGGCATTTCTCACTAAATCACAGTATTCCCCTCAAATCAGAAATATCTCAGGGACATTAAAAAAATCCTTTCTTGGGATTTTTCCCACTACAAGGGATATGACTTGGTACTCAAATGGAGCTTTGAAGTGAGACAAAATACAGTTGGTAATAATTTTACTAAGGATTCAGGCATTGAGCAATGGCATCCAGCCAATAACCATAGTCCTGTAGAACTGTCATCTGTCACCTTTCTTTATTTGTTCAATAGACAGAAGATTTGGCAGAGCATTACACATAGGCTATAATTTCATACAGCTAGTAGTTTGCAACTAGGCTATACAAACTGTAAAACAAAGGCAAAGAATATATGCGATTTAATAAGAAAAAAAGAAAAATGCTCCCAAAACAGAGATTTTTCATATGACTACTTTTACAAAGCTATATGGAGCCACCTAGTGACAGAATTTTGTGTTAATGGAATTATATTTGGTCATAAACAGAAAACAAGTTCACAAACTGAAAGATATTATAAATGGCTAAGTCAGGAACAGAGCCTAGTTTTATGTGTATATAAGACCTCAATTATGAAGGAGACATGATTCATTGGTCAAGGTTTTCATTTTTAAATTATTTGTGTTTTGCATTTATTGTCAGAATGCTTAAATGTGCCTTCCGAACCAGCTCAAAAATTTTCCAATTTAATAGCTCTTCAACAAAATGTACAAGTTAGAGATAATTAGATTCCACTTTTAAATTCTTATATTTCACACAACTGAATTAGGCTCAAAAAGTCAATTTCTTTAAATCAGAAAATATCTGTTAATATTTCCAAACGGAATAGAACAGGCTTTTTTTTCCCCCATTAACTTGTAAGAGTCTTTTATCAATGAGACACATTTTAACAACAGAGCTACATTCCTAAGGAAGCTAAGGCAGCAGAGAATTGTCACTCCAATTAAAACCCTTTGTATCTCCAAATAGAATAAAAATGACAATTGTATGTACTGATTTAAAGGGATTTATACAAACACATATCTAATTAGAACATTTCAGAAATGTTGTGATTGTTAGGACAAATCCTTAGTCAGAATCACATCAGATTTTGTTAAGCCTTTGAATTCTTACTTTCATATGAAAATTGATTTATTATGAATTAATCCTGAAATCTTTCAGGATGATGGATGTTTGATAATAATGATGGATAAATACCTAAGATTGATATTTGTATATAAATAACAACTTACACTGCTGCATAATTAAATCTTCAATCTATTATGTAAATATTTATTGAAAAATTCCTCAAGTTGTTAATGAAATTACAGAGTGGTGGGTGAAAGCTGATTCAAACTAGTTTATTTTTGTTTTATTTATTCTGTGGTTTACTAAAGATAAATTTGAAAATACCTTTTGTTTCATTTCTTGTTGTTGAAAAACATAATTAAAAACATTGAATTCTTGTGCCACTTACTGATCGAGCCTCTGCCTTGTAAGAGAAAGGGCAACGGGAGAAAGGGAAGATGCAGAATCCTTTGATTCTTATCTATGATGTAAGATAACGCATGTAAAATATACATTGATTTATAATTAATGAGATTTTATTGTATCACATTGAATATGAGATATCAGCACCCTGTAATCAAATCCTTGTTTCTGAGCAGTTCTATAACATTCACTTACAAGTCAATCAAATAACATTTGCAATAAGGTAAAGATCTATAAAACTGAAATCCTGGACATAGTATTTTAAAGTATTATTAAGAAGAAATAGAATTGGATAACACAAATGGTTTTTTTTTAATAAGGCAGATGATCCTAGCAGAAAATACAACAAAGTTAATATAGCCCTGATGTATAATTTCAGACAATATGACAATGGGAATATCAAGGTGGGAGAAAAACTTACAGCAATCTAGAATGGGGTATACAGGTTTGTTTAAATATCTGTGCCATATTGCAAAGCAAGTAAGTGATGAGAATATCAGCAGGATTCTCAGGCAGTCACTGTAGCTACAAATCCAAGAATGCCCACCTGTGTGTGTTGCGCAGACAAAAAACTGCTCACTGTGGATAAGGCTATTTCAACAATATCACCATTGAACAAAGGAAAACAGGATTAGAATAATATCATTATTTACTGTCTACTATGTGTTTGTAACTAGGCTAGGAGTTTTATATATACCACTTCAGTTAACATTTACAAACCCCTCAAGCTAGCATTAATTATTCTATTTTATCAAGGAAGAAACGGAGACTCTGAGAGAGGTTCTGAATCCTTTGTCTGCCTCCAGAGCCATTCTTTCTCCTCTGTATTTATCGAACTACATAGGAAATACATGTATGTATAATATGTCAGTATTATAGAAAATTTTATTCTAAGTCTGTTTATCTAGCAATACAGTAATCACTTTTTTCAAGATCAGATTAGTTTGCTTTATAGGAGGTAAAGATGCTCACTCCTTTTACTTAAGAATCAGAGCCCTGGCAAAAACACAAGGCTATGTAAGCAGTTGTTTTCCACCTCAAATCTTAGATATAGCCACTGAGTTGTAAATGGCTATCACTGCATGAGCTTTAAAAATTAGGTGCTACTTTTATTCTAACAAGGTAAATTTAGTGAGAGCATTTTTTATATTTTTACAGTACACTAAGGTACTGAAATTATAGAATTAATACTCAGATCTTCTGTCAGTCACCACTATGTATTAGAACAGTGGTCCCCAACCTTTTTGGTAACAGGGACCGGTTTTATGGAAGACAATTTTTCCAGGGACCAGGGCAGAGGATGGTTTCAGGATGAGTCAAGCACATTACATTTATTGTGCACTTTATTTCTATTATTATTACATTGTAATATGTGATGAAATAATTATACAACCCACCACAGTGCAGAATCAGTGGGAACCCTGAGCTTGTTTTCTTGCAATTAGATGGTCCCACCTCGGGGTGATGGGAGACCATGACACCCGAAGTGTGTTGCTTATGTCCAGTCTACTCCTTATTCTTGTTTTGGTTGCTGTCACTGCAGAAAACCCTGCTTCACAAAGGTAGGTTGTTGGAAAGGGAAATAGGCTTTTCAGTGCTTGTGTGGCAATCTCAGGATATTCCACCTTGACTTTAATCCAGAACATATGGAGATTTGAAATTGTCTCAAACATACTTTTAAGGCCACTGTCATTTGTGATCTCAAGCAGTTGATCCTCTTCTAGCATGGGCAAAGTCAATCCACCTGGCTTATTCATAAATGGGTCACGGATACATTCCTTCCCAGCTCGAGGGTCTTTTGTGCTTGGGAAATAATGCTCAAACTCTTTCCAAAGCTGATATAGGTGATCATGCACCAGCTGGGAGAAAGAAGGCCCTGGCTTACTCTCTTTCAAAATCTCTGCTGATGTTTGAAACACGTCAAAAATCCCAATGTTCACTCATCACCCCCATAATTCCAGTTTGGCTTTGAATGCAGCCACTTAATCTGCCGACTTGAACACAGTCGTCATTCTCTCCTGAAGTGACAGATTGAGTTCATTGAGCAGGTTGAATATGTCACACAAGTAAGCAAGTTTTGTGACCCATTTTGTGTCACTAAAATGTGCTGCCAGTGGTGACTGTTTTTCTAAAAGAAATTTCTGTAGCAGCTCTTGTAACTCAAAAACTCTGGCCAGAGATCTACCTTTGGAAAGCCATCTCACTTCGGTGTATAAGAGAATATGTGTGCTCTGCATCCATCTCCTCACAGGGCTGCGTGAACAGACGTGAGTTAAGGGCACGTACTTTAATGTGGTTGATAATTTTGATCACATCCTGCAAAATGTTGTTTAGTTCAGGTGACATTTTTCGGCTAGCCAGCATCTCTCTATGGATGACACAGTGCATAGATTCACATTCAGAAGCGACCTCCCTGACTCAAGTAGTGAAACCAGAAAGCCATCCAGTCATGGCAGCTGCTCCATCCATGCATATACCAACACAAAATGACCAATTCAGTTTTCCTAATATGTAATCATTCAAAGACTTGACTAGTTCTGCAGCTGTGGTGTTGGTTGGCAACAAAAGTGCACATAACATATTCTCATGCACATCCTCCTGAAAAATATATCACACAAAAACAAGCATTGTTGCCTTGTTGTCAACATCAGTAGACTTGTCAACTTGGATTGCATACCACGGTGACTTATTAATCATCTCTAACAATTGTGCCTCAATACCCTCTGCTATTTCATAAATTTGTCTAGTTATAGTGCTAGCTGAAAGAGGAATATGTGCCACCTTTTGAACTGCAGCCTCTCCTAAAAGTTCATGACAAATGTCCTTAGCAGCACGCAGGATCAACTCTTCACCAATAGTAAAGAGCTTCTTAGCTTTAGCTTTAGCCACTGAGAATGATGCTTTTAGTGTAGACACATCTGATGAAGTGGTGGCCTTCAATAATTGCTTCTGTTCTTCTAACAGTCTGTGTTATTTCCTTCAACTCATGAACTTTTATTTATTAAGATTCTGATCATAAAATAATATGCACAGGGGTGCCTATAAACACAGAAATATCACTTTAATAGATAACAAGTTGCTGATAGGAAAAGGGATTTAATTTCCCCTTGAAGCCAATAACTCCATCTCACATTTAGTTTGAAACAAAATGGATTCGATTTCTTAATAGAATTTTGTGATGGTAATATTTAGCAATTTTTAAAATGCCTAAAATGTATCTTTCCCTGCCCTAAATACATAGGCTAAACTTTTTATACTTTTTTATTGTAGAATTAAAGACTCTAGCTTATTTTATTTGTTACACACATGGTATTCTATTACAAATGTGTCTTTTTTTTTAACTTGGATTAACTCATACAGAACTTGTATATAGTAGTCTCTAGTGTTTAATTCTGTTCCTATAATTTCTTCAAAGCTGTAAGTACTAAGCTTTTAAGTATAATTAATTTTTATTTTTTCAATGTCACATTCCACTATTATACTTTAGTGTGTTGAAAGTAAATCCTGACCTTTGAAAATTTTATTATTTAAGCAAAATAGAATGGGGAAGGGGTGAGCTTCCAATTCTGGCACATATCTCAGATTTGAGATTCCAAATCTTTTAATACTGAAGAAAGAGTTGCTAATTTATACTCTCCACTGGTCTACTCTGCCAATAAATACCTGGTTTGCATGACAACAATTAGACTGTGGTGCTATGGTCAGAATGTTTGACCTTCCCCTGCCACCAGAATCCATGTATTGAAACCTAATCACCAGTGTGATTAGGTCATGAGGGCTGCCCTCATGAATGGGATTAGTGCCCTTATAAAAGAGGCTCCAGGGAGCTGCCTAACCCTTTGCACCATGTGCAAAGAAAACTTCAGACATGTATGAACCAGAAAGCCCTCACCCCACACCAAATCCGCCATCACCATGACCTTGAACTTTCTAGCCTCCAAAACTGGGAGAAATAAATTTCTGTTGTTTAAAAGCTACCCAGTTTATGGTATTTTGTTATAGCAGCCAGGGTGGACTAAGACAGACTGGAGGTAAAAAATAATAACAAAATTAACAGATGCCTATTTAGGTGTAACATTTTCCAGTAAACTGTTAATTGTCACAGACTATTTACTTTAAAAAAGCACAATGTTTATTATATTTACTTATTTTGTTTTAATATTAAGTTCAAAAGAGTTGTGTTAACCATGTTTCTTAGGTCATGTGACATTTTTCTTGTGGGTCCATGTAAGAGCCCACTTCTGTTTCACTTTTCTCTTTCATTCCTACTCCTCCTTCGCATCCCCTTCTCCTCCGCAGTCATCCACTATGATGTGTTAGGTATATCATTCCTTGTAAAACGTATTTGTATATGGATTTGGTTTTTATTTACATAAAATATAAGCTGTCAGGACTCATGATATATAGCAAATATGTTTGATCAAGCAGAGGACTGACTGTATTACTCTTGCTGCTATGAGGATTAAGGATAGACTCAAGTGGACCAAGAGTAGAAGTAGGGAAGCTATTGCCAGAGAAGGACTCATATTGCAGTAAGTAGGGCAAGGTGGCTTCAGCGAGGCTGGCAGTAATGGCAATGGTAAATCTCAATATTGATTTCAAATAAAAAACTAAAGATTTACTGATAGATTTGATGTAGAATGTAAGCAAAACAGAGAATTAAAGATGACTCAAAGTTCTGGGGCTGAGCTGAATAATGAGAAAGACTATAAATGAATAGCATAATTTTGAGGAAATGAGCAAGAAATTAAAGTTCTGTTTTAGATAGGTTAAGTTTGAAATGCTTACTTGATATCCAAGTAGAACTAACACATAGACATTTAGATCATTTGGAGATACACCTGGGGTTTGATGGGGACGATAGGACAGAAATGTGGGTGCTTTTTTTAAAGTCATGGGCTTGAATAAGATCACTTCAGAGAGGAGATCCAAGTGCAGAGCTTTCGGCCATTCCAAAATATAGAGGTCAGGAAAAGGAATGTCAGCAAAAGAGACTGAGAAGGAGCAGCCTGTGAGTTACAAGCCAAAACAAAAATCATAACACAAATTTAAAACATGAAGCTTGTGGTGCCACGGAAGACAAGTGAAGAAAGGGTTTCAAGGAGATGGTAAGCAAGTGCGTTGAATGCTGCTCAGAGCCCTAATGAGGTGCAGACTGAGAATTGACCATTACATCAAGGTAACTATCGATCTTGGCAAAAGGAGTTTCCGCAGAGTGATAAGATAAAGCCCTGACTAGATTGAATGAAAGAGAATAGTAGGTTAGGAGGTATAGAAAAGTATAGGCAATGCTTTTGAATAGTTTTCTTATAAAAGGAAGCAGAGAAATAAGGCCAAAAGAGAATTTTTTAATGGACAATATTATAAACTGTTTCCATGGTGATGGGATGATCCAGAAGCATGGGAGAAATTGTTTTAAGTAGACAGGGAAAATTTCAGGGCCAGTGTCTTGTGCGGCTAGGAGAGGACACTACCCTATGCAGAAATGGAACCTTGGGTTGGGTGGGAACACTGTCCGCTCACCTTCAAGAGTACCTTTCTATTTCCCCTCTCCTATAAAAGCAAACTCTCCACACAACACTCTTCATAATGTCTTTAGCTTCTACTCCTGTGCCACTTGAGTCTATTGTTCTTCTTTACAGCAGCAAGTGTGATACTGTCACACTCTTCTTTAGAATAATTTATGTCAATTTACAGTTAATTAGCAGTTAACTTATATTTGTGTGTGATTGAGACCCAAATAAGCTGCTTTAAGTCAGTGTTTTGTTAGATCAATCTGTCAAAGCATGCCTGACTAAAGTCCCCTTAGGTGTGTGTGTTATGGGGGTGGGTATCTAGGATCCACTCAGGGATCTATGAGATACACATTTTTCCAACTATATATCTATGTGAGGACAGATTTTCTTCACACACTTCAACGAAAACAACGTGTCAGAACATACTGAATGCATAAGCACAAATGAGAATAATAGAATATGTCTTTTATTTAAGATATTTGCAAAACTCTAAAATAATTCCACTCTGCTATTACTTTTTTAAAGATACAGTCATTGTAAATAAAATGTTATTTATTTTAACATGTAATGAGTTTGTTATTAGTAATTAAATATCTTTAAAATTTCTGTTTTAATTTCTAATATAGTCAATATGGATACATATAAACCACAAAAATTAAAGCTCTTTGTGGCTCTCAATTATTTTTAAGAGTGTAAAGGGCTCCTGAGACCAAAAAGGTTGAGAATCATTGTACGAGATAAGTTCTAATGTTCCTTGCCATTCTAAAATAACATGCCTTAGCTCTGTACCATCTATCCTCAAATTGAAACCAAATTGAAGACAAGGATCATGAATTTTTAAAGACTATTTATTTGTTTTTTTCCTCTTCATTCCAGATGTATTAAAGACACCTACATTTTTTACATTTCCTAATTAAAACTAATTTAATGGATGCTCAATAGACAGTAGAATGGATTTCTTAAGTGAGAGACACTCACGTCATATTAGAAGACAAGGAAAAGGATTTCAGAGAGGGAGTTTCTTAGTGCTGAGACTTGGGCCTCTTGACCATCGAAGTTTATGTTCCTTCTAGGTTAGTCAGTACACTTATTCTGGTAATGGAGAAAGCATTTTTTTTCATAAGGAGGCATAAAGAATAACAGTTAAGCTCAAAACCTTTGAGACCAGAGAGTTCAAAGTTTAAATCCTGTCTCCATTGCAAAGTCTGACCTTGGGTAGAATGCTTAAATTGTTTGAACCAAGGGATTTACATATCTAAAATGGGAATAATAGTGCCTAGCTTAGTTTGTCACATTGTTTATCTTGTCAACTGAGCTTGAAAGTGTTAGTTAACTTTTTAATTGCTGTATCATAGGAAGATGGGAAGGTGGGCAGCTGGGGCCTAGGGTGAGGGGATTGGGGGAATTCGAGGTCATAGGTATTTACCAACAGGTATGGAAGCATTACAGTAGTTTAACAATGGCATTATATTACCAAATGGCATGTACCCGCTGAGTATCAGCTGTAGTTACTGGTAAGTGATGGTGATACACATGGCCACCTCAAGGTCACCACCATATATGTTACACTGAAATAACTTCACAGGTCGAATTCTGCAATTCATCTAAACACTGAGAGAACAAGCACAAAAACAGTCATGTAACCTGTTGAGGGAAACCCACTCTCTTCTCCAGGCATCACCTTTAGCACTTTGCGTGAAAGGACCATTCTGCGGTAGATGCAGGAAAGCATTGATGGCAAAAACAGCCAGTTTGTAGTAAGGTCAGAAGACAAAAGTCTCTGTGATGTGGAGGGATATAGAATAAACAGAACTCTAAACCACTGAAATGATCCCGCTGGGCTTGCCCAATTCATATAAATCACTCATGCAAGGGAGTGGGACGTGAACAATCTTCCTGATCTGTCTTCCTGATCCTATCTTAAATGCCATGTATTTCATCAATTAAAAATAATTTATCATCCCTTATGATAATATATACCCTGTGACATGGATTTCAAGAAGTCCCAAGTCATGAGCACCAAAAGATTGATTTTTGTTTAGGGTTTTTCAAATATTAAATAACTTCTCCTCCACTAGAGATTTTACTTAACTTTATATACCTGCAACATATTATTTATGCTGGATTATTTTAAATGATTATAGAGACAATAAAAACACAGCTGTGAACCCTTCAACGATCCAGACCTAATGCTGGACAGTCCTGAAAAATCTGTCCTTATCCATTCCTCTCTCCAAACCTGCAATGAGCTCCTGGCACATTGAACCAGAAAGAATTTTTCAGAAACAGGCTCAAGAAGTGCCCTGGATCTGTTGTGCTCAGCAAATATCAGGTGTTCACACAGATATGCTCTATCCTACATTACCACAAAGCTGTACACCTTAGAGCAAATTGCCTGCCATTCACTTGTTTTTAATCCCTACTAAAGTCAATGGCAATAGTGGTTTAAGGTGATAAGAATGTAATCTTATTAAAAAATATGAAATGCTACAAAAAAGAAACTGCAGAAGTCTCTGTATATTATAACTGACATTGTTCCAATTCATCCACTTTATAAGCAAATAAAAGTAAAAATTAATACATTCATTAGCATTTATTCAGTTTAAGAATATTCTAAAATGTTTCATTCTAAATTATATTTTGTTTATTGGTTTGACAATCTGGAATATGGATGGATTCAGTCCAGAGTCCAAGAGCTATTTATCACAAATCAAGTTTGTGTAGACAAATCTTCTCCAAAGTATATCATATATAAGTTTACCCTTGTATAGGTAATTTCTAATACCCAGTTTGAATAATTCCTAAATTTTTGTAGAATTTAATTTAAGAAAACTATTAACACTGATATTCCTGTGCCTTGCATACTATGATGCCTTTAATACTTTTTAAAAGTTTTTGTTCCAGCCCATTGATAATACTAGATATCAAGGTATTTTCTTCTTTCTGCTAAAACTGTGCTTCTGTCCCATAATCCCTTGACATGGCTTACAGTGAATACAATGTGTAAATCTTTGTGTTAGTCATTCATGATGTTTACCAAAATCTTCAGGTCTTACACTTCTAGGCACTTAGTAGGATTGTACTTCCTGATTCCTTTGAGGAAGGATGAGGTCATATGACTAGTTCTGGGCAATGAATTATAAGCAAAAGTGACATGTGCCCCTCTTAAACCAAAGCATACAATTACATAGGTGAAACCATCTAGAGCTATCTTTATTTCTACCATGGTGATTAAAAACTTCCAAAATAGTGGCTACTCTGCCTGGGTCTTTGAATGACCGCTAAGAACAGAGCCCACCAGCTGACCTATGATGAACACGTAGCTTGAGATAGAAAGAAATCAGAAATCTTCCTTGTTTTTAGCTAATGATAGTTGGGCTGTTTTTTACTGCAACACAATCTAGCCTATCCTGACTGAGCCTACTCCAGCCAAGTGAACTTTCAATTCCTTCCTAGCGCCTTTGCCCAAGTCTTAATCTAGCAAGGTAGGCTTCACACAGTAAAAGCCTTACAACCACCCCTTTGCCCATCTCCCTTGAAATTAAAGCCAGAACCAAGTTCCAGCAGCTCTTTTTTATATTATTTTTCAAGTGTAACCCTTTCCCAGCATTGCCCCTAGGACTGAATTCACTTCCTAAGATAACAATATATTCAGTCTTATTTTAATTACTCTGCTAGCAAACAATCATTTTTAAAGTATGTATAAGTAAAATAAACTTGATCGATCCCACCAACAATTTCCTTCCAAAGTTTCCATACTTAAATTTTATTCTCTGCATGTGTGTGTGTATGTGTGTGTTTGTGAGCCTTGTTTGCATTTCTTAACTTTGGGAACTTTTAAGAAGGCTCCTCGTCCACTCAACTCTAACAGATCTTAGCTGTCAATAATACGGCCCCCAATGTTCTATATTACAAAATACGTGTGTGATCCAGGCTAGCAAATCAGAGTACATTACTGTGTGTGGAACATGACTGGCACCAGGATAGGCACAGAACCTAAACAAGGTCAACTATAATCTTTTTGGGGGATTGACATAAATTCTGGTCCAAGGAGAGTTATGCTCTTGTTCTCTAGAATCACTAGGTGTGAGGATGATATACATATTCAGCTGCCAGGGATCATCCTATTGCCACATGGAGAGAGCCTGCCCAAAAAAGAAAACAATATAGAGAAAACAGCTGAGAAAAAGAGTTAGAGGTGGTAGGTGGGTGTCTAATGACATCAATTGGCCCATTTTGGCTATATCACATCTAACCTTTGGATTTCCGAGTTTTGGGTAGGCTTTTGTTTTTGGTTTGTTTGTTATGTTTTGTTTTGCTGGAGCTAGTTTGTTGACTTATCAAGAAAAGTGTCTTTTCTCCTGAATCCCCTTGCCCCATATACCTACATGGATCCCTTCCACATCCCTTTCAGGTTTGTAAGTAAAAATAGTCAACAACACAGAGGGGTCTGGCCTGATATATGTACCTTCTTTACTTTTGCATTTCTTATATAAGTTTGTGCTTGTTGTTTGTCGCAACTCTCCAGAACTTGAGCTTTTTAGAGTGTAGTTTGCTGCTATATCTCCCCTGTTTAGTATAAGTGTCAATACATATTTGTCAAATACAGGAGAGGATGAATAAATTATGCTCTTTCCCTGCTGTGGCCAAATTATTTGTCTTACCCAATTCTACTTTTCCCTAGGTCCACAGGATCCTTATTTACATGGTTAATATGAAAACACTTTGGTTACCAAATTTAAATGGGTAATAATCTTAATTTTCCTACTTTTTCTGCCTAAATAAAAGTTTCTTTGTAGTAGATTCTCCTTGCTGTCCAGCTACATTCTAAGAAGCTATACTAACTTTCAAAATCACCTGAGTACTATTTAGTAAATTACTCTTTCAGTAAATTTTTATAGGTTTAGTACTTACACACTTTAAGGGACTAATTTACCAAACTGTACACTTGTGGCAATGAAATCAAAAAGCAACTTCTTTCAGAAATGTCTAAGCCCCTAACAGGGAGTAGTTAAGACAGGAGGTAAATTTCCTTTTGTTCCCTAATTTTTAATTCATTGTCATGAATCAGCATCACAGACCCTTCCTTCCAAACTACTTTCCCTTTCTATATTCACTGACATCAAGATTACAATTTTCACCTAAGCCAGATAGATAGATAGAGATATATATGCACAGCACACACATACATATATACACATGTACTAATTTGTACTCATTTATGAAATTATGTATTTTCTCAAGAATAATGTTAGTATAAATTAAATCAAATTCAAAACTAAAAATGGATGATGCAGTATTGAAAACACAAATCTCTTTTTCCCTATTTTCCAAATCTCCACCAAAAAAAGGAAATTGTTTTAAATGGAAAATCCACAAGGAAGGAGAGAACAGGGATAAAACAGGAACAAAGTTTTAGATTAAAAAGCATTTGAAAAAGTAAAATATTAAATTGCAATGAGGAATTCCAAGAAGCAATCAATTTACCAGGGGGAATTGCCTAAGTGCTCTGGAATTGGCAGCAAGCAGCCACTCCTCTTGGAGATTGCAGTGAAAAGAGCTACTTCTTATTAATAAGGAGGGTTAATTGAAAGTCTGTTTAAGACACAGTCACATCTCCAGGTCCTCTCCCTCACATTGGCAAAACTAAAGTTTTACTCTTTGCAATAGTAAAAGAGAGAATTCCTGGGTACTGGAAAATAATTGGGACCCTCCAGAGCAGAGGCACTCTTCTTAACTTCCCTATTTCATATTGCATACAAGATGCTGGCACTCTGACCCACTTGACCTCTCTATTCCAGAAGGCTCACATCTAGGTTTTTGCTGTCCAAAAAAAAAAAAAAAAAAAAAAACTAGGTATCCCCTCCTTTGAGGAATATGCAGAGTATGGCAATACAGCCCTGCCAGAACATCCTATAGTGAAGCTCACAGTGGACAAACTCAATCATAATCTCAAGAGTTTTCACAGTCAGCCTTTAAGTTCTTCACTGTTACTAATGAGCAGTCATCAAAGATTATCAGCCACTTGAGGAAAACCTCTATTAAAAGATCAAGGCCAAATCAAAAGGCAGAAAAAAGTAATTTAAAGGAAACAGAGACTATGCAGTATTAGTGTACAGATGTTAAAAAGAAAAATGTTATAACAATAAAATTAGATCAAGACACTATCAAAGTGAAACAGTAAGATAATTAAAAAGAAGTACTCTTGAAAATTAAAAAAAATAAATAGCAACAAATTTTTAAATCTTAATATAAGAGTTAAAAGGTAAAATTTACGATATCTTCTATAAAAAAAAAACTTTAAAAAAGGGATGGAAAATAAAAAAGATCAAACTGAATTAGCAGACCAGTCCACAAAGTCCAATAGCAAAAAAAAACCCAGCAGTTTCAAATTAAAAGAACAGAGCAAAATGGGGAAAAGAAATAATTTCTGAAGCAATAAAGAGGTCTTCCAGCAAATAAGGACATGAGTTTCCACATTGAAAGGACTCACCAAGTGCCCAGCATGCTGGATGAAAACAGACAAATCCAGGCACATCATCTTTAGTCTTCAGAACACTAGGGACAAAGAATCGCTCCCCTAAGCTTCCAGGAAAGGGGGAGGGAAAAGTCTCATACACTGGATCAGGGACTAGTATGGCATCATATTTTATAAAAGGAACACTAGAAACGTATACAAAAATAATTTCAAATTTAGAATTCTGTATCTAACCAAGCTTGCACATAGAAGATTTACCATTCAAGGTTCAGTATGGCAGGGTGTCAGAAGACTTTAGGTTGGCCTTTCAGGAATGACTTTGAGAACTTTGCTGCCAAACCAGGCCACCAGAGAAACTACTGCCTTTTCTTCTACCCAGTAGCCACCACACTCAGGGAGTCTCTGTGATCAAAATATACCTGTCCACAGTGGTGCTTGCCATCAAAGCTCAGTATCTTCCTCATTTACACATTTAAAATTTGTGTGAGTACATCTCATTGACATAAACTACAGCACTTTTAGAATCCTACTGTGTGGATGTCTAAGGTGTATAGTTTTTAGCTGGCCATACACTAAAAGAAGTTTTGAATTGATGCTGAATGACAATTCACTACATCTACCACACAAAGTCTCAAATATATATTTCCCAAGTATTCTTTCTCTGGAAGTTTCTGGATAGTATATTTCATCAAAATAGAAATAAATAAAAAAACAATAATAAGACATATACAGGAAACAGGAGACCCAACATGGCAGAAGGTGAGAGGGCTGCTCATGTAAAATAGCTGCATCCCAGGCAAGGAGGGCAAACCATGGCTGGAGTAGTTGAGAAGGCTTTGGGAAAGACTTCTTCAGAAAGGTGGAATACATAGCATACCTGACGTGTCTGCAGCCTTAGTTTTAATAAATAACCAATTTGAGGATGAGTTAGTGATAAATACATAGAAAACTAAGCAAATGATAAAACATGACACCTTCTGAGGGGGGAGAAGATGAGCAGGAAAGGAAAGTTACCTAAGTTTATATGTCCCGGCATGTATGATACATCCTCAGGAAAGAAAGGAAAAAGAGTTAACTCACCCTTTTTTTCTAATGCCTAATTATTAAAAAAAAGTAGCAAGGAATAGGAATCAGTATGTTATTTAAGACATGAAGATAATATTTAAAATAATCAGCTAAAACTATATGAGTGTAATTGCCTGTAGGGGAAAAAAATAGGGAAAAAGAACAGCAGGAGATTTCTGCTTTCTGTATCTAATCTTAGAGAATTATATGACTATTTCAATTATGGGCATTTATATGTTTGGTAAAAATAAAAATTAGGGGGAGGTATTTGAGAAATAGATTACAACTCTTCATATTACCCTATTCTTAGAATAAATCCACTCTGCAAAGACATTCAAACATTTCCCAAAGTAATGAGACAGTAAATTCCTCTTTCAATCTTGGCCGTATTTGAAATAGCAAAGGCTCAAAGACTGGAAACAAGATGACATATGATTCAGCAGTAGCTTAAAAAATGTTTATATGCAATTGGCCTTTGAGAATTCATTAATCATTCACTAGATGGGGCTAACACACTGCAGAGAGGTAACAACTAACTAAAATATTCCATTTTGTTAAGTAATTCCACATTTCAAAAAAGAACATTCTGTATATTTGTTAGATGGAAATTTGCAATTAGACAACATATTACTTAAATTTTATTTTATAATATGTACAAAATTGTTCACTTGTAATTAAAAAAAGGCAAAGCATTATAGAATCTTAGATTTTGGAAAAAACCAAACTTTAGTGATTATTTAGTTGAACTCCTTGATTGTATGTATCGCAAAACTGTGGTCCAGAGAAAATCACTTGCCTGATATAGGGTTAGGTTTAGTGCCCAGGCTAAAGACCCAAATCTGAAAGTTTGTTCATTGGCCCCTAAGGCATATAGGCAATCAACTTACATAACAAATGTGTATTGAGCATTGTGTTAGACACTGGGTTTCGGAAAGATGTACAGATGAATGAGAATTTCATTCCATCCTGAGGTTCTTGGAAAGGGATGAGTCTACATTGAATATTAAATAATTTGTGGCAAGAGTACAGGCTGTGATAAATTAAAGGTGGTCAAACATTCTTTTCTACTCTTCCTATTGAGAGAAAAAGCTTAATTTCTTTCCTTTAGTGATTGGCCTGGCCTTTGTGACTTGTTTGCCCGATAAAAGGTAGTGGAAGCGAGATTCTGGGATTTCCATAATTAGGTTTCAAAGCTTATGAAGTCATGCAGCTTTCACCTTGGCCTCTTAGAATGTTTGCTCACAAGGTGCTTGTTTTCAGAACTTGCTGCCATGCTGTGAGCTGCCCATGTGCAATGGAAAAACCACCTATAGGTGCTCAGATCTAACCAACAAATAAAAAATGTATGAGTTATTAAAAAATGATACTGATACACCGAGCTAAAATTAAAAGTAAAGGTAGAACCTTTTCTCCCACTATACCATGACATAAATTGTAGGTAAATCAAAGATTTAAATGTAGTATTTAAAATTTAGAAGAAATAACCAAGTGGAATTTCCCTGATCTATGAATGGAAAGGACTTTTATATATAAAGGCAATGACAAAAATCACAATGCAAAATACCTGTCAACTTTGACTACAAAAATAATTTTTTAAAACTTCTGTACATAACTAGGACAGAAAAAAAGCCAGAATAAAATGTTTTTTTTTTTAAAAAAAGGATGAATGAGATACAATTTATGCCTTAAAAGGAGTAAACAAATTAATGAAAGGGATAGATATAAGGGACTCAAAGCAGGGGAAAACTGTGAAAAAAAAAAGAGACTGACTACATGTTTAATGTGTAAGCATTTCAAATTAGGAATTAGTTACGGTTTCCTCTGGAAATTTAGTCTTACCAAGGGTAGGCTAAAGCCACTAGGGGGGTCTGGGAGAGAGATGAAGCAGGACAGGCGGCCTTTAAATACTTTTGTATTGGGAGACCCTATTTCAGCATTGCAACACATAAACTTCATAATGTTTAATTGCTAATATAAACTTTATTAAAACAAAATACATTTTACTTTTACCGAAATACATTGACCAATTAGGTAGGCAATACCGGTGAGTTTGCAGAGAAGCACCCTCACTCACACTCATTCACTAATGGCAACGTAAATTAGTCTAAACTTTGTCGCTATAAAAGTGTAAAATGTGTATTCCATTTGACTTAGTATTTTAATTTCTGAAATGTATCCTAAACCTTGATGTACATAAATGTGCAGTTATATTTACAAGGTTATTTATTGTAGCATTATTTATAATAGTAAAATATTTGAACTGAAATGCCTAACAATTGTAAATTGGACAAATAAATTTTGTTTATGCTAATCTTTCACTGGGTCGTTTATCTACCCATTTATCTGCTAGGAACCATCCTTTACTCTTATCTACCTGTAAATAGCAACAGAATCCTAGTAGCCATTTCACACAATGACCTTACCCCTTAAATCCCATTAAAATTAGGCGAGTGTAATTGCTTTAGGGAAATAAAACAGGAAAAAATGAGCAGCAGAAGATCTCTACTCTCTGTATCTAATCTTATAGAATTATATGACAACTTAAACTACAAGCATTTATATATTTAATAAAAATTAAAATTTGGGGGAGGGGTTTGAGAAATAGATTAGAATTCTTTATATTATCCCATTCTTAAAATGAATCTATTCTACAAAGCCATGCAAACATTTCCCAAAATAAATTCCTCTCTTGACTTTGGCTATATCTGAAACAGCAAAGGCACAGATTTAACCTAAGTTGGATCACTGTCTTGTAGCCCAGAGAGTGAATCATTAGCAACAACTAGAGAAATAGAATCCTCACAAGTTAAATTCCAATATATGATTAATCAGGCTGCAAAGAATTCCTCCAACATGTTTTGCATTAGATTTGATGATGCAAGCATCCAATTGTATATGAAGCATCAACCTTTCATTAAAAATCTCATTATTGAAGATGAAGTCTTTGAAGTTAAGTTAGCAGCTGGCCATGATTATTTGTTTTGAGAGCTGTCTTGTATTTAGATACAAGCATCTAAATACCATGTCCAATAACATGTACCAGAAGATCTTCAGTGGATCCACAAGAGACTATTGTTACCCTGAAGCCACTCGAAATGTGCAAAGTCCAATCACCTGTAACACCCATAGCCCACCCTATGAAGGAATGACTTCTACCCTCCATCACTCAGGCTCATTTTGAGTAACTAAATGCTGCCTGTCCTCCCGCAGAAAATTTCATTTGTGATGCCAAGCTGGAGAAGACATAGATCCAAGAACTTGTACATAGAAATTATGACAAGGAATTGAATATTTTCATCAGATCTAAGGAAGCTATGCTTACATTTCACATTATCCATTCAGAAACAAATCTGAAAACTTACAGGATATACTACTCCTCGAAGTCACATCTCCATTCCCTATTATTGAAATTGCTGTGAGAATTCTGACTGTCTTATCTTTATACCTCTAAGCAGACTTTGACATACAGTATGTTATTATAGCAGATAATTTCTTCGTTATTAATTAAAGTTGACTTCCTTCATGTTTCCTTGCTGCTCCTACTTCCCCCCAGCATTCAGACTTCAATGACAGTTTTCTATTTACACTACCTCAGAGGGTAGCCAAGAACAGGCACTCAGTTCTTGGCCTATATAATTCTTCCCTCCAGTTATGCCTGTCACTTACTAAGAAAAATGATTTCCCTGGATACATGGCCTATTACAGAAAGAGAAATATATTGTTTCAGGAGGAAGTACTAGGATGCAGAACCTGAAAGAATCATCACTACTGTGGGTTAAGGAATCCCAGTAGCCCTGTCTTCTGGGGTTCTCATATGCTTTTGATTTAGTCAAAGTATGCAGCAAACATGTGCCCTGCTGTAGAGCACATAAGATAACTATGATTAAATTTCATCTCTGCATCTCATGATTTACATTTTATATAAAGTCATTCAGTCATTTCACCTATTCTTAGGACAATATAAATTTATCTTTATGATCCGTATTTTCTACTTTTTTCAGTCCATGAAATATTTACATACCTACTTACGTGACATAAATTCATATTCACACAAAATATTTACATGCATAACCATGCTGTAACACATTATTTTGGGACAGTAAAAGGGTAATATTAAGAACTAATACATCCATTTCTATATTTTCTTCCACTACACTATATGTAATAAAGAGCTTCATAAAGTAACATGATAAATTATCTATGAGATAATGAGGAAATAATGCAGAATTGGAGTCAATTAATTTGGATTTAAAATATGTTTTCACCAAATACTAACAAGGTGGCCTTGGGTAAGTCAGTTTACCTCTCTGTGACACAGTGTATTCATTAATAATAATAATAAATGGATAACTTTTACTGAGTAGTTCATGCCAGGCATCATTCCAAGCACTTTCATGTATTAACCCATTTGATTCCCATAAACAACTTTAATTTAAATAACTATTAAAAATCTCACAGGTGAAGAATCTGAGGCAAAGAGAGATTACTAACTTGGATAAGGTTACATAGCTAGATGTGGCAGATCAAGGATTTGAGCTCAGGAAGGATGATACCAGAGTCTACAAGTTCAACGTTACTCTTCATCATCTCTTTCAGAGTTCAGAATGGAATTAATTACATTTTTTTAAAAAGTTTTTGTAAGGTATAAATGAAAGAGCGTATGTAAAACACCTAAGCACAAGAGGAATTGGCAGGGTAAAATATCAGTATTTGTTGTCTCAATAATTTGTAGTTGTACGATATAAAAAATGGCCCTATTTCTTAATCAATAGTCTATTAGTCTCACATTCATTTTTTTAAGAAAGCAGAGAGGAGTGGTTCCAATACCTAAGTTAATGGCAGCCCTTTGTAGTTTTCCTATCCACCATGTCATCTGCTCCTAATCATAACTGTACTGAAATTTTTTTAAAAAAAGATAGTGTTCATATTCAATAGGTCATGGCACTAAGCTAAAAGAGATTGAATAATTTGCCTCCATCCCGGAGCACGGAAACGGAAGAGCCAGGACTTTTCCCCCAAGTCTGGCCTCAAAAGTCCACTACATCATTCAGCAAAACCTCAACAGATGGCACTGAGTCACTACAGCCTAGGCAATATGCAGCTTCTGAAGGTTATAAAAGGCGCTATCATACCACATTGTAAAATGCTAAGTAGTAGGGTCTAAGTCGTATTTCACTGGAAATTATGATGCATCATGAACTTCTGACTCAAACAATTAGTAACAGTTCATAAAATCCTCATTGTCATAAGAGTTATGATTTTTTTAATCATCTTGTTGGGTTAAGGAACAAAACATGATTGAAATTGAGGTCAGTGTAAATGACATTTCTATAACCATAATTATTGTATTCTTGTAAGTTATTTTCTACAGATGAAAGAAAGAGGGTAAATTTAGAACAAAAACTTAGTTTGATAGTTTATTTCTACCCTTTAATTTAAAAAAATCTGTTGCCATGGAAATGAAATTAAACCCATCCTCAGAAAAAATTTTCACTGGAAAAAAAGATACAATTGGGAAATATTAAAGCAGTTTTGCATTTCTGTACTTGACTAATGTAGCTGAATTTGAATAAAGCCATGATAATAAATATGTTAAAGGTGATCAAAGAGGTACAAACTTTCAGCTACAAGATGAACAAGTTCTGGGGATCTAGTGTACAGCATGGGTAGTAATGGTTGTGTTAATTAATTTGATTGTGATAATTATTACACAGTGTTTAGGTATATCAAATCACCACGTCGTACACCTTGAATATGTATTAATACAATCTTTATTTGTCAACTAAATATTTTAAAACTAAAAATAAAGCAAACTGAGGCCCAAAGAAGGCAAGTGGCATGCCCAAGTTCACTCAGCCAGTCAGTGATAGAGCTAGAGTTTGACTCCAAGAAATATTAATCATTTTGGAATCGATATAATGTAGGAAACCAGCAATTAAAGGCATTATAATTGCAGGAAAGGCAAAGGGAGACAGCATTAAATAGTGGTTAAACATCTGGCCACTAGAATGAAACTATCTGAATTTAAATCTAACCTTCATCAGTTATTTGCTGTGTGATTTATGACATAAAAATTCTAAGTCATAGTCCCTTCACCTATAAAGTGGTGGTGATTATAAAAGTGTCCTTGGGTTATTGTGAGAACTTAGTGAGTTAATGTCACAATATTCATAGAAAAGTACATGAAATGTAAGAAATAGTTAGTGTTAATTATTATCAGGAAGAATTTATTTCACTTTAAGAGTATTCAACTTCTATATTTTGAAGAAGGGATGGGATCATCTAGGGCAAGTGCCTAGAGAAAGAAGATAATCTAAGAGAGATTTTTGAATCATTACAACAACACTGAAGGAATTGATGCTGAAAATCAGGTCCCACAATGAGACTATTAATAAGGAATGTTCAGAAAATTAAAGAGAAATATCGAGGAAGCCAATGTCATGAAAGCTAGTTCTTTCAATAGCCATCAAATTCCAGAGAGATGGTAAGGCAAGTCCTTAGCAATTTATTGTCCTATAAGATTTCTTTGATGATAAAGTGTTTCCAGCTTTATTGGGGTATATGCAACATAAAATAAAATTCAGGTATTTTAAGTGTACAATCTAATGTGTTTTGGCAGTTGTATACAGTCATATAACTGCTATTAAGAGATAACTTTTAAAATGATAAATTCATGACTCTCACAGAGATATAAAATGAACATTTGTCAAAGATTTGGTTTACCTCAGTAATTAATGAGAGAACCAGGAAGATACCACACCCATTCAAAGGAGAATACAAAAATCAGACATATATATGAGCCCATCAGTAATGCTGAAATGAATTTGCAAATAAATGCAAAAATGATAAACTGGTAAATACCTACAGGTCAATAATCAATTGCTTTCCACCAGACTAATGTTTATCTCTATAGACAAGAATTATTTATCTAACTATTAGTTTTCTACAACTTACAGAGTTGAAAAATAGCTCAAAGAAAATGAAAGGCACAAACCCCACATAATCAAATAACTCAGAATAATGCCTTCTAAACAATGTATAGTTTTCCACTGAAAACACTCAGCAATCTTTTGATCCATTTAAAATCTTTCACATTTTTCCTATAGAACCGTCACAATCAAAATGTAGAATATTTGCATTCTCCATAAGATTTTGCATCCATTTTCTGTGATCCATGAAAAATAAGAAACAAATGAGGTAGACTCCAGATTACAGCCTTGAGAGAGTTTCCAGACTGTGTGCAGGGAGGGAAAACCCAAGTTAAATTTGGCATTCACCCAGAGTTAAACAGCGCTGGGAGTGTGAGGAAGCAAATCAAATCTACCAATATATAAAAAAGGAAAATACATCACGATCTAGTAGAGTTTAACACAGTAATACAAGATTGGTTTACTATTCAAAAATCAGTCAATGTGTTTCATCACATCAAGAGTCTAAATTAGGAAAATTATATGATCATCTAAATTGAGGGAGAAAGGCATTTGAAAAAATTCAACACCCATTACTGATTAAAAACATACAAACAAACATAATGTTAACTACCAAAAAAAAAAAAACTCAAACTAAAAAGTACATCACAAAAAAACTTACAACAATTACACTTCACCCACCATAGCCTGTACCCACGTACACCATTAGTGGTCCTGAGGACAGACCTGCCCCCGCCCCAGAACTGCCCCTCTAGTGCCCACACTTATTTCTCAGGAGCCTGGGGATTGACCTTCACTCCTGCTGCTATCAGTGCCCAAGCACAACTGTCAGGAGCCTGAGGAAAAGCCTGCTGAGCCTACTGTGACCACTGGTGCTGGCACTAACTTACATGTGCCCCCTGGAGGCCTAGCAACTGGCTTACCCAGCTCACTGCTGTCACCACTGGTGCTGGCAGTGCTGTCTGGGGGTCTGAAAGTTGAGTTGTCACCAGTACTGCTATTGGTTTCACAGGTATATACATATGTCAAAAGTTGTCATATGTCAAAAGTTGTCAAACTGTATACTTTAAACACATGCAGTTTATTGAATGTCAATTATACCTCAATAATGCTGTTAACATGCATAAATATGTATACCCACACCACGCACCAAATTGTAGACTTACCCTAACCCCTCATAAAGAAAATTTGTCCTCAGTCAGCAGTGTGATCTGATACTAAGTACAAAGGTGTGACCACTCAATTAATTATTGACCAGGTGAAGAAAAAAAAGCCATTGGAATCCAATTTATCTGTAAGAATAAGTTTCAATTTCTTTTTCATAACATCTTTATGGAGATATAATTCATATTACTTAACAATTTACTCATTTAAAATATACACTTCAATGGTTTTTAGCATATTTACAGAGTTGCACAATTATCACCACAGTCAACTTTAGAAAATGTTCATCATCTCCCAAAAGAAACCTCATTCCCATTAGAAATTACCCCCCTTTTCCCCCAGCTACTTCACACCCTTAAGAAACCAAAAATCTACTTTCTATCTCTATAGATTTGCCTGTTCTGGACATTTCATGCAAGTGAAATCATACACTATGTGGTCTTTTGTGGCTACTTCCTTCCCTCAGCATAATGTTTTCAAAGCTCATTCTTGTCACTATTCCACTCCTTGTTCTTATTGAACAATATTTCCTTGTGTGGATATACCCTATTTCCTCTATCCATTCATCAGTTGGTGAACATTTGTGTTGTTTCCACTTTCTTTCTTTATGTCTATGAACATTCATGTAAAAATTTTTGTGTGGACATGTTTCTCCTTTCTCTTCATATAAGTAGGAGTGAAACAGCTGAGTCGTAGGATAACTCTACTAAACCTTTTGAGGATCTGCTAGAGTGTTTCCCGAAGCAGATTTGTTCACCATTGTACATTCCTACCAGTGCATACAAGGGCTCTAATATCTGTTTCCTTGGTTCTCTTTGGTAACCTAACTAGCCTACGGTGCAGCTTGTTGGAGCTACCAGCCTCCTCTCAATTACCACCAAAATTATTTTTAGGGCACTTTTAGGCTTGAATCTCCCCACACTTTGTTTCAAATAAAGCCAATTCCATTAGGGAGAGATTTGGAGCTCTCTGTTCTTATGCACTGCCTCTCTGAGCCACTGAGGCAGAGCTGGGAGCAGAGACAGCAGCCTGCTTCTCTCAGAGGACCACTCTTGCTTTATGAGCAAGGCACCTTGCAGAGGTGGTAGCCTTTGTTCTTCTAGGCTTATATGCATGAAACCTCTACCTACAAGTGAGCTGTGGTGGGGATGTTTGGGCTCCCAGTGTTCTTGGTCTGTTTTGCAGTAGCTCCTGTGGTAAAGCTTCTCTTCTAGGAGTGGGGGCTGGGTGAGGAAGGGAGCTCCTGAATCTTGACCTCACTCACCTGGAATTTGTCCTCTGCAGCACAGAGCTGGGGGTAATAATAAATACTAGTGGCCTTCCCTTCATGGAGAGATACCACATCCCTAGACTAGGAGCTGGGAGCAGAGAGGAGCCCTGTCTTCTTGACCACACCTGCCCAGAGTGAAGCCTCCATCACACTGGGATAGAATGGGACAGAGAGGAAGGGGCTTGTGATGATGGGGAAATGGAAAATTTCACTGTCCCTGAAACTGCTTAACAACTGCAACTCTTGCTTCTGTAAACAGCTTTCAGCAGCTCCCCTGCGGCCACTTCCTTATCTGTACACTTCCTGGTATAGACCTCTATAAAAGGTCATTACATCTAAAGCTCGGGGCTCAGAATTTGGCAGAAGAGTCCCCTCTGAGCCCGCCGGCATGAAATAAACCTGCTCTGTCTGCATCCTCGTGTGCTGCTCAGTGTTTCTGTCGGCAACATTACCCCAGTTTTGCCATTACATTTTTGGTTCCCTGACCAGGAAACCCGACTGCGTTGGCCCTTTGTTGCCACCAGTGTGGGACAGGGCACTGGCCGACTGACCCTCCCGACCGTGGAAGCCAGGTGTGCCAGGTCCAAGTCCGGATCAATCATCTTTGGTGCTTGGCAGGGCTCTGCTGGCCACTGACCCGGAACCCAGCCGGACACAGTGAGGATGCAGACAGCCAGGAATCGTCTGAAGACCTCAGACAAGGTAAGGTCCCGGGACCCATCCCAGTCAGGCCCATCCCAACGGACAGAAGAGGAGACTGATCACCTCCTACAGGTAGAGGTTTCCCTAGGTTTAACCTCTCTGGCTGTGTGTGTGTGTGTGTGTGTGTGTTTGACTGTTAATGGTTCCACAGCTCCAGCTACGGGATCTGACTGAGTCCTAATCTGTGGTTCCGTGACAATGACATATGGCATAACGGTGACTCACTTTCCCGAAAGGGGGGCGACCTGGCCCAGGACTTATAAGGGTGCACCTTAGCCAAGTCATGTCTTAACTCCCTGCGAGGGGAGCAGCCAGACAGATGCCTGAAAGTTTACCCCATCCCTTGTGCAGCATAGTACAATCTCACACAATGGGAGGGTCTGAGTCCAAGCCAATGGTGTTAAGGTGTATGCTAAAGAATTTTAAAAAGGGTTTCTCAGGTGACTATGGGGTGCGGATGACCCTGAGTCACCTATGCACCTTATGTGAAATTGAGTGGCCTTCTTTTGGAATAGGTTGGCCAGACACTGGCACCTTAGATGTCCAACTTGTCAGAGCAGCCTGGAATGTTATTACAGGGACTCCAGGCCACCCAGACCAGTTCCCCTACATTGATTCTTAGCTTGAGGTAGCCCAGACCTTTCCCCCATGGGTCCTATTCTGTTCAGGAAAGGGAAAGGATAGGATTCTTCTGGCCTGCAAGCCCACAAAACCGGGACCCAAGGAATCACCAGCCCCTATCCACCAAGAGCCACAGGAGGAAGAACTGCCGCTGCCACCACCCTATAATCCAGCCATCCCGAGTTCTGATCCACCAGTCCTCCACACGCCACCCCCATGTGTCTCGCCACCCCAGCAATCCCCGGAACCTGGCCTGGGGACCCCTGCGGCTCATCATCTCTGCTCGGCACAGGCACAAGAACCAGCCCTACTGATGCCCATCTATGAGGTCCAAGGCCAGCCCTGCACTGCAGAAGATGGCACCATTCATCCCGGGCAGCCAGTCCTGTATTATCACACACCCTTCGACCCTGAAGCTCCAGAGAACCAACGCATGGTGAATGCAGCCTTTGTAGGACAAGCTTATTCTGATATATAGTGGAAATTGGAGAAGCTTAAAGGCTTTGCGGGCATGAACATCTCCCAATTGATGGAAGTGGCACAGAAGGTATATAGGAACCGGGACTGGGTAGCTCAGCGGAAGGAGAACAGAAAATAAAGCAGAAGGTAGCACTCCTGGAAGCAGCACTAGAGAACCCCGCTCCACCCCCATGACCCAAAAATCACCCCGACAGAGGCCGACAGGGTCGAAGGCTCTCGCGACCAGACCAATGCACATATTGTAAGGAGACCGGGCATTGGAAAAATGAGTGCCCAAATCGAAAGCTGGACAATGGGAAAAGGAACCCACCCCAGAAATACAAGCTAGAGTCTGAAACTCAGGACCTCATAGGCCTAGCTGGGGCCGGTACCAACTAAGCCTGACCGGGTTCCTTTGACCTTGGCCCCCGGGAACCTATGGTCATCACAGAAGTAGGGGGCCAACCAGTGACTTTTATGGTAGACACAGGAGCCGAGCATTCAGTGGTCACAACACCAGTGGCCCCCTTGACTCACCGGGAGACCACCATTATAGGGGCGACTGGGGACCAACAAACACGCTGCTTTTGCCAAACACAGACCTGCCAGATGGGAGGCCACAAGGTACAACATGAGTTCCTGTACATCCCAGACTGCCCCATTCCCCTGCTCGGGTGAGACCTCCTGCATAAGCTAGGGGCCCAGATCACCCTCCATGAGGAAGGGTCAGCAAGTCTCTCACTGAAACCCACGAGGCCACTCATACTAGCAGTCACCACCCCGTGGGAGGCTGAGTGGCGGCTGTTTGCAGAGGCAGAAGAAAATCAAGATCCGCCTGACCTCTGGCAGGACTTTCCAACAGTATGGGTGGAAGACAACCCCCCAGGTCTGGCATACCAACACGCGCCCCTAATAATAGACTTAAGTCGGGGACCCAGCCCGTCAGAAAGCGACAGTATCCGATCCCAAAGGAGGCCCAGGAAGGAATCCAGAAACACCTGGATAGGCTCCGGAAGAAGGGCATATTGGTAGAATGCCAGTCCCCATGGAACACCCCTCTGTTGCCAGTCAAGAAACCTGACGGGAGTTACCGCCCGGTCTAGGACTTGTGGTTTGTCAATAAAGTTGCAGTAACTCTCCACCCGGTAGTGCCTAACCCATACACTCCTCTAAGCCTCCTTCCCCCTGACGCCTCCTGGTTCACCTGTCTGGATTTAATGGATGCCTTCTTCTGTTTGAAACTGGCCCCGCAAAGTCAGCCCCTCTTTGCCTTTGAGTGGAAGAACCCCAAACTGGGAGGAAAATGCAACTCACCTGGGCGCAATTGCCCCAAGTATTCAAGAACTCACCAATGCTTTTTGGGGAAGCACTGGCCTCAGATCTTGCAACTTACACACAAGACCACTGCACTCTTCTCCAGTATGTAGATGACTTACTCCTGGCAGCACCCACTCAAGGAGACTGTCTCTCAGGCACTTGAGCCCTACTCCAACTGCTCACAGATTCTGGGTACAAAGTGTCCTGGAAGAAGGCCCAAATTTGCAAACAATGCATCAGATACTTGGGCTTCCACATATCCCGGGGGCACCGAGCACTGGGCCATGAACAGAAACATGCTATCTGCACTTTTTTTTTTTTTTTTTTTTAAAAAAAAAAAAAAAAAAAAAAAAACCTTTGTATGAAGCCTTGTGGAGACCTGAGGGGCAGTCAATTGAGTGGACAGACCAACAGGAAGAGGCATTCAAAGCCATAAAGGACCTGCTACAAAAGACCCCTGCACTGGGACTGCCAGACCTGACCAAAGACTTTAATCTCTTTGTGCATGAAAGACAACATGTTGCAGTGGGGGTCCTAACTCAGTCTGTGGGACCCTGGCAGAGACCCGTGGCCTATCTGTCTAAGCAACTGGACCTGGTAGCCTCTGGATGGCCCCCCCCCACCTACGAGTGCTGGCAGCCACAGTCCTGCTGGTCAAAGAGGCAGATAAACTCACATAAGGCCAAAAGCTCTCTGTACACGTACCACATGCGGTTCTCCACCTCCTTAATAGCGTGGGACATCGGTGGCTCTCTAACAGTAGGCTGGTTCAGTACCAGGGGTTGTTGTGTGAGAACCCCCAGGTTACATAGAGACTATGCAAACCCTGAATCCTGCTACCCTCCTACCCATTGAGCCAGGGCCACCAGATCATGAATGTACAGAGGTGATGGAAGAGGTCTATGCCAGTAGACCAGACCTGACAGACACACCTCTGATGGCCCCAGACCTGGAACTGTTCACGGATGGCAGCAGTTACGTTCAGAATGGGAAACGGTTCGCAGGTTATGCAGTTACCACGGCCAGTGAAGTCATCCTAGCAGGGCCTTTGCCTCATGGGTGGTCCTCACAGAGAGCTGAACTTTGCGCCTTAATCCAAGCCCTCAGAATAGCTAAAGACAAGAAAGTAAAAATCTACACTGATTCCAAATACGCTTTTGCCACCATACATGTTCACGCGGACATTTACAAGGAAAGAGGACTGCTGACTGCAGGGGGTAAAGGGAAGAACCAGGCCGAAATCCTTCAGTTGTTAGAAGCCGTGTGGGAACCTGGAAAAGTAGCCGTCATTCATTGCCCAGGGCACCAGAAAGGAACAACTACAATAGCCACTGGAAATCGTCTGGCAGACTAAGCAGCTAAACAAGCAGCAACCCAGGAACAAGAGACTAAGGGTGACCTGTTAGTCTCTAGTAAAATCCTCCTAGCCCCAGTGTGGCCCCAGGCCTTGTTAACAATTGAAGAGGACCAGTGGGCAAGATGAGAGCAGGCTAGAAAGAGTGACGATGGGTGGTGGCATTTACAAGACAACAGAACCTTTGTCCCGGGAAACATAGCCTATTCAGTAGTTACCCAACACCATAACTTAGGCCACATGGGGAAAACTGCACTTGCCCACCTACTTGCCAAGGTCTGTTACATAGCCAAACTCCCAACTCTGGCTGCCATGGTGTGCGCCTGATGTGACACATGTGCCCAAAATAATACCACAACATGGCCGAAGCCTATATCCAGTGTTCAGTACTCAGGGGCCACACCCTTTGAAGATGTTGAAATAGATTTCAGAGAAGTGAAGCCCTGTCAGGGATACAAGTATTTGTTAGTAATGATCTGCTCTTACTCAGGGTGGGTAGAGGCTCTCCCCACCAGAACAGAGAAGGCTCGGGAGGTAGTAAAGGCTCTCCTAAGAGAAATAATTCCTCGGTATGGCCTACCCCTCTCATTTGGAAGTGACAATGACCTAGTTTCATAGCAGAAATAATTCAAACTATAGCCAAGACACTTGGAATAAAATGGTAACTTCATGTTGCATACAGGCCACAAAGTCTAGGGAAGGTAGAACGTATGAACCAGGTCCTTAAGAACACCCTAGCCAAGCTATGTCAGGAGACAAACCTACCATGGATAGACATGCTCAACTTAGCACTTCTTAAGGCAAGAGGCACACCAGGGCCAACAGGGTACTCTCCCTTCAAGATCTTATACGGAAGACCCCCCCCATCACCAGAGGCCTCAAAGGGGATGTTGGCAGGTAGGAGAAATGAACTTACAAGGTCAGCTTATACAGCTATCAAAGATGCTACAGCAGATTAGCCAAATAGTATCAGAATGGGCCCCCTTGGCCCTGGGAGCCCCAGTATACCCCCATGAGCCTGGAGACCTGGTATGGGTTAAGGATTGGAAGAAGATACCCCTAGGGCCCACCTGGACAGGACCACATACTGTTGTACTAGTTACACCAATTCCTCTTAAAGTTTCAGGTCTCATGCTGTGGATTCACCACACACAAGTAAAGAGGGCTGCACCAGAGGACTAACAAAGTCCGTGGACAGTACAAGCAGTCCAAGACAGCCCCCTGAAGCTCCGCCTATGCTGAACCGGGACAGACGGAGGCGCCCCGGATGGATGAACCAATTAGGACCAAGCAATTCCAGACTCATTGAGCCTGGACTCTTTGGACTCCTGGCCCTACTACTGGGCATTGGACTCTGGGCGGTAACACCAGGAGAATGGCCGTGGGTTTACAAGGCAGGTTCCGTCCTGCTCTATTGGGGTACTGTATTATGTTTATACTGCTTGTTGTCAATCTGACGGTACTGACCCCACATCCCCTAGAACAGGACGCCCGGGTTTTAGCTACCACATTTAACAAATAGCCAGACAAGCGACAGCAAAACAGATGCTAATAAGGGGCTACCACCCCCTACACACTCTAGTGGAGTATATAGAGATAGACGGAACACAGGATGTGATGCATCATTAAAGATTTTGAGATGAGCATCAAAAGGGGCAAAAGATGGGGAAATGGAAAATTTCACTGTCCTTGCAACTGCTTAACAACTGCAACTCTCACTTCTGTAAACAGCTTTCAGCAGCAACTTCCTTATCTGTACACTTCCTGGTATAGACCTCTATAAAAGGTCATTACATCTAAAGCTTGGGGCTCAGAATTTGGTGGAAGAGTCCCCTCTGAGCCCACCAGTGTAAAATAAACCTGCTCTCTCTGCATCCTCATGTACCTCTCGGTGTTTCTCTCGGCAACATTACCCCAGTTTTACCATTACAGTGACTCAAATGCCACAGATTCTCACTGTTCTTAAAAAGATTTAGTAGATTTTCTTGAATAAATATTTCTCCCTTTGCTTCACGCATTTAAGACAATTTCCAGAGACTTTACATTCTTGGGTTTTTTAAAAAATAATTTTCACCTGATACAGCTGCTTCCCTTGAAGTGATCCTTGGAGCTCCTCACACTATCATTCTTATAGAACTCACCTTCAGTTTTATTATATGGCAAAAATTACAACTCTAGGTATGATTTTTTAAATTGTGTGCTCTGTGATCTGAGAAACCAAAATAGATGTTCGTTTATCAACTAAGACCCTAAGGTTAAGGAAACAAGGCCAAGGGTTCAGGGCATGGCTGGCATGGCAACTTTCTAAACTCCTAAGGCTATAAGAAAAACCACACTCTTGTGAAACTCTCTAAAATTAGGAGCTATCAGACAAATTGTCAGACCCTTCCTAACTGATTTACAACTCAGACCACTACAACTCTGAATGGACAGTTTCAGCCAACTTATAGAGACTGTGCATAAACTGTCTTTGTGCCTATAGTTCACCTTTGACATAAAGAGACAAATTCCACCTCATTTTGTTAGGTAGATAGTAAGGATCTCCAGTTCTTCTCGGGACAAGGGTTCCCTGTTTTGGTGCTATTTTGAGCAATTGTTCCACCTGGGAAGAAGGATAAGGGTGGGCACTCCATTTTGGTGTTGCCACACCCGTAATCCTATCCTGAGCAACTGCTATACCTGGGGAAGGAGGGAATGCTTTATCAATTTAGGAAATCTCCAGCCCAGACATAATAAGATTTAGAAGTGACCTAGAGTAACCTAAGGGTAATTAATATGCCATTACCTTGAATCTGCATTGTGGTTCACCGCCCCCACCCCCCCACCCCAGGTGAGCTTTCTTAGAGGGAGTTCGTATAGACACAGATGGAATTGTGAGGACACTTGTTGATCATTTAATAACATCCTACACCTCCCAATAGCCCTCTTCCAGACTGGGCTAATAAAAGGAAACAATCCGAGAAGTCAAGAGAAGTGAGTGGGTCAGTCAGTGATTTGGTCTTTCTCTCTCCACTTGCGGAGGCAGACCCATTTTATCCTACAATAAAGAGCTGCTCTTGTGAAACTGCTCCTTGCCTGAGGTTATTCCACTGTATTGGACTTGCTGGTGATTTTTCCAAGAAAGGAGTCAGAGGACCAGATAATAGTCTGGACTTGACACTTTGGTGTGTCTGGTCATTCTTCAGCCAAAAGCATACCAAGAACTGACGGCAGACTCCCACCCTGACATCTTTGGTGCTGAAACCTGGGATTCGGACCACTTTAATGCTAAAACCCCGCCCCAAAGTGAACATGGGGTGTATGTTATATATATGTTTATCCATTAAGCATGCACTTGACCCCCTCATAAATATGTACAGCTTTTTCCCCAAACTTGCTAATATGTATGACTGTATTGTGTAATACAGACTCTGTGAGGCATAAAACCCAACCTGTCCTTTTCCTCTTTGGAGAGCACCTTCAGTCCACACCGAAACTCTTTCCAGTTTGCAAACTGATATTGCCAATAAAGCTCTCCTTTCTACTATTTAGTCATCCTGGTGGGCTTTTAGATCACAATTCTTACTGCATTATTATTTTTTTCCTCTTTAAGCTCAAAATTAAATTTAAGAAATATTTTCTTTTTTATAATCATGTGATGTTAAACTAACAAAAACTTCAGTTCTTACCTGACTGTAATTCTAAAAAATATTTTGTACTCTTATTGTAAAGAGAACTCTCAGTCATTTCTAACCCACATATAATTGTTACTTTTAAAGGGAGACAGGAAGTTCAAATCTCAAAGTTAATTTATTCAAGTGACATAAACTTTGTCTCTTATCATTGAAAGATGAGCTACAGAAAAGCTGTTTCAAATTTCCTCCTATCCCAAACTGCTGTCAACAGCATTTTGTAGTACTTTTGTTCCTTTCAATTGCAAGACCCAAATTAGCAGCAATTTAACACTAATAGCTTACTAATTAATGCATATTCCCCTGGGGCATATAGTCTATTCAGATCAACCTCAACTCTAAAAAGCATAGTGGGCCCATTTGCCAAACTATCTTATTCTATGGAATTCTTGCCACCAAACAATAATACCATGCAAAACTAGTCTACTTAGGCAATTCCTTTTTTCTGTTTCCTTTGATTAGCACTGAAACTACACCCCAAGGTTAATCATAGCCAAAATTTAGAATCAGGTTAAATGTGCCCTTGAAGCTCTCTCAATTAACATCACTGCATTTCTTTCTCAACTTTTGACACCCCTTTCTCTAAAGTTAATACCATCAGATAGGCTTATCATCACTGGAAATGTTCCCACACTCCAAAATGACACCCACACAACTTGCTTTCATCTCTAGGGTGCCCCAATTTCAACTGGCTAATGCTAA